>QLOH01000600.1:0-648108 GCA_026901365.1 Sesbania bispinosa | reverse complement strand
GTCTATAATAATGTGTTTAATTTATCTCAAAATTACGTTATAAATGTGGATTAAAAAAAACTACAAAATATAATATTGGCTCAGATTCACATTTATAACATAATTATATTTTTCGAACTATCTTTCTTATACACATAAATAAGATCTATTAAACACAACTACATGGTTATCTCTTCCTTAGGTCTGCAGGTATAAATGTAGTGGATGTATGGACTATGTTTCTCTAATAAATATATTAAAAATATTATTTTATTTTAGGAGTAAACTAACACTTTGGTCTCTAACTTTGTCAGCGTCTTTCACTTTGGTCCCTGAGATTATAAAAACCCTTCGTTAGTCTCTCACTTTGACCTTCGTCTTTCACTTAAGTCCAAATAACTAACGTTTGTTAAATCCTCGCTGAGGTGTCACTCAATAGGGACTAAAATGCAAGATTCATTCATTCATTCTTCTTCTTCTTCTTCTTATTATTATTATTATTATTATTATTATTATTATTATTATTATTATTATTATTATTATTATTCTCTCTTTTGCTTCTTTATGAAAATTTGAGGGTTTGAAACAGAAGCCTTCAAGTTCTCCCATATGATTTTCCTTTGCTTCAATCTCAGAGTTTCATAATTGTGTGGTTTTAACCTCAGGGAGTTGAGTTGATACTTGATAATTGATATATTCTTTCAAATGAAATGTTATGTGATATGTGATATTCAAATTGTCATTCTCATGTTTTCTCCCCCATGAAAGCCTACATTACTACAAGGAGAGCGTGAGTAATAATAATAAGTCATTATTGTGTCCTATTACTCTTTTTCTGTTAGGAGTAAAGTTGTTGCTACTGTGTTCAATTCAACGTGTATGCCTTAGACAAAGTAAGTATATACCAGAAACCTTCATGGCATTGGTTATCATATAACTTGCACCTGGTTATGATGGTTTCTTGTGTTGAAAATATGTTGTATAGTAGGTCTCTTTTTGTTTCAAGAAGGATGATAATTTGTTTTTCGTGACCCCCTTTGCACAATTATGAAACTATGAGATTGAAGCAAAGGAAATGCATATAAGAGAACTTGAATGCTCTTGTTTCAAACCCTCTAATTTGCATAAAGAAGCAAAAGAACGAAGAAAAAGAGAAGAACGAAGAAGAAGAGGAGCGAAGAAGAAGAAGAATGAGAATTCTGTAGAGAAGAGGGAAGAAGAAGAAGAAGATAAGGGACCACCATGCAGTTTGGTCCCTGACATTGTAAAAAAATATTGCACTTTAGTCCGATTGAGTAACACCTCAGTAGGGATTTAACAGACGTCAGTGGTTTGGACCTAAGTGAAAGACGAATGTCAAAGTGAGAGACTAACGAAGGGTTTTTATAATCTCAGGGACCAAAGTGGAAGACACTGACAAAGTCAGATACCAAAGTGCTAATTTACTCAAATATATTAAAAATATTATTTTATTTGATTTTGTTTAAAATATACATTTTAAAAGAAATTGAAGTATTTATATTTTATTCTTTCACAATTCACATTCATGTATGTATTTAGTATTTACACTTGTTTTATTTTGGCTTAAATATATTTTTGGTCCCTCTAAAATATACGTGTTTCCATTTTGGTCCCCCTAAATTTTTTTCTTTTCAAAATAGTCCTCGCCGTTAGATAAGTTAACAAAGTGTTGACATGTTCGTTAACCCCTATGCTGACTTGTCCTTCTCACTCATATGTGGCAGCGACTGTGTAAATTAATTAGTTTTATAATTAATTTTATTAATTAAAAACGTTTGAAAAATAAATTCAAAATAACTAAAATTAGAAAATCATATTTGGAGGGCTCTCTCCCAAAGAAAATCAATCTTCTTTCTTATTCATCCTTCTATGTCATTGTTGTCGCTTCTGGAGCTTCAGTCTGCCATTGTTGGCTTCCTCAGGAGCTTCATTCCCGTAGCAGGTATTTCTTCTTTATTACATAACCAACTTCCTCAATCAACTCAAACAATCTAAATGACAAGCTAACTTGGCAAAGTGCATCCATTGTCAACCATCAAACTTGCCACAATGGTTTCATTGATTTCAACCTTTCCTCTCACTTAAACTACTTCCCATCCATCATAACCAATTTCTCCAAATTGCTTAGCAATTCCTTGTCCCTCAACAAGACTATGGCTTTGGCTTCATCATCAACAACAACTAAACAAGTTGGTGGTCAAAGGTTGCTTCTTTTAGATGGCTTCCCCGATTGGCTATCTTCTTCAGATAGAAAGCTTCTTCAGACAACACCAAAAGCTGATATTGTGGTGGCTCAAGATGGCACTGGGAATTATAAGACTATATCAGAAGGTGTGACTGCAACTGCTAAGCTTAGTGGAAAAGGGGGAGTTGTTATTCACGTCAAAGCAGGTGTTTATAAAGAGAGTGTTGACATTAAGAGGTCAATGAAGAACTTGATGATCATTGGAGATGGGATGAGTTCCACTATTGTTACTGGTAATAATAACGCAAAAGATGACTCAACTACGTTTCGTTCAGCCACTTTCAGGAATAAAGAAGAAATACCTGCTACGGGAATAAAGCTCCTGAGGAAGTCAACAATGGCGGACTGAAGCTCCAGAAGCGACAATAATGGCGGAGAAGGATGAATAAGAAAGAAGATTGATTTTCTTTGGGAGAGAGAGTCATCCAAATATGATTTTCTAATTTAGTTATTTTGAATTTATTTTTCAAACGTTATTAATTAAAAAAATTAATTATAAAACTAATTAATTTACACAGTGGCTGCCACATATGAGTGAGAAGGACAGGTTAGAATAAGAGTTAACGAACATGTCAACACTCTGTTAACTTATCTAACGGTGATGACTATTTTGGAAAGAAAAAGTTTTAGGGGGACTAAAAGAAAAAAAAATTAGGGGGACCAAAATGAAAAACGCGTGTATTTTAAAGGGATAAAAAATATATTTAAGCCTTTTATTTTTATATCTCTCTTTTTTATATAGTACATCAACATTTCCTTTTTCTTTTTTCTATCTCCATCCCTATTTCATCATCTTTCATACCCAAAACTTGAAAGCAACTAGTGTTGTACCGTACAGTGCACGGGAATGGAAATATATAATATAAAAGTAGAAGTAGAAAAATCATAACATAAAATAAAGTTTCATATATATTAAAATTAAAATAATTGAAAATATGAATACTATATTTCAGAAGATAAATATGGGACAATTTGAATAAAAACATATCATAAAATTTCTATAAAAGAGAATGACAAATATATATATATATAGATAGGATGTATCATGTGAGAAAGACTTCTTTATGTGAGAGTGAGATGTGTCAATATTAACCACTAGATCAATTTAAAATAAATTTAAATGGGTGAGATTAAATTTAGATTAACCGTGGGCACTCCTCTACCCTATTTATAGCCTTCTCCCCCAATCGAATCCAACTATCAAAGTCCATCAAGAACAAAAGGCTTCCTTAATCGCCGCCACCGGACCCCATTTAACCACCATCTAGAGTCGCCCCAGTTGCTCATCTCCGTCGTCACTCTTCGAACCAAAGCTCGTAGCCATTACTGACCATCAAGTCGCAAACCGTGTCGTTGAACCACCGCCAATGCTTGTACGTTACGATGCAGTCGCGAACGCCCATCGTTTGAACCAAGCATTCAAGCAATGGTTTCTGTTGCGTTTCTAGTTTTATGTTAGTAGAACAACATAATTATAGTACTTATTAATATCTTCTTGTGATTGTTTCTAAGTGGGAAATGACAAAAAAAATAGTTGTCTTACTGGTTCAAACTACTATGAGCAAGATCAAGTTTGAGAATATAATTTAAATTTATTTGGAGTTCATTTCTGACTAGTCTGGCATTACCAGGGAAACTCAGACTAGAAAGCGTGGTTATATTACAATATCTGAATCTGATGGTTGTCTTGCACAGATTAGAAGTTGTTTTTGGAATTCAATATGTATTTTTTTCCTTCAAATTTTTCCAGAATCTTCTCAACTCTTGGTTACGAGCTTAAATTGGCATAGGATGGCTTCATATAGTCATTAAAAACATGAAAAGGAGAAAAGACGAATGATAAAACTCATACTATAGTCAAGGATCTGAATTCAAGCCATAAGCATATGTAAGAGAACTACGAGTGACACTTAACATTTTAATCTCAACCGTTTAAATTTATCTAATGGTTAATATTGACCCCTCTCACTCTCACATAAGGATGTCTTTCTCATACGATACATCTCTCTCACACACACACATATATATATATATATATCACAAATATTATTTGAGAAATAAATAAATTATGAGAATCACTTCCCTTGTTTTGAAATGTGATTAATAGAAGAATCTACATAATATGCTTTAAATTGAATAATAAATCTTGTCACCAATTTGATTGTTTAAAAAATTCTTTAAACAAGATTTATTAGAGAAAAAGTCTTTATATTAAAACTATCTCTAATTTCATCTGATAAACTGATTTAAATTTCAATGTAGATTTATTGCTAGCTTCTGATTATTGTTTTCATTGATCTTTTAAATTTTTACATAAATTAATTATTTCCTATTGAAGTTTCATTTGGAATGACAATAAATAAAAATCAGGGGGAATCACTTAAATTATAGATTAAAATGTATGAATTTTATTAAATATAATTAATTTATGAGCTAAAACCAACCATAACCACAACAACTACACAGCATAAAAATTATCAAACACCTCATAAAACAGATTTCATCTCACCAACATAAACATACAAATGATAATATAATTAAATTTCAATTAAATAAGATTGTCAGTAACACGCTAATTCTGATATCTGTTCAAATTTTTATATAATCGACACTCTAAATTAGTTATGTCTTCCTAGTAGGATTTTGTTCATAGTGAGCCCAACTCCAAAGCTTCTGAATACCCCAATTGAACCCACTGATGAAATGCCAAAATACCAGCACCAGAATTTGTATATAGAAGACAAATATGTGTATGGATGAAAGCTTATAAAATAGCGGATTGAACTCAGTTTGCAATAGAATAATGACAATCTCATATTTTCAACCATCAACAAAAGAAAATGAAGAAAAAGAGAGAAAGAAAAAGTGCATATCAAAAGATTTTATAGCAAATAAAAATACACATTAAGAAATCATATACCAAAAATACAGCAAAATGATTTACATTATCATAACTCAAGAGCCACTTTTGACAAAATCTTTTATAGCCACCAACAAAATAACATTCATTTTTTACTGCTATCAGTCTTTCATAGGCTCCAAATCCAAACATTTCCATCGAGAAGTTAAAAAATTTTAATCAGAAGAGTTTTTTTTTTCTAAAAAAAGACTCAAAACCTTTTAATACATACTTGAAGCTGAGTAAATTGAAGCATTTGGCAAAACCTTTGTTAGAAACAAATAATTTAAATCACACTACCACTTAAACATAGTTCCACTTAAATTAGGAATTTAAATTTAAATAATTACAAAAAGGAAAGTGAATTGAGAAGAGGAAATGCAACTAATAAAAATAGAGAAAGGATCAACACCCTTACGGGAAGTGAATGATCCATTGAGAAGCCATGAATGTACTTGCAAATAAAAAAATGTTCAAAACGAATCAATGCTTGAAAGAAGAAGAAGAATACTTAAACAATATGGGAATAAGTAACGGAAGACAATATTAATCACATTTTACATGCAGAGGTTATAAGAAGAACATAAAAACCTTAATCTCACATTCACTGCAAATAGGAAAATAAGTTCAGGACAAATTATAAGATAAGAGGCACTTTATTATAAGAAACAGCCAAATATGGTGGAGACCTTTATTACAAACAGATATGTAAATAGTATACTACGAATATTCATGACTAGATTCGGTGAGTGTGGAGGGAGGCAATGCAATAGGGAGCTGCAAAATGAAACTGTTAGTTGACTGCAATTTATCTGTGTAATCAAAATATATATCTTGGATATGATGGCACCTTAGGAAATAAGGATTTTTAGTTGATATGGCAAGTCTCGGACGTTGCATCTCATGTCATGCAAAAGCAATCTCCAAATCTTACCTTGAGATTGATTTGATTCACACGCAAACAAAAGCACAGAAACACTCACAGTCACAGACCAACAAAAAAACAGAGAGGCATTGCCCACGTATGCCAGAGATAGCTATACTGAAAGGGATTGAACAGAGTTTGAGAATTTTATCAATTTCGATATATCTAGTTTGAGACTAATTTCAATTCAGTTTCAGCTCACCTTCCAAAAAGTAGTTTACTGGCATTACCTTTAATCTGCATCTTTCATTTTTAATATGTTTATTATTTATCATCTTTAATGAACTAAGACTAAAATTAGTGAACATGGAAGTGAACAATGCCATTACCTTTAATCTGCATCTAAAACATGGAAGTGAAGTCTTCTTCTAAATCAAATCAAAATCGTCTTAAATGCACAGTACAAAAAAATAGTAAACTGCAATACTCCAAAGTGAAGCAGAGCACATTTTGCAATTTTTTTACCAGACTACAAATTGGTCTTAGAAGTAGTTTTTCATAATTCAAAATTCCCAGCCTGGACAACCATTGCATTTCTAGCTTCTTGTTATAGCATAGAAAGATGCTAAGAGCCTTAGAAATGATTCTACCAAAACAGTAGCCTCTTCAATACATAAATAAAATAAATTAAAAGAACATATAACACCTGAGAAGTTTTTAACTTAATGGCAAAGATTGAAAATATATAAATGAGAGTCCATCACATCAAGTTTTGCTAACATGAAGAACTGCAGAAATCTTACATACGTATAAAGAGAGAACAAAGTGCATCCAGATAGTCCCTGTGGCATCATTCCTTCACTTTGCATAGTCCTCTCCTCATCTCCCCAAAACCAACCATGTTATCAAAACAATCCTCACACATCACGCTCTTTCTAACTTTAGAGAACTGTAGAGTCAAGTATCTATGTTTTGCATATACAGTAGTCCCAAATAACTTCATTTGGCCAGGCAAAGTGAAAGTGAAAATGCATCGATTAAGTTACCAATACACAACATACCAAATCAAAAGTCCCAACCGCATCAGGAGGGAGGCCATTGGGGCCACAGTCGCCATGAGTGTCGTGAAACGCGAATGACCCGATCATGTGGATAGATGAAATCATTCGAGGAGGGATAGAGAGAAGGATTAGGGTTTTTCGGTTGAAGAGAAAGAGAGTGGAGAGGAAAAAGAGATGGGTGTGAAACGCGAATGACCCGATCTTTCCAATACCCCTATATTTTTTTTAATTTAATACTTTAAAAATAGGAATAAAATTTAACGAGAGTTAAAGCCCCAACTAAATAAAATAAACGGTGGGAAACTGCACTTATTTACGATCTTTTGTAACGCAAGGCAAAACACCCTGGAAAATGCAAATCCTTTCTTTTACCGGGGTTTAAAACAACCCCCACTAAATAACTGTAGGTAAAGTTTATTTTTCTTGTAGTGCCTCTGCCATTCAGGGCAAGAAAAATAATAAATATACAATAACATAGCTTGAAAGAATCATTTAATTATTTAAACATAGAATAATAAAAAGAATAATCTTAAACACCATTTTGATGAGGAAGAAAGAATACTCGTGGAATCTAAAAAAATACCTTATATATGCTCCAACATGTTACCAGTGGAATCCTTCTGCAGTAACAAATAAGTCAAGAATTAAGCAAGTGAGTGCATCCACTTGTTGCGGTTACAAAAGAGTATACACTATTACACCATAAAAGAATATAAAGGAAGGAGTGGAAGTAGTTGTGGATGAGTGCAGAAAACAATGCCAATGACCTTATGCTCAACGTGATTGGAAACAGATATGGCTTCTGCCCGGTCTTGTTGTGCATGAAAAGCACGATTTTTTATTTTCATTATAGAATGAATTCCTAGGCAACTTTCTAAAACCCCACTCGATGGGCAACTTCATCCTTTATCTAAGGACAACCTACTAAACCCAACCACTAAAAACAAAAAATTATCTATAAAAAAGTGTTATAATAAATTAGAATTGTGACAAGGAAAACATAGATGGATGGTTGAATGGATAGAGACCTGGAGATGGAACAGGAGGTGAGGAAAGGGCTCAGAAGAGAGTGCTTCCAGTTCCGCAAGTAAAGGAGCGAAGAAGAAGAGGAAAATAATATTCTGAAGTGGCGGTAAGGCATGAGGGGAGGCACTCAGAGAGAGGGCCTTGTTGTCTTTAGAAAGAGAATGGAGTGACACGGGTATCTGTTGCATGTGGGGAGTATTGGACACAGAGCCAGAACTTGCCAAGAGTGGGAGTGCGTGTGAGACACCGGAGGATTTTGTTGAATTAATACTCAGAAATTGCAATGGTACTCTTTTGCCTACCTCCTTCATCTTCTTCTCAAACAACCTCTTTTGAAAGGTGCTTTGTGTAACATTCTTCGAAATAGATGGGGGAGCGCAATACAGTGAAAGGAAGAGAGCTTGGCAAGAAGGCCAGGGGAGATATATGTTTCTTTAAAAAAAAAAAAAAAGGAAAAAATATGTCTTTCATCCCTATAGCTTCGGTCAACTTTGGTCTCCATCCTTGTACTTTAAATCCTTTGTTTTTTGTCCCTCGACTTTCTAAACTCCCAATTCATGGTCCCTGGTCGTCAATGGGATCTGTTAATCTAATGAGCTAGGTAACAAAAGTTATATGTTAGCCACAATAGTGAGCCCCAAATAGCTGACTCATTTAATTAATTTTTTTTTATTAATTTTTTAATTATTAGAATAACCATAATTATGAAACTTTATTTTTATCGGGTAAACTTGCTCAGTTGAAAACCCTAATTTAGTAATTTGGGTTATTTTAATAATTAAAAATTAATAAAAAAGTTAATTAGATGAATAGTCAATTATCTGTGACTGACTATTGAGGCTGACATGTAATTTTTGTTAGCTAGCTCATCAAGTTAACAGATCTCGTTGACGGGCAAGGACCACGGTTCGGGGGTTTAGAAAATTTAGGAACAAAAACCACAGGATTCAAAGTATAGGAATAGGGACTAAAGTTGACCAAAACTATAGGAACAAAAATCATATTTATAAAAAAAAGGAAGAGGAAGGGGAAGAATTTGGTAAAATGAAAGAACCAGGATGGAGTTTAGCATTGGAAACCACCAAATGCTCCCGCGGTGAAGGGGAGGATAAGATAAGTTTAAAATTCAAAATGAAGACCTTGTAGGACCGTTCTCGTTGCACGGAAACAAACTTCGATTCCCTTGATGGAAATAAGAACAAAGAAAATTGTTTTTAAGGAGTTGAAGAAACCTTGGGACCACGATGATTCTGATCTTCCTTGAGAGAAAGGATACTATAATGAATCAATACATTATTGTTGTTGGATGATTAATCTTATAAGGCATTGTGTTATCCTGTAAATAATTTGCCTCTCTTTTCGTTCATTGTTAAAACTTTTCATTTTTTAACACCACCATGTTAAAATATCATTTTCTAACATTTCTTTATCAATACTTTTAGCTGTACACCTCAGTCTTCACTGAATCCTTCAGTTATACAGATGAAAGTGACAACTCTTTAGATAAAAATTTGATTATGTTAATTTTTTACGTATTATTTTCGTATTTGACCCCCGTCATTTCTTAAGCTTATTGAACATGTTGATCGACAACATAACTATTATTTATGACAACGGTAGGAGGGGAGCTGAAAGCATATCTAGACGGATTGGCAAAGGCTAAATATATGCATAAGTACGTTGAGGAAAACTCATTTGACCAACCCACAATTAACAAAACAAGTAAATATTGGAACTACTATAATGAGGTTCTTAATAGTCTTTATGGAGACCGGGGTTGATTGTAAATACTGCTAAATATAGTTAGTTGGGTTAGCTTTGCCAACTGTAACTTTACATACTTAACTAACAATATTATATGTCTAAATTTAGCTTTCTGCATTTAGATTTTTGAATCTAAATTTATGTCTATTATTGCATTTGGCCTTCTGGTTCTTGCTTCTACCAGTATACTTCGTTATAGAGTGAAGACAATGCAGATGCGCAGGAATGGAAAAATTGTGGTGCATAAATTTTTTATCATTCACAAATATGTAATTTAAAAAAAAATAGGGTAAAATATTAATTTGGTCCTGTAAAATCATTGAGATTTGAAATTGGTCCCTCTAAAATATTTTCTTTTTTTTTCATCCTTTGAAATAGTTTTCGTTTTTTTCGTCTCTGCCGTTAAATGTTGGATGGAAAACGCTGACGTGACAAACTCCTCACACTGTGGCAGATGACATGGATATTGTTTTATGGGTAAAATATTAATTTGATCCTTGTACAATTATTGAGATTTGAAATTGGTCCCTCCAAAAGTTTTTCTTTTTTTTCCATCCTTTCAAATATTTTCTTGTTTTTTTTGGTCCCCGCCATCAGTTTTGGATGGAAACTGCTGACGTGGCAAACGAAATACACAGTCAGCTATCCTACGCGGCATTTTTTCTGCTGAGATGGATATCATTTAAAAAATCATGTGAACTGCACGTGGGTCAGCATTTGACTTTGTTATTGAGAATCCCTACACATTTGCCAATCAAAAGATCGATTTTCTTCTTCTTCTTCTCCCCTCCGCCGTGCTTAATCTTCGTCAGCCCTTAAAAATCCTATTTGGTATGTTAGGGTTGTTAAAATGTTTTTTTAATTCCCATGGGTAATTTAAATTTCAAAATAATTTGAAGTATATTATCTAAATTTAAAGAAAATATAGATTGATGTATATGTATGATACGATTTGATTTGATTTGATATGAATGATTTCCATATTAGTCTAATTAAACTGAGTACCATCTTGAAATCTATCGTGCTTTAGTTTTTCAAATCGTTGCATTTTTTTACGTAAATGTTATTAGTTATAACTTCATGTTCTTAATTAATGGTTTCTTCCCAAGATATTATTTGATTTTTATTTGACACTTAATTAGTGTATTGTTGACTGAATAGGTATATCCCCTATTACCAGGGGCAATCCTATTCGGGACTTAGTCACAGTTAAGGCTTATCATCCCTCCCTAAGAGTGTGTTTAGTGAAGATCAAACTTGAGAGTTCTTCCCATAATCTCAGCCCGCTTTGCCTAAGACTAAAATAAAGTACAATAGCAGTATTCCTTAGTAGGTATATTATAAGCACATCAAATGTAAAAATGAAGTTGAACACATGTAAAACAATAAACAAAGAAAGATCTAACATGATAATTATCAAGATCATTTTGTTATTATTTCAATGGACGGTAAATTTATTTTTTGAAGTCTTTCAATGGACGGTAAAACCTTTGCTGCAACTGACTTAGGGCTGACGAAGATTAAGCACGGCGGAGGGGAGAAGAAGAAGAAAATCGATCCTTTGATTGGCAAATGTGTAGGGATTCTCAATAACAAGGTCAAATGCTAACCCACGTGCAGTTCACGTGATTTTTTAAATGATATCTATCTCGACAGAAAAATGCCACGTAGGATAGCTGACCGTGTATTCCGTTTGCCACGTCAGCAGTTTCCATCCAAAACTGACGACAGGGACAAAAAAAAAAGAAAATATTTGAAAGGATGAAAAAAAAAAGAAAAAAATTTGGAGGGACCAATTTCAAATCTCAATAATTTTACAGGGATCAAATTAATATTTTACCCATAAAACAATATCCATGTCATCTGCCACAGTGTGAGGAGTTTGCCATGTCAGCGTTTTCCACCCAACATTTAATGGCAGGGACAAAAAAAACGAAAAATATTTCAAAGGATGAAAAAAAAAGAAAAAATTTTGGAGGGACCAATTTCAAATCTCAATAATTTTACAGGGACCAAATTAATATTTTACCCAAAAAAATATATTAAAGTATCCGTAAAAAATAATGTTAAATTAAGAAAATCATGAATAAAATATGTTATTTAATAATAAAAGGCAAATGTGCATTGACCACTAAAAAATAGTTTTAAAAAACAGATTTTGTATTTATAAACCGTTTATATTTAATTTAAAAATAAAAGTACCTACCCTTGTAACAATGCGCATGCACATTTTATACCTTGTTTACACAAAGCCAAACGTGCATGCGCATTTTATAGCGGGTCTACACACAAGGCCGAACATTCAACAAGGCAATTAAGACCATTGTCTAGAGCCCTCTAATTTATAAGGCCCCCAAAATTTTTTAATAGTAGTATTATTGATATAAATTATTTTTTAAAAAATTAATAACGTTTGAGATAGGGCCCAATATTTTATAAGGCCCATATCTTACATTTTTTATATCTCTTTTTTTTTCTTATCATTTAAACTACTTAAAAGTCCACAACCCATTTATTATTTTTTGCAAATGAAAAGTCACTCAACACTCACCAGCGAGTTTCCTTGTATCGGTAGTATTGCTGAGCCCATAGATCATAGAAAATAATTAGTTATCTCATTATTTTTTTAATATTAATTAGATCAGTCTATTTCTTCTATTGAGAGTCGATTTGAACAATTTTTAGAATATGAAAACATGTTTGGTTTTTATTTGATTCAAATAAATTTAAAACTTTAGGGGAAGATGAATTGAAAAAATATTGTATCAATTTTGAAAAAAATTGAGTTTTGAGGACCATTCTGATATTGATGGTCTTGATTTGTTTTCAGAATTAAAGTTGTTGAAAAAATTCTATCAAATGAAATTAACACACCATTAAAAATATTGAACTATATAAAAAGATTAGGTTCTTATCCAAATACATGCATTGCTTATAGAATATTATTAACATTACCTGTAACCGCCACGACCGCTGAAAGAAGCTTTTCAAAATTAAAATTGATTAAATCATATTTAAGATCAACTATGCTACAAGATAGATTGAATGAGTTAGCTGTATTATCTATTGAAAGTGGATGTTAGAGATTATAAAACTTTAATAAATAATTTTGCAACTTAAAAACCTAGAAAAATAACATAAAAATTATTAATCTATATTAACATAATCTCTGTCCTTAATTTTTGTCTAAAACCCAAAAATTCCTAGATATGACCATATCTACACATTATAAAATGCATATGCGACACTATAAAATGCGCATGCACGTTTCATAGTGTGCCTACACATTATAAATTACAGATTGTTTAGAAGGGCATTTAAAAACTTCAACTAATATGTTTTCAATACAATTTTAATATCTTCTAAAAATAAATTTAATACGCAGTTTAATGCATTAAAAAACTTGTCTTCTTTAGCAGAAGAGATTTTTAGTATGTACGTGTCTCTTTGGCATTTTTTAATCTTATTTTTAAATAAATGATAATGCAAGTAAATATATTCAATTATTTAAAAATGAAAAAAATACCTTGTGTACGTGGCCGGCTATTATTACTATAATTTTAAATCAAAAAATAGTGAACCTAATAATGCTAGTTGGTTGACGTGGTATGTATAATTTACCATTAAAATAGATACATATAATAGGAGTACCGCCGTTCCGGCTTATCACCTGTTTGGTAGAGTGGAAATGGAGTAGAAGAGAAATGAGTGGAAGTGGAAGTGGAAGTGGAGGGAAATAGACCTATTTCCCTTGTTTGGTGGCAGAGTGGAAATGAGGAGAAATGCAATTTATAGTGGGTCTCACACCAAGGTTTATTTCTCTGCAAAACAGACGAGAAATGCAGAGAAATGAGGAAAAATGCACTTATGGTGGGTCCCCACACCAACCTCTTTCACATTTCTCTTCTATTTCTCACCTATTTCACTCACACCAAACAACCTACTTTCACATTTCTCTTCTATTTCTCACTCATTTCACTCACACCAAACAAACCCTTATTTCTCCTCTATTTCACCTCAATTTCTCTTCTTCCCACTTCTCTTTACCCTTTGTTTGGTTTAAAGAGAGAAATAGGGAAGAGAAAAATAGAAAAGAGAGAGATAAGGAAGAGAGAAATAGTAGAGAAATTAAATAGAAATAGAGGTTATTTGATATTAGAGAAATAGGAGAGAGATAGAAGAGAAATTAGTTAGGATAGTTGTTTGGTTGTGGAGAAATGAGATAGAGAGATGTATAAAAAGGTAAAAAGACAAAACTACCATTTAAATAAAAAAACATTAAATAATTCAATTTTGTTAATTTTAATCGATTTTACCCATTTTTAATCGATTTGTAGAGAGGGTAAAATCGACTTTGAATTAGTTGTCCCATTCTCACCCTGTATTTCTTCGTTGCACAGGGGAGAGATTTTTCTTTGTGGACCCCACCACTTTTATACATTGAAACTCTCTCTCCCGGTCAATCCAAACGCGGGTGGTGTTACAGTTTCTTCGCTAACTCTCTCTCTCCTTACTCTCTCTTCGCTGTCTCTCGCGTAACAAACAATGCGTTATTAATTTTTTTTCTCTCCATTTCTCTACTCCCACCAAACAAAGCATTAAAGTAGGTTTGTGAGTTGAATTTTGGCGAGAATGGGAGGGAAGAGAATGGTTTATTGGAAGCACTTCCCCTTGTGTCTGTGAGTTTGAGTATTTTACAAAATATTTCCCTCCTCTTCTCCCCTCGCTTGTCCCTCCAATCCTTTCCTTTCCCTCTTCTCTAAACTCACGAACACACCTATGTTTGGTTGTAGTGTAGAAATAGAGAAGAGGGAAGTAGGAAAGAGAGAAATAGAGAAGAGATAGAGATGATTTAATGAGTTGTTTGTTAGGAGAGAAATAGGTGAGAAATAAAAGAGAAATGTGAATTTGAGGTGTTTGGTTTGATTGAAGAGATAGAAGAGAAATGGTATAATTAAATAATTTTCTGGTTTTTTCCTGCAACAAATTTGTTTAAAATCGATTTTCAAATACATTAATCGATTATTTGAATTTTTTTTAAGGTGTAGAAGTAATCGATTATTAAAATGAGAAATCGATTATTTTCAAAGTCATAGTGCAAATATTCCTTTTTGAGGTGCATAAAATCGATTAAGAAGGCCTGGAAATCGATTTTTTTCATTGACAAAATGTGTGTTGCCGACTAAAATTGATTTTGTGGACAAAAGTTATGGTCCGTTTGGTTTACAGTTGGGTAGAATTGATTCTGGAAATCAATGGTTGAAAATGAGTGTGCATACTTTACGAAGCACGTTGGACGAAAGTGATTTTAAATCAATTCTACAGAATTGATTTTGGATGGTTTAAAATCTAAACCAAACAGGATAGTCACTCTTTCAATACAAAACATAGCAGAAACACACAGGGGAATCGATCACAGACACAACCATCATCAGTTTTCAAAGGAACCACTTATTCACTCCTATGGCAACAGAGGGCGTGGGAAAAATCAAAAGAGAAGGTGAGAGGGAGAAAGGTCGCAGTTGTGTTCGGCCTCCGGCACCGGCGTGCAGCTCCATGGCCTCCATCCGCGACTACCATCTTCATCATTATCCCCACCATGCGCGCCGCAAACCCACTGTTGTGTAGAGCCTCTGCCACACCACCTCCAGCCACGTGCGATGGCGCGTCGCACCTTCGAGCGACCTGGCCACGCCGTTTGCCACCAGCTCTATCAGCATCTCCCTCTGTCCGGCCCCTGTCCCCTTCCCCGCAGCCATCTCACCGCGTCTGGCCTCCCCACGACAGCACCACGAGCAGCGGTGCTCTCTTCTCCTTCTGATCGTTTGTCTTTGCCCCAGCAACACTGCGACACAGAGTCGCATGACCTCCTTGCCTTCATTCGCAAGCTCACCCGCCTAAAACACAGTTTGAAACCTTCTCTGTGGACTACCGGAGAGGAGAGGGGAATGAGGTCGGCAATCATGGTTGTCTTTTTTCAGTGAGCAAAAAAAGAAAAAAAAAGAGAAAGTTGTATGTGAGCTGAGAGTTTGTTCCCATTTCTCTCGCACCTCTCGCCTACTTTGTGGGGAGATTGAAAAGGCATGGGACCCACAGATCATTGGGACCCACAGATCATTTGTATCTCTCCTCTATTTCACTCCAGTGTCAAATGAGAGAAGTCCCACTTCTCTCCACATCCACTACTTCTCTTCCACCTCCACACAACCAAACACAGCATAAATGTCGCTTTCAACTGATAGAATGTCGCATCTTTACTGTCAAAAGACACACTTCTTAGCAATCACATACTGAAGTTGGTCCCAGTGAATCCAAAAAAATCCGCCAGCTACAACTGAGAACTTGACCATAGGCTCTAGTTCCACTGTCCAGTGTCCACCCTGACATTTCCTTTGTATGAATTTGATATTTATTTATTTATTTTTTTTTACTTTTTATTTTCCTGTGTCAACACTTTCATCTACGTTTTCTCACCTGTCTTGTGAAGAATTTATCAGACCTGGGTCTCACCTGTTTTCTCTTCTCTCAAACCTACCGAAATGGCTCTTTAAAAAGAAGGGCTGGATAGACATAGACACAGGCCTTACTTCTGACTCTTACCCAGGCCCGGGAAAAGATGCTCTATCTTTCCCGATCGACATTGTAAGATAGCACTTTCATCTGAAAGTGGTGAGGCATCAAAGGCGCATGATATTTTTAATTAATGAATTCAACGCCATTGAGCGTGTGAGAGAGGCAGGTAGCTCACCCACAAGATGCTCGGTCAACATCTCATCGCACATTTCTACTCTTTCAAACACACATATTTCTCTTCTTTCCCACTGTGTGCATACTAAAAAGCATTTCACCTTTCTCTGTCTAATCACGTTGCTGCACCATTTCCTCCTCCTGTGCAAGTCTCCTTCTTCATGGGTTCTCTCCTCTGATTGTGGAGTAATAGCGCCCTCGTTCTGCTGCTGCTGCCACTTTAACCACTCACATTCACAACACAATGGTTAGTTTTCTTTTTATTTTTCTTTAGAGGATGGAGTAGACTATAGTAGAATATTCAACTTTTTCATTTTCGTGTGCTGTAAAAAATAATGTTACTTTTATGAACGAAACTTGAAATGTTATTGTCTTTGTTAATTTGTTGACGCTCTCTCTCTCTCTCAATCGTTGAGTGGTACATAAAGTGGTTTTAGGTGATACAAATTTCTTGCATGCTTTTTTATTGAAATGTTGTTTAATTCATTATGCTGTTATTTTAATTATGTTTCTTCCAGAATAGGATAGTTGAAATGAAATGCCATTTTAGAAGTTCAATGACTGCTGGCCCTGTGCAATAATTTATAGATGTTTGCTTCTTTAGATGTGTAGTGTATCTATTTGGGTTTAATTTAATGGTTTTGTTTTGATGAAGTAAATTATGAACTGTTGTTTGACGTTGACAGGCATAGACTTATATAAACATGATAACCAAAAATTGAAATGAGCAGAAGAAAAAATTGTTGGTTTTTTTTTTTTTTTTTTTTTTTTGTAATAGCCAATGCAAATGTTTATGTTCTTCTGATCTCTAGCAAAAATATTGGTGCAAGTTTTGTTAACTTGTAGGAATTGTTTTTTCACCAGACATACATGACTCTAAAGCTAAGCCTACTCATTTCACAGCTTTTATATACATACTTCAATTATAGTATTCTATAAATGAGTGCATATTTGGAGTTTCACTCTGCTCTTATGAATTATGAACCATTTCAGTAAAACTCTGTACACCTGTTGTAGGAAATTGTTTGTCTCAAGTGTGGCGATAAAGGCTATCCAGAGGCGTTGGTTTTTTACAAAGAGTGCCAGGCTTATGCTTTGCATAGGTACTATTGTTTACTCCTTTTCTCTGCATTATTCAATGAACATAGAGCAAGTTTGGTCATCATAATTAGATGCAGATGCCACCACAACCACACCACCTCTAATGCCATCTGAACACCCTTTAAGATTTCCATTTGTGTACCGCACTAGAGGTGGGACTGCACTCTCTATAGTTGGACAATCCAAAGAATAATTGGAGTGATACTCACTGCTTAGGATTAAAATTAATACTGTGACAACCTGTTTTAGTATGAATGTAGTTATTTTTATATGTATCATATGCTATATAGAGCAGAGATGTGATTTTGGTTTTGGTAAAAGTTTTTTAAAAATTACAATGTACTTCTGTAGCAGATTTTTATGGTGCATGAATTCCAGGGGCACACTGTGAGAGAAGCAACATTTTGTTTTGTTACTTCTAAAGTAACCCATATTTGGCCTCCTTCAACTGAGAACCAAACACACAGTTAATGACTTTGATTTCTTAACTATCCTTTTTTTTTTCCAGGTACTGTTTAGATGGACCTGTGATTTATACTGATGATGTTACTTGGTTTTGTGAGGATTGTGAAGCAAAGCTAGTAGTTCCATGTTCTGTTGACCAATCTACACCCCTCTCATCCAATCTGGAGGTATGAAATTTGTTTTGCTCACTACGATTGTGAGTGGTTAAGTACCCGTTTGGTTTAAATTTTAAATCATCCAGAATCAATTCTGCAGAAGTGATTTTCCGTCCAACGTACTTCGTAAAGCGTGCATCATCCATCTCAACATGTAAACCAAACGGACCCTAATTCACCACGGAACGCGCAGGCACGGTTTGCCCTTGGTGATTCTCAAAAAACTAGTATAGGGACCCGTGCTTAGCGTTTGGCCCTTGTTGGTTTTAAAAAAGTCACTTTATTGTTTTTATTTGTTTTTTTCTGATTTCTGAAACCGCCTCCTGGCTCTCGCTCTGTCAACCGGACTTCAAATTTTTCAAACACGAAACCCTAATCTCTTGGGTGTTTGAACACATCTAGTTGACAAGGTGTAATCACATTTGAGAAGCCCCTAGTAGTGGGGCTGCTGCATCTAAAAGTCCTACTCCGCTTCGCATCCCTCCCTCTGTTCTGTTTGTTTATCTTGTGGTTTAAGGCTGTAGGCTGGTAGGCAGTAGCTACTGCCCTTTTAGGTTCTGTTTGTGATCTTAATTGTTTCTGTTTCTGGTCTTAATTGTGCTCTTATAGGTTGTGTTTGTGCTCATAACTATCAGTTAGCATATGCAGGATAATGAAGAAAAACTGATTCATTACTAATGAAGAAAAACCGATTCATTACCCAATTCTGATCCAAACCAAAATTGCATAGACACTATAAACTTTTTAGCAAGAATGCTATTATCAATTAGAAGGAAAACTAAAAAAAATCTGTTTCTTCTCTTAATTGTGCTCTTATAGGTTATCTTAATTGTGCTCATAACTAATTCTGATCCAAACCAAATCTGTTTTTGGTCTTAATTGTGCTTTTATTCGTTTCCTTTTATCATGACAGCTTTTGTAGCATTGAAGGAACATTGATTATAGTTTTTTTTCATAACTATTTTCGGCATACAAACATGGATTCCAGTAGAAAGCAAGAAAAACACAAAAGGTCGTCAGGTATTGATCAATATCTATAGGTGAAGGGTGGTTTATATTAAATTTTTAATTTCTCAATTTTTTACAAGGTTTATTTTGTATTCTATTTTTTTCTTTTCATTTTAGTCGATGCAGTTCAGCCAAGAGGAGTTCAGAAGTATTGTGATGTCAAATTACACTGGAGAGTAAAAGAAAAACTTAATGGATCAGGTTTTGACCTAATGTTTGACATGGCTCACAAGGTTTCCATTTGTAAGACATTACTTATAGCCCTAAGTAGAAGATATCAGCCAAAATCAGGGCTCTTTTTGTTAGGTCAACAAGAAAATATAAAGTTATTGTTTGGTCTTCAGGACATATTCCGAATAACTGGTTTACCAATTGATGGTAAACCAGTTTGCTTCGACAATGAGAAATTAGGCGTGGGTGAGTTTGCTAATCTCACTGGATTAGAATGTGATGAAACAACAATATCACTGAAGACTCTAGTTGATGGAATAAATAATTCCTATGATGAAATCAATAATATGGAGGAGAATAGGCTGGATCAAATTTGTAGAATAGTGGCCCTCCTGGGCATAAGTTGTATGATAATGCAAGAAACACACTCCAAAATCAGAATAAGGTGCATTACTCTTGTTCGAGACGTTGCTAACATAAAAAATTATGCTTGGGGAGCTGCCAGTTGGACTAATCTACACTCAAGTATGATTCGTGTGAAAAGTGGAGATGGAACGAATCTATTTGGCTCTGTATTTGCATTAATGGTAATTTCTTTTTTGGTTTTAGTTAACATATTTTCTTTGGGAGTGACCGGTGAGATATGTACATCTCCTGGGTGGGCCCCCCATGGTCTGTGGGGCCCACCTAGGAGATGTATCTATCTCTCTCCTACTTGTGTGTTCTCTACTCATTTAACTGTCATCTCAATTTTTTTTGTAGGTTTTTGCTTTGGTGCGCATACCAAAGTTAATTCCATATGTTTATAAGGAAAGGGTTTCTCAATCTTTGGAAAATTTATCATTTCCAATGATGATCGATTTTATTAACATAATTGGAAGAGATGAAATGGTCAATAACTACAACCGAACATCTAGCAACGACTTTGAAGCTCTACTGTTGAATTTAGATGAAAATGATGTAACATTCAACTTATTTTTTTATGTTACATGTTTTTTTATTTTTCAAATAGCTATTTTAATTCTGTTTTTTATTTAGGTTAAATGGACTTATGAGGAACTCTCACCTACTGATGACAGTAAGTATTATGACCAAGAACGATTGGGCTACTCGGTCACCACTTGCATCCTAAATTCATTTGCAGTAAAGCACCAACCCCATTTAGCTCCTCGACAGTTCCCGTATTACAACCCCAGTAATAAGTTAATCCAGCAGTGGGTGGAGGATTTTCCAACTGAGAATGCTGGGCGGAAAAAAAGGAAAGGGAGTACAAATTTACATAAAAAAATATGGGAACAAAGGTGGAACCAACTCATTTCAATGGACGAGGAAGCTCTAGGTAAATAATTGTTTAATTAGTTTGTGTCTTCTGAAATAACTTTTAATGAGATTATAATCATCAATTTTTTTTACTTATGATGAGTATGCTGCCCAATTTTCAACTAACATTGATGAATGAAACAGATGAACAAGAATCACCTCAATTGCATGAACTGTCTTCATCTCAACCATCACTACCCAGCGAGGTAAAGCCATCAGGTAAAAGGAAGAGGATGAATGAAATAGCAGATTTGCCAACTTCTACAACACCGCTTGAAGAAAGAGAAGTAAGTTAATAATAAAATGTCATTTTCTAGTTATAACTTATTTTGAATGATACAAAATTTTGATCAATCTAGAGGGAACAGGAGGCTAGTGGATATAAATGTTCTTTGGGTGAAACTCACCAAGATTGATGGGGAAGTTTGATGCATTAGAGATGGAAAGGATGCTTCTGGTGGGGCTTCTTTGTGTACACCCTGATCATGAAAAGAGGCCAAGGGTGAGAGATGCAGCTAGAATGATTAAGAAAGAAGCAACACTTCCACTGCTACCTCCTAGTAAACCAAGGGTGAGAATTAGGCCTATTTGTCCAAATGATACACCAGAAACACAAACTGTTGTTGGGGATTGGCTCAGTTCAGAGGAGGCTCCTTATTTGACTCCTAGGAGCCAGTTTTATTAGGACTTGTAAATTGTAAATTGAAGTCCAGATTATTTTAGATTCTTGATTTGTGAGAAAACAATCGTGTTCAGGAATCTAAACGATCATTAGCTCTTGTAATGCTTTAAGCCATAAGGAAAAGTGCTTGTTTTCTTCTTTAATAATGATATCCAATTGAAATTGGCAACCAAGTATTTTTGGTTTTTGTTACAGGCTTGTGTTACCATTTAATCTTATCCTGACCCAGTTTTGCTCTATACTTAGTAATGACCATTTAATCTCAATGGGTTTTAATGTGAATCTTAATTTTCGAATTTTAATTCATTCTAACATTTCTTTTTTCTACAGATCATATCTTGAGTTACAGTGATCTAAATGATCACGTTCTTGGTGTCATTTGAAAGCTAAGAGAAAGATCTACAAAATTTATTCAAAAATTAAATCCAGTTTATCCAAATTCTAAGTGAAAAACTTGCTGCAATTTAGCGACGTGAATCACATTTGATAGCATGAACTTTGCTTAATAATTTGATTATAACTGGAGTTGTAGAACCAATGCCAAATTAAATCTAAGATTCATAGATACAACTTTCACGAAGACACCTTTGCCCAATTCAAACCTTTTATATAAAATATATTAATATTGATTTATATAAAAGTTACTAAATATTAAAATAAAAATATTAATAACACACTATACTTGGATGAAATTTATATGAATCACTCAATGTCTAAATATATTTCTGAGTGAACTTTCTTATACACAAAATAAGATCCATTGAACACAAAACTACATGGTTATCTCTTCCGCTTAGGTCTGCACGTACTAGTGTAGTGAATGTATGGACTACGTTTCTCTAATAAAATATATTAAAAATATTATTTTATTTGCTTTTGTTTAAAATATATTTTTAATCAAAGGTGATTTTCGTTCAGGTTGTATAGGTTTGTTTCTATTTAAGCAAGGTATAGGTTAAAGTCTCGTGGATATTCTCAGCTCATATTGCCTCCCACAAAAGACACTTGAAGTTAAACAAAAAAGTATATTTTTAAAAAAATTGATGTATTTATTCTTTCACAATTCATGTATTTAGTATTTACACTTTCTTTTAATTTTTATATCTCTCTGTTTTTTATATTACATCAATTTTTTTTTTCCTATCTCCATCCCTGTTTCATCTCCCATACCCAAAATTTGAAAGCAATAGGTTTTAACTTTTAAGGGAAATTTTAGGATAAATCATTATTTTTTGGTTGTATAGTAAACTTTTACTAAAAATAGTATAATTTTAATATTAAAATATTTAATGATATATTTTATTAATTTAAATTTATTTTTTATAATAATAAAGAGTTGGGGTTAGGTAAACCAAACTTAAAGAATCTATCCTAAAATTGTCCAAATACCCAAAAAATTGTGATTTAGAGACTTACCTACTTCCACTTCCGTCTTTCGAGTTCTGGAACATGTGAAACGTGTGGGTGTGGTGGCGTCCATTCTTTCCTTTGAAATCCTAAATAGCGCCCCCGTTCTGCTGCCACTTTAATCACTCACACTCAAAACACAATGGTTAGTTTTCTTTTTTATTTTTCTTTGGAAGATGTAGTAGCGTAGAGTAGAATCTTTTCATTTTCGTGTTCTGTAAAAAAAAATGTTACTTTTATGAACGAAACTTGAATTGTTACTGTTTTTGTTTGTTGACGCTCTCTCTCTCTCAATCGTCGAGTGGTACGGAAAGTGGTTTTAGGTGATACAAGTTTCTTGCATGCTTTTTAGTGAAATGTTGTTTAATTTATTCTGCTGTTATTTTAATTTTGTTTCTTCCATCAAATTTAGTAACGCTCATTTATGTCACAGATCCAGGATAGGGTAGTTGAAATGAAATGCCATTTTAGAAGTTCAATGACTGCTGGCCCTGTGCAATAATTTATCGATGTTTGCTTCTTTAGATGTGTAGTGTTTCTATTTGGGTTTAATTTAATGGTTTTGTTTTGATGAAGTAAATTATGAACTGCTGTTTGACGTTGACAGGCATAGACTTAGTCATGAACCTACTATTTGGGGAAGTTGGATTTTCCAATTAAACAAACCTACCATTTTGCTACACTGCAAACGGTTTGGTTTAACTTAGTAACATCTGAAGAATTGTTGATTTAATTACCAATTTGGAGAAGTCCTTCTGTTTTTTGTACAATGCACTCTATTATAAATTTAGATAAACATGATAACCAAAAATTGAAATGAGCAGAAGAAAAAAATGTCAGTTTTTTTGTAACACCCAATGCAAATGCTTATATTCTGATCTCTAGCAAAAATATTGGAGCACCAAGTGGTGCAAGTTTTGTTAACTTGTAGGAATTTTTTTTTTCTCCAGACATCTAAAGCTATGCCTACTCATTTCACAGCTTTTATATATATGCTTGATACTTCAATTATAGTACTATTCTATAAATGAGTGCATATTTGGAGTTTCACTCTGGCTCTTATGAATTATGAATCATTTCAGTAAAATTCTGTACATCTGTTGTAGGAAACTGTTTGTCTCAAGTGTGGCGATATAGGCTATCCAGAGACGTTGGTTCTTTGCAAGGAGTGCCAGGCTTATGCTTTGCATAGGTACTATTGTTTACTCCTTTTCTCTCCATTATTCAATGCACATATAGCAAGTTTGGTCATCATAATTAGATGCAGATGCCGCCACACCACCTCTAATGCCATCTGAACATCCTTTAAAATTTCCATTTGTGTACTGCACTGGAGGTGGGACTGTACTCTCTATAGTTGGACAATCCAAAGAATAATTGGAGTGATACTCACTGCTTAGGATTAATACTGTGACAACCTGTTTTAGTATAAATGTAGTTATTTTTATATGTATCATATTCTATATAAAGCAGAGATGTGATTTTGGTTTTGGTAAAAGTTCTTTTAAAATTATGATGTACTTCTGTAGCAGATTTTTATCATTAGTACATAGCCGTAGATGCCTCTCTTTTTATTGCCATATGGATGTTCTTAAAATTTCTATTGGTATTGAAGGCAAAACTTGGGAGTGTAACCATCCATTATAGTTGGGTTTGGGTGAATAGATACCCAGCACAATTATATCACTACCCTGGTCTTCAAATTGACTCTGACTTTTTCTCCAAATGTTTTATAAAATAGAAAGTTTGCAGTTTATAAACTGGCAATTTCATGTTCTTTAAATCCTTATGGCATGTTTGGGTATACGTTAAAAAATCATGTGCATGAATTCCAGGGTCACACT
This sequence comes from Sesbania bispinosa, assembly GCA_026901365.1. NCBI lineage: Eukaryota > Viridiplantae > Streptophyta > Magnoliopsida > Fabales > Fabaceae > Sesbania > Sesbania bispinosa. The sequence goes on along the minus strand of QLOH01000600.1, from coordinate 623,348 downwards.
GTGAGAGAAGCAACATTTTGTTTTGTTACTTCTAAAGTAACCCATATTTGGCCTCCTTCAACTGAGAACCAAACACACAGTTAATGACTTTGATTTCTTAACTGTCCTTTTTTTCAGGTACTGTTTAGATGGACCTGTGATTTATATTGATGATGTTACTTGGTTTTGTGAGGATTGTGAAGCAAAGCTAGTAGTTCCATGTTTTGTTGACCAATCTACACCTCTCTCATCTAAAACAAGTAACTCAGTAAGTTTGGCAAACAATGCAATCCAAGCCAGAAAAGAACTGAAAAATGGCATAAAGAGAGTGAAGAAAAGCAATCAACAGAAACAAAAGAAAATTGAAGAGAAGCAGAAGAAAGCTGTAAAGAAGAAAGCAACGGTCCCTTTATCTGGTAGTCATAGTCCACCTGAGCTTGAGCATCCTCAATGCAGTATCAGCTGTGAAGATGAAAGTGAGTTTAAAAACAAGTGCAGACGAGTTCCAAGAGATGCAGCTAATTCTAATGTAGGTCCCAAATCTGTTCACATCTCTCAAGTAACTACCAATGATGATTTAAATTGTGTAGAATTAGATTATCATATTGATGCACAGCCTATTGCTGATCCAATCTGGAGGTATGAAATTTGTTTTGCTACCTTCATTTGAAATTGGTGAACTTCTATGGCTTTTGTTATGAATATCATCTTAAGTATAATTTTCTGGTTAATAGGGGGAGTTTGTCCTTCTGCAGCAATGCTATTGGTACTGCCAGTGGACTTCTGGCCCATTTGTCCAGTTTAGCATGCTCCAAAGTTCTGGAGGAGACATTACGTTTCCCAGAAGTGCTTCGTGCAGATTTGCTTCCCAGGTCTGTGGTGTGGCCTAAAAGTTTCAAGAAAGAGGGGCCAACTGATAAGAGCATTGCTCTTTATTTCTTTCCTGAGAATGAAAGGTGATTTTTGAGACTACCTTTACATGATGTTACTGTGCTTTTTCTTTAATTTGATATATCTAAATAATATTTCCCCTACAGAGCTGAAAAGGTCTTTGATCTGCTGGTTGATGACATCATTCACGTTGAGCTTGCCATAAGAATTGTGGCTGAAAATGCAGAGCTTTTAATTTTTCCTTCTACTGTGCTTCCAATCCAACATAGGAGTGAGCTTCATTTATTCTAGCCCTTCAGTGCTACATCTCTCATGTTTTATAGAACTTAAGATTGCATTTTAACATGAGTTATCCTTTGGGCAGGATTCCAAGCAAAGTATTACTTGTGGGGTGTCTTCAGAGAAAAGCAAACCTCACACTAGACAAAATGATGCTGTGTGCAGTGAGATTGCTGATGTTGACAAGCTCTTAACTTGCCATAACCATTGTAATACGTTGAGCAATAGTGGTAGTTATGGTTCTGATGCATAGTACTCCTGTCCTGTGCTTCTGGTCACTGATATATATCAATCATATATATGAGAGAAGCTGAGTGGATAGGATGGGATGAAAACTAGAGTCTTGTACCATTTTTGTGACTTAATTGTTTAGGAGAGATGCTTAAAGGTGTAGATATAAATTTTCCAAAAACCCTTTGAAACTGCGTCCGCGCTGTAGCCTTCTTGTCCAACTGGATGTCTTTGATTGTAGCAGCATCTGGGCTTAGGTTCAACAAGTCCCGGGTTAATTTGCTAAAGTCTTGGTCTATAGTGTTTCTCATCACAATGCTAATTGTATTTCAGGAAGGGTTCGGTATAATGCTTCTCCACTTCAGTCTGTCAGGAAAGATGGAATCTCTGGATTTTTATGATTTGGTCATTGATATGACTGGTATATATTTCTACATACATAACAGTGACATTGATCTCTTCGGGTTGAGGTGGTAGTTGGATCAACATATATTGATCTCTTCATGCTTCCCCTCCTATCATTCAACACCCTCCATTGTCACCACCATTGTTGTCTGCCTGACCCATTCTATTGTCTTCATTGTCTAACACCCTTGTTTGACACTTTCCACCATCATTATTTTGTTTGTTTAGTTTACAGTTGAGTAGAATTAATTTTAAGTCCAATGACTGAAAATAAATTGTGTACGTTTTATGAAACATTTTGGACGAAAATGATTTAAAATCAATTTTACAGAATTGATTCTGCATTGTTACTAATAATAACCAAACAGGCTAATTGTCATTTGACACTACACTCCATCATCGTCATTGGTATCCCACATCCTCCCTTGTAGTTGGTGTTCAACACCCATCATCATAAAGCAAGTGTGATTAAGGTAGTTTTATTAGGTGGATTGCATTTAAATTATATTTGTATTACCTGCTCCTATTGGGATTGTATAGTTGGGTTGTTTGTTAAGATTAGTCGGTCCCTTGGCTTTTAGATTTAAGTAATTTTTATCATATAAACTATTTCTGAAAAGCATAATATCATACTTTGTTTTTAAGAACAACTGACAAATGAACTAGTTCTTTAATTTATCCGTCATTAACTTAAAACAAACTTATTTTAATTTCTAAATTTTACTACATTGAATTTTTAAATATCAAACAGATAACGTTTTAAAAAATGGCGGGCTAGTGCATTACCTTGCCCAACCCACAACTCATATTAAATTAAGTTAAACTTTATTGATAAAAATATATATTAACCTTCACATGCAGTGTTAGAAGTTTGAAAGCTATAGTCATCATCACTTTGGGAAGTACCTTACCTGACTATTGCATTACGTCAGAGTTAATTCCACATATATATATATATATATATATACACTTATATTTATAATCAAAGTCCAAAAATATATGTAACAAACTTATTTTGGATCAATGCAAAAGTGTCTGGTTTGAAATCTTTGCAATATAGCTCCAACAAATTGGAGCATTAGAATGAGGTTAATGGCAGGGAGTTTAAATAGTTGATTATGATATCATGTCCTCAAATCTCATTATCACAAGGATGATATTTGCATTTTGTCGCCATTTATCAAGCCATGAAGATAAAATAAAGTCTCAGCAAGGATACACAAGTCCCACACCGAGAAGTCAGCCAGCTAAGGAAACCCAGGCCCAAGTCCCCCATCGAGTGGTTGCTGCTCAAGTTTCTTTCTTGTTGAACAATTAGAGAAAAAACTTTACTCAAGTCTAGGAATGGCTCCATCATTAAAATCTGGGATCTCACAACATCAAAATCATCATTTAAACCACTTAAAAATTTCATTATACAGTCCTCATCCCTGTAAATTTTTCCATTTCTACTGGCATCACACTCACATTTAACAACACATGAGCAATGTGGTAGGGGTATGATGTTTTCAATTTCATCCCATAAGGTTGTCATTTCAGTGAAATAGCAAGTTACAGAGTTGGTACCTTGCCTAAGTGAGTTTAATTCCTGTTGGAGTTCAAAAACTCGAATTCGATTACCTTGCCCGAATCTGTCCTTCAACAGTCTCCATGCTACTGCAGCTACTTCCAGGTAAACGATACTCTGGGCTATGGCTGGCTCCACCGAGTTAAGAATCCACGATAGGACGAGATTGTTGCACCTCTCCCATGCTTCAAGAATTGGATCAAATGAATCCGACATTGGCATCATGCCGTTGACAATTTTGAATTTATTTTTTGAAATAAGGGATCTCTTCATGGCTCTTGCCCAGCTATGGTAATTTCTCTCGGAAAGTAAAGGAGTTGTGAGGACTGGGGATGGGTTCTCACCAGGGTGGATGTAATACTCACTCAAGGGGTTTAGTGTTGGGTCTGTAGGAGGGGGAGGGGGATTGTTGTTCCCCGCATTGTTTGAGTTGTTGCCCTTTGCCATGGACGCAGAAAACCAGAGCTCTTGAGATCAAGAGCTCTGATACCATAAAAGGTATCAGACTAGAGAAGGGGAATAGAGAACTTTGCAGAATTTTTCTATATCAGAATTTCATTGTATATTTTTCATCTATGTAAGGCATACAACTCTGTGCCTTATATACACAATTGTTACTCACACACATAGGAAACATGGAAAGAAAAAGGAATCAAAAATAGAAAAGGTAAAATGGATATTGAGAGGGGAATAGCTTAACAGAAAAGATTTACAAAGATTCCCTTATTCCCCTCAGCTAACAGAAAATGGGACTTGAGCAGCAACCACTCGTTGTGGGACTTGGGCCTGGGTTTCCTTAGCTGGCTGACTTCTCGGTGTGGATGCAGAAAGCTTGGGCACAACTTACATGCAGATGCACAAGTCTTTATGAATGCAGCCGAGTGGAGGAAGCCATTTGGCAAAGGGAAAGGAGGAGGAGGTACCTTCAATGGTAAAGGAAACTTCAAAGTGTGCAGCTACTGTGGTAAAACTGGTCATACGGTTGATGTTTGTTATAAAAAACATGGCTACCCAGCTAACTTTAAATTCAAGTCCTCTGGCAGTGTAAACAATGTAGCAGGTGATTCCTCAAATTCTGCAGTGATTGGTGAAGCAGATACTAAATCCGAGATAGATATCATCTCACAAGCACCTTCCCAAGTCTCATTGAGTGATGAGCAGTTTAAGGCCATCATGGCTCTTCTCCAGCCTTCACAAGCAACTGGTACCTCAAAGAACAACCAGGTAGCAGCTGTAACTACCAAACAACACAATCCATCAGGTACTCACTTAGTTTGCAGCATTCACACTTCTTTAAACAATTTTTGGATCTTAGACTCAAGAGCCACAAACCATATTTGTTCCAACAAGAATTTTTTCAGTTGCTTAAAACCAATAAATTCCAATCCTATTTGTGTTAGCCTTCCAAATGGTCACACCTCTACAGCCACTCATAAAGGTACAATTCAAATTGACAAAGATATTATCCTTGAAGATGTTCTGTACCTGCCTGGTTTCACTTTAAATCTGATTTCTCTTTCAAAATGTGCTCCCAACTTCATTGTGGTTTTGTCATCCTTTCTGACTCATGTCTCATACAGGATCTGACCAATTCGAGGATGATTGGTTCAGCTAAGATGACAAATGGATTATACTACCTACCACACCAACAACTCACTCACCAACACAAGATACATTTTACTGCCATCAATGTTACAGTTACAAAGTTTTTTTTCCTTTCCTAAAACAGCCTTGTGGCATTTTAGATTAGGGCATGTTTCTAATTCAAGAATGAATTTGCTTACTGATTTGTACCCCTTTTTACAATCATATAACAAAAAGTTAATTTGTGACACTTGCCACTTTGCAAAACAAAAGAGATTACTCTTTCATGATAGCTCAAGTAAAGCCGATGAGCCTTTTGATTTAATTCATCTTGATGTGTGGGGACCCTACAATGTTGATACAATTCACAAACACAAGTATTTCCTGACAACTGTTGATGATAAAAGCAGATATACATGGGTCATTTTTATGCAACACAAATTAGAAACTGAAAAACACATGAGGAATTTTTTAAAACTGATTGAAACACAATTTTCAAAGAGAATAAAAGTGATAAGGTCAGATAATGAAACCAAATTTTTAATGCATTCCTTTTACCAAGAATTTGGGATTATTCACCAAACTAGTTGTGTGGAAACCCCTCAGCAAAATGGAAGGGTAGAAAGGAGACATCAAATCCTCCTTAACATTGCTAGAGCACTCTTGTTTCAAGCAAACTTACCTAAAAATTTTTGGGGTCTTGTTGTTGCACATGCAGTGCACTTACTTAACAGAATCCCTTCACCAATCACTGAATCCAAGTCACCACATGAAATTCTTTTTGGGGACAAACCTGACCTTGAACACTTGAGAGTCTTTGGGTGCCTTTGCTATTCATCAACTCTCCACTCACACAGAACCAAATTTGATTCAAGGGCAAGAAAATGCATTTTTGTTGGATATAAGCCTGGTACCAAAGGTTTTCTGGTCTATGATTTGTATGCAAAACAATTCTTTGTTTCTAGGCATGTTGTTTTTGAAGAATTTACATTCCCTTATCAAAATGCCACAAAGGATATCTTACATGCCTCACCTTCAACTATACCTATTGTTTCAAGTAATCCACTACCACCTACCTTCATTCCCTCAGAATCATTAACAGTAATACCCTCATTACCACAACCCAATGTTGTTTCCCCTACACTAGCAATAAGACGATCCAATAGGATCAAACGGCCACCAACATATCTTCAGGATTTTCAGTGCAATTCCATTTTGTCATCAAAGCTGAGCAATCAAGGTACACCTTACCCTATTTATTTCTGTCATTCCCTTTCTAATTTATCTCACAACATGCTGCATACTGTGTGTCTCATTAACATCAAAGAACCTAGTTGTTTCTTTGAGGCCAGCAAGCAGGAATGTTGGAGGAAATCCATGGAGGCTGAAATCCATGCTCTTGAGCTCAACAACACTTGGACAATTGAGGACCTACCCCATGGTGCCACTCCCATTGGGAACAAGTGGGTGTATAAAGTGAAGAGGAATTCAGATGGGACCATTGAGAGGTACAAGGCAAGACTTGTTGCCAAGGGATATAGCCAAGTTGAGGGACTTGACTACCTTGACACCTTCTCACCAGTGGAAAAGCTTACCACTGTCAAAATAATCTTGGCACTTGCTTCCATACACATATGGCACTTGCACCAATTGGATGTAGATAATGCATTTCTACATGGTGAACTAAATGAAGAAATCTACATGACTCTTCCCCAAGGTATGCCATCCACACAACCTAACAAAGTCTGTAAACTAATAAAGTCTATTTATGGTTTGAAACAGACTGGTAGACAGTGGTTTGCAAAGTTGTCTTCATTCCTCTTAGGCCTAGGATATCACCAAGCTTCAGCTGACCATACCTTTTTTCTTAAAGTTCTCTGAGAGCAATCTGACTGGCTTGCTTGTTTATGTTGATGATGTGATTCTATGTGGAAATTCTTTGGATGAATTCACCACAGTAAAGCAAAGCTTACACAGTGCCTTTGGAATTAAGGATCTTGGGGTCTTGAAGTATTTCTTAGGCCTTGAGGTAGCTCATTCCTCCAAAGGCATATATTTGTCACAAAGAAAATACTGTCTTGAGTTGCTGCAAGATACTTCCTTATTGAATTGCAAGCCAGCTTCCACACCATTGAACCCTGCAACACACTTACAGCAGGATAAGGGTGATTTGTTCACTGATGTCACTGCCTATAGAAGATTGGTTGGAAAATTGATCTATCTTACCACAACTCAGCCAAACATCACATATGCCACACGGCAAGTCAGCCAGTACCTCAATTCACCAACCATACCTCATCATCAAGCAGCAATAAGAATACTCAGGTACCTCAAGAATGCCCCTGGCTTGGTCTCTTCTTTCCTAGAGACAGTGATCTTCAAGTGCAAGGCTTCACTGATTCAGATTAGGGAGGTTGCTTAGACACACGAAGATCCACTTCTGGGTACTGCTTCTTCATTGGAGCCTCCCTTGTTAGCTGGAAAACTAAGAAACAATCCACAGTTGCCCGTTCTTCTGTAGAGGCAGAGTATAGAGCTCTTGTCACTGCCACCTGCAAGCTCCAATGGATTCACTATTTGCTTCAGGATTTACATGTTCAACCTACCAAAGCCCATGTCCTTTTCTGTGATAATCAAAGTGCGATTCACATTGCTCAAAACCCTGTTTTTCATGAGCGCACTAAGCACTTGGAGATTGACTGCCACCTAGTCAGCGAGAAGCTACACTCTGGATTGATGCATTTGCTGCCTATACCTTCCGCTGATCAAGTGGCCGATTTCTTCACCAAAGCCTTACTTCCCAAGTATTTCCATTCATTCCTCTCCAAGCTTGGAGTGCTTAACATCTTTAGCCCTCCAGCTTGCGGGGGGTATCAAGCCATGTAGATAAAATAAAGTCTCAGCAAGGATACACAGGTCCCACACCGAGAAGTTCGCCAGCTAAGGAAACCCAGGCCCAAGTCCCACATCGAGTGGTTGCTGCTCAAGTCCCATTTTCTGTTAGCTGAGGGGAATAAGGGAATCTTTGTAAATCTTTTCTGTTAAGCTATTCCCCTCTCAATATCCCTTTTACCTTTTATGTTTTTGATTCCTTTTTCTTTCCACGTTTCCTATGTGTGTGAGTAACAATTGTGTATATAAGGCACAAAGTTGTATGCCTTACATAGATGAAAAATATACAATGAAATTCTGATATAGAAAAATTCTGCAAAGTTCTCTATTCCCCTTCTCTGGTCCGATACCTTTTACCATTAACATGGAGATGATTTTACTTTCTATTGCTTCAAACTTTCTATGCCTTGTGAGTGAAGATCCAAACTTTATGTACCCTCCCACGTCGTTTCGCCTCTACCCACGTTGCCTCAAGTATCTTTCCAAACTTTCTTATGCCGTGGGCCATATTCTATAACTATAGCAAGGCTATAATAAATGGGTCAGATCGTCTAATAGGTTGGTTCACTTGTAATACCATTCTTTATACAAAATATATATGAAATAAAAGGTTTTATTCATTGCTAACAAGTTACCATTTGGGTTTTTTTTGTCAAACATAGATGATTATATTAAGCTTTGTTGGCAGCCTAACGGCACTTACATCATATAGGATAATAAATCTCTTACATAAGATGTGATAATAAATCCATAGAGCGATTCTGCAGTGTCACAATAAATAAACAATACAGAACTAAGCATGCTCGCTCAATAAACGTACAATCAAACAACTAAAATAGAAATTAACAAAATAAATAAAAAACTCCCTTCCCATAGTCAACATTCATCATCAAAGCAAATTGTTCATCTTAAGCGAATCTCTATTTTTTTTGTTTTTACTTTCTTTCGCTTCTTTTTTTTTTGGCCCACCAGCTCTGCCGATACTGCTGTTGTGCAAACAGGGAAGCCAATGATATCTCAAGTGGGAAATTTCAGCCGCACTAAAACAGTGTGAAAACAATGAAGCTAGCTTGGGAAAGAGGAGAGGAATGAAAGGTGGAAATGGAATTGGAAAAGAGAAAATGGAGGTGGTGGTCGGACAAAATGGAGGTGACAATGGATATAGAAGGAAAAAGAAGAACAAACAAAAAAATAAGAAAAAAAACTCTAACTAAAGAGAGGGGAAAACCCACCTAAAGTGGGTAGGACACCCTCCGATAGAGGGAAAGAAGTCCTCCCATGGAGGGAGAGCACCCCCAATGGGGGCTGTGTTGCTCTGTTAGTTACCATTTGGGTTGATCCACTTGCACTTGCGTTCTAAGACCCTGTTTATGGTGGTTGTGACTTGCAACTTGCAAGATTTTAGTTTTTTATTTTTTTAAAAAAATTCAAATCAAATTTTTATAATTTAAAACCCTATTTTTGTGATTTGAAAATGATCATTTTTAAAATTACAAAAAATTAACTTTTAATTTTGAGCTTTAAATTTTTTATTAATTTTATAAAATTAATTATTGAAAACTAACAGCTACCCTAAACAGAGTTTTAGTTTCAATTTTGAGTGGTTGTTTTTAAAAAATAAAAAACACCAAACAAACACTAAAATTGCTAGAAATAATAAAACTCTTCAAATATGCATTTATTTATTGTACACACACAAGTCAATAACATTGCATATAATAACTAATTAAACTTCCTCACGCGCGCGCACACACGCGATATTCCATATAATTAATTAAGGTGTCGTTTGTGATGACGGTGAGTTTTTAATTTTTGATTTTTAAAAGATTTTAATTAAATTTTTATAACTTAAAATAAAAAATTAAAAATCACTTTTTGTAGTTTTCAAAACGGATATTTTTAAAATCATAAAAAGTAGCTTTTAATTTTCAGTTTTAAGTTTTAAAAATTTGGTTAAAATTTTTTGAAAATAAAAAATTGAAAACTCGTAATCACCCCAAATGATCCTAATCTTTTCGCTTTTGTATGATTATTTTCGGCGATTATATGCGTCTAAGTGCCTGTTTGATTTAAATTTTGAACCATTCAGAATCAATTTTACAGAATTGATTTTAAATCACTTCCGTCCAACGTGCTTCGTAAAACGTGCACACTCATTTTCAAGCATTGATTTCTAGAATCAATTCTACTCAATTGTAAACCAAACGAAGCTTAAGTATTTGATGACTGTGTATAATTGTTTGTCACGTTATGTTGTATGACATGCAGAAGATAGAATCGAGTGGAACAGTTTCTTCCATTCTTTTAAGTGATATACTAAAATGTAATTATAATTTTCTCTTATGTTCTGACATGTTTTAATTTATTTAATTTATCAAATGCTATTTAAGTTAGTGTGTGTTTGGTTTAGCCTAAAACACTTCAATTGTGGATGCGGACCAACGCTACTTTCTATAATACTCTCACCAGTCCTTTTTTATAAGGCATTATTAACTGAATTACATATACCAATGAAAGTGGTTAAAGTTGGTTAATTTTATTGGAGTTTTAAAAAATACTTCAACTTTCTAGTTTTACTCTTATTTAATATCATTAACTAACTACACCACTACTCCCTCCGGACTTGAATATAAACAAAAAAAAAACTCATATTTGGTGGACTAAAATATAAGCAAATTTTAACTACTTACCCTATTTAATGAGATAAACCCAAAATGTCCTTTGATTTTACTTTCCAACCACTCTATTTAATGAATCATGTGCCAATAGAAAGGGAGTATGTCCACTTGAAACAATTTTCAATAAAATTGAATGTAGGGTAATTTAGGCAATGCAAGTACTTTTTACATGATATCAAGAAAATTTAATGAATTTAACCAACTTTCTTAATATGTGTGAATTTAGTTATTCTTGCTTATATTCAAGTCCAGAGTAGTATTTGATAGTAGTTGCAAAGACATGAAAGTTACTAAGGGTAAATAAGAAAAATGATAATAAATACTTTCTTGAAATTGTAAAGTGCCTTATAAAAAGGACCACAAAAACTTATAAGAAGTGTCTTATAAAAAGGTCCAAAGGGAGTATTTATATAGATCCGAAACGTGATTTTGGGATAAACCAAACAAACACATATATGGTATTTAGTAAATAAGTTAGAACAGAACAGACTAAGCTTCTTAGAGCAACTCCAATGGGAGTTGCCTGATATGAGTTGCTTAATTTAAAAAATATTATTTTAATGTGGATTTCATAAGTTGAGTTGCTTAAAAATGGGTAAGAATTGATTGTATAAACAACTCGTACCCATTTTTAAACAACTCAATTTATAAGACCCACATTAAAATAATAATTTTTATGTTAATCAATTCTTCTAAGCAACTCTCATTGAATATGATTTTAACGTCACTAGTTGCTAGTTTTGAATACTATACTCTTTGAAATTTCAAAAGAAAAATAAGGTTTTGTTTGCCTTTATGATTAACTATGGGATATTATTAAAAATTTCATTCATCCTAATTAATAACATCAGTAGGAAGAGTATATAAAATTAGTCGCTAATATTGAGAATAAAGAGAGACTTTTGCTTGTGAGAGGCTTATTCACAACTATTTACTACTGTTGAAAGATTTATTTATATTAAAATAAAATAAAATAAAATAAAATGTATTTTTTTTTTCAAAACAGAAAAAGGATAACATATTTGAACATCTATTAGAAAGCGAGAATGTAATTTATTTTTTAATTTTCTTAAATTAGTTATAATAGTATGAAATAATTCAATGAAAATAAGGTTTATATATTGCCACTCAATGAAATATATGGAACTTTCTAATTTGATAATATTTTATAGGATCGTGTTTTCAATAAATTGTAGTATGCTTAAAATTAAGTCTCCAACATCTTTGCTTAAAATTGGAGGTGCAAAAATGAGAAAACCCACATTAATGATATTGTGTCATTAACGGTATTTATAAACTAATTCCAAGGGGTCTGGCAGGGGCAAGGCCCCCCAAACAAATATTTCAATTTTTTTTTTAATTATATAGGTCCCGTATAATATATTTCATGAACTATTACTTCGGTTCCCTAAAAATTTCGTAGATTTTGTAGTATTAAGTACTTATTTACGACTCTTGTTATTTATCTTTATTTTGTAAAAAAACGTTTTAACTTTTTATTATTTCATTTTTTATATTGATTGTTTTTTCTTATTTAGAGAAGATAATATTCAAAATTATAGATAAGATTTTATTAGAAATATTAGTCCATAAAAAGTAAAAAGATCAAAATTGGAAGCATACGAGCATTGCAAAGAATAGAAAAGAAGGGAGAAAATATCGTCAGATAACATAATATAACATTAAAAAAGATTTTGTTTGATTTGAATATGTTTTTTAGAATTACATGATAAGAAAAACTAAAAATTTGATTTGCAATTATATGAATTAAATAAAAGATTTAACGAAAAGGTAGTTGAACTTCTTATACTCGGTTCAACTTTAGATTCCAAAGACTCTTTAAAATCATTTGATATATAACAAATTTGTTAACTTGTTGAGAAATTTCATTCAGAAGAAGGAATGAAGAGCTTGATTTAAATAAAATTTACTATTCTTAACTGAAATTATTTAATATTTTTATCATAATTTTTAATAGGGTTAAATATGTTTTTAGTCCCTTAGAATATAGTGAAATTTGTTTTTGGTCCCTCATTTATTCTTTTATTGGTTTTGGTCCTCCATTTTTCAAAATCACATGATTTTAATCCTCGTCGTTAGTTATATTCCGCTAAGTGATGACGTAGTAATATTTTTTGTGGATTTTTCTATGAATTTTCTTTCAAAATTTTCTGCAGATTTCAAAATTCAAAAGAAATTTCGTTTAGATTCTAAAATTTGCGGGAAATTTACTATATATTTTTTTATAAGAAAGCAAAGAAATTTTATAGCAGCTTTTTTATGTAAAAAAATTGTAGTTTTTTTTTTGAAAATTTACTACACATTATTTTCTAGAGAAAAAATCGCAAGAAATTCCTGTAATTTTTTATTCGGGAAAAATCATAGTGAAACTGCAAAAGTGACTTAACATACTATAGTTAATAAGAAGGAATAAAAACATGTGATTTTAAAAATGAAGGATCAAAACCAATGAAAAAATAAATGAGAGACCAAAACTAAATTTCATCATATTTTGAGAGATCAAAAACATATTTAATCATTTTTAATATTTTATTCCGGTCCCCCTAAAGAAAAATTCCTAGCTACACGGCTGCAATCCAATATGTAATTGGTTAATACAAATTAACTTAGTTGATTTGATGCAGAAGGATGCATTTTTTTATAGCTTCATTTGTTATCATTATATTTATCCTGATGCTATTGCTCCTCTGGAGATTTTACTGACTTATTGCCTATCAATGTGGTTATATATATTATAGATACTACTTATTATTTTTTTATATATTGTTATATATATTCTTAAATAAATTATTGATAACTCCATGTTATCAAAATTAAGGGTTTGGCTGAGCTATCGTTGGAGCTGTAGAGGAGGCTGTTTAATGGAAGAATTGAATTTGTTGTTAGCTGCGGAATAGCCACAAAAATTTTCGTAGCTAACTGCCAAAATTAATTACAAGCACTTGGAATGCGGTTTTGGAACCGCAGTCCAAGTGAATGTGTAATAGCTTCCGCCGAGGCTTTTTTTGATGTGGAACCGCAATCTTTTCCCTTTCCTGTTGGAGTGAAATAATAAAACCAAATAAAAAAGTGAAAAAAATTGGAAAAAAATTGAAGAAAAAAAAACAGAAAATTTCATTAGGTTGGATTTTTTTTAATCTAATTTTAAAAATCAATCCATGCTAAAAACCGTTTTTTTTTTTTTTTTTATATTAAGAATGCATGAAGTATGCAAGTGGAAATAATGGACTTGAATGAAAAAGTTATGAATACTTAGATTCTTCTTAATATTTTTATGCATGTTAAAAGGCAACATTTTTTCATTATGAAGATACCAAAAAAAATATGGTAAGATAACTAGTATGATAAATCTCTGGACCATAAAATGATACCGTTAAACTTCCATCACACACGTGATATTTTGAAGTCTCAAACCATGTGTGGCGCAGCAGGGAGCCGCGCCTCAATGTTGCCTCTCCCTAAGGGGGAGGTCTTTCTCCCTCCATGTGTGGGGGATTTTCTACCCATTCTAGGTGAGTTATTCCCTCTCCTAGGTAAGAGTTTTTTTTTCTTCTTTCTTTCTATTTCCCCCTTTTCCATCACCACTTACTTCTCCTTTCTTTTTCCGGTCATTTCCTCCATCTCCATGCCATTTCATTCTCCTCATTCTCCATTCACCTACCACTTCCCTTTGTTCTGTTTTTTTTTTCTTTTATCGTTTTGTTCTGTATTGTTTTTCTTCCACTCTCTTTATTGCAGCTCTGTTCACAACATCTTCCCTTATCTGCTCTCTGTTGGTGACGTTGTGTGCCCACGACCCACCATTAAAGTTTGAAAGCTTCCGTTGCAGATTTGCTCTGCTAGCACAAGGCTGGATTGAAGGGGAAAAAAAAGAACAAACTATAAAAAAATAAGAAAAAATTCAATCTTAGTTTGACAAGCAGATTGGTGGGGTGACGAGGTGGTAGTGAAGATTAGGGATTGAAAGTTGATTTACTTATGTTGCTTCTTAATTAGTCTGTAATGTTTTATATGATTGAGTGAGCATGCCTTAGTTTTTAATATGGCTTAAATATGTTTTTAGTCCCTATAAATATAGGTCATTTTGTTTTTAGTCCCTGTAAAATTTTTTTTTGGTTTTTCATCCCTATAAAATTTTCCGTTTGTCATTTTGGTCCCTGTCATTAACTTTAAGCTTATGTGGCTAACAGAGTGCCACGTCATCCTGCCACATGTGATTTTTCTTCCAGCTTAATTTTGTTTTTAGTCCCTATAAATATGGTCTTTTTGTTTTTAGTCCCTATAATTTTTTTTTTGTTTTTTTACCTCAATCTCATCCCCATCCAATATCACAGTGTCCTTTTGCTTCTTCTAGTGCATTGTTACACTTGAAATTCTTGAATTCTTCATGGTGGGTTTAAGGAAATAAATTTTTTATGTATTCAATTATTTGAAATTTCAATACACTTGAATTCACTGTATAAAGTGAGAAAAACTTGTAACGACCTTTTTTCTGTCTATTGACTAACCAAATTCTCATTTGATTTATGTCTATTGATGACCTATATATAACTTAATGTAATTTGTCCTGAGTAACAAAAAAGGCTTGTAATTGTAAATCAAGTGAAAATTTTGTTAATCAATGGATAAAAAAAGAATTGTAGAGAAAAAAAATGTCATTACAAGTTTTTTCCACTTTATACAGTGAATTCAAGTGTATTGAAACTAGTATTGATCTCGTGCGATGCACGGATTTGGTATTCAAATTAATTAAATCATGTAAAAATTAATTAACCTATAATATAGGTAATTAAAATATTATTCAATTTATATATTGAAAAGAAAAAAAAATTATTGTACATTTTAATGAGTATTGTGTTAATAAGAAAATATATTAAAATGTATAAATGAAAATTTTAATACATAATGCATAAATAAATTTATATTTATAAATTATCTCTTTGTACTCTATATTTTTTATAATATTACAAAACTTAAAATTATCACGGTAAATAAGAGTTTTAAATCCTTGTACATCACAAAATATAGTTAAAATAATAATGTGAACACTTAGTTGAGTAGCACGTAGATATTGATTTTATCTCTTTGAATATCATAATATATTAGTTTCGTCCCTTTTAAAAATTTATTCATTTGTTAATTGTTATCTTTTTTTATGAAGTGGATTATAATTTAAGTGGAGTATAGTTTATAATATCATATATAATAAATATATGATAACGTTTTACTATTTTAGTTTTTAAAATTAAACGAGTAGATATATTTCATTTTATGTGTCTAATATTTATATTGAATTTGGTTCATTTGTTAAGTATTTATATTAAGAATTTAATTAGGGTGTGGATCAACTTAAGATAAAAAGTTTGACACGTGGGAACAAAAAAGAATTGGCCACCAGTGAACAGTTGACGAAAATGTGGACAAATTTAAAATTATAGATTTCAAATAATTGAATACATAAAGAATTTATTTCCTTAAACCCACCGTGAAGAGTTTAAGAATTTCAAGTGTAACAATGCAGTAGAAGAAGCAAAAGGAGACTGTGATTTTGGATGAGGATGAGATTGAGATGAAAAACCAAAAAAAAAATTATAGGGACTGAAAACAAAAGGACCATATTTATAGGGACTAAAAACAAAATTAAGCTGGAAGAAAAATCACATGTGGCAGGATGACGTGGCACTCCGTTAGCCACATAAGCTTAAAGTTAACGGCAGGGACCAAAATGGCAAACGGAAAATTTTATAGGGATGAAAAACCAAAAAAATTTTTTACAGGGACTAAAAACAAAATGACCTATATTTATAGGGACTAAAAACATATTTAAACCTTTTAATATTTATGTGTGTGAGCATTGCAAAATCACTCTTTTAAGGTTCTATCCTTATGATATAATTGCCGTTTGGCTGCCTATTAGGCATTAATATGATGTTTTTTCTACCCAAAAAAAATCATTATCCCCTATGTGATGACGGTTTTGCTTATCTGTGAGGCAGGCAAACACTAATGAATATATATAAATTAAAAATACACAAAAACAGTAGGAACAAGGTGAAGAGGAGGCTCTACAACACTTTATAATTATCATATATTTCTTCAGCTCATGGATATATATATATATATATATATAAAAGACTAATTTTGAGTTAATTAATTAGCAAGAATCTACGTATTCATTTGTTTCAGAAAATAACATGAATCGAACTTCTAATGTGACTTATAATCGATGTATTAATATTTCCGATATATCAATCAACATCAAAATTGGCTTTAGTGTATAATTGTATGCAATTCATAGGCTTATAAATGGGGATGGTTGCATTCACGTGCGAATATGCCACGATCACTACCTGACATGGCATGAGTTTCAAATTTCATCATTATCATAAAATAATTTATTTACAGATTTTTAATATAAAAATAGAAAATTAAAAAACAATTTTTTAAAACACCTAAAAATAATTTCAGTATTTTAATTTTTAAAAATTAAAAAATAGTCACACTTTTTAATATTATTTTAAAGACTATCTGTTAAATAGATTTTTTTAGTTTTTTACTTTTAAAAATAGAAAACAATTTTTAAAATAATAAATAAATATATATTTCAGTAACGATTAATTATGAGTAAACCACCACTTTAGTCCCTGAAAGTGTGGTCAACTGTCAATTTAGTCCCTGAATTGAAAAAACTGTCAATTTAATCTCTGAAAGTGTAAAACGTCGGTCAGATTAGTCATTTTGCTTCACATTTTGTTAACTAACGCACAGTTACAAAAGGACTAATCTGACCGACATTTTACATTTTCAGAGACTAAATTCACAGTTTTTTCAATTCAGGGACTAAATTGACAGTTGACCACACTTTCAAGGACTAAAGTGGTGGTTTACTCGTGTTTAATTATACACATATGAACAGTATTATGATCCATTTCACACTCATCATATATCTCTATTTTTTCTCATCACATTTATAATTTACTTTCTTTCTTTTTGTGGTTAGTCTATTAGCCAATTTGGTTGAGCGTTGAGAAAATCAAAATCATGATTTTGTGAAATTAATTTTAAATTACTTTTGATTAATATATTTCGCGAAACATGTATTACTAATCTTAATTATTAATTTTTAAAATCAATTATACTCAACTGTAAATAAAATGAAAATAAAAAAAATCATCAATTTTCATATCCTTCGAGGGCAATTATTATATACTATATTGGGTCCACGGGGCAATTGTGCGTTATACAGAGTTGGCCTGAAATAGGAGACTGGTCTATTTTGGTGGAAAATGGACATGTGGTGACATCAATTAATGTCACGGCAATAATAGTGAAAAGTTAAGTGAGTACGTACACTGGAAAGGAATGGTGGCATCGAGAAAAAGGTATCCTTTAAATTTAGGTTCATCATATACCATTAATTTTTTTTACTATAAAAGATAATTTTAATTTTATAATATTAATTAATAAAATTTTTAATATTAAATTTATACTATTTATGATAAAGGTTTATGGTGGACCCAAACTTAAAAGATCCACCTTATAATTACCCTCAAGAAAATCTACCTGTTTGATTTGATGCAAAATCACGGGCAAACGCTATAGCTCTTGTCATCCACAAAACGTCACACACTTTACACTGATATGAAATTGGGTAGAAATTACTTTCATTAACATTTACACAAATCTATATTTAGCACATAGTTTTAGGATAAATCAAACGCTGCCATTATAGAATACAGTGTTCATTTCTGGCGGCAGAGCGAAAGGAACAAATGCATCTAAGCATTCACTGCCAATTTAATTTTTATAGGAAAGAGATTTTGTGGTGATACTGATACATATAAACTTCGAACTACGGATATTGGAGTTCAATTCATCTTTGTAAATATCCATTTACCCTGTTCTTATATATAATCAAAAGTTCGTCCAAAAAAAAATTATATATAATCAAAAGCATTACAATGTGCATTTTCTTAACACACAAACTTCACATAAATTAATAGCATTTTTGGATCTGGGCCAACATTTAAGGAATGTTTCGTTCTTTTTCAACGCTACAAATAGTTGTGTTGGGAGGTCCAAACTTGAGTTTGGACACTCCTCAACACCAGACCAAACATGGCCTGTTTGATTTGGCGTTCAATAGTATAAAATCATGGTTTCACATAATTGATTTTAAATCACATCCGTCCAACGTTTTTTGGTAAATCGCGTGCATCACTTATCCCAACCATTGGCTTATAGAATCAATTATAGTCAACTGTAAACCAAACATACAAGCTTGGGTCCATGTTTGAACGTAATTTTTGGGTAAACCAACCCCAAAACAACATGGATCTAGGCAAATGCTACTTATAGTGTGTTTGATTTACCCAAAAACCACGTTTCAAACATGAATCCGGGCCAATGCTATAGAGAGTTTGAAACATGGTCTTCAAATAAACTAAACAAGAGTAGATTCTATCGAGATCCACATTTAACACACCATAAGGCATGTAAACCCTCAAATTCGTTCCCAAACTTATATTCTTTTTACTCGTTAGTTCTTCAACTAAATTAATTGCATAAGTAATTCTGGAACTTTTAAATATCAATAATATATATTAGTCCTTCAACTTTCACATTATCTTATCACTTTTGTCCATAACAGAACCAATTTAACAAATATTATGAAAGTTAAAGGGCTACTTTTACAATTTATTTATTTGAGGTCGACTAATAAGAAAAGAGATAACAAGTTCAAGGACTAAGTTAAGGGTTTACTCAAATTTATATAGTTCACTAAAAAAAGAATTCAGGTAATTAGGGTCAATTTAATTAAAATGTAATGCATGATAATTCATATAAAATTATATCAATGTGCTAAGTGCTAAATTATAGTAATATTCAACTTCATATCAAATCTTTATCTACAACTTTAACACTCTGTTTAGATAAAAGAAAAACAATATTGAGTGAAAGAACATAGGATCGGAAAAAAGAAAGAGAGAAATAGAGAAAAATGAGTTAATTATTTTAATTATTTGAATAGAGGGAAAATGGGGAAGAAAATTTGACGATTTATATTTATTTATTTATTTGGGTTGAAAAATAAATAAAAAATTCTTACCGCGCGCATTTTTATCCGCATATATGAAATAATAAATTAAATAATTTTTTGTCATGTGTAAACTTGGTATATGAAAAAGTGGATATTCTCTATCCCATTTCTCCACGTTCGAACAATGATTTATTTTTAAACTTTAATATGTTTTTTTCAACCACATCTACATATCGCCCTATTATTGGGAGATTTAATTACTTTTGAGATGTTTCACTCCTTTTAAGAGTGTGTTTAATCAATAGAGATGAACCTAGCTAAAGCTTATTTTGTTATTCCAAATGAAGGAAGTATGAATTTTCTTTCTCTACCATTTCTCTTTTGCTACCAATATTAATTAGAATTTTCTTTGTTTGAATTTCTATTAATTAATGTGAATTTTTTTTTTATTAAAACGAGTTGTGGTCTAATATTTTTTTCCTATGATCCCATATTATTTTGTGATTTGTTTTGAGTTAATGGAAATTATTCAATTAGGTCACGACGGTCCATTGTTCCATCAATTTGGTCATGTGAAAGAGGGGAGTTCAGGAGAAAAACTCTATTTATGTAGGATATATCTGAATAATTTCACAATTTCGTGGCTCCCATTTAAGTGGAAATAAACAATTTGTAAGGTATATTGAGGCTTTTCATTTTATATTGTCTTCATTCCTAAAGTAACTTGAATTTCCATCAAATTTACCCTAGACAAAAATGATCACGGTAGTGTCTACGGTGAGTTACCAAAAAAGTGTATCACCGGTGGTTCATAAGATAATGACCATTAGATATATTAATTTATTAATCGACGATGCAGATTAATGACTGGCTACCTGCCATTGAAAAGTGTAATAAAAGTGAATGAATGTATTAAAAAGTTATGATATTTTCTGATTGATCCTCTAAGAGGGACTTTATATCCGGACCTTGAGCCACGACCACCATGACTGCCTAGGGTGATGGCGTTGTCTTTGACTGGACATTTGCAAATGGATTGCAAAGTTGATATATTTTGTTAATGTTTTGTGGATGGGAGTTTGTTTGCAGGCATTGAACAACTTAAATTCAGAGGCAGGGGAGTTGCCGTTGTCAGCGATTTTATGTTTGCAGAGCAAGTTTCAAGAGCTTGTTTGGAGTCCTTTTTCGTTTGATGGAGAAAATGTTGGTGTGGTGTTGATTTGCCACTATTTTGAATTGGTGAAAAATAGAATTAAATGTGTTTTGCCCCAATTGCTGGGTGTTATTGGCATTTCTTTCAGCAGGTGTTATGATTCAAGTGGTGCAACCTAAACTATACATAGCCAATCTCCTCCTTAGCCTTCCCCTTAAGTTACAATGAAAAGACAAATTTACAGAGTTTCAGAGCTGAAATGGGAGATGAGTGTGACCGATGTGGGTTGAGGGAGAAGAAGCCCTTTGGGTAAGAATTACTCGTTCCCATCTGCACCTTCGAAGAGACTGATCAGAACTGCAACGATCTCTATGGGTTTCGAATCGAGCCTCGTTGCAACCATTCCTCCTCTTCTTCAGCAACCTCACCTAAAGTGTTACGGTCTACCGGAAAATGAGCTTCTCCGCCATCTCCCCCTGCCAAGGCCGTCTCAATATGGCGGTGATGGCGAATTCACAACAATAGAGGAAAGCATGTTCACTCAGACTAAGACTCTATTGAACGATAACTCTGGCGAATCCTTGATGGTTTGGAATTTTTGAGTGTCTTAATGGCTATCAAATTGCAGGTTTTGGATGATTGAGTGTGGATATAGATGATTTGAGTAATACCTCTAGCGTCAATAAGCAAATTCAAAAAATATTTCATTTACTATTATTTTAATTTTCTGGTAATTTTACTTTTTTTACCGGTAGAAAAGAGTGTATCACTGGTGGTTCACACTTTGTGAAACCCACCGTAGAATCCACCAATGATCACTACTCTAGTGCATATTTATCTCTTATCCTACACTACCATACACGTGATCAATCACTGTCACTGTCCAAAAAACCAGAAAGCAGAATTCTTCTTTTTGTGGCCATTGTTACTTATGTCAAAAGTTGGGTTTTTGCTCTCTCTCTCTCTCTTTTAATCATGGATCCAAACTAATCTAACGTGATTATGGTTGAACGGTTGGATTGAGTTAATTGGATCCAACATTCTAAAATGTTTAGATTTAAAAATAAAATAAAAAATGTAAAATGTGTTAAGTAAAAAATATAAGTTGTCATTATGAGTATGATAAATAAAAACTTATAATTTGATAATAAAAAATCGATCTATACAATATTAAATATTAAAATACGTAATTTATTGATATAAAAAATATAAAATATATTATTTTATTAATAGTTTGGTTGAATTTGATTAATTGAATCAAGAGCATGGAAACCTTCTGACCCGATTTAATTAGGTTCATTCATATGGAAGTCCAGTTTGACCCCGAGTACCTGATTGAACTCATTTATTTTAAATTATATTGGATTGAATTGATGAGATTCGTTACTTATACCACAGTCATGAATCATGATCACGGCTATAGTTTTTCATTGCTCAGTTGTCATTTGTCCAATTTATTCTACTGCTGGCGGCAATTAATGGTTTCCTACTGATATGCTTCTTTGCTGGTTCTATCAATTGCCATGGTTTTCCTTGATTGATCATTGGACTTTTCCGTCTTGGTTTTAGTCATTTGGCTGGTGGTTTTAGCTATTGGACTTCTCTCCTTGGCTGTATGCAATTATTAGTACCTAGTAACTGGACACTGGTGTCTTTATGGGTTCCGTTTGTTTTCTGTTTTTCTTGTTTTGTTTTTTACCTCTTAAAACATTGATGCAGTAATTGTACTTTTATTTAATTTTACTTATTTTTTCTTAAAAAAGTTATACTTAGAATACATTCAGATCAAGAATTTTCAACAATTGTGATAGAAAATGTTAAAAGAATGATAAGTATGAGAAAAATTATAAATAATAATTTAAAAAGTTAAATATAATAGAGAAATGTTAAAATTTTTTCTCAACAAATGTAATTTGAAATTTCTTTTATTTGCCATACAAATTTCTACTATTTATCATTTAAAATTTTATTATTTTAACATATGAATAATTTCTTCAAATTACTGTATTTAAACACAAGATTAAGATTGCAATTCATCTGAAGAAGTAAAAAGTGAAGGATTAGCTATCCATGGAAAAATTATAGAAGTAAAATTAGAGTTCACATGTCCAAGGCAAAGAAATAAATAGCTATGGCATAAAGAAGAAAGTATAAAGCCATAATCAGTAAGGATAATTTAAAACCCTAAACACAATTAGTTTTATCTTTCAACTAATTTTTGAGCTAGCTAGTTTTATAAAACACATGCAATCTTTCAATTTCCAGTTAATTCTTTAATTTTAAGTGAATATATCTGTTAATTTTATGAAATACACTCTAAATCTCAAAAAATTTGTATCCTTGTTTGGTTATTTGAAATTATATAGCTAGCGCTCTTTGTGTTTTAGGGAATGGAATTAGCCATCTTTGCCAAAACTCACGAAACCGTACGGTATTCAGGTCGTATAATGCACAATCTTATCCAAGAACCTAATTTCAAATCCACAAACAAAAAATGTAAATAAAAAAAAGCATATATATATATATATATATATATATATATATAGTCAGGATAAATTTACACTAAATGTCAAACTTCAAGACTTATATCAATTAATAACTTCTTGTAGAATGTGAAATTCACTAATCTTACCATTGAATTGAAAGATATTATGGAATAGATCAAATCTATAAAATTTCATACAAATTAAAAACTAATTAATATTTTATCACACCATTTTATTTTAACGCGTAATATATTTTCAAAATATAAGTAAAAGTTCACTACTAGATAACATATCTACGAATATCCAAATGATTTGAAATTTAATATATATGATCATGATGCTAATATCTTTCAATTCAACAGTTAGATTAGTTAATTTCACATTCTACAAAAAGTTATTAATTAGTGTAAGTTTTGAAAGGAGTGTATTAGCACCCTATACCTTTTGTTTAGGACAAAAATATCCAATTATCCTTCTTTAAAATAACTTATACTAAAGGATAATAATATAATTTCAATTTATTTCTTCCTTATCCCCATTAAAACACCCAATAGATTATCCCCTTTCTGCAGAATGGTCTCCACGTTGGCTTCCTTCCATTCCCGTTGACCCAATTGAATTCTCGCGACCATCAGCGAAGGCAAAAAATTTGGGTCCTTGGCTTTGGGGGCGATCTCTGGGCAAGGGTGGTGATGAGTTGGTGCCTGGTGCTAGAGGGTGCCTGACTTGGGTTGCCTGCCACGACCTCGCCACGGTGACGCGTTTGGACTTCTCCAACAACGCTCCAGCGTGAATAGAAACGGAGAAATGGAGTGGTGGAGCGTGAAGCCTTCTCTCTTCTCCAGTAGTGCTCTGCCTGAGGAGAATGAAAGTGTAAAAAGCAATGGCACAATCGCTTGCCAATGGTGGACGGTGATTGAAATTGTTGATGACGATGATCTGAACACGGCTTCGCACAGAGAGGTTTTCATGGGGGCAGAACCGCATTTCACACTAGTTCGGAGAAAATTTATTTTTGAGTAAACCCTCGTTTTAGTCACTGACTTTTTTTCTGGTCGGACAGTTTAGTCCCTGACTTTTATAAATCCACACGTTAGTCCCCGACTTTTATCACCGTCGGTCAGTTTAGTCCAAAACCCAAACTCCATTAATAGATAGGTGACATGTCACGTTAAGTGACATGCAGGACTCCAACTGTGCTCAAAATATTGGTCAAATAGTCCATGGAAAAATTAAAAACAAAAACAAATTGAATCTGGTTCTAAATTTAAAGGGGAATTTGTTGAACCCTAATTACATTCCCCTCATTCTAGCTTCGGACTGTTTCTTCTTCTCCTTTCTTGTTGTCTTCTTCTCATTGTTCTTCCGTAGCAGCTTATTAATGGCCACCACTTAACGTGACATGTCACTAACGCTATTTATTTCATAGAGATAAATGCAAGTTTGTTTTTCACAAAGATGTATCAGAACCTGAACTTGTATGATGTTTTGTGACTGAGAGTTAGATGCTCGTTGTTCATGCTTTTATTCTCAGGCTTGGCTTCACTGCAACAGCTATAAACTTACATTTTGATGCTTAGCCTCATTGACTGCGCTTACCCAAATGTCACGGCATTGGTCAAGTCTTGTGTGGACTGTGGACTCTAAGAAATTGGATACAACTTTCTTGGAGAGTGCAAGGTTGTCTCCTGTCCGCTTACAATTCACTGTCTCTGGGTCGAACCCTGGATTTTTCATTATCTGGGATGATGTTACTAGAAGCCTATTGTTGTAAACTTGTCTCATCCATAAACTCCTCCAGAGTTTTCATTTGGACTTTGGTTAATCTGTACAATTGTATTTCAACTGTAAACTCAATGTTATACGATTAAATAATGTTTTTTGTTATAACCATGAATGCATTCTCTATTCTAGAAAGGATATGAAGTTCTCAAGAAGCAGTTTGAACTGAAGCACTCAAGGATGACAATGATGCCCTCAAAGCCAGAAGCTACACGCCCAAGTACTTGTTCTGGGCTTCTAACTACATATCCAGTGTGCTTCAATGATTGAATTTCCCATACTCTAGTTCCTTTCCGGAACAAATTAATCAAATTTTGGAGAAATAGATAAAAGGGAAAATGAACTTCTAGAAAATCTAGGGGTTGATATTAGTAAACTGGTATTCTTGAATCTTGATCTTGATTCAGATATTCAATATTCATTGAATAACTATTTGTATGGAGTATGGATCACTATAGAAGAATATGACTCTAATTCAAAGTGAACCTTGTTCTAGTATCTGGTTCTTTTTATTTACTTCTAAAACTCCAATTCAGTTAATTATTGCATTACAATCCCACACGTGTATGGAGTCAGGCACTTCGAGGATAATTCCTGCTTTTCAGTTCTTCATTTACAGAGGTAAGAAGCTTAACACACATAATCTTTTCAAACTTAACGTCTGCTAGCTAAATCAAGGGATCAAGTCAACTTTTGAATATTTTTGTCCGATGTTGCATGCAATTTTATGACCCAACCTTCTATCCACTGATACCCAAATCAACTTTGGTTATCCTCAATAAAAGAAAAAAGAATTTATAATATATATATATATATAAATCTTGAAGCGCACAGGTTGTGGTGTCAACATGTCAACAATCTATTCTAATTGCAATTTGCA
Organism: Sesbania bispinosa; assembly: GCA_026901365.1. Classification (NCBI taxonomy): domain Eukaryota; kingdom Viridiplantae; phylum Streptophyta; class Magnoliopsida; order Fabales; family Fabaceae; genus Sesbania; species Sesbania bispinosa. The sequence goes on along the minus strand of QLOH01000600.1, from coordinate 597,480 downwards.
AGTTCAACACCAACTCACCAAGTAGAATCAATCAAAATCAACTTCTACAACAATTAGTTAACCATCTTCAAGTGCAGGTTTAATCCATCTAGCATATGATAGACAAGCATTAAATCAGGGCGAGAATCATACGCTGCAAAGAACCTATACATGGAGTCCTATAAAAGGACAACATTTTGAGCCCAGCTGGAGTCTTACATGTCACTTAAAGTGACATGTCACCTATCTGTTAACGAAGTTTGGGGTTTTGGACTAAACTGACTGACGGTGATAAAAGTTAGGGACTAACGTGTTGATTTATAAAAGTCAGGGACTAAATTGCCCGACTAGGAAAAAGTCAGGGACTAAAGTGGGGGTTTACTCTTTTTTTTTTTTTTTGGAAAAAATAGGGTAGTAAATTACTAAAATATCCATTAGTTTAATAGATAAATTGGATATTTTTGTCCTAAATAAAAGGTGTAGGGTGCTAATACATTCCTTTTAAAAATTAGGTGGGAGTATATTATAGCAATACCCTATATATATAAATAAATAAATAAATAATCGTGAGAGAAAAGGGCATTGATTTGGGTTGGTGGAAGAGGAAAATAGGTATTTGAGACTTAGAGGTGGAAGAAATTAAAAGGAAGGGAATGTCACTACAAGAAAAAGGTCATTTAGCTGCAAAAATTAGCGTAGGCCACGAGGCCTTGGCTAAAAATTTTCACTTAGCGTAGGCCAGCCTTAGCTAAGTGGACGCTACTACTTGATATCTTTTTTTTAATAAATAAATTTATTTGCATAGGCCCAGCCGACGCTATTGTTTTGTATTTTAGATTAAATTTCAATGTAGCGTAGGCTGTCCTACGCTACATTGAGATCACTACAAAAAAAAAGTGGCATTGAAGATTCACACTCCCTCCAAAATTTTTCGTTCCTTCTTTCTTTTGCCCCCAAATTAATCCCTACCACCATGGTCTCATCTCCTCCATCTCTCCTCCTTCTCCCACCATATCATATCTTGTCCTTCTACCACCAAGCTCACACCCAGACACCCGCGTCCGAATCCTCTCCATTTCTAAAAGAAATGGAGAACTCCAGTCCATTGACCCTGCTAATGACACATGGTAGGAAAAAAATCAATGGTTGAGATTTCTTCTTGTAAGTTAATTTAAAATTAAAAAAAATAAAAGGCCACAACGGAATGAAGAAGCAGAGAAGCTCTTCTGTCTTTGTCGCTCTGCCCGCCATAGCCGCCGTTGTGCCCGCGCCTGCCATAACTAAACTACCCTTGTACATCGATTTGCACCTCCCTTCTGCGCCGCCCTCACCGAAATGGTAACATCCTTCTACCTTTCCACAGCCACCACCGAACTTGGTTCGCCTCAACATGACCTTCAACAACTTCCCTCCGATTTCATCAACTTGCTCAGACTCAAAACATTATGTTGGTTGCTTTCCTTTTGTGCAGGAAAAAGAGTATCAAGAAGACCACCATTGTTGAAGTTGTAGCCGTCAAGCATCCTGAATCAAAAGTTCCTGTTGATAAGCCCGTTTACGACGTCGAGAACGGCAAGGTGCACTCCGCGACGGCAACAACGACAGCGGCGACTATAGTTGCCACTTCTACCAAAAAGGTTGAAGCCAATGGTGGTGGAGCAAAAAAGTTGGTGTTTTTGGGCAAATCGACGAGGGCGTTTGATCTAGAGGATTTGCAGAGAGAGCTTCGGCGGAGGTGTTTGGGAAGGTGGTGGCCTTTTCATTTTTTTTAAATTTTAAATTAACTTGCAAGAAGAAATCTCAACCATTGATTTTTTTTCCTGCCACGTGTCATTTGCAGGGTCAATGGACTGGAATTCTACATTTCTTTTAGAAATGGAGAGGAATCGGACGCCAGACACCCACCATCTTCACATTCACGTCAAGATTCACACTCATACTCTCTCTCCTTCGATTTTTTTTCTCTTCAATCATTTTCTCTACAGTTGTCTTATACCCACAGTAAGCACATTTCCATGGAGGCTTTGGAGTTGTTTTTTCCATTATTAGGCTTCTCTTTCGCTACCCAGCGCCTTTCGGGACTAACCCGTCAGCTTCGACACTCTCTAGGAGAAGCTTCAAGTCCAAAGTAAGGTTATTAATTCTTTATTGGCTCTCTAGGGTTTTGGCCATACGGATTGCAAGTCAATAGCACCTGTCATTTTGATTTGGTTTCATTTGCTTGTTTATATGCTTTGGTTGTGAAACAGTCTACCGAATTAAAAAGCCAGAAAGGTGAATGCTCTGCTTTTTGGTTATTTCCTCAATGTTTTTTGAACATTTAACATTTGTCCATTGCCTTCCCATTTGATTTTTCTTTTGGACTCACACAGGATGAAAACCAAATTTAAAGAACCAAAGAAAAAGAGCCAACATTGAGAAAGGAAAGAAGGTTAGGGATCCTAACATGGTGTAGCGTTTTTTCCACAATCCTCTCTCTTCCTTCTTGTGAGATTTGCTCTGTTTTCCATTGAAGAGATTATTTTATTGGCATTTTAGTGCTCTGCTTGAGTGTTTTAAGTTACAAACTATTGAAGAGATTATTTTAGTGGCATTTTTTGGCTCCTTAAACTTGATTTAGAGTGTATGAATTAATTTTGGTTTATAGAAGGTTTTCAAGGTGTCTAGACTCTAGTATGTCCATGCTAGAATCTCTTATCAGTAGTAAATCCAAGAATTAGGCTTTTAAGAAGAAAAATCAAGAAAATTTCAATTTTTTGAGAGGCTGAACTTTTTATTCTTTTGGATGTATGAATGCAAGGAAAGGATGCCACATTGTTGTGAAAAGTAACATGGACAATGGTGACATTAACACTAGTGGACCAAATGAGAAGATGAAAGCCTAAAACTCACACTTCTACATAATATTTTACCATAATAGAAGCATATTGATCTTGATCCAGTAAACAGATTCAAGAAAGTCCTGTTATTTTCTTTTCTTTTTGTTTGCAAGTAGATCACATATATATTTGCACATACTTACAAAACCTCCCTCAGTTATTTTTCCATATCATGTTTTCTTGTTTAGTATTTTGGTTAGCCATTTTTTTTCTTATTTTGCTTCTGATCAAAATATGTTGATCCTCTCCTCTGTGATTATATTAAAATATTGTCTGCAATTTAAATTAACTTTAATATGGTATGAATTTTGTTATTGGTTAACCCATATAGGTTGTTTAGTGGTATTTTGTGACTCTGCCCAGTGTTTTGAGTATGTAGGCATAGCTGCGTGATTTCACTTGATGTTTCATGGGCACAAACATTAGTGCACTTTTATTGGACTTCAGTGGATTAAGTATTAGTGATTTTCTATTTTCAGGAGTATGAGAGAGAGAGATCACTTTTCTCAATTTATAACTGAAGGCTTCATATTCTTCTCTTTTGTTATGTTTTTTATATTCTGTGTTCTAATGGATCATCAAGAAATTAGGTTTAACTGCCAGCTGAAAATTCTTATTGTATTCTGTATTAAATTTTCCTAAAAAAGCCTCATAAGGATTGATTGATGGTTAATGATCCATTTGTGATTTACGATGCAGACTAATGTTGACAAAGATTAAGTCAAGGCTGCTATTAAAGCTCAACAAGATCAACAGATCAATAATGTTAGTATTTTAAATTGTGATAGGGTGAACAACAGGGTTTTTTAATATGATGATGACAACATTAATTTTTTTGTCTCCTTTCTTTCAACATGGACTTTTAGCTGAGGGACGTTTTTACTCTGGTCTTGAGCTGACAGAGAAGGAAATTGAACAAATGGTGATGGAAGTTTCTCGAGTTGAGTATCTTGCATATGGTACATTTAAGCAACAACTTGGCCATAGAGAGTGTAACGTCCTAATTTCTTAATTAGAAAACAATGTATGTTGGAAGCACTATTTACAATTTTGGTAAATTATTTCGCGCATTTTAAGTATCACAAGCATCATATAAACGCTTAGGTAATCCAACACCTTACATAAGCTAAAATACAATAAACAAGCATAATTAACTAGTCATTGACAACCCGGGCATCCAACAAAATACGACTAAAAATCCATCTAAATGGGATACAATGATACATGCCTCCTGTAACAATTTACAACCATGCCATGTAGGCTCTACATGTATTACAATATCCCATTACAAAATAACAAGTCATATGTACATATCCAACAACTAAAGCATCTTTATATATATACATATATATCAACTAAAATATCCCAAATCTCCATAAACCCAAAAGTATCCAAAACATCGCAACCTATCATTCATTCATGCATCCGACCTGGAACCCTGAGAAGCTAAACACAAAATTTTGTATAATGAGACTAAAGTCCCAGTGAGTGTGTATAAACAGACAGTGAGAGAAGTATCAACAGGTGTCAGGTAACAATCAACAAGAATCATAGTATTAATCATGCAAATATAACATTAATGAAGTAAGCTAAAACATGAAGTGTTTAACCCAACACCCAAGGGGTCTTTCCACTTATCTGTGAAGGCTAGACTGAGCTCAGGCTAACAGGGACCGTTGTCCCTGAAGGCCACATGGACCTTACCCCATTACTGTGATAGATTCAAACAGTTATTATTTCTCTTTTACACATGAAATCCAAGGCCCCAAGCACCTCAATTACACATCAGGGCCAAGGATCCAACAGTCAGTTCATAATTTTTCTTGTGAGGCCAACAAGGACCCAAAAATCAAATCTTTTCCAAATTCAATGAAGGACTTCAAGAATAAGTACAATAATATTTGCAATACATTTCATGACATGAGAGTAAGAACCTAATCAATTTTTCAGCACCAAAATCAAGTAATAACAAAATCCCCAATTCTCTACCCTAGGGTTTTTCCCAAACAATTAATTTCATCCACCAACACAATTTCATAGTTCATTAATCAAATAAAATTCACCATAAACATACATTACAAGCAAAAGAGGTGGGAATAGGGAGCATTCAAGGAAACAACCATGGAATGAGAGTGGGTGGTGAACACACTCACCTGAATAGAGAAAGGAGGAGAAAAATTGGAGATGGTAGAGGAATAGAGATGCTCCCAAGCTTGAAAATGGTGGAGGTGACCTCAATTCTTCCTTCCCCTCTAAACCCTAGCTCTATCTCTTTCTAAACCCTCTGACCTCTCTCTAACTCTTTTTAGAAGAAGAAGAAGAACGAAAATGAAAGGGAACGCATCGTTCCAGGCTTAAAAGCCACGCACTTAAGCGTGCGCTGTGGCACACAAGAAGGGCGCTGTAACGCCCAAATCAGGGGCTCTTCCCTTTCATTAAAGGTGTGCGCTAAAGCAAGGGGGAGTGGGTTGTAGCGCACAGCACTAAAAGCCTCCCCTTTCTTGCAAGTGATGCGCGCTGAAGCAAGGGGAAGTGTGTTGTAGCGCACAGCACTAAAAGCCTCCCCTTTCTTGCAAGTGATGCGCGCTGGGGAAGGAACAAGGGCGTTGTAGCGCCCTACAAATAAGGGTTCCAATTCCTTTTCCATTTCTACCCTATTGGCTCTATTTTTTAAAGTTTTTCCCCTCATTTCTCTCTCATTCCCCATCTATGAAAAACTTACTAACACTGAGGTGATTAAAGTTTTCTACTTCCCTACCGAAATTTCGGCAGAGTTTCCCCTTAAAACTGAATAATTCCAAAATTCTTCCGTAATCCTGAAACTCAAAAAACTCAATCTCAACAATGCACTAATATCATACAAGAGCCTCCATGGCAAAATTATAAATCTAAAAAGGGGTGTTACAGAGAGTCATCTACCTTAAACTGTTGAACCATCATCTTCTAGAGAAAGTGAGTGTCTCAAACTCATACATGGTGGGTCTATTTACTTTTGAAAAAAGTATATTGCATCTGGAGTTTGAAACTGTGTTATGACCCGAGAGTGTGAAATTGAGTAAAACTAGATCATTTTTCCTGCCTGTTTCGTTCATAAGTTCAACTCCCCCCATTTAGATTAAGATCATGCATGGGTAGATATTTTTATGTTTGGAAATATTTAGCTAACTATGTATTAATGAGAGAAGCAAGATCATTTGGCACTGATTGCAAGATGGAACAGTGTAAGGAGCATGGTTCTGATTTTAGTTGGCCTTAGGTTGATGATTTGACAAAAAAACAATTATTAAGACTAAAGAATATATATGCAAGGCTAAGGAGAAGGAAATTAGTCAAGGTTACAGGTTGCCCCTCTTTGTTACTTTATTATTATTACTTTAATTAATAAATTATTTATTTTGTTATGTTAAAGATTTGTTTCTCTGATGAGACTTTGTATGATATTGTGTTTAAATTTATTGGCAAATTTTATGTGACAAATTTTATAGATTAATGGTTTAATAAAACAAGTAGGATTATTAAAAAAAAAATTGATTAGCGTAGGCCAGGCCCTAGCTAACTTAGCCTTGGCTGATTTTAGCGTCGGCCAGGCCATAGCTAAATATAGCGTAGGTCTGACCTACGCTAAAGTTAGCGTCAGCCTTGCCAACCTTGACGCAAATTTTTGCCTCCAACGTTTTAGCGGGGGCCACAACATCGACGCTAAGCCTACGCTAATTTGCTGTTTAGCGTCCATTTTTCTCATTTAGCGTGAGCTTTTGGCCTACGCTAATTTCTATTTTTCTTGTAGTGGGTGTCTTGTAGGGCTAGTATGTAAATGATGTAGCATATTGTACACACATATAGTTTTTGACACATGGTGCTAGTGATTTATTATTTTTCGTTTGTCACATGCATTAACTATCATCCAATATAAAAAAATTGATGATAGAAAATAAAGTTAGTCACTTTTAATGAGAAACCACAACTTAAATGGAATGAATTAACAATAAATTATTATATTTATAGGAATAATAAATAAATTCAACTAAAAGTGCCTCTTCATTATATGCCATTCAAAATTTTGACTATCTCTTTCAATAATTTCAATACACAAAAATAGTGATTGAGTTTAATATATATGTGTGACAATACACAAAAATAGTAATTGAGAGAGAGATTCATGTGAACATTTTTTAATCTTATGTTGAAAAATTATTTAATATAATTATGTTATAAAAAAAGTTATATCATTAAATGATACATGATTAAACCTCATGAGATTGGTTGGGTGGAGCAAAATAGGGTCTCGTACCTGACAGATTGTAGGTTCGAATCACCACTCATCTCCTTGGGATAAGGTAATGTAAGTGTGTTATTTGAGCCCGAAGACTTTCACTGTCTTGAACTGGAGCATCATCCCCCACCCTAAATTTTAACATCACAAAAAAATATACAATATGATAATACATTATTATAAATAATAATGTAAAAAACCCCAATAAGTTAGTCAAGTTGAAATAGACAGGGTCTCGCATTCAAGTCACAAGTTCGAGTCTCCACTCGTTTTTTTGGGTGAGGTAAATGTAAATAACTCTGTAAGTATAGTCCTTGAGCCTAAAGATTTTCCCTTTCTTGAACTAGGGCACCATCCCCTTATCCTAAATTTTCTACATAAAATAATAATAATATAATGTAAAAATATTCTTTTATATTAATAATGTATTAAAATTAAGTTTATAACAATATAAATGCTAAAATTTCTTATTTGAAAAAGTTTGGTTCAAATATATTTTGAGTTTTTACACAACATTTATTTTTAATTGGTCTTTACACAAATCCTTTTAATTTATTCATCTAGACATGACAATTGGACTCATATTTTGTGGGCACCATGAGTGAGTTAGGTGGGAGTACGGGATAGACAGGTATGGACTTGAGTATGGACAATTACACACATAATTTAATAAGGGTGAATGTGAATATAATATTATAGTGCCCAATCTGCCTTTTATATATATATATATATATATATATGTGTGTGTCCACATATATAAAATTGTGTTATATTATATTATTATTTATTATTATCTGAAATATATGTGATATTTAACTAATTAATATTTATATTTATCATTTATATAGATATTGGATAATTCCTGCACATATTGTCCAAGTTTGTTTTGCTTGGAAAGTTATTTTAACATTTAATCAATGTTTGAATATTATATTGTGTTATATTTAAAAATCTTAGTACGTTACATTTAAATTTAGTAAAATGATTATATTCTTTATGTTTTATCGTTATGTTTTGATATATTTTTTTAGTAATTTTTCAATTGAGTTATAGTTATTTTTTAATCATTTTCAATTTTAATTGATATATTTACGGACTAATAGGCGTACTTTTTAATAATGTGGGTATATAGTCACGAGTATGAATATATAGGTGCCCAACAAGTAGCTAGAGAAATGTATATTGAAGTAGCTGCCCAAGCGGTATAAGCTCGGGTAGGGGTGGAAATAAGTCGAGTTGAGCCAAGCCAGAATTTGCAAGACCCAAGTCCAATCGTCTTTATATTTTCGTGACCCATGGCCTATCATTTTACTTGTCATATGTCATTTTTTTCAGGTCTGGTCTACCCTATTTTAAAGCTTGGTCTGATCTAGTAGTTTATTTAAAACCTATTTCATATTATGACACTTAAATATGTCAATGAGCCTATCTCTAAATAGACTGGTATATTTACGGACTAATAGGCGTACTTTTTAATAATGTAATGTCATTAACATAGGCCTTCAAATAGACCAACAAACCTATCTCTAACTAGGCCAACGATAGAAATAAATATGTTATATATTAGTACACTAACATATGTAATATATTTATATTTCATTAAAAATAATTAATACAATAATTTATAAATAGGTTTTACCTGCCAAGTCTGGCTTATTTAAAAAGATTTTTTCAAAAGTCTAGGTCTGACTTTTTTATTAAATGAATTAAGAGAAATTAGAACTTAAATAGATTAGGTTGTAGGCCCTTGACAAGCTGTCTGACATATTTTCACCCATAAGCGCATGTACGGACATTTTTTTTTTTAAAAAAAAATATGAGTATGAACTTTTTTAAAACACAGGAACTGACACTATATATAGCACCCTGCTTAGCAAGTTCCCATGCCATACCCGTAAGTAAGCATGCATAGGCTCGTGAAAAGGAATATTAACTATTTGAAATAGTGAAGTAAATCCTAACGTAATTAGGGATTAGATGTAATATTACTTGGTTTGAATGTGAACCGCTATAAAATATTTGATGCAATTTTCTTGATCCTTATCACATGCGTTTAAGTTTATTGTTTTGTTTGTCCTAATAAGGGGTTAAGCATGAAGCTTTTGGAAATATTTTTCTACCCTAGCTTTAAAAAACATGCTTTGTGAAAATAACTTGTTTGAACTATTTTTCATCTACATCTAAAATCTACAGATGCAGTTTGATAAACCTCTTCAGACGCAGGTCCGAAGCTTTTGAATGTATTTTATTGCCTTAGCTCCTATTTTTTAAATGAATTTCTAGAAAACACAATTCAATTTCCCTTCATGTGTTTTTCCTGTCTTTCTATAAATTTTAAAACCTGGTATTTTTTATGCACATGCTTTATTAACGGGTAAATTGTATTTAATACTCCAACACGTTTGCCACTAAAATTTGAAAGAACAAAAAATTGTATGTTAATGTGTTTCCTTCTAATTCATAGTGACAGTTAACTATCATCAAGTCTCCATGTCTCGTCTCTTTCTTTTATTTTTTCCATTTAGATTTTCAGATAATTGATTATAAGACTACTAAAAGATTTAGATCATTTAGCAATGGCATTCTTTTGGCAAATTTCCCTTGGGGTCTTTTAATATTATATATATATTCGGTTTGATCCCTTATTTTTGGACAAAATTGGGTTTTAGTCTCTCACTTCTTTAAAATCATAGTGTTTGGTATTAGATGTATTTAAAATACTCGAATTTCATCCCTGACTTCTGACATCGTCAGGTAATTCCGTCAAATGAACTAGAGTTAAATATATTTTTGATATCTCAACTTTAGGGCAAATTTGATTCTAGTCCCCTTTTTTTTTATAATGATTCTAGTCCCTTAGTTTCAAGGATATGGCTCCTCTAAAATGTATCCGTACTTTAGAGAGTAAAGTGCATTAATCTTGACTATTGAAAATAATTAATGGTTGAGATGATTAAGATTCATTTAAAATATTCCACGTCAGATTCTTTTAAAAAATAAATATATAATTAATGAAAAATTCCTTTTCCCTCTAAATTGTGTTGACCCACATTGTCATTATTGTCAATCATGGTCTCACTTGCCATTGAAGGTTTCTATCAGGTACAATCTCCATTTGCAAGTGAAGTTGAAGACTACTTAAATGATTGTTTTTCTATTATTAGTTTTTTTTCTATAAATACAACCATCAGGGTGTCTAAATGCTTTGAGCTGCAATTTTTACAATAATTTTGTGTACTGTTGGTTGGAGATCCTGCTGCTGTTCGAATATTCTTCAGTCATTTTATCTGCTGTACCAAATAGTTTTCATACTGATGTCCACTTGAGTTTGGTGGTGGCAACCTCTGTTTGCTTCTGGATGGTCTCTTTTGCTGATTATATTATGGTACTGGCTGGTTGGTCTGCATTTTTTGGAGATAGCTTTGGGTCACTAAGTGGTGGTATTAATTGTTATTAATTGGTATTAACACTGCAACCTTGGTTTTGGTTTTTGAAATTATGTTTTGTCATATACAATCACGTTGATGGCTTATTCTTTTGTTGGTTTGCTTTCACGTTGGTGGCAGTGTTTTGGTATCATTTGGAATGAGTTTTAATGTTTCTTTGTTTCTTAGTTTACTGTTTCAAAACTCTAGATGAGTGTTAAGCTCTTTACTGGCGGGATCTCTTTTCATGGGAAGGATATTGTATTCATTTAAGTACTTTCTGGGCTATTTATTTGCCCGATTAGGCTCTTTGTTTTATTTTGTGTATGAATTTGAGTACCCCTTGTACTCCCTATTAATGTATTTCTCTTTGCTTAGAAAAAAAAAATATCATGATTTGAAGAGAATATGTCGTTGATTTTCATTGTTTCACTATTCAAATATTTCTATATATGCTACTGCCATTGAAAACAAAATTATTTTTGAGATAATTGGCATTAGTTAATTAATTAAATATATAATAAAATGCATAATAGAATTGTAACAGTATATCATATTTTAAGAATCTAATGACAGAGATTGTTGTTAATATGTTACTGGTTTGGATTTGCACACCACTTACTTGATGAAAATGAATTAAGAAATTTAAATTGATCACTAGTAATTATTGACATGAAAACATGACTAAAATACATATTCCCTTGGAATGGTTCCGTAATTGGTATCTTCTTCCCTTTTCTTCAAGTTTTATAGCCCACTTTGAAGGGTTCCAGTAAGGCAGTAATTGCATTAGTTAGTTTTGGATTTGGACGAGGTTCCCTGTTGTACAACAATAACTCATGTGTCAATGATACAAGTTCTTAAACTCACCTCTTCTTGGCTCATATTGCTTGACATTATTGTTTTGAAATTTTTCAGGTTAGGCATTGCATTGAAATTGGAGCTCCCATGTTAATTCTGTTTATAACCTTCTATAAGGCATTAATCAAAATCACTTTTATGTCAAATAAACTAATCAAATTAGCCTGTAATTATCAAAATGTGAATGGATAGTTCAAATAAATAAAGTGAACGGATAATTCAAATAAATAATACAAGCTGCTAAGTTTTCCTTTTAAAAATCATTGTACTGATGTGATTTCTGTTCTCTTTTCTTGTCTTCTCAATTTTATTATATTAATTGTGGATGTGTCACATGAATATTTTTTCATTTTAATTGGTTAAATTCTCATGCAAATACTTTGCTTACATACAGATGAAAATATAATGGCTAGCACTAAAGAGCAACAAATCCAAAGAACCTAATGACCACCGATAAGGAGCATCGAGTCCAAAGAATCCACAAAGAGCAGTAAATCTTTTAGCGAAATATTAGATGCAAAGAAGGCCTGAAGACTTCTATTTGTAGTTAACAAATTGGTTAATCATGTTAGTTAGGAATATGTTGTTTTAATTGATAGGAGTAAAGCTATATAGTATTGTATAAAGAACAGTAGATTTATTTATCAATGAAAAGTATTGTGACTTTTTGCTCATTAGTAGCCTATTACAAAAACTATTTAAATTTAAAAATTCCAAAACTTGTAACTATCAACTGGGGCATTTGAACTTGATTGCTTGGAGCTTTATATCAGATTTCTTTCCACTACACCTGCATGGTCCAATAACATAAATGATTTATTATACTGGAAATTTCAGACTACAAGTAATAAAGGAATAACCAAAAGATTAAATATTGCAACTGATGTACCTTGTTTTCACTATCAATATTTGATAATTGAGAAGTTAAAGTTGTTTCTTCTTGAAAATCATAAGAGCCATTGAAAGTGGGTTCTTCATGACTCATCCATGCCAATGACTCAGGAACTTCAACACCCTGAAGAAATTTGAAGTTACATATGTATCACAAGAATCTTAACTCAACTGTAAAATTTAAAATTCATTTAAAAATGTGTGTTTACCTTAATTGAAACATATTTAACTTGAGGTTGATTATTTTCCTGTAAGCAGAGCAACAATTTCAAAATAGAACTTACATAATTATAGTATTCCTTAAAATTAAATGAGTATATATAACTTCAATGTAGAGAAAAAAAATAAGATGAATAATACCTCTAGTTTCTTGTTTAAACTTTGTGTTCTGCTTGAAGCCTTCCTCATTTTAGGTTGCTTTTCCACACAACCTTTCAATCTTTTTCTACCTTTATGTCCTTCCTTCTTCTTCAAGCCCTTTACATTTTCAATAAGTTTCTCTAGTGAATGAGATTGTTCAATGCTATCAATTATATTTTCCTTCAAAGTTGCAGATTCATCATCTTGGAACTTAGAAAAATAAGCATCTATCTCCTTATGTAATTTATCAGCCACATGATCAATGTACAAGTATGTCTCTTTAAAGTCGGATACCCGAGTTGCCAATTTAACTAGTTTGAAACAAAGCTTTCAATGACGTTCTGTGACACTTAATTTGGAATCTTTTTCAACAACTTTACCAACAACATCTTGCACTACAATATCTCTTGCAGATCTTCTCCATCTCTTTACAATGTATTGGTCTGGTAATTTCTTCAAATCCCACATATTAATGACTTTCAAAGAATGACTACATAAAACTCCCATGGTCTCAAATTTTCTACAACTACATGATAAAGTTTGATTCTTGGGATTACCAATAACTTTATATTCCCCAGCTAAATCATGAATGCCAACTATATATTCACAAACCTCACGAGTCTCATTACATTGGACAATGTAAGCTGCAGAACTCCAATCATACTCATTTTGAAACAAATGAAATAATTTTGGAGTGTAAAGTTGGCCAACTTGCTTTAATAATAGTGAGCGCTCTATCTTAAATCGAGGAAGATTTTTCCTACTATTGTATTAAGCTTCTAACTCTTTATATCTCTTGTCATCTACAAACGCTCAAAATGTTTGAAAAATTGCATTATATCCAAGGTTGATCTAACATAATCTCTCAAGTCACTATTGAAACTTTCACTTAATTGAGTGCTTTGTATTCTGACACTATAAACATATTTCATATAACAACTAGCCTATTTTTCTTTGACTTTGTATATTCCTACCAGCCAAGTGTTAGATTCAACATTATACTTGTGGAGCAAAGAATCCCAAGCTTCTTTAAATTGTGATTCATCTTCATAATTATACATACAAGCTTTAAAATCTTTCAAAAAGCAAGAACCATCCTTCATCATGTTTCCCAAGTGCCTAATACCATTTTGCATAATATGCCAAACACACAATCCATGATATGTCTCAGGCATGACCTTTGCTAAAGCTTTTGCCATAGCAGGGTCTTGATCTGTAAAAATTGTTTTAGGCTTCTTTTGCTTATGTGTAGATAAAAATGTCTCAAATAACCACATAAAAGATTCAGCTGTCTCATCATATAGAAGGGCTGTCCCAAAAATTACAATTTCTCAATGATGATTGAATCCAGCAAAAACACCGAGTGGCCTACATTCCTTGTTTGTGCAACATGTAGTGTCAAAGGTTATGGAATCACCAAAAATAGCGTAATCAATAATCGTTCTTGCATCAGCCCAAAAAATGTTTGTGATTTGTTCCTCACTATCTAACTGCACAACATAATGAAAAGATGGATTATTAGATAATTGGTCACGAAAGTACCTTAGTAAGCTGCCGGCTTCCCCATATGCCAACTCTCTCTTTCTCTTATCACGAAGATAGTTCTTTTGGTCTTGCTTTGTAAATCATATGACATCTTTACCACCTGCTTGTTTACTCATTAAGTCAAGGGTTGCTTTTGGTCTTATACCAGAATCATCAGCTAAATCTATTTGCATCTCTTGTACTTTTGAGATCTTTCTTTGCGATGACATTATGTGACTAGTTTCTGGAGTCTGCAGAATATGATTGTGATTGCCTTCAAATTCATAAATTACAAACTTTCCTGTTTCTCGAACTAACTTTATACCCATTCTTACTCCACAACCTGTTCTTGTTTCTGCTCGGGGAGATTTTGTCAGAAAATCTCGCTTGTCAAGTCTTCTAAAGCTTTCCTTTGCACATACAAACCTTACCGTATCAACACATTTATCTACACGGCTTTTATTTGCATACAATTGCCTAACATCAAAACCAATCCTTCCACCATAATCTGTCCAAAACCTCATAGCTTCTTCTATCGTATTAAACTCCATGCCTAATTTAGGCACCTTTTCTGTTACAGTAGACCTACACAATATATGAATAAATTGTTGAATTATTCGAGATTGATTAAGAAGTAACAAGGATAAAAAAAGCAACTAGATTTCTTCAAATATAATATATTTAAACCCAACGTCTAAGAAATCTCTAGTCTGTGAAAAGAAGAAAAAAAGAACCTTAGGGAAGAGATTAGCTCTCTACTACAAAGTTGAGTTGAATTAAAATTTGCAATTTGTTGCAACAACCATGGTTGATTGTTTGATTGTAATACTGGGTTTGTTTCAATATCTTCAGATTTATCAAATTGATCATCGCCCATTGAGAGGGAGCTTTGTTGAATCCTCTAATATATGCCGTGGCAACCGTGTGACTCTTTCGTTGCACCTACGATCATAAAACACAAACATAATGATTAAAATCAAAAGAATTGAAATCAGCCACAAAACATAATTCTGATAACAAAAACAAAATCGATATCGTAATTAAATTTGAAACTATCAAATAGATAATGATTTTCATTAACATTTTTTAATACTTGAAAAATGATAAATAACTCGACAATGAAAGCTAAATTATTTCTTGAATCAATCTTTCTTAACAGAAAGTGCTTGATGAGAATATGAAAGTCATACATAGCAGAAGCTTACGTTTGAGACGGTGAGGATGTTATGGGCAATAGTAGAAACACTCAACAACAACATGGGTAATACAATTTGGAGGGAAAGAATTTTTTCATTGATTATATATTTATTTTTAAAAGAATCTGACGTGCAATATTTTAAATGAATTGTAACCATCTCAACCATTAATTATTTTCAATGGCCAAGATTAATGCACTTTACTCTCTAAAGTGCAGGCTGCACTTTAGAGGAGCCATATCCTAGTTTCAAAACAACATGTTTTTGGACCGTAATGCATTTAAAATACTTGAATTTCATCTCTACCCCCAATCCATAATGACACTAATTTACGACGATATGGGTCAGGGGCGAAATTAAGATATTTTAAATACACGAGGACCAAATACATTGATGTTAAAGTTGAAGGAGTAAAACAAAAATTGCTCAATAAACTAAAAATATATTTAATCCTTATATATATTTTAAATTTAATATTAGGGAAATGCTAACGAGTGCCCATAGTTAAGGAATCAGAATTAGAAAGTTTTTATTAGAATATGCAACATTTAATACTATAAATACAATCAATGACGTGATTCCTAACAAAGACTTACTATATATGGTTCCTTAACCAGTGTCTGTAGAACACTTGTTAGCAACACTCTTAATCTTATCCTATACTTTGCCCCACCATAAATGACTTTTATAGAATTTATACTGAGTTCTACTAAGTATTTTGTTATTGATTTGATGTATGTTCACTATGCCAAATTTAGAATACAAGAGTACCTACTTTAGGGCGCTCCCGTGTGAATTAGCACTTGTATTGAGCTTTTTAAGCTTAGGGCGCTTATAATCTGGGCGGGAGCGCCCTGTATATTTTATATCCCATCATTTAGGGCGCTCATGTGAGCGCCCTGTAATTTATCTTTATTTATTTTCCTGTTTATTTAATCAGGGTGCTCGTACTCGTACGATTTATTTTCCTGTAATTTGATCTGGTCAAGTTATATTTTTTACTATTATGGCGCTTACGGAGCGCCCTCCTTTCCCTTTCTGTTAGGGCGCTTCCGGAGCGCTCTCTCTTTTGTTGTTTAGGGCGTTTCCCGTTCGCCCTCCCTTTGCATGCGCCCTCCTTTACCGAATAAAATCATTTTCATATTAATTTTTCACTCCCTTTTTTCACTCCCATTTTTTTAATAAAATCACAGCTCCCCCTCTTTCTCTTTAAACCCCCACGCTCTCCATCTCTCTCTGTGAGCTCTCTTCTCCTCCGCCACTCCTCCGCCTTCTCCCAGCCGCTACCAACGCTGGAAGCTCTCTTCTTCTCACTTCGTCTCCTTTCTTCACAGCCATCCACGTCCGCCGTGAGCAGAAGCTTCCCTTCCGTCCACGTACACCGCGAGCAGAAGCTTCCCCGACCGAACCTCCGTCCATGAACGCTGCCAGCAGAACGTAGTCGTCCCTCCGTTCACGTACGCCGCTGTGCGAGAAGAAGCTTCCCCAGCCGTGCGCACGCGTCTCCAGTCGTCCCTCCCTCATTCTGCGGCGCCTGGGTGCTCAAGGAGGCTAGAGTAAGTCCCCTCCTTCCCTTTAATCTCCCCATCCCCAAAATTGTTGTATCTAATTTTGCTTTAGGTTCTGTATAGATCTCTGAGCCACTGAGGGCACAAATAATTTTGCTTTAGGTTCTGTATAGATCTCTGCAGAGAGTTACATGAGGCTTCAAAATGCTAAAACAAGGTTGAAAGAGCTTAAATCTGCCTTGGTGGCACTAGGTAGAGAAGCAACTGCTGAAATGGTGTCAGTTGAAGAACAACAGCAACAGATAACTCTCCAGAGCCTTTGCACAGTGGTATTGCTTATTGTTAGTGTATTTATTATTGTTAACTATCTAAATTTTAAAGATATCAACATCTGTTATTAATACAAGAAGAGATGCTCTTACATTTACCAAAATTTGTAGGTTAAGTTATTTTACTTTCTCGTTTGCATTTGCCTAATTGCTTACTATATGAAGATTCAAAAAAATATAAGAAAGTTCACATGCTTTTACAGATGACATACAGTCCACAGTCAATTCTTCCATTAGGCTCTGTAGAACTTGAGTGGATTAAATAGAAATCTTTTCACTATACCTAGGGTTTGGTTACTTGAAATGATAGGAGCCAATTGTATTTCTTGACATGGTAGTGATGATTTTCTGTAGCTATGGTTCTAAACCTTTTGGAGAATCTGAATTCATGATAGTAAAATTTGGTTCTCATCATGCATGAGGTGTCTTATTTGATGTTTGCTTCCCTGTATACATTGGTTGCTTTATTTCCTAGTTATATTTTCCTAACAAACATTTTCTTCAAACTAAACGAATAATATGTGCATTAGTTTAGACTCTTTTTCTGAAATTTGGAACTTCATTTAAAATAGGAAACTAATGTGATTCGTACTACAACATTCATAAAGAACATTGGTTTCCTTATCTAATGTCACATAACTGATACTTTTACATTTCTATATTTTCATATATTTGAATAAATTGATATAACTTGCAGAAGCCTAGCAGTTGTTTCACTATTTTAAATTTTGCATGTTGTGGTGAGGGTTGTTCTGGTATATTGAATCATGTTGATACTGCATAGATATTGCTTTGTGCCTGGAGGCTTTGATTTTGGACTGGTCCATTTGCTATCTGCTTTCGGACGTGTTCTCTTTGTTGGTTCATAGATGTTGGGTTTTATTACATCTGGTGTTCATTGTTCTATTGCAATCATTAAATTCTGCTTGGTTTGAGACAGTCTGTCTGGTATGGTAAGTTACTGCTGCAATATTGGTTGGATCAATGCTACTTGGACTTTGTTTGTGAATTCACTCTCCCTGCTTATGAAGCTTGGGAATGTTATGAAGCTATTTTAGAGTTTAAATATTGTTATGGCATAAGATTAGGGGTGTTCAATTGTTTTAAAAGAACCGTTTTAAAGACAGAATTGTACCGTAACGTTTAAAGAAAAAACATCTTATATAATAAGTACATTTATACCATTTGGCAATTGAGTACACTCTTGTCCAGGAAATGAGCTTGCCAAATTGAACATGCTAATTTTAATTCACCATTTAGTAACCAAATTTAGGTGAAATTTCAATTTCAATTTTATTTAGTCAAATTTTGATATTGCTTTTTTTTCATATTTCATTTACATCATCAGAGTGCTCATTCAGTTTTATAATTACTCACTTCTTTACTAATACTCATTCTTATTATGTAACATCTTGAGCTGCTAGCTTTTTTCTTGGTAGAGCTGTCTCTGGTGGAATATGAGATGCTGAAGTTCAAACCATCTATGCTAACTGCAGCTGCAGTCTACACAGCTCAATGCACTGTCAATGGTTTCAAAGATTGGAGTAAGACATGTGAATGGAATACAAACTACTCTGAAGATCAGCTATTGTAAGCACATTTAGTTCAACTTTTTTCAACTCTTTTCATGCTTCAACTCTTTTTAAGGTAGGCTTGCCTTTCATGGACAATTAAAATCAACACATGTACTATATTTTTATTATTTGGGATGCATTTGATTGAGTGATTTATTGATGAATCTTCTCTTTCTGTGTAGAATTCAAGTGCACACAGGGTTGTCCACTAGCTCTAACCTCCTACTGTAACATCCCAAAATTTAGAAATATAATTTAAATACGATGACGTTAGCGGTAAAAATAGAAGTTACATAATAATAGTAAATATTAATATAATTGTATTTATGAGATAATAATAATATAATATTATAAATATTAGGAGAGACGTCAAATTAGTATGATCTTAATCAGATATATTTATATTGAATATAATAATAATAATATAAGAGATAAGTCATAAGATTGCAATTAACATTAATTGTTATAAATATAGTAATTGTTATATTAATAAAATAATATCAGGATTAATAATGATAATCTTATGAGAGAGATATGGTTAGTGTTTTAAATTAGGATAAGGTTTTAAAATAGGAATACTGAGAGATCACAAGGATTAAGGGTAAGAATCAATACAAATTTAGGATAAGATTTAATTATAAGTTTTGAATTTAAATTTGAATATAGACGGATAAACACTCTATAATATCCTAATAATTCCTAATGAATAAATAAAATAAAATAAGACTTATGAAGAAAATAATAATAATATCATTATATTATTATGTTTCAAAAAAAGATATTATTTAATTAAAAAGGGTAATGGGTGGGTAGGAGTAGGCCCAACCCAGTTAGATATTTAAATAGGGGGAGAGTTATCTATTTCACCCTATTGGCTTTCAAACGTGAGATAACCAAACCCTAGGAGGAGAGAAGCAACTTCACAAGGGGAAGGTGTAGCAGAATAGATCACCAAGGGAGCGGAGCGCTACTATTTGTTTTCTAATCGTCAACTCTAAAGTACGGTGGGGAGAGGGTGCTGCTTGTATGTGTATGTAGGGGTGATTGAGTAGTGAGAATAACCTCTAAAGTTTAATAATTGAAATCAATATGCGAATATGTGTTGTTTTGTGATGAAAATCTGTGATTTGATGCCTATGAGTGTTAATCTTGATGAATCTTGATTGAATTGAATAAGAATAGTGAGAATAGTGAAAAAAGGTTAATGAGAGTTTGACGATTTGGGGGGTTTTGATGATTAATTGTGAATTTGTTGTAAAGATTGAGTCTTTGGTCGATTTTATGCGGTATAATCGTATAATATTGATGTATTGATGATGAGGAATGATTAGAGGATGAATATAAGGGTTCAAAAGGTGTAAAAATCGCAAGAACTGTAATTTCGTGTCGCGGGTAATCAATTACAGTAGGTTGTAATCGATTACCAGAGGTTTTGTTTGCAGGTAATCGATTACCATAGGTTTTGCTTGCAGGTAATCGATTACCAGAGAGGTGTTTCGCAGGTAATCGATTACAGGAGTCTTGTGATCGATTACCAGAGTGGTTTTGGTGATCTTAATGTTTGATGATGATTGTTATACCTTAATTTGCTGTGAATATGAAGATATGAGTATGTCCTTAATGATAGATGTTTATTATGATGAATATTGATGATTGATTGATGATTTTTATGATGCTTATGATGATGATTGATGGATGATATTTATGATGATTATGAAGATGATGATTGAGTGATGCTATTTATGATGATTTATGATGATGATGTGAGATGATTTATGATGATAATGATGATTGACGATGTTTGATGATGATGATGATGTATATATCTTTACGATGTTGATTATGCATTGAGCATATGAGATGTGATTCGATGATGATTATGCACTGGGCATATGAGATGTGGTGTCTGAGATACACGAGCACAAGAGAGGGGCATTGAGAAACATTATTGGCCTGTGTGGTGATTAACGGTAGTGTTGTGTGTGAAACTTACCGGCATGTGTGGTGATTAACGGTAGGTAGACCATGGTGGGGGACATTTTTGCACAAGCCTAGAGTGGGGTGAAGTGCAACTTACCGGCCTGTGTGGTGTATAACGGTAGGGCTGTTCTTTATGGGGCGGATGTCTCTGTACAAGTCTATCGGTCTGTGTGGTGATTAACGGTAGTGTTTGTGCAACTTACCGGCCTGTGTGGTGATTAACGGTAAGGCCATCACTGGTAACAACTAGAGTGATTGACGAGGTGCACCAATTGTGTGAAGTTCCAAGTCATGATCCTTGGGATGAGGTGTTGACGAGGTGTTGATGAGAATGATGAGGTTTGGTGTGCATGAACATGCATTGCATTTAATGATGAAATTGATTGTTATTATGATGATATGAGTATAAATGACGACGTGAATATTATGTGTTAAGAACAGAGGATGTGTTTTCTTGGTGAACTATTATGTGTGACTTATATAATTATGATGAGTATATTGATGAGTGTCATATGATGATTTATTGATGAATATTATGTGATGTGTATGTGATGAATGATTATATGATGAACATGATGTTGTGCTATGTGTGGGTGAGGATGGGGTAGCCTCTATGTGCATGTATGAGTTGGTATTCTTTTCCTCACCGTTTCTATCTGTGGTTATCATTTACAGGTGACGTCGATGACACCAACGGTGTCGAGTATTGAGTAATGGGGAGTCGTTCTGATATTTGTGACATCAAGACATATTATTGGGGTTTTATCTTATGTTTCTAATTAGGAAGAGATTTTGTAAACTGTTTTAAGTGCCTTACATTGCCAGTAGTATATTTTGATGTTGATACTTGAGATTCCGCTGCTTTAAGTATTTCGAAAATAGTTGACTTCTATTTCTATTTTATATGAGTTGACTTTGAAATGAATGACGTTTTAAACGATGAGAAATGTGAACCTTTTTACCCGTTGTGGGACACTGCTTTTCCTATATTTTAATTTATTGAGTGTATAAGAGTTGGGGGTAGAAGGGTGTCACACCTACACCTACTACATATGGAAAGGTTCCTTGGCTCTTTGATCCCTTTTACTTATGGGGCATATATTTAGATTATTTTGGAATATCTTTCTTGATCTGTTTCTTCATTTTATTATGTTTTAGTCTTATTGTTAGTATTAGGTATAAGAGTATTAAGTTTAGGTACTGTAACATAATACATTACTTCCCAATAATATATTCAATGTTATTGATTTCTATCTTTCTCTCTTTTCCTTTCCCTAACCCTAAAGCTATAATTTGTTAAAATAAAATATATGTTAGTATGTGGAATAATAAGTAAGGATTCAACCATGACTTTACTACTCTTTTTTAATTTAAAATATTGTATCTTCTGTATGAAAATTGATGGATGATATTTTTTAAATTCACCACAGGGTAGAGCCACTTGTCTGCAAAGAATACATTAGCAAACGCCCTTTTTTGATTTTGTATCACAGAGGAGGAAAAATATTGCATATTGGATTTCAGGTGCGGCATCAGAGACACTAGTACTGTGTGACTGCATTGGACCATTATATGTCTCAAATAATGCCCTATGTTTTGGTGTAGGAAGTTACTAGCTCTAGAGTGGAGTTCAGGACTCAATGTTTTCATTGTCAGATTAACAATTCATATTGAAAATAGAAATGTACTAATAAACTAAGTGTAGTACAACAAGTCCTGCTCAATATGGATAACACTGACACACACTGTAATATTATCCTCTGACTTGAAAAATTGAAATTTGAAAATGAAGGAACACAAAATTTATGATAGGTCTGTCAGACTGAACATAAAACACACTTATAATATCTGATTTTCTACTCTTGTGCATGGTGATGGTTATAATTTTTGTTTTCTAAGCAGGATAAAGTAATCACAGTTTGCCAATCAAGAAGTATATGGAGAACATAAAAGGTAATATTGTCTCTCAAGTTCTGTGCATGGTGATGGTTATAATTTCTGTGCATGGTGACTTGTTTCACTGTATTTTACTTCTCATAAGGAAACTAACTACCTTAGCAATGAAAATATAATACCTTAGCAAAAGTTTTTCAATCCATCTGTTAAAGTGTGTTGGTGACTTGGTTTTAGTTTCATGTTTCTTCAAGGTGCTGATTTAGATGCTTTGTTGTATATCATGTTGTTCCCCTTGGATTCTAACTAAATAATGTTGAAGGATTTGATAATGTTTTGATACTTGTTTCAACACGAACAAACGATGCCTAATTATGATTCATCAAGGGTTTAGGAGGAAGTTGTAATGCTGCTCTTCTTTCTTTTCACTTATCCAAATAGTAACCAAATTTTAATTCACCATCTAGTAACCAAATTTAGGTGAAATTTCAATTTCATTTAGTCAAATTTTGATATTGCTTTTTTTTTTTCATATTTCATTTACATCATCAGAGTGCTCATTCAGTTTTATAATTACTCACTTCTTTACTAATATTCATTCCAGTTTTACTTTGCACACTGTACATCACAGATGATATTTATCACTCACTTGTTGGCCGAAGAACCTGAGGAACTTGCAGGGCCGTTATTGGCTGATACTTATGTGACTTTATTAAAAGGTCGTAATGCATGGTATGGTCAGATGCTAGCTAAGGGTGAATTAAGCCCAGATATAGGTGACAACATCACTGGCAAAGGAATGATTCAGGTATATTTTGTAATTTTCCACCTCTTAGTTTCTTCCAAACACATGCTAAATTCCCAAGGTGTGCCATTGCCAATTGCATCTTTGGAATATGCAAATTGTATAATGTGCATTGAAATTTAAATTAAACTATATATAGATTATAGAGCCTCATGGAGAATTTGGCAGTAGGGCATAGCGGTGTTTCTTGGTCATTATACTTGTAGTTTAGTACTACTTTTGTCTGTTATTCTTGTGGGAATAAAATATGATAAATGGATGCAATGACAAATTTTTATCTTTATAAATATGAAATGGTTTTGGCATTCCCCTTATCATGTTGCTACTTTCTAGAGGTTTAGAATGGGAGTTGGACCTTATATTAGGCCTAGTTCTTTTGTTTAACAACCCAGGCCATCAAAGACAACATTTTAAATCAAGCACCATCTTTTGTACTAATGTTTAGAACCTTGAAAGGTTAGAAATGTGGTTATAAAATAATGTTTTAAGCTTGGTAACAAGAGGTCCTGGATTTTACTTAAATAAGCCCTGGATTTTACTTGAAGCCTTGGCAAGTGCATAGAATTAGTGATGTAGAAGTAGAAGTGATTTTGATATGTATACTACTGATGAATTTTACTAAATTGAGTTTTCTGTCCTTGGATGCACAGGCAGTTGATTGCTTTTCTTGTGACTAGGCAGTGAAATTTGCAAAGATTATTGGTTTCTTTTTTCTTAGATCCTGTAAGGTTTTCTTGTTTAATTGGTTTTGTTGTCGGTCTTGTTTTTCGTTTTATTTGGTTGCACCAAATTCAAGACCACTTGGGGATAATTCCTTGCCTCTTGGAATAATACTTATATCCTCTACCAGGCAAGCCTAGTCTGTAACACATTGCTTGAAATACTTGTAACACATTGCTTGAAATGCTACAGGCTGTAAAGATTAAGAACCTATGGGGTTCATGTAGTTTTCTTAGGATTCTAATAGTGGCGGTCATTGATAGCAAAAAATGTATAATTTTATAAATATATTCCAATTGTTGCGGTCAATGACTGCCAGTAATGGACAATTTTACAAATATATGAATTTTGTGGCGGTCTTTGACCGCCAATAATGTGCAATTGCGACATCTTCAACTATGGCGCTTCTAAGGAGCGCCCTCCCAAATAGACGTTACGCTAAGAGCACTTCGTGTTTTTTTTAAGCGCCCTAAAATGACTTTTGTCAGGGCGTTTCCAGGCACGCCCTCCTCTCAACGACCATACAAGAGCAGTTTCTATTAGTGCACACGGAAGCGCCCTTTTATAGTGCACAGAAGCGCTCTTATTGGCTTTTTTTGGCATAGTGGTTGTTGTTTGGATTTAGATAGTGGTATATATTGCTATCAAACCCCAAGGAGTTGGTCGAGTGGAGCAAGACAATGTCTCGTATCTGACAGGTCGCAGGTTCGAATCCCCACTCGTCCCGTTGGGGTGAGGTAAAATGTAAGTACCTCTGTAAGTGCTCAAAGAGCCCTGGGACGTTCTCCGACTTAGACTGAGACACCATCCCCACCCTAAATTTTTTGTAAAAAAAAAATATTGCTATCAAGATTCAAGTGTTTAATATATTGAAAATATGAAGAAGATTCTGTCGAAATTTTAGGAAAATATGAAAGTATATTTATTAAAAAAAACTACTTTTTATCATGTATTTTGTCGTTATTTATAGGCTTATAAGGCTAAGTGGTATATCTATTAACTTAATTTGTGTATCAGTCACGTGACAATTCAATCCTTACACATGTAATTATTTTAAATTTGATTGTTGTGTGTTGTTATTACATGTTAGAGTTAATAGTTAATACATTTCCGTTAGTGTCATAACAATGGCATACGAGGGGGGAGTGAGGGACAACATAAAAAATAACAATTTTAATTTTTTTCATACTTTTTTTTTTTAATTTTTCTTCTACACATTAATTTTTTTAATTTCTTTTTTCCTTTCATATATATCACACCACTTATTATATATCTCACCTCTCTTTTCTTTTTCTTTTTTCTTCTATCCCTTTCCTTCAAACCTCATCTTGGAGATCTGAGAGAATATTTCCCAAAAAATAATGATGCTTAAATATTAAACTAAAAACTCTTCTTTTATCTTTCTAAGGAAAAAATTAAAAATAAATGTTATATATAGGAAGTATTAAAATTGTATTTTAATCGTGACATGTTGCTCCGCAACAAAAAGAAACATAATATAAGACGTGAGCCATGACGACACCGTTCCCATCTCTATATATGTAGTTATGCACTCACTCACTCACCTCCGTTCAATGTCCACCGTTTAAACCACCACTCGCACTCTGCATCTTCATCTTCTTCTTCTTCATTTTCACGTCCAATCCCCAAACAGAACACCATCCATTCCATGCATGCTCTCTTTGATAAACATCGCTTTCACAAAACTTAAAAACAAATTAAAAGAGGAAGCAAAAAAGGAATTGAATTGAACTTCCAACTATTGTTTGTTTCTCTTTTGTTATTTAAACGCAGAAGATTATCCCTCACGATTTTGCTAAGAGACAAAAAACACACTCTCATTCGAATACCAAACCCGTTGGCGTCTCACTTTTAGCCACCGATTATTTCAGGCTTCGCTTGTTACAGGTTTGTTCATTCGCCTTTATATCGTTTTTTCTTCAATTAATGTTTCAAATAACTCGTTTTACATTCTTGTATTTTTTTTTTATTGTTATTATTTAATGGTTCTTTTTCTTTCTTTTTTTTTTCTTCCACTGGCCAGTGCCTGCCCCAGTAAAACGCAAACCATAAAAACAGGGCCTTTCGTGTCAGTGTCTGAGAGAGATATTGTTCTTTTGTATGTGTCTTCATTGATGCGTGTAGAATCTTCTGATCCTCTCTCATCATCAAGGTTTTTGCCTTTTTGGGTTCCTCACCAATGACAACGCTGAAATCATTTTTCTGTGGCTTTGCATGATGCGTTGAAAGGTGGTCTCTGTGAAGTTACTTCACCGAAGCACATGGTGACTGGTGTTGCCCATTTTGGCTTGCTACGGTTATATCTACAACCCCTTGTTGGTGATAACTGATAATTGTATGTGCAAATTTGTCTTCCCAAATGAATTTCCCTTTTAAGTCAGAGTCTTGATTGTAACTAGTAAGAGAAAATTCTTCATATTCTGAGATATAAAATTAATATTTATTTTGTTATTGACTATGTTTTATCACTGTTTTTACTCTGAAAAATCAACTGGGGTACATGTTTTCAAGAGTGTTTCTTTTGCTAAAGCTTGTTGATGAACTACTTTTGCCTTTTGGGTTTAAATAATATCCAAGTTTTAGGACAGAGGTTTTCTTAACAAAGGCATATTTTGTTGCCCTTTATGTTTTTTTACAGAGTTTGAGAAGCAAAGAGAAGATAAAGAAAAATGGCGGGTTTTTGGAGCGTGTTTTGTGGGGAATCTGGTTGTTCAGAGAGTGGAACAAAGCATTGCAGTTATGATTTTAAGTTTCTCATTGATCCTTCCGCGTGTATGAACCATTTGTTGGTATCTTGCTTTGATGTGTTGCTGCTCATAATGCTCTTATTTATAATGATGCAGAAGTCATCATTAAAAAAACCATTTGAGGGTCTAATGCGGGTTCAAAGATATTCCAATTGGCAGCTAGTTTCTACCACAGTCAATAGTGCTCTTGGGTTGGTGCATTTGTTTTTAGGCATTTGGGTTTTAGAGGAGAAGTTGAGGAAAAGCCAAACTGCATTGCCTCTTAATTTGTGGTTGCTAGAATTCTTTCAGGGAGTAACATGGTTGTTAGTGGGTTTGACAATAAGTCTTAAGTCGAAAGAACTTCCAAGAACATGGTTAAGGCTTTTTTCTATTCTAATCTTCTTGGTTTCTGGTATTTTCTGTGCTTTATCCTTGTTTTATGCAAATAACAGTAGAGAACTGTCTCTCAAGGTAGCTTTAGATGTTCTCTCTTTTCCAGGGGCAATATTATTGCTATTATGTACATACAAGGAATCTAAGTATAGGGACACTGACAGAGAAATTGATGAAAGCCTTTACACACCTTTAAATGATGAGTCCAATAAGAATGATTCTATTAGCCATGTAACCTTATTTGCCAATGCTGGATTCTTCAGTAAGATGTCATTTTGGTGGCTGAATCCATTGATGAAGAGGGGTAAAGAGAAAACACTTCAGGATGAAGATGTCCCAAAGTTGCGGGAGGAAGATAGAGCAGAAAGTTGTTATTTGCAGTTTCTAGACCACTTGAACAAGCAGAAACAGAAGGATCCATCCTCACAACCATCAGTTTTGAGGACAATAATTTTATGCCACCGAAGAGAAATCTTGATATCAGGATTCTTTGCATTGCTCAAGGTACTTTCTCTGTCTTCTGGACCTTTGCTTCTGAATTCCTTCATACTGGTAGCTGAGGGTAATGAGAGTTTCAAATACGAAGGTTTTGTATTGGCCATATCACTTTTCCTTGCAAAAATCATAGAATCCCTATCACAAAGGCAGTGGTACTTCCGCTCCAGACTTATTGGTGTGAAAGTTAGGTCACTGCTAACTGCAGCCATTTATGGAAAGCAACTGAGGTTATCCAATTCTGCTAGATTGATGCACTCTGGTGGTGAGATAATGAATTATGTGACTGTGGATGCTTATAGAATTGGAGAATTTCCCTATTGGTTTCACCAGACATGGACAACTAGCTTCCAGCTATGTATCTCATTGGTAATACTTTTTAATGCTGTTGGGTTAGCTACAATTGCCTCCTTGGTGGTGATAGTTATCACAGTGCTTTGCAATACCCCACTTGCAAAGTTACAACACAAGTTTCAGACCAAACTAATGGTGGCACAGGATGAGAGATTGAAGGCTAGTTCTGAGGCTCTTGTGAATATGAAGGTGCTGAAGTTGTATGCATGGGAAACCAACTTCAAAAATGTTATAGAAGGATTAAGGAATGTGGAGCTCAAATGGTTGTCTGCAGTGCAATTGAGAAAGGCATACAACACATTTCTTTTTTGGTCCTCACCTGTTTTGGTCTCTGCTGCTTCCTTTGGGGCGTGTTACTTTCTTAATGTTCCTTTGCATGCAAATAATGTTTTCACTTTTGTGGCAACTTTACGCCTTGTTCAAGATCCAATTAGAACCATCCCTGACGTTATTGGGGTGGTCATTCAGGCAAAAGTTGCATTCGCCCGTATTGTAAAATTCATGGAGGCACCTGAACTGCAGAATGCAAATGTCAAGAAGAGGTGTTTTAATGACAATATGAGGGGCTCGATTTCAATCAAGTCTGCTGATTTTTTATGGGAAGATAATTTACCAAAGCCAACACTAAGAAACATAAATTTGGATGTTAGACCTGGACAAAAGGTAGCTATTTGTGGAGAGGTCGGCTCAGGCAAATCAACTCTCTTAGCAGCAATTCTCAGAGAAGTTCCTAATACTCAGGGGACAGTAAGATGTTGTTCCTTTTTTGCTATATAAACTTTTTGATACTTTCATTGGTTATAACTTAAATGATATTTCCATTTTCTGCTAGCAGTGTTATTATATCACCTAGCACATAATTTTTTTTACTGGAGTGTATTTTTCTGTCCTTCATTTAAGTAGTAATATTTGAAGGTATCTGATTATCTTTTCTGAATTACAGATTGATGTTTATGGGAAATTTGCCTATGTTTCTCAAACAGCATGGATACAGACAGGAACAATAAGGGAAAATATATTGTTTGGATCAGCTATGGATGCTCAAAAATATCAGGAAACCCTTCATAGGTCTTCACTAGTGAAGGACCTTGAGTTATTTCCCTATGGGGATCTCACTGAAATAGGAGAGAGAGGGGTTAACCTGAGTGGAGGGCAGAAACAACGAATTCAACTTGCCCGTGCTCTCTATCAGAGTGCTGATATATATCTCTTGGATGATCCATTTAGTGCCGTTGATGCACAAACTGCCACAAATTTGTTTAAGGTAATGACAACATCCTTTCTTCATATATTGTGTTTATATTGTTATGGTCAAGGTTCAGTTTATATATCTTTATCACATACTTCTTTCCTTCTATATGTGTGTGTGTGTTCTGGTTCATTATTTTTCAACCATTTGTTGGCTATGATTATGCTTATTGAACGCCCAACATATATTCCTCGCAATAACCAGTAAAAGTTTGGTTACTTATTAAAAGTGTGTGTGTGTGTGTGTGTTCTGGTTCATTTTTTTAATTGGTGTGTGTGTGTGTTCTGGTTCATTTTTTTAATTGGTTCCCCTCAAAATTTTTAATACTTAACACTCCCAACTTTAGTTTAATATTTTTTAAATTTGTCCTCTTAAAATTGATTTTTTATCACCAAATTTGGAAAAAAAAAAAATTGAACTGCAGATAGAATAAATTAAAATGTTAAGATTTTCACTTATAGTTGAGGAAGGTTGGGTCATAAAAAAGTCAAGTTAGTTTATTCAACTTGATGGTAAGGATAAAATAAACGTGATGTAAATTTTGCTCTAATTTACCTAAATATTTAATGAAAAATTCATCCCTGAATTTCATTGTGATTAGTGTTATTTACTGATAGATGGTTTTTTAATTGAGCAGGAATACATTATGGAAGGACTTGCTGGGAAGACAGTTTTGCTCGTGACTCATCAAGTTGATTTCCTTCCAGCATTTGATTCAGTTTTGGTAATTCCATATATCTTAAAGCACTGGTTATGTCATTGTTCTTTCCATTTATCTTTTATCCATAGTTGTAAATTTGTAATGACTAAAGTTATGGTTTTTTTTAATCTTCAGCTAACTGATTGTTATGCATGGACATAATTACTTCTTTGTTTACAGTTGATGTCAGATGGGGAAATCATACAAGCTGCTCCTTATCACCATTTGTTGACATCAAGCCAAGAATTTCAGGACCTTGTGAATGCTCACAAAGAGACTGCTGGTTCTGATCGGCTTGTGGATGTTACTTCTTCCAAGAGACATTCGAATTGTGCTAGAGAGATCAGGAAAACATATGTGGAGAAGGGGAAGCCGAGTGAAGCATTAAAAGGTGATCAATTGATTAAGCAAGAAGAAAGAGAGACAGGAGACCAAGGGTTCAAGCCTTACTTACAGTATCTGAATCAGAACAAAGGATATATATACTTCTCCATTGCATCTCTTTCTCACCTTATATTTGTTATTGGCCAAATATTGCAAAACTCATGGATGGCTGCTAATGTTGACAATCCTCAAGTCAGCACTTTGAAATTGATTCTAGTTTACTTGTTGATTGGAGTTACTTCAACAATATTCTTAATGATGAGAAGTCTTTTTACTGTTGCTTTGGGCCTTCAATCATCAATGTCTTTATTTTTACAGCTACTGAACTCCCTTTTTCGAGCACCTATGTCATTTTATGACTCCACACCTTTGGGACGGATACTTAGTAGGGTAAGCATATTAAATGGTTTTTTTTTTCTTACCCTCGCAGTATAATGCAATGAATGGAAGTACTAATGTGTTGTTGATTCATTTTTATTTGTTTAGGTCTCCTCTGATCTCAGCATTGTTGATCTTGATGTCCCATTTGGCCTTCTTTTTGCCGTGGGAGCTACTACGAATTGTTATGCCAGTCTTACAGTTTTAGCAGTAGTTACTTGGCAAGTCTTGTTTGTCTCCATACCAATGATATATTTTGCAATTCGCTTGCAGGTATTGAACAAATTCATCTTTGAATTACCTTGCAGTGATGATTCGGTGTCACTTTTTAATTAATTTGAGAATATAATATCTAACCATGAAAGGCTATATTTTGACAGCAGACGACTACGTGACATAACGTAAACTCCATACCTATATTTTAGGACAATTTAGGATTTTGAAACTTATTCTATCCTGAAAATTTTGAAATTTATGCTAGCTACTGAAAGGGTCTGATGCAGTCAGGATACCACTTATGTACAGGATTCCACTTATGGAGGAAAACATGTGTACAGGAAATGGATGGCCTCATATTAATACACAGGAAATTTTGTTCACCAGAAAATAATCGTAAATAAAATTATAATATGGTTTCTGAAAGTCAGATCACTAGAGAAATAAATGTGGAATATAGAAAATCAGTATTTGCAAATGTTTTGTTGTCCTGCTATTAGCCTAAAGTACATAAGCAGTAGAAAGCATGCCTTGTATTTTTTTTAATGTTTAGAAAAATGCAAGTTTACGTTAAATTTGTAATTGATGCCAATTTATTTTGAGTTTATACTTATATATTTTATTCTTAATTTTATGTTAGTATTGAGTTTTCATCAAGAGCTTTTAAAAGAGTGGTTTGGGGGTGGGGCACTAGCTAATTGTTTAACATGGAAAGTTTTTTGTCAATTTTTTTTTTCTGGTAACATTTTAATCATTTTTCATAGATTTAAATTGTGCTTGTTAGAAGGTCTAAACTAAAAATATTCCTTTTATACAGAGATATTACTTCGCTTCTGCAAAAGAACTGATGCGGATGAATGGCACAACAAAATCCTTTGTAGCTAACCATCTTGCTGAATCTGTTGCTGGAGCTGTGACAATAAGGGCTTTTGGGGAGGAAGATCGATTTTTCGCAAAGAATTTTGATCTAATTGATGTCAATGCTAGTCCTTTCTTCCATAGTTTTGCAGCAAATGAGTGGCTGATTCAACGGTTAGAAACAGTCAGTGCAGTTGTCCTTGCATCTGCAGCACTTTGCATGGTTGTACTTCCACCTGGGACATTCACCTCCGGTGAGACTTATCTTATTAGTGTATTTGAAATGTCACTTTTAGTGTTTTCTATTATCACACAAGTCATGGTTTTCCCCCCTTAAACCATGACTCTGCCTTATTCAGGTATTTTAATTTCAACATCTGATGTTATTCCAGGATTTATTGGCATGGCTCTCTCTTATGGTCTTTCACTTAACAATTCCTTAGTATTTTCAATTCAAAATCAATGCAATATATCAAATTATATAATATCAGTGGAGAGGCTAAATCAATATATGCATATACCAAGTGAGGCCCCAGAAGTAATAGAAGGAAATCGTCCTCCTGTAAATTGGCCAGTTGCTGGTAGAGTAGAAATATATGAACTGCAGGTATTTGTACTATTTTAAAACTTAGTTGCATAATGTCCTGATAAATGGGAGTTGAACTGAAACACATAATCTGCATCTTGATATCAAAACAGATACGATACAGGCCTGATGCACCACTTGTACTCCGTGGGATCACATGCACATTTGAAGGAGGGCACAAAATTGGTATTGTTGGCCGAACAGGCAGTGGCAAGTCCACTCTTATTGGTGCCTTATTCCGTCTTGTGGAGCCAGCAGGTGGAAAAATCATAGTTGATGGCATTGACATTTGCTCCATTGGACTTCATGATTTGAGGTCACGTTTTGGTATTATACCTCAGGATCCTACTCTCTTTAATGGGACAGTCAGATACAATATGGACCCATTATCTCAACACAGTGATCAAGAGATATGGGAGGTAATAACTGCTATATTCTTTTTCAGCATGTTGTATAGTGTATCGATTGATTCATATAGCTGACCCATCTAGTGGGAAAAGGCTTTGTTATATTATTTAGTTAATAATTGGATCAAGTCTTTATATTAAGGTTCCATATGAAGGTTCTTGCATAAGGTTCCATATATTAAGTCTTTATATTAAGCTGACCCATTTATATTATTTATCTCTGCTTTCCCTAGCAAATGTGGACTAATTGTAGCTTCCATATGAAGGTTCTTGGGAAGTGTCAGTTGCAAGAGGCTGTCCAAGAGAAAGAAGGGGGCTTAGACTCCTCAGGTATACTTTCAAGTTTTGCTATTACAACTTTGCAATGATCTGTTCCTTTCTAATTACTAATGACTAGTAACAAACTGTTATACAGTTGTTGAAGATGGGGCAAACTGGAGCATGGGACAACGGCAGTTATTCTGTTTGGGGCGTGCTCTTCTAAGGAGAAGTCGGATATTGGTGCTGGATGAAGCAACTGCATCAATTGATAATGCAACTGATTTGATTCTGCAGAAAACCATTAGGACTGAGTTTGCAGATTGTACAGTAATCACAGTAGCTCACAGGATACCAACTGTGATGGATTGCACTAAGGTCCTTGCCATTAGTGATGGTAAGTTGCATATTAATTATATTACCCTATGCCTCATCATTCTCGCTGAACACATACTTCTTCAGACCGATCCATATAATCAAACAGCCATTTGCTAGTTAGTTGACAAGGTACGGGGACAAGTAAGGTTGTTCATCTGTTCCTCATGAGAACTCTAATATACTACTCTGTTTGACCAACAGAAAATATAGGTTTGTTGTCGAGCAGAGGTCTTGTTGAGTCCACCTAGTTAGAGAGGGTAATAAAATATGAGGTAGTAGATTCAATTATTTAGCATTTCAGCTTTAATCACCCAAAATTATAACACCTAAAATTTTAAGGTACTTGATTGGACATTTGAACATTTATGACATGTTGTGGAGAAAACATTTGATCCATTAGCTATTTTCTTCAAGAAAGTAAAATGTCTGATTGTATTTTCAGGAAAACTGGTAGAGTATGATGAGCCAATGAACTTGTTGAAGAGAGAAGGGTCGTTGTTTGGGAAGCTTGTAAAAGAATACTGGTCTCATTTTCAGTCTGCAGAATCTCATTGAAACTGAAAATGTTTTTTGGTGTAGCCCTTCCCTCCTGTCTCTTTCTGTGGGATTGTCAAGAAGCCAAGAAAGTGTGTAAACAGATGTAGGAACTTAACTAGGATAGGATGTAAAATGTATTATTATAATTGGGTAAACTCCAAGGCCTGAGAAGCGGGAAAGGAATTATAGGGACTTAGCAGAAAAATGATGCAAAAGGATTCAAATATACCATTTCTAGGATGTGGTAGAGCTGTTTGACACTAAAAACCTGCATTATTTACCAATGAATGTTTATAATTGCACAGCCACACAATTTTGGAGCGACAATTCACATTACACATCTATGTTCAGCTAAACCAGCTTACAGAACCAAGCTCACAACTTCACAAGGTAGTTGAAATTTAAAAGTTTGTTGAAGGCATAAAAGTTGTTAGCTAAAATAGTTAAGTTAGGTTTTTTTCTTTTTTGTGTGTTAATAACATTATTCACATTGCACATCTATCAAGTATATTTTTAATAATTATAATTTTAGTTTTTTTTTTTTTACAAATTTTGAATTCTTATAAATTTTTATAAAGATAAAATATTTTATTAAAAATTAAACTAAATAGAGTAATAATTAAAATAAATAGTACAATATAAAAAACATAAGTCTGGAAAATATTTAAAATGATAAAAAAGAAAAAAGTAAGTATAATTTTTTTGAAACAGGATTTGGTAATTTTTATTATTGAATACTAGTTAGTGAAACTTTGAGAAGATGCTTAATTTTGGATGTTAAAAACAGGAAACTTTGTGAAAATTTTGATTAATTTAAAAGTAAAATTTATTTTGTTAAGTGAATTATTGGAATTAACAAACTTCACAAGGTAAAGATATTTTGATTAATTTAGGTCCTGTTTGGGGTGGTTGTGATTTTCAATTTTTAATTTTTAAAAATTTTTAATTAAATTTTTACAATTCAAAACTAAAATATGTAGTAAATATATATATATATATATATATTAACGAAATGTAGCAAAGAAACATACTAAACTTATTACTTATTATAAATATATATAGATTATTTAACCTCAAACTACTTAATAATTAGTTAGCACTGCATCTGCATTGAATCTGCCCCAAAGCATGACTCACTGTATTTAGAAGAAATCTTGACTTTTTGGTTTAACTTTGTTTTTGGTCGGAACTTTTTGGTTTAACTTGAGACCACCGCCTGAGACACTCACACTGGTAGGCCCAAAAATACTTGTTCAGCTTGACTTGTTGTAGTCAACTGGTCTGGTTCCAATTCCATGCATTAATTTTTTTTGGTCTATAGCTCCATGCATTCACAAGATCGTTAATGTTTCCTATTGGACCCACACGAAATCAGATTAATAATTACTTCTTTTGCCCAGTTTTGGTACCTTAATCCACCTGATGAGCATCTGAGAAATGGATTGGATAATGTGGGGCTGCATCTAGAGCCGTGAATTTGGGGCTATCTAGCCCCACAGGTATGGAATTTTTATTGGCCGGGTTTAAAAGCAGTTATTTTTCTTAAATAAAGTTTTTAACCCTATATTTTTATGAGCTCGTATCAGATTTTTATTAGCTGGTTAAAAAGCAGTTATTTAAATTTCTATCATAAATGTTTGAATCCTACTATATTTTTATAAGCTTATCAAGGATGGTCCTTTTTCCCTTGGTTTTACCAACTTTTGTGAGTTATTTTAAGTTTTCACGGATAATAAGTTTTATCAGATTATATAATTTTTATGGGTCAATCCCATCAGAGTACTCATTTTATTAGTTCTAGATGTAACCAAATATATATTTTTATATATATTAAGACAGGTTCTATTTCTGAATATTTTTTTTATTTTTGTATAACTCTCAAGAATAATTATTCGTTAAACTACTGCCTCAACTTTATTCTGTAAACTGTTCATATCTATCATATCAATGTCAAAATCCTATTATTCTCTTTTAAACTTTTTTAATAATAACTATCCATATTTATTGATATTTTTAAATAAACTCAGGAGTATAATTAAAAACAGGAAATAAATACTAAAAAAGTGTACCCCATTATATATATATTTTTTTGATAAATACCCCATTATATTTTTTATAGATTATATTTGTCTCATACAACATAATAAAATCCTATAACAGTATCATACGATAGGGAGTAGGGACAAAAACTCTTTCGTATAAGAAATATTTAACTAAAAAAATTTAATCATGACATGCTGCTGGGCAACTAAAAAACATAAAAAGTGTGTTTGGTAAAACTATTTGAAAGTTTAAAGTTAGCTAAAAGCTTGAAGCTGTCTAAAAGCTGAAAAATTATTGAATGTGTTTAGTAAAACTAGTTGAAAATGGTAAAATGACATTTAAGGACAACATTAATTATTAAATAATGATAAATTGAGGTGATTGAAGGTTAAACTTGTAATTAATTTTCAGCTAATAACTGAAAATTGGAGTTTTTTTAAAAAAGCTACTTAGAGTAGTTATCAAAGGAAATGATTTTAGCTATTATTCACTGATAAACACAGCAATGATTCATGTATGTACCCCTACAGTACTACCACACTCTAGCTAAAAAGGATTGTTCCGTTTTTTTTTTTCTTTTCTTTTGTAAAAGAGCATAGGTAAAAATGTGGTAATGTAACATTTGTGGTACAGATACATTTAACAAAACACAATAAGAGACGTGAGCCATGACGACATCGTGCGAAATCCATCGTTTAAACTACCACACAACATTCTCCTTTTATTTTTACTCTCTTTATCTCTTCACTTTCATTTTCAGTTTCCGCTATGACCCAACCATTGTTCCACGCATGCCGTCTTTGACAAACAACACTTCCATAATGCTATGCTACAAAACAAAAAGAAGAAACAAAGAATGAATTGAACATCCAACTATTTTTTTTTTTTTTTTTTATCTTTTGTTATTCACAGAAGCACACGGTGTTGCCCATGGCAACTATCATATCTGCTACTCCTTGTTGGTGATGACTAATAACTGTATGTGCAATTTTCACTTTCCAAATTAATATCTTTTAACTAAGAGTTTTGATATAGTAACTAGTAATAGAAAATTATTCATATTCTCAGATGTAGAATTAATATATTCTTTTCCATTGTAAACTATTTTTTACAGAGTTTGAGAAGCAAAGAGAAGATAAAGAAAAATGGAGGGTTTTTGGAGCGTGTTTTGTGGGGAATCTGGTTGTTCAGAGAGTGGAACAAAGCATTGCAGTTATGATTTTAAGTTTCTAATTGATCCTTCCGCATGTATCAACCATTTATTCATATCTTGCTTTGATGTGTTGCTGCTCATCATGCTCTTAGTTATAATGATCCACAAGTCATCATTAAAACCATTTGAAGGTCTAACACAGGTGCAAAGATATTCAAATTTGCAACTAGTTTCTGCTACAGTCAATGGCGCTCTTGGATTGTTACATTTGTTCTTAGGAATTTGGGTTTTAGAAGAGAAGTTAAGGAAAAGCCAAACTGTGTTGCCTCTTAATTTGTGGTTGCTAGAATTCTTTCAGGGATTAACATGGTTGTTAGTGGGTTTAACAATAAGTCTTAAGTTGAAGAAGCAACTTCCAAGGACATGGTTAAGGCTTTTTTCTATTCTAATCTTGTTGGTTTCTGGTGTTTTCTGTGCTTTATCCTTGTTTTATGCATTCTGCAGTAGAGAACTGTCCCTTAAGCTGGCTTTAGATGTCCTCTCTTTTCCAGGGGCATTATTAATGCTGTTATGCACATATAAGGAATATAAGTATAGGGACACTGACAAAGAAATTGATGAAAGCCTTTACACCCCTTTGAATGGTGAGTCCAATAAAAATGATTCTATTAGCTATGTAAATGTAACCTTATTTGCCAATGCTGGATTCTTCAGTAAGATGTCATTTTGGTGGCTGAATCCATTGATGAAGAGGGGAAAAGAGAAAACACTTCAGGATGAAGATGTCCCAAAGTTGCGGGAGGAAGATAGAGCAGAAAGTTGTTATTTGTTGTTTCTAGATCACTTGAACAAGCAGAAACAGAAGGATTCTTCCTCACAGCCATCAGCTTTGAGGACAATAGTTTTATGCCACTGGAGAGAAATTTTGATATCAGGATTCTTTGCATTGCTAAAGGTACTTGCTTTGTCTTCTGGACCTCTGCTTCTGAATTCCTTTATATTGGTTGCTGAGGGTAATGAAAGTTTCAAATATGAAGGTTTTGTATTGGCCATATCACTTTTCCTTATAAAAATTGTAGAATCCCTATCACAAAGGCAGTGGTATTTCCGTTCTAGACTTATTGGTGTGAAAGTTAGGTCACTGCTAACTGCAGCCATTTATAGAAAGCAACTGAGGTTATCCAATTCTGCTAGATTGATGCACTCTGGTGGTGAGATAATGAATTATGTGGCTGTGGATGCTTATAGAATTGGAGAATTTCCCTATTGGTTTCACCAGACATGGACAACTAGCTTCCAGCTATGTATCTCATTAGTACTACTTTACCATGCTGTTGGGCTAGCTACAGTTGCCACCTTGGTGGTGATTGTTATCACAGTGCTTTGCAATACCCTTTCAGACCAAACTTATGGTGGCACAAGATGAGAGATTGAAGGCCAGTTCTGAGGCTCTTGTGAATATGAAGGTGTTGAAGTTGTATGCATGGGAAACCAACTTCAAAAATGTTATAGAAGGATTAAGGAATGTGGAGCTCAAATGGTTGTCTGCAGTGCAATTGATAAAGGCATACAACTCATTTCTCTTTTGGTCCTCACCTGTTTTGGTCTCTGCTGCTTCCTTTGGGGCATGTTACTTTCTTAATGTTCCTTTGCATGCAAATAATGTTTTCACTTTTGTGGCAACTTTGCACCTTGTTCAAGAGCCAATTAGAACCATCCCTGATGTTATTGGGGTGGTCATTCAAGCAAAAGTTGCATTTACTCGGATTGTAAAATTCCTGGAGGCACCTGAACTGCAGAATGAAAATGTCAGTAAGAGGTGCTTTGATGACAATATGAGGGGCTCAATTTCAATCAAGTATGCTGACTTTTCATGGGAAGATAATGTATCAAAACCAACACTGAGAAAAATAAATTTGGAGGTTAGACTTGGACAAAAGGTAGCTATTTGTGGAGAGGTTGGATCAGGCAAATCAACTCTCTTAGCAGCAATTCTCAGAGAAGTTCCTTGTACTCAGGGAACTGTAAGATTTTATTCCCTTTTTGCTTATATAAATTTTTTATATTTCCATTGGTTATAATTTAAATGACATTTCCATTTTCTGCCAGCAGTGTCTTAATATCACTTAGAACTTAAATTTATCTCACTGGAGTGCATTTTTCTGTCCTTCATTTTAGTAGTAATATTAGAAGGTATCTGATTATCTTTTCTGAACTACAGATTGATGTTTATGGGAAGTTTGCCTATGTTTCTCAAACAGCATGGATACAGACAGGAACAATAAGGGAAAATATATTGTTTGGATCATCTATGGATGCTGAAAAATATCAGGAAACACTTCATAGATCTTCACTAGTGAAGGATCTTGAGTTGTTTCCCCATGGTGATCTCACTGAAATAGGAGAAAGAGGGGTGAACCTGAGTGGAGGTCAGAAGCAGCGAATTCAACTTGCGCGTGCTCTGTATCAGAATGCTGATATATATCTATTGGATGATCCATTTAGTGCTGTGGATGCACAAACTGCCACAAATTTGTTTACTGTAATGTCAACTTCCTTTCTTCACAATCTTGGTTTAAGGTTCTGTATATTCATTACTTTTCAAACATTTGTTGATTATAGGTGTGTTACTAGCATTCCTATTATGCTTAATGAATGCCAATACTTATTGATTAGTCTCCTAGCAATAACCAATAAATGTTTGGCTACAAATCAGAGGTACCAGTATCATAAAGAGATGTAGGGTAACATAGTGTGGCAAGCTTAAAATGGAGGAGAAATATTTAGTGTAAATTACCTGTTTCTTTCATGCAGTTTAATTGCTTTTGAATTGAGCCCCCTTAATTTCTTTTTTCACTTAACCCTTTCAACCTTGGTTTAATAATTTTTCAACTCATCCTCTTAATATTTATTTTTTATCGCCAAACTCTCAAAAAATTAAACTTTAAGAAGAGTAGGTTAAATTTTTTTAAACTGCTGATAAAATCAATCATAATGTTAATATTTTCACTCCCAGTTAAGGAAGCTTAAGTGCTAAAAAAATAAAGCTAGATAATTGAAAATTTAGAAATACAAAGAGAAAAATGTAATTTAGCCAAATATTTAGTGAAAATTTCTTCCCTGAATTTCACTACAATTTTAGGGGGATGCCTAAGTGTTATTTACTGATAGATGGCTTTCTAACTGTATAGGAATACATTATGGATGGACTTGCTGGGAAGACAGTCTTGCTCGTGACTCATCAAGTTGACTTCCTTCCAGCATTTGATTCTGTTTTGGTAATTTTATACATCTTGAAGCACTGGTTATGTAATTGTTAAAGTCCTCTATTTTTCTGCATATAATCTTTAATTGTAAATTTGTGATGTGTTTAAAGTTATGATTTCTTTTTTATCCTTGGCTAATTGAAAATTATGCATGGACATAACTATTTCTTTTTTTACAGTTGATGTCAGATGGGGAAATCATACAATCTGCTCCTTATCACCATTTGTTGATCTCAAGCCAAGAATTTCAAGATCTTGTGAATGCTCACAAAGAGACTGCTGGTTCTGACCGGCTTGTGGATGCTACTTCTTCACATAGACATTCAAATTGTGCTATAGAGATCAGGAAAACATATGTGGAGAAGGAGAAGCAGTTTGAAGCATCAAAAGGTGATCAATTGATTAAGCAGGAAGAGAGAGAGCAAGGAGACCAAGGGTTCAAGCCTTACTTACAGTATCTGAATCAGAACAAAGGATATCTATACTTTTCTGTGGCTTCTCTTTGTAACCTTGTATTTGTGATTGGCCTGATATTGCAAAACTCATGGATGGCTGCTAATGTTGACAATCCTCAAGTTAGCACTTTGAGATTGATTCTAGTTTACTTGTTGATTGGAGTTACTTCAACATTATTTTTATTGATCAGAAGTCTTCTTACAGTTGCTTTGGGCCTTCAATCATCAAAGTCTTTATTTTTAAAGCTTCTGAACTCCCTTTTTCGTGCACCCATGTCATTTTATGACTCTACACCTTTGGGAAGGATACTTACTAGGGTAAGCATATTAAACTGGTTTTTTTTTCCTCTTGAAGTACTCATGTTTTGATTGTTGTTTCCTTTGTTTAGGTCTCCTCTGATCTCAGCATTGTTGATCTTGATCTCCCGTTTATCTTTCTTTTTGTTGTGGTAGCTACTATGAGTTGTTATGCCAGTCTTACAGTTTTAGCAGTTGTTACTTGGCAAGTCTTGTTTGTCTCCATACCAATGATTTATTTTGCATTTCGCTTGCAGGTAATGAACAATTTCTCTATGCAGTGATTATTTGGTGTGTCACTTTTTTAATTAATTTGAAAATATCAAAATATTTAACCATACAATGCTAATGTTTGACAAGAGATGAGTATGTGATAATTTAAAATATGCTTGTTGGGAAGTAAACATACTAAACTTTAAATTTTTTTTATATAGAAATATTACTTTGCATCTGCAAAAGAACTGATGAGGATGAATGGCACAACAAAATCCTTTGTTGCTAACCATCTTGCTGAATCTGTTGCTGGAGCTGTGACAATAAGGGCTTTTGAGGAGGAAGATCGTTTTTTCGCTAAAAATCTTGAACTAATTGATGTCAATGCTAGTCCTTTTTTCCATAGTTTTGCAGCAAATGAGTGGTTGATTCAACGGTTAGAAACAGTTAGTGCAGTTGTTCTTGCATCTGCAGCACTTTGCATGGTTGTACTTCCACCTGGGACATTCACCTCTGGTGAGTGAGACTTACGTTATTAGTGTCTTTGAAATGTCACTTTTAGTGTTTTCTAATATCACACAAGTCATGGTTTTTTCCCCTTAAACCATGACTCTGCCTTATTCAAGTATTTTAATTTCAACATCTGATGTTATTCCAGGATTTATTGGCATGGCTCTCTCTTATGGCCTTTCACTTAATGCTTCTTTAGTATTTTCAATTCAACATCAATGCGATATAGCAAATTATATAATATCAGTGGAGAGGCTAAATCAATATATGCATATACCAAGTGAGGCCCCAGAAGTAATAGAAGGAAATCGTCCTCCTGTTCATTGGCCAGTTGCTGGTAGAGTAGAAATAAATGAACTGCAGGTATTTGTACTATTTTAAAACGTAGTTTCATAATACCCTGCTAAATGGGAGTTGAACTTAAAACACATAATTTGCTTCTTGATATCAAAACAGATACGATACAGGCCTGATGCACCACTTGTACTCCGTGGGATCACATGCACATTTGAAGGAGGGCACAAAATTGGTATTGTTGGCCGAACAGGCAGTGGCAAGTCCACTCTTATTGGTGCCTTATTCCGTCTTGTGGAGCCAGCAGGTGGAAAAATCATAGTTGATGGCATTGATATTTGCTCCATTGGTCTTCATGATTTGAGGTCACGTTTTGGTATTATACCTCAAGATCCTACTCTCTTTAATGGGACAGTCAGATACAATTTGGACCCATTATCTCAACACTCTGATCAAGAGATATGGGGGGTAATACCTGCTACATTATTTCTTAGCATGCTGTGTTGTTTGATTCATATGATTGACCCATCTAATGGGGAAAGGACTTGGTTATGTTATTGTATAGTTCATAATTGGATCAAGTCTTTTGTGTTTGTTTATCTCTACTTTTCATAGAAAATGTGGACTAATTGTAGCTTCCATATGAAGGTTCTTGGGAAGTGTCAGTTGCAAGAGGCTGTCCAAGAGAAAGAAGGGGGCTTAGACTCCTCAGGTACACTTTCAAGTTTTGCTATCACAACTTTGCAGTGGTAATTTCCTTTCTAATTACTAATGACTAGTAACAAACTGTCTTACAGTTGTGGAAGATGGGGCAAACTGGAGCATGGGACAACGACAGTTATTCTGTTTGGGGCGTGCTCTTCTAAGGAGAAGTCGGATATTGGTGCTGGATGAAGCAACTGCATCAATTGATAATGCAACTGATTTGATTCTGCAGAAAACCATTAGGACTGAGTTTGCAGATTGTACAGTAATCACAGTAGCTCACAGGATACCAACTGTGATGGATTGCACTAAGGTCCTTGCCATTAGTGATGGTAAGTTTCATATTAATTAAATTACCCTATGCCTCATCATTCTCATTGAACACATACTTTTTTCTGACCGAACCATATAATCAAACGACATTTTCTAGTTAGTTGACAAGGTACTTAATTTGACATTTGAACATTTATGACATATTGTGGAGAAAACATTTGATCCTTTAGTTATTTTATTGGAAGAAGGTAAAATGTCTAATTGTATTTTCAGGAAAACTGGTAGAGTATGATGAGCCAATGAACTTGATGAAGAGAGAAGAATCGCTGTTTCGGAAGCTTGTCAAAGAATACTGGTCTCATTTTAAGTCTGCAGAATCTCATTGAAGCTGAAAATGATTTTTGGTGTAGCCCTTCTGTCTCTTTCTGTTGGATTGGCAAGAAGCCAAGAAAGTGTAAATAGAAGTAGGATGTAGGATGTATTATTATATTCTGACAAACTCTGAGGCCTGAGAAGTGGGAAAGGAATTAGAGGGACTCAGGAGAAAATGGTGCAAAGGGTTTCAAATATACCATTTCTAGGATGAAGTATGAACTGTTTCACACTGAAAACCTGCACAGTTTGGAATGACACTTTGCATTGTATAATGTGGTTGTCGTTGTTTTATACACAATTAATCCCAATTTAAGTGCTAACTACTCTGAGCAAAAAGTAGACAACTTGTTTATCAGGCGATTTCCCCCTTCCCTTGTCTGTGTTAAATTGTCAATATGTCGCTCAAGCTTCTAAACAGCAAGTATGAATCATGTCAGATTTAATCGATTCTTTTATGGCTAATTTGATTATCCTACTCAAATTACTGTGTACTCTAGCATGCGTTACAAAATCACAATATTTAATAATTATGATCTTGGTATACTGATTTCACTAGTGAGATTTTATTTCAAAATTTACCTAATTAGTAAATGAGCAAAGTGGAAGCATCATAATATTTTTAATATTACAGAAAATATAAAGTTTAATAAAATATAAACAGAAGAAAGATATATGTTAAACTCTTTAGCAAATTTTTTTTCTTGATAAACCCATCATCATAGTCTAATAAATAAATGACGGACTAAAATTATAAATTTTAATAAAAATGGAAGACCAAAATCAATAAAATAAAAAAATAAGGAACTAAAATCAAATTTTATTATTTTTTCAGGGATTAAAAATATATTTAAATTTTTTTTTCAAAAAATACGTTTAGTTTTTTTTATCGCAACAGACGTTTAGTTTAGTGTATGAACAAAACCTCAGTTCGGCTCAGGTCCAGGCAATGGGTTAGGTTGCGAAAGCCTTGTGGTGGGATTGCTATTCCCACACCTTTTTTTTTAATTTCTTTCCTAACATACTCATTTCTTCCCCTTCCCCTTCCCCTTCCCCTTTCCCTTTCCCTTTCCCTTCCTCTTAATCTAGGTATGAGAATTTGAACTCATGGCTATCTACTCATCCCAACTTTGACGGGA
This sequence comes from Sesbania bispinosa, assembly GCA_026901365.1. Taxonomy (NCBI): domain Eukaryota; kingdom Viridiplantae; phylum Streptophyta; class Magnoliopsida; order Fabales; family Fabaceae; genus Sesbania; species Sesbania bispinosa. Next base: position 552,620 of record QLOH01000600.1, on the reverse strand, counting down.
AAGCCCATTTTGACTTGAATTAAGGAAAATACAACCTCGAACTCAACATGTTTTTAATGGGGTGGGTTTGGGAGTGTAAGAAATTTCTTGCAAATAGATCTTAATATAATAATTAAATAATTTTAATTATACTAATAATAAAATAATAAAGACTAATCTATACATTTTCCTTAAAATACAAACAAACCCGAACCCGCAGGTATCGATTCGCTCCCAAACCTGCCACGATAGAATAATTAAATAATTTTAGTATATTAATAGTTAAATAATAAAAGTAAACTTATATATTTTTCTTAAAATATAATATAATTCTTAAGTTTCTTATTTTTTTAGGATTATCAATGTATATATTTATGTGTTATTTGAATTAGAATATATTATATATATATATATAACTTATTTAAAAACATATATTTAAGTTATAAAAAATAAAGAAAAAAATGAAAAATAGAGAAGTGAAATCCCCGCGGGGATGGGGTTGGGTTTCATAATTCCATACTCGCTCTCTTCAAACCTGAACCGCCCCGACTTTTACGGGGACGGGGAGAGCAAAACCTGTCCCGTTGCCATCCCTACTAAAGTCTCTTAAGTTTTTAGGATTCTCAATATCTATTTTTATATATTATTTGAATTGAAATATATTAAATATATATGTATTTAAATTATTATAAATAAAGATAATAATAGAGAATGTGGGATCTCTGTGGGTTTCTCCGACCCAACAGGGACCTGCGAGAACAGAGTTAGATTTCATAATTTCATATTCACTCTATTTAAATCCGAACCTGAATTCACACTGACTTTTGTCGGGGCGGGAATGAGGAGAGTGAAACTTATCCCAACCTGTCACGTTGTCCTGCCTACCTTCACCCGTACCCCACCCCACCCTTACCCTTGACCACGAACAAATTTTCGATAATCTAGGAGCACTTGCTACTCAGTACTCTCTCTTTAATATTTCCAGATTTCTTTTTTTATTTTTTTAAAAAATTGAAATTAAGAGTACATAATTAATCATGTTAGATGTTTAATTTTAAATTGAATGAATACCTACTCACATAGTATCATAGATTTTTTCCATGTCTGGAAGTCAATTTTTTAATTTATCTTGAGAAGACGTGAATGGAGGAGGGAGAAGAAAAGGGGGGTTAGGGTGGTTAGGGGTGGGTAGAGGTGGTGGTGGTGAATAGGTGGAGCTAATTAGGATAAAAACAAAAATTATAAGGGATGAAAATAGCAAAAAGGGGTAGAAATAATAAACGCCTGTTATTTTCTGGATATGCTCCATGCCGAGCAAGATCATTCGGCCCATACCTCAAGACCAAGGTAATTTTATTTGCTGTGATTATGATTTTTATTTACAATTTTTCTCTGACAGTAACAAAACATGAGATAAGACACAAATTTGTCTCCTCTAAAAGTATCCAATTTGAGACGAATTCATTAATTTGAAAAAGTATCTATTAGTTTAAGATTAAAATATTTATTGCACATGCGTGTATATAACAAACAATTTTTCAGTCATGGGATATAATTCATCATTTTTCCTCACAGGTAAATTTCTTACTCTAAAGGAATCAGATTAAAATAGGTATTAACCAAAGAGTTGTGGCTCAGTTGGAAATGTAGACTAAAATTGTGGGAAGAGATTCCGAGTTCGATCCCCACTAAACACAATTTTAATTGTGACTAAGTCCCGAATAGGATTGTCCTGGTAATAGAATATATCAATGGTTAACACAAAAAATTAAAATGAGTATTAGCTCTTCTAAATTAACTTTGATTAAAAACTGAATAGTTGTACATATCCATGAGAAAATCCAATTAAAATTTTTAAACAAATTAATGATTTCTCTCTCACACATATGCATGAATTTAATTACCAAATAGTGGTTGGTCGCAGTGGAAGTGGATTGTACTCCAAGCAGACTTTACCTGTAAGCCCAGAGATTCGAATCCTAGGGTCGCCACTCTTGGGAGGGCTTTACCTAACCACTACCCCGGACCCGATGGTTAAAACCACAGCTATGCATGTGGGGATTCCGGTCAAAGACAAAAAAAAATACATGTATTTAATTTTATCATAATTTTTATCTGTTAATTTTTTTAATTAATGGATATAACTTTTAATTTTTTTTAAGTGAATTTCTCACTTTATAGGAGTTAAATATATGATAAAAAATTAAATTAATTTAATAAAATAAGTGAGACCGCTTAACTTACTATTGTAAATAAAATAACATTTATTTTTTAATAATTAAATGAAATCATATGATTTATTACTGAAATTTGAATTGAATTTAAATGTTTCTAAAAATAGAACATAAAAATAAGATTAATTAATTAATGATAGTATGATACACATAAATCGGTTGTGAAATGCTTTTTTTCTTGCAAAAATATTAACAGTAACGTACAAATTAAGCAATTAGTTAAATCTTAATCTCGCAATTAACTGTGAAAATTTTTCATCAAGAAGACAAGAACTTGCAATGAAGTAGATGATAAAAGTAAGTAATAGTACACGAAAGCCTTATTAAATTGTAATTGCCACTTACATTCAAACTCTAAAACTAATTTATTAGAAAACAAATCTTAATTCACCAAACATATATTCTAGATAAGTTCACGAGAAAATACTGTAAAACATAGTAACAAAAAGGAAAGCCTTGTAGAAATGATTTTCTAGATGTTCTGATCCCCCAAAGAAGGTTAATACAATTAATACAAATCGTCAAATTAAGGCGTCTATGACGTGTGTTGTTTCCTGATTGAAGGCTGCATTAGCCTGAAACTATATACAAACTTCCAGCTATGGCGGATGATTAGGCAACTCAATCTATTCCCCGCATATCACGCTGGTGTTTAGAACACATATTTCAACATTGGTGGCTACTATACCATTTCCATCCCGGAACGTTTGCCACGTACTGGATCAATTGATAAGAGATTGTTCTAGCTTGACGAGTGATCTTGAATTCGAGCTCTAGACATGCAACTGTGTTAAATACTCGGAGGGAGAACTTTATCGCTTATAGTAATCCTACTCGGCTAGAACATAATTATCTCCCACAAAAAATACATGTGATCTTAAAAAAAACATCACACATATATCCCAAACTTGACCATTATCCTTAAACAAGTTAAAGTATTTCTGTTGCCGGTCCCTTGTGAGATTGACTTGAGATTGATATTTGATTAGTCAAGAAGACTTTATACTACAGAATGTGGGAAACTACACGCTTCTTTACTTTTCCTCACTCAAAGGAATGTCCTTACCCATAAGGCACGGCTCTCATAATATCTTCCCCAAAGGCCAAACTTTTGTACTTACATGTCCTCCAACACCTATAAATTGGCACCCACTCTACATTCCTTGAACCAAACCAAGAAGATATAACAGAACAAGAGTTGGAGTTATCTTTAAACATGGCAACCCTCAAACAAGTTTCAATCCTGTTACTTCCCCTGTTGCTCATTTCCCTGTTCAAGTCCTCCCATGCTGGTGGGATTGCTGTCTATTGGGGCCAAAATGGCAATGAAGGCTCATTAGCAGATGCTTGCAACACTGGCAATTACCAATTTGTGAACATAGCTTTCTTGTCCACTTTTGGCAATGGCCAAACCCCACAACTAAACCTTGCTGGCCATTGTGATCCCAGCACCAATGGCTGCACCAAGTTTAGTAGTGAAATCAAGACTTGCCAAGACAAAGGCATCAAAGTGCTACTTTCCCTTGGAGGTGCTTCTGGAAGCTACTCTCTTAACTCAGCTGATGAAGCCACACAACTTGCAAACTACCTCTGGAACAACTTCCTTGGAGGACAATCAAATTCACGCCCATTAGGTGATGCTGTTTTGGATGGCATTGATTTTGACATTGAGGCTGGTGGAGGCCAACATTGGGATGAACTTGCCAGAGCACTTGATGGATTCAGCCAACAGAAAAAGGTGTACTTGGCTGCAGCACCACAATGTCCAATCCCAGATGCTCATTTGGACTCAGCTATTAAAACTGGCCTATTTGATTATGTGTGGGTTCAGTTCTACAACAACCCTCCATGCCAATATTCTAGTGGAAACACTAACAATATTATTAACTCATGGAACCAATGGACTTCAAGTCAAGCTAAACAAGTATTTTTGGGGGTACCAGCATCTCAGGCAGCTGCTGGCAGTGGTTTTATTCCTTCTGATGTGCTAATCTCTCAGATTCTTCCTGCTATCAAGAGTTCTCCTAAATATGGTGGAGTCATGCTTTGGGATAGATTCAATGACCTCCAAAACAAATACAGTGATACCATTAAGGGAAGTGTCTAATTAGTTTGAGGTTAAAATAATGATCTTTATATTTGGAATAAGTAGCAATTTCAGTACGTTTTAATTTGTTGCTACAATATAGAGTGGTATGTGATCACTTTGTTATAGGTAATAACAACATAGATGATATGATGACATTGAAATAATAAGACTTTCATTCTATGATTTTGATTCTCTGTATCTATATGGTTACCGCGTATCTCTGTTTTGGCCTTTTTCCCCTGAAGCCTTTTCACTTAGTTATAAATTCTTACTAGAATTCTGCTGTGGATAACGATGGACCACAGTGTTAAAATACGGCGGCTGATAAAATGGACTAACGTGCGCCCTCAAACAAAACCTTAATTAAGTTACACTTTTGGAAAACGTAATTACTTTCAAAGATAAGAAGAAATATTTTTGTTTTAAAGGATATGAAAAGAATTTCAATTATTGTAATTCCGTTTGCTTTGGTTTGCGGTTACAACACTATAAAATTAAATTTGGAGAAATTGAAATAAAATCAAATGTTATTAAGTGGTCTCATTCTAAAAAGTTGATAAATCAAATACGAACCCGTATATATTGATCCTCTCCAACTTTGATAGGAAAAACTCGTTTTGACCGGATTTAAGTAAAATCCAACCCAAACCCATCCCTGACACGTTACTAGAGCTGTTAAAACGGGCTACCCAATCCGAAGCGGGTCGTGGGCTTTTACAAACCAGACTAAAATAATCTACTAAAATTTGGTCCTGTAAAATAAAAGCTCAAGCCCAGCCCGGAGCGGGTAGCAAACTTATGTGAGACGACTTGATTAAAGCCTAATTTATTAAAAAAAGTAACTCATTAAAAGCTAATTATAAAGAATTATACTTTTACAAAACTAAAATTAATTAAATTATAGTTATAAAAAACATTAAAAAAAATTTCATATACCCTAACAAAACACATTCAAATAATACCCCAAGGGGTTGATCGAGTGGAGCAAGAGGTACCTCTATAAATGCTCTTTGAACCCGGAGGTTTTCCCTGCTTTGAACTGGGGCACCATCCCCTCACCCTAAATTTTTCCTTAAAAAAAACACATTCAAATAAATTTAAAATACATTCTAAATTCCCAATGCTTTCATCCATCAATCCTATTAAATTAAAATACATTTAACACATTCAAATAATTTTAAAGCACATTCCTAAGTTCCCATGTTCATTCCAAAACGTACACATTAAAAGATTTTTCTCAACTTTTCATTCTTACTTTTCTAAAATTATCCTTAACTTATAAAAAATAGACGGTAAAATATTCAACGATGAGTATTTGAAATGAAAGAAAGAAGTAAAAATTACATTTGATATATTATAAAATATTAAAATGTAACTTATATAATATTTTATTTATTTATATTTTACGAACGTTGTTAGTATTTTTTTATGATTATGAAAAAAATCAATATTTTCAATTGAAAGTTTATTAGGTGGTACTTATATATTATGATTTATACTTTGAAACGAGTGTTATACTATATATGCTTTGAAAATAAGTCTCCTTGGCTGGATCAAAACATAGAAAAAACGTGAAGCGAACATGACTATGTGACCATGCACAAAAACATATGTTTACTAATTGATTGATATAAAAACTTTTACTTTGTTGGAAAAAATGTATATCCCGTAACATTTTTTTATTATATATATATATATATATATACATACACGTAGCCCGAAGCCCGTCGGGCTACCTAGCCCGAACCCGGATTTGTTGCGGTCGGGCATATTTATTTCAGGCTAAAAATCCTGACAAAAAATTGGGCTTCAAATTTCAATGCCTAAACCCTGTAAAAATGCTGGTTCGGGCGTGTCGGGCCAACCCATTTCGCCGGCTCTACCCGTTATCCACCCCGTCTTTAAGGGGGCATGGGTGGGTTTGGGGTACAAGAACCCACCCCGCTTCGCCCCCGAACCTGACCCAATATACTAATTAAATAATTTTCTATTAATAGTTAAATAATAAGGGTAAACTTATATATTTTCCTTAAAATATTATATAGTTCTTAAGTGTCTTATTATTTTAGGATTATCAATGTTCGTATTTATATATTATTTGAATTAGAACATATATAACTTATTTAAAAACATGTATTTAAGGGGTCGTTTGGGGTGTTGCGAGTTTTCAGTTTTTTGTTTTCAAAGGATTTTAACTAAGTTTTTATAACTCAAAACTGAAACTAAAACCCACTTTTTATGAAAACCACAAAAAAATGGTTTTTAGTCTTTGGTTTTGAGTTTTAAAAAGTTTGTTAAAATTTTTTGAAAATAAAAATTGAAAACTCGCAATCACCCCAAACAACACTTTACGTTATTAAAAATAGAGAAAGTGAAATCCCACTATTTTTTAATTTTGTACCTACTAACTCAACCTGCTCATCCCATTGTCATCCCTATATACATGTATATACACAAATGGTTAATTTGCAAAGTGAAATTGCTAGAAATTATTAAAAAAAAGTCTAGTGGGTAGGTATTAGTTAGACCATTTTAAACATGTTAATAAGTTTGCATTAAATAAGGTTAAGGGTACGTTTGTGAGTTGAATTTTGGAGGGGAAGAGAGGGAAGGGAAGGTTTATTGGAAGTCCATCCTCTTTGTGTTTGTGAATTTAAATATTTTACAAAGTCTTTTCCTCCTTTTTTTTCCCTCCCTTCTCCCTCTAATCCTTTCATTTCTCTCCTCTCTAAACTCACAAACACGCCCTCGATAAAAATCAACATCGTGGTAATTATATGTCGTGGACAAGGAATAGAGACACAGAATCTCTCAAGACTTTTTGTACTATGTACTTTTCATGGCGTCTGGAAGGATATAATAATTAAGTTGGAATCGCTAGTATAGTGATTATTATTCAAAGGGAAATCCAGTATAGAAGAGATTAAACATACTTTGATTCACCTAGTAACCAGGAAATCAAAGCTCGACCAGAGTACCACAGAGGCAACAAACAAGTTATTGCTTATTATTCCATACATATATAGATAGATAGCATAGCAGTTTATTTTACACTCTGCACGCCCATGTCACATATTCTAGTATGGTTTGCGTAAAGAAGCGTTGCAAACATGCTCACACACAGTCACACAGTCAGATATTGCGTTGGAAACTGCTTCCACAAAGCGCAATACATATTTTGTAACATAATCCTTTATCTGGTCGCTATAGTGATTTTGAACATCTTGGAATCTGCTCCATAGCATAATTCCTCCGTAGTTGGAAGCTTGTTTTATGTAAGGAAGTACCTCAGAAATGAGCGTATCTGGTTCTATATAACCACCACTTGGAGCTGCATCAGGCGATGCCGGTAGTCCCATGAATAGGGAGCTGTTATATGGTAGAACTAAGGAGCTCCAAGCGTCCCATGACCGGAAAAGCGGTCCAGTGTTGCCATGTGAATATTGACATGGAGGGTTGTTGTAGAACTGAACAAATAGATAATCGAAAAGACCAGTTTTGATAGCTTTGTCAAGGTAGTGATCCGGAATTGGACATTGTGGTGCTGCAGACAAGTAAAAGTAGTTGTTTGTCTGTCTGAGAGCGTCAAGTTCCTTGGCAAGGTCATCCCAATAAAGGTTGGAACCACCTTCAATGTCAAAATCAATGCCATCTAAGGTTACACTTCCCAGTGGACCATATTGAGCAGAGAGGAAGTTGTTATAGAGGTAATTGGCAACATCTTTTGCATCCTGGGGTGAGCAGAGTGAGTAGGGTCCAACTGCACCTCCGAGGGAAAGGAACACTTTGACACCTTTTTGTTGGCAGTGTTCAATTTCGGGTTGCAGTTTGGTACAAGGGCTCCAATCGCCACAGTGGCCAGCAAAGTTCCATTGTGGGGTTCTGCCACAACCGAAGACGTTGAGGAAAGCTAGAAGCACAATCTTATAGTTTCCAGTGTCGCATGTGGAAGTCAAGGTGCCATCTCCATTGTTCTGACCCCAGTAGATGGCAATCCCACCATTGGCTGCATGGGAAGTGTTAATGGTGATGGATAATGTCAGAAGGGAAAAGAGAAAAAGGATCAATGCTTTCCTTTCAGAAGCCATGGAATTGTGTGGTGTTGTTTAGTTTCGATGGATCGATGGCCGTATAAGAGCTGCAGAAGCAACCTTATATAATGGTTAATTATGCTCATGGCAAGGGAGATAAAAAAAAAAGTGTGAAATGCGTGTAGATAACATTGGAGTGCATGTTCATGCACCATATCATGTTCAATGGAGTGATCATGAATCCTCAGTGATTTTTTTTGGCAAGTGTGTGAAATGCGTGTAGAATGAGTTTTGTTTTTTTCACACCCCAAAATTTTAGGATGGGATGCGGGTAGAGAGAAAATAGATAGAAAAAAAAAAGTAAATTATGTGATAATTGATGTGATGAAAAATTTAAAAAAAAATAACTGTAAAGAAGATGTGATAAAATGGAGTATTAAAAAAAATTAAAATTAATGTAAAAATTATTGGAGTGTTCATAATTATCGATGATTTTCTGGATAAAAATTCTGGCACAAAAATTGAGGTGTAATTGGGTGTAAGAAAAAGACTTACAAAAAGGATAAAAAAAGAAAAAATAAGTAATGTGATGGGAAAAAAAAGATAAAAATGTTGAATTACTAATTATTATTGACAATGTTAAGATAAATGATTGATTAGGGTTTAGCTTAAAAGATTGTATATTCTCACCTAATTAGGTAGTTTGAATCTCACACACATACATGTGTGTGTGAGAGAGAGAGAACCAGACACGATAGATCGGTTTTATTGTTCTGATCGGGGACTGATTTGATATCTAGTCCATTCAACCAAAATTGATATCCAAAAATCTGTTTGAACTGGCCAGTTTAAAATTTCTCAAATTTTTTATATGATTTAAAAGACTTTTGAGATAAATAAAGATAAATTTTTAAGAATTACACATAAATATCAATTATTTAGTCAATCATTATTAATTATAACACATATAATAAGGTCTTTTACGTTAATGTATAATTTTATATATCTTGATTTTATATTATTTTATGTAATTTTATTACTTATACACATTATATCATATTAGAAACATATATTTAATTATCACTGGTCTGACTACGGTTCATCCAATGAACAGTAAACCAATATCTTCACCTGTATCGGTTCGGTTTTTAAAACACTGATTTGGACACATGTGGAGAATATTCACAAATCACTAATAAAGAGGCTTGAAAGGAATATTTCAATAGCTAGATGTAAGACAAGATCAAGAAAAAAAATGAGACTAATTATTCATTCAATAAAAAACACACACCAACTCATACAACACATTTCTTTCTCTATCTCTCTCCATCACATCACCCATCACATTTCACATTTTTCTCTCTTATCTCTTTTTGTTATAGATGTTGTTTGTTGTACAGAGAACATTAATTTCTCAAAAAATATATAGGACAAATCATTTAAAAAATATTAAAAAAATGGTTGGTCTTTAAACTTAATATATGATAGGAAATTGTGATTTCACATGTTTCACGTCAATGCATCTTTAAAATTCACATATAAGATAAATCGATCGGATGGCTCAAATATATGCTAAACTGATTTGACATATTAGCATATCTAAGTCATCTTACGAACGGTCCAGATTTAGTGACGGTAACAAATTTCACTTCAAATCCAAATCAATTTAGGCAAAGAAATGAATAAAGCCCACGAGCTTTGACAAGTAAGCAGCTGCCAACATTGAATTATCTGTCATTGTTCATGAGAGACTCTCCATACTTTTTTATTATCATTATTAATTTTTGAGCCTATTAATAAATGGCATAGAGTACTCCTACATATGTTTGGGATAATTCTGAGAGGATATTAATATGCATTGATATAAAATGCAATTCATAACTTTATAAATATTTAGTTGTAAATTTTTATTTATTTTTTATATTTTTCTCTTCACGTAATTTTTTATATTCTCTATCACACATTTGTGTAATTTAATTATTCTTCCTCAAGTACTAGTGACCAACCCCGATAATTAGTTACAATTTCTTATATGATTAAGTACATCATGGATAATGAAATTAAACTTCAAAGGTTGTGTTAACAAAAGAGTTATTTATACAACATTTGAGATGTTTTTTCTTCATGTATCTTCACCTTATATGTGCCAATTATGAAATGTGACAATGCAAGATAATACTAATACTTCATATAAGAGTTTATTAATTATTAGCGCTTAAATTGTTAAAAAACAACCCCGCACAGATAGTATTCACGTAAATGACATCGGTGCTTTCCTATATATAGGTTGTATTTACACTACGCAAATTTGTTGTAGTGTACGATTAATTACCACAATACGATTGACTTTGCATAGAAAATAAACAAATGATCGATAACACGCACAAATTTAGTGGACAATTATATTTGGTGACATCATTAATAATGTTGTACTTACTACTTAACACATAATTACCACAAAATCATTGAGTTTGCATTTTCACCAAATCATGGTGTGCATTATTCACCATGTAGTGTGCATCATATATCATGGTGTGCATTAAAATTAGCCAGCAATTCAATCCTTTTCTTAATTAATTTGCAACTAATCATGGGGGATGGGAAACAGTATCCTGGATATTCTAGACTGGTTCTTGATAAGTCATGGATCCTCCCTGGTGGACCATATATAATTAAATGGAGATAAACGTTAAACAGTTAAAAAAAGGACACGAAATGTGTAAAAAGATTCTACTTGCCTCTGGAAGCAACGCAGAAAATCAATCTTATATTTCTCTCCCTTTGTATCACCATTCTGTAAGCAACTTGTGCTAACATATTATTTATAGCCATGATTTATGCAGAGATATATAAAGTATACTCATGGTGCCCGCAATGCACAATATACTGACCTCAGAATTACCTTAGATAAAAAGAAAAATTACATTTCTAATTTTTTTTGGTGAATCATAATATATACTATATAGTAGTAAGTAAAACTTTTATGTGGGAGGGGTTAATAATGAGTGATGTGTTGAGAGAAGGTGAATTGGTTTTAGTTGTCTGTCAACTCGCACGTGCTCAGTCTATACACCCCAACAATTAGAATGGGTGGGGAAATTAATACGGGTGTAATCAGATTCGATCGGGTTTGAAATCACATCAAGTCCGAACCGATAGAATTATGGTGGGTTGTGTTGGTTTGAGTTTTGTATTTTTTTTGGTGAGTAGCTCAAACTGAACCAACCCGAATATGTTTGGGTTAGGTTGGGTCCTTGGGGGTCATGAACATTTTTCTTAATATGGAAGATGAAATTAAATTAAAATATAAAATAAAAAAATAGAAAAAAATAAATTGAGAAGAGTATATGAAATAGGATTTGGGGAACCACGACTCTGTTGCCGCTTCGCCTATTTTTGTTCTCTCCTTGCATGAAAATGAAATAAGATTATGACTTCTTTTTCTGGTTTGGTTGGGGTTGATTTTATCGGGTTCAACATATGCAAACTCGAGACCCGAATCAAACCAGATTGGGTTTGAAAGGAAATGTCTGAATCGAAGCGAATACCTGAACCGAATCGGGTTTGGTTGGATTCGTCGGGTTCGCGGATTGGTTCACACCCACTTACACCCCTAAAAATTAAGATGAATCAATCAATTGATTAAATACCCATTAATTAAGCGAACATATATATAATGTCGCCTAGCTCCTCCTTAATTAATTCTGTAATAACTAGTGAGCAGTACTGTAAGTAATCCGCCACAGATATCAATTTCTAAAAAATGCAAACAGATAACTGAACACCCTCGATCAATAGTCAGTGACTCAGTGTCCATGAACATATAGTTGAGTTGAATTGATTTAAAAATAAAGGAGATACATTTTATAGAAAAATGATTTAAAATTGATTAATTATGTAATAAAGGAGATACAAGTATTGTATTTTATAATCGATTTAAAATCGATTATAAAATACAATACTTGTACTATATGGATTATTGACCGAGCATTGGATTCGGTTATCGACACATATTATTACTCTTTACCCCTCTTAAGGACCATGGGGAAAAGCAGAGCATAGTGAAGATAGTGGGGATAAGGGAAATAAAAGATTAAGATAGTGGGAAGGTGGACAGTTACTAAGGAGGTCTATAAAAAATCTTAGAGGCTCATAAAGAAGTTTATAATTTTAATAGGAAGACCGAATTAACTGTATTAGAGAGGTTAGCCCGAAATTTCTTGTTAGAACAATACTCTTCCAAAAACTTTATTTTATTCTTTCAAAATTGAAATCGGAGCCGACAGGTCTAATTAAAGACTGATACGGTGATACCAAACATTGATTGCGGTTGTGATATTTTAAATAGAAAATATTGGATTTTTTATAATAAATTTGAGTTATTTTATAGTAAGATAATCTTCACTCGTCCTGTGAAAATCTTCTATTAGGTGAAAAGACCTCTTTCGGTAAGATTTCTTTAGACTTCAAGTGTGAACAATACAAGTCTACCGATTTTGTATTATATATGCACCATATATATTATGAAATATCTATCCAAAAGCCGAATTAATTTCTGAAGTGTGAAAATATATGAATGATTGTATATCATATCTCCCAGTTTTACTTTTTCTTAATATTACAATTAAATTTAAGTATAATAAAGTATTTATATTTTACTAGTAAATTAAATAATCTTTTATCAATTCAATATCTATTGTTGAGATTTTCTAAACTGAAACTTTCAAAGTTTTCAAACATCATTTTTTTTTTACATTGATAAAAATGTTAAATATATTTTTAGTATGAAATAAAATTGAGATTTGATTTTAGTCACTAATTTATAATCGATAAATTTGGTCTCTCAAAAAATAAAAAAATATCTCTTTTCACTACTTATCAATAAAAAATAGCTAATTCGTAGAAAAATTTATAGTAAGACTATTCAATAAATATTAAATTGGTGTATTTAATTTTCAATTTTTAGAGAATGAAAATCATTGATTTTAAATCATAGCAACTAAAAATTAAATCTTGATTATAATTCTGAGAGAAAAACATCTTTATAACCTTCGATAACATAATGCAAATATTATGGTGTGGCATGAATAGATTTGTGCTTTTAGTTTTCCTAGAATTTAGGACTTCCCAATTAATAATATTAAGATAAAAAAATTGGTATAAATATGTTTTTAGTCCCTGAAATATAGTTAAGATTTGGTTTTAGTCCTTTCAATTTAAAATAGATGGTTTTAGTCCTTCAAAAATTGAAAATATATCGATTTAGCCATTATTGATAAAAATTCATAGCTAATTAGTAGTAAAATCTGTAGCAAAAATTTGTTTAATTTGGATAGGGATTAATTATTCATACAACAATAAACATACAATATCTTATATACAACACATTTTTTCTCTCTATCTCTCTATCACATCACCCATCACATTTCTATTTTTTTTATCTCTTATCTCTATTATTTATTGTACAAACAACCTTTGTCGTTTGGATATAGTACTTCCGAATTAAATAATGTAGGTACGTAGCACAGGGCAATGTGATCTTTATTGAAAGCGAAAGGCAAGTACTAGAGATCAAACATGCTTTCATTCGCGTTGATTAGTTATACATAAGCATTATTATTATTAATTATTTCATACACACCACACATAGCTAGAATCAAACATGGTTTTATTAGATGGTGGGAGTGGTGGCGACATATGGTTTGTGTAAGATGCGGTGCAAAGCTGCCGATGCAGCGTCAGATATTGCCTCTTTCACAGTCTGCCACACATAGTTTGAAAGATAAGGCTTAATCTTATCGCTATACTGATTTTGAACATCATAGTATCTGCTCCATAGCATAACTCCTCCATAGTTAGGACCAGTTTTTATGTAGGGAAGTACCTCAGAAGTGAGCACACGTGGTTGTATATAACCGCCGAATGGAGACATCTCTGGCGATGCCGCTAATCCCATGTATACGGTGCTGTTAAATGCTTCACCTACGGAAGCCCAACCGTTCCATGAATCTAACAACCGCTGAGTATTGCCACGTGAATACTGACACGTAGGACTGTTATAGAACTGAACAAGTATATCATCGAAAACCCCCGTTCCAATAGCTCTGTCAAGGTAGTAATCTGGCATAGCACATTGTGGAACTACAGATAACGAAAATTGGTTATTGTGGCTTTTGAGAGAGGCTAGTTCGTTGGCAAGGTCATCCCAATAACGGTTTGAACCGCCTTTAATTTCTAAATCGATGCCGTCTAAGGTTACACTTCCTAGTGGACCGTATTCACCACTGAGGAAGTTGTTGTAAAGGTAATTGGCAAGTTGTTTTGCGTCCCTGCGTGAGCAGAGGGAGTAGTCTCCATATGGACCTCCGAGGGAAAGGAACACTTTGATGCCGTTTTGTTGGCAGTGTTGAATTTGGGGCTCTAGAATGGTGCAAGGGTTTCTGTAACCACCACAATGGCCTCCGAAGTTACCGGATGGGGTTCTGCCACAGCCGAAGACGTTGAGGTAACCGAGATGCACAGTGTCATAGTTGCCACTGTCGCATGTGGAACTCAAACTGCCCTCGCGCTTGTTTTGGCCCCAATTCACGCCAATGCTTGCCTCAGAAGATTTTAAGGATAATGTCAATACAGAGAATAGAAGAAGGATCAATGCTTGCCTTTCGGAAGACATCATTAATTATGGGGTGATGTATCGGGGCTTATCTGTTTAGCTGATGAGATGATAATAAGAGCAAGAGAAGCGGCCTATTTATAATAGTAGCTAGTGATCATAAGATTTATGGGAAGATAATTTTCATGCAGCTAATATATAGTATACATGTAGGGCCGCATTCTAGTAACTTCATGTGAGGGTGAGTTTTATTACCCTTAGTTAACAAGTCAAATAATAAACATGTTTATTTGTTCAGCAGCGATTCACGTAGCGCACTCTTTTTTTTTTTTAACCCCCGCCCTCTTTTTTTTAAAAAAAAATAGTTTTTATTTATTTTTTAATTTATTAACCAAATATACCACTTTATTCACCATTTTTGTGTACACAATTAACCTCACAGATTCAATTAACCAAATATTTTACTCTGTTAACCGTCAAGGTATATATCATTAACCTCATTTACAAGTATGTTCACCATTTATGGTCACATAATTAAATAAAAATATAGACCAAGAAATACAATAAATGTGTTATTTTTATGCTAATAACCAAATATAATACTGCATTCACCGTTCTGTGCACACAATTAACCAAATATCTCATTCAGTTAACTGTTAACATATACACCATTAACCTCATTTACAAATATGTTCACCATTTCTGGCCACAAATGGATACACCATTAACCTCATTTTTTAATATGTTCACCGTTTCTGACCACATCATTAAACTCGTGTAAACCAAAGTTACAATTAAATTCACAAAATCAATTAATCAAAAATCTTATTCTATTAACCACAAATGAAAACACCATTAACCTCGTTTTTTAATATGTTCACCGTTTCTGGACACATAATTTAGCTCATATTAACATGAATGACTAACACAAATTTTATGTGATCATTTATTGTATTTCTTAATTTATAAATAACTAAAAAAATTATAATAATAAAATAAAAAACAAATTAAAACTATTAAAATAAAAAAGGGGAGGGGCCCGCAAATAAAAACTATTAAAATATAAAAAAGGGGGGAGGGGGCCCGCAAACAATGCGCGGTAAAAATGTGGGACGCACTGTTTGCGGGACAAGAACAATTATCCTTATTTCTTACCATCTTCATTTTAAAACTTTTAAGCTTATGTGCACAAATCAAGGAAATGATTGATGTGTTAAAATATCTTTACCAAAATACTCTCATTTAATAGAGAGTACAAGAAAGAGGGTTAATTAGTGGATACTCCCTCTGCTTCTTTTTAAGTGTCGTTTTAAAGTCTAAAATTTGTTTCTAAACAAGTGTCGTCTTCATATACCAAGACAATAATAAATGTTAATTCTCCAACTTTACCCTCTTCCAAAATTATTAAATGGTGGGGTATTTATTGCATATTACTATAAATGGTGGAGAGTTTTAAATGCTTTAATGAGAGAGAAATGATATATTTGTAAACAGTGAAGCTAAAAAGACACACTTATTGCATTCCTTAATCTATATGCAAAAACCTTAAACGACACTTAAAAAGAAACGGAGAGAGTATATGATTGCAAGTTCATTAAATCATTAAAATGCCTTGAAAACTCAAAAAGAGTGTTTGTATAATAAAGACTTATGAAGTTAAGAGAGAAAAATGAGAGTAATTGATGATTGGTGTAAGTAATTAAATAAGGGTATAGTTGAAAAAAAGAGTAATTAATTTTTCTTGTATATCTAAAACAATAAGAGTTTTGAAACTTAGGAGTATACTAAAATAATAACAGTTTTGGAACGGAGGTAATACTATTCTAAATGGTCCTAATAGTTTTAAAATTGTAGGAAAATATTTTAAATTTTAGAATTTGTAATTTTAAGTTTTGTATCCTCCATGCTTCTGTTATTGGTTGCTTTCAATAGCTAAGCTAAGTTGTTTGATAGATATAAACTTTGTTTCATAATTAATTGGAAGAGGAGATAAGAAAGCTTTTACAAAAATTTTAAATACAAATTCTAAGAGTAAAAACATTTTCCAATAATTTCATAAATATTTTCCATAGAGTAAAAATAACATGAAATTAATTAAAAGTACAACTTTTACATTTTGTTTGGGACAGGAGAGAGAAGACAAATGAGAGTAAAAAAAAAATGAAAATGTTAGAGTTTGTTTGTTTACCATATTTTAAAAATAATTTTTTTTAAAAAAATAAAAATCTGAAAAATTTGTTTCACAAACAACTTTTAAAAATTTTAAAAAGTACGACTCTTTTTAAAAAAAAAAAACTAAAATTTTAAAGTTACTATGAGATGTTTTAAAAAGCTGTTTTTTTTTGTTGTATTCCTATAAATAAATTATTTTATTTGTAAAAAATAATTATTAAAGATTATTTTATAAAAAAATTTTAAAAATTTGAAAAACAGAATCAAATACATCCTTATTTTCCCTGTTAGTTTGAATAAAAAAATAAAGAGAAAAAATTAAAGGGATAATGAGCTTAAAAAAATGTTGGCATAAAACATATTTAAATATATTTAAAATATATATGCTAATTTGACACATGCACTGATACACATAAGGAAAAAAATTGAGTTGGATACATTTTATTTACCGTCTGTTACTCTGTTATAAATTTTTACGTTTGATAATTGAAAATTTTAACAAAAAGTAATAGCTAGATTGCGGAACTTTGCTCCGACACATATATATCACCTCAACCAACCTCTGTTGGTTCATGTATACTACTTTCTTAATCGCCTCTTTTAAAAATATTTTCATATATAATTAAGTACTTTCATCTGTTTTCCTCCTCATCTATGATTGAAGGTGTTAGTTAATGAAAAATGTTATTTATACAACAATATATTATACATAGAGAGATATAAAAATAAATGAGGGAAAATAGAGAAAAGCGTGAAATGTCATGGATAATGTAATGGAGAGATATAGAGAAAAAAAATACCGTATTGTATAAATTGTTATATATTTTTAATTATATGAAAATGTTATCTCTTAGTTAATTATGTGGTCGTAAAATAGGATACGTCGCAAGTCGCAGTATGATTTTGGTGCGATGTGTTTCTGGCCACACATTCCTACATGCTACATTAATTAAATGTTAATGCGAAGGACCATAATTGGATACTTCTATTCTTTATTTATTTTTTTATGGAGATGCTTCTAATATTTTTTTTAAGTTTGTATTGATTTTTCTTTATTTTATTTATCCTATTAATTAACGATATTAATTAACGAGTCCTTTCAATTATATCTAGCAGAGAATCTATATATTTTTTTGTGTTAATTACATGTATATATCCTCTATTATCAGAGGTGATCATATTTGGGATTTAGTCACATACAGTTAAGGCTACTCACTCATTTCTAAAAGTGTGTTTTATGGAGATCAAACATGAGAACCTTTCCCACAATCTTAGTATGTAT
The DNA here is from genome assembly GCA_026901365.1 of Sesbania bispinosa. Taxonomy (NCBI): domain Eukaryota; kingdom Viridiplantae; phylum Streptophyta; class Magnoliopsida; order Fabales; family Fabaceae; genus Sesbania; species Sesbania bispinosa. Next base: position 534,220 of record QLOH01000600.1, on the reverse strand, counting down.
TATTGAATTTCAACTCTTATCCATGTATGTTATATTAAAATTTTACATGACGTTAACATATGAAAAATTTAAGTTTATTTCTATAGATATTAAATAAGTCATGTATGCTTAAAATTTATTAATATTTGTAAAAAATAGTAAATTAAATTTGTAATATAACTTTATAATTAATATATAAAAAAAATTAATATGAAAGAATTGATTCCCACATTCACATTGATTAATCCAAGTTAATGTTAGTCATGGGTGAAGCGTGTGGTGGGTACGGAGGCAACCTAACGTCGGGTAGCTGTGCATGTATAATTGGGGTAATGCTTGCAGGTTGATCAGTCGGTCCATCTAAACGCAATCTCTCTGAATAAAAAAAAGGTCGCAATTTGGTACTCTCCCGTTAGAGAGGGTTTTGGTACCTTCTTGTAATTTTTTTTATTGAATAGGCCAAAATTACGTAGGAACAAGTTGTGTACTCCGTCCTAAATTATTTCGAAGACATAAAATAGATTTTAAATGAGACACATGTGTATTGCAAATGAGAATGTGAAAAAATGGGGAATACAATAAAAAATACATGATAATAGTTATAGGGGGTCAAAAAGTCTTTTCAAAAATTAAAAATACAAATTCTAATAGTTAAATATTGTCCTATAAGTATAAAAATACTAAGATCATTTAAAAAAGTTGAGAGAAATTGATTAAATGATCAAAGAAGGTACCAAAACCCTCTGTCACGAGAGGGTACCCTAGAATTTCCCTAAAAAAAATCCACGTACCACTCCAACCAACGTGTGGTTAGTACATCATTTAATAAATATGATACAACCACATATGTTATTAAATTAAATAATTAATGTGTTAATATATCATTGGATAATAATGTAAAAAATAATTTACATTAATAATATATGTATTAATTAAATTCTTAAATTTATTACTTTTTAAATTGATTGATATGGTTACAACACAACAACAAAAAAAAAACGTTTTTAGCGGCATTTTTTATGTTCTTTAGCGGCCATACTTATAGCTATTAATACCTTTACCGACAATTAGATTATGGCCGGCGTATTTGGGTTCGGTAAAAGTATTAACGGCATTTATAATGAGAGCTGGTAAAGACCTTTAAAATGGCCGGGAAAAATAAGAACTTTTAATGGCAATTCTAACAATAATTTTAATGGCCACTAAAAATGAAATTTATATTTATAATTTAGAGTTGTAGTTAATAATAGCTTTTCCCATTTCACACTACCAACTTGAAAGGATTTTAAACTATTATCAAATATTTGAGCACAGTATAATAACAGAGCAGGTTACTTAAAATTTGAGCTTTCTGAACAAAATCATGAAATTTAAATATTTTCAAATATTTGAACACGGTAATAACAGAGCAAGATCTTGAAGTTCAAATGTTTTATTTGATTTTCTTATTATTTATGTTCAAGTACATGACATGAACCAAATATTTTTTTTCTTCCGTGGAAGCTTCCCAGGCTAGCAATAACTTGGGCACACACTCTGAATCATTTTTTGACAAGACCAGCATCCAAGCTAATAATAGACTTTTGAATCTTGATACCATTCACACACACTCTTTCACAATATAAACAGAAAAAACAATTGAACTTTCAGAATATCAGGAAAAATCAGAGAAAAAAAACAATTCCACGTGTATATTCCACTTCTTCAATTTTTGTTGCAAAACTATTCCAAGAAATGCATTAATTGGGAGTTGACATAATGATCTTCAACCTGGAAAAATAAAACTAAATAAGAGAGCAAGTAATGTTGGCACATTCCACACCTCGATTATAATATCAAAATAAATAAACTGTACGGACCAAAGCTTCTTCAAAATAAAGTTGTAACAAATCACAATACAGGCTAATCAGAACAGAAATTCCATGTTGTATGAAAGCCATAAACCAATTCTGATCTAAATCATAATTTAATCAGACCATAATCTACAACAAACCCAAAGCTGATCTGTTCAAATCCCTAAATTATCCTTGTTTTCTGCTCAAAAGTAGGGATAGTTCCTAACATGTATGCTGACATTTAGCAAATAGGGATTGAAATTTGTGGCAGTTGACAATTCAATTTCATGTAGTATAAACGTATGCAATTTGTTGAGCACTACCATTATTTGTCTGATACTTCATTAAAGACTTATTTGCCACCCAAAAAAGTCCAAACACACACACACACACACATATATATACACGTATTCAAATCATGAAGATTTACCCGAAAAGTTGAAAGAAATAAATAACGATAGATAACTCTCTTACCAGAATTCGATCAGAAGATGAATCTGAACTGCACACGTGAGAATATTCATTTGCATGACGTGCTGTGTGTTTTTCAATAAGAAAATATCAATATATATTTAATGAGTACATGCAAGAGTATATTACTACTTATAACACTGCTTGATATATACACTCTAACCAACACAGACACCGATCTCAAGAAAGACATGTAACCTTTGAAGAGAACCATATGATCAAGATATATTGAGACTTTATAACCAATTAGCTAGTATAGTCCAATAAGTATAACATATATCGTACTCCCCATTTTAATTTGAAAACTATCCCATTACGGTGTAATCAAATCAAATCAAATGCACCGTAAAATATATCAAGTGGCAAAATAATTGTCGAGGCATAAGAAATTAATTTGAGATTCTTACCTGCTACTAACCCGTTGTGTTGACTGAAAGCAGTCATGTGTTATGTATGCAATTTTCTCTCATTCTATAATATATTATATCTATATTTTTCTATAATCATTTATTAAGAAACGTATATATCGTTGCCCCTAAGATTAATTATGTAACTTATGGATAAACACTAGCTAAACCTTTTCTTATAACACAAAACACGTTTTCTCTTCTACTTAATCTCATTCCTCAAATCAGATTCACTTTCATTCAGCTTCCACAAATTCGTGCCAGATACATAATTATAACCAAATGAACACTATATCCAAGTGAACTATAAACATCCAATTTAAAATGAATAATCTAAAATCATTAATACATAATTAAAATAGCAACACATAAAATATCTCAAGACAAGCAGAAGCCTTCATCCATTATCAATAAATAAGATGCAAAGAAGTACCTTAAACATCCATTATCGCATATCAATAATCATCATTATATGGTGTGTATTTATATCAAGAATCACTATGATATAAATACACACCATATAATGATGAGACCATATTATATGAGTACAAACGGAAATGAAATTAAAGTCGAAGATGGAGTTCCTCCCAAGCCAAGGCAAAGGACTCCCCCAAGCTTACTTAGACGGTCTTCATTTTCAGGATAGAACTAACCTCTTTTATATTTGAATACATATATAAAGGATTAAGTTAATTAATTAATTTGTTTTATATTATATTATATTATATATATATATATATATATATATAGAGAGAGAGAGAGAGAGAGAAAGGCTAGCTATATTACAACTTCAACCTTTATCTTTTAAGATAATGATTCTGCCCTTACGAAAACAATGGACTGATCTATATAACTATAAGCCAAAATTATTTTGAAACATATTTCAATTCTCCACTCTTTAAATAGTAACATTATTTTGAAAGAAAGGGAACGAACTTATTCTAGAAATATTTTTTTAAAACTTATTAAATGTTACTTTTCAATTAAAAAAAATGAAAAAGCCTTATAAAAGACACAGGTAATTTGATTGATATATATCTTCACATGTAAAAGCAAAATTAAGGTGTTACGCCCCAGTGCAGTGTCTATAAAAACGGTACGGAAACTTGAGCCACATAACAAACCTAAACAAATATATAAAAGAGATAGATAAGCCTTATTGTGTAGCTACCAAGTAACCGCCTCTTCCCCCTCTATAAAATCTCAATTATATCAATATATTGTTCACTACTTCTCCACTCTCACTTATCACTCTTATCTTACTCAAACCTTATTTTATGTTTTTCTCTGTTCTTTCAAGCAAGAGAAATATGTAGGGACAAATTTTTCATGATTAAAAATATTCATAAAGTACCTAGAAAATATGTAGGGACAGATTTTTCATGATTAAAACAATGACTCAATGTTGCAGCTTTTCAAACAAATTGTTTGAACACAGTAGGCAGAAGACACAATCAGTTCAGCACTAGTAGTAAAATTTAGAAGAGAATGTGCAGAGCAAATGCATGGATTTTCCTAATAATAAGCTTAACAACATATACATATATACCTTCCAACTTCACAATTCAGTGGACATAATTATAGAATTTACAAGACTAAAGTCTTTTCTGACATCAATTGAAGAACATTAAATGTATCAATAGTATCGATTTTTTTTTTTAAAAAAAAATATAGAACACAACAAGGTTGCATTAAGTAAGGTCAATAGTCTTTTCTGTCACAGGACGCTATTTCTTTTTCCACCCTCTTTTTTCTAAATTTAGTCCCAGTGCACTATTACTCTCATTAGAAAATACACTCCAGAAGCAAACATGTCAATTTAGGAAGAGAACAAAACATGATTCTTCACCATGAAAACATTATTTAATTAAAAATTTCATTTTGTTCAGCACCATATACCAGTTTTTCAATTGAACAATGTAGAGAAATTAAAAAGGATGATATCTTGAATGATGTAACAAGAAATCAGATATATCATATATGTTAGTACCTGCTGAACATCTTGTAATAAAGCTCACAATTCCTATCCCTTCCTATCTTTTAAAACTAAAATAATAAAAGAGAAACTAAAAACTTCAGGCCCTATGACAAGGTGCTATTTCAAATAGCAAAGCAAACAGGTGCAGAAAAATTAAACATGTAGGATTATGTGCAGCCACGGGGATGCTAATAGACAGTGCTAAGATTCTTGCTAATAGACAGTGCTAAGATTCAGGTTAAAAAACACCTTCAGCTAAGGATTGAGGCACAGGGGAAATACATGCAAAACATATTGGAGAAAGCTTATCAAACACTTGCAGGTGAAATATATTATCCCCTCCTAGCCAGCAAGCTAAAGGCTGAGCTAGATACATAGCAGAAATCATAAGACAATATATTATCTCACCTTAGTTATTCACTGCCATGAGATGCTATGCTTCCAGAAGCTTTAAGCTACAAGTCTAGTTTTGATCACTTGATTGTAACTCTAGAATACATCTCAATTCCTAATTTGTTAAACAGACATCAACACATGAACCAAAAAATTTAACTAGTTAGATCATAGCAAACCTGAATCTAAAGTGAAGTCACAACTGCTACAGGGGAAGTAATATATATGAAAAAGTCACAACAGAAGTTAAATATTTATGTGTGTGCACATGCGCTTAAACAAGAAAAACAAAGAGCAGCAATAGGGAAATGGATGCTAGTAACCACTGCTACAGTTTGATTAAAATCAAACAAACATAACTATTTTTTATTACCTCTGCTAATAATTCTGGATCTGAAATTGAAAACTACTCATCAACTCCTACACCATCAAGCTTCAGCTAAAGAGAACAATGACAAAATTCACTTGGTAGAAGGCACAATCAAATCGAAACATTCATTCTATAATAGAAAGGGATGGAGATAGAGAAAGAGTTTGAAATGGAAAAGAAGAAATGAATCATATATACAAAACAAACCCTAAAATTGGAATTGAAGCCAAAATCAGAAGAGATATTACCATATGAGGATCCAATAGGAGAACGAGTTGACGCAACGATTGAAGCTATGCGCGAGAGATAGAAGGAACCATGTTGAAATCGCACGAGAGTGAGGGTGAGGGTGAGATGAGACAGTGAGAAGTGAGGCAAGGAAAAAATGAAATCGTATCAGGTATCAAGAATGTGAGGAATTTTGAAAAAAAAAAAGCCTAAATGAAAATGTAATATTAACGGCAATTTTTAAAAATTACCACTATAAATAAAGTTTTACTGGTTATTTTTTATTTGCCACTAAAAGCTTTAGTTAATAATGATATGCAGGCAATTGTCTTATTGCCACTAAATAATTACCGTTAATGATGCTTTTTGCTGTAGTGCAAATCATTCAGGTAATCACTTCTGATACCTCCAATTAATTTTAAAGATTTTTATAAAAAGGATTGAAGAAAGGAGAGGCCAAAGAACAAATGAGAGTGTGTTTAGTAAGATATTTCAGTTAGATGAAAGTTGAAATTAATTAGTAGCTGAAATTATTAGTTTTTTTAGGTAGCTACTAATTTTTCTTGAAAAACTACTTGAGGGAAATTTTTTTAAAAAGACTTTCATTTTCAGCTATTAACTGAAAGTTTATTACAAGTTTATCCTTCAATCACATTCACTCATCATTATTTAATAATTAATTATGTTTGTGTATGTTATTTTACCCAATTTTAACTAGTTTTACCAAACATCTTCAATCAAATGAGCTAACTTTTCAGCTTAAGCTAATTTTTCAGCTTTTAACTAACTTTTCAGCTAGTTTTACTAAATACACCATAATATAAAACAAATTAAAGCATGTTGCACAACACACTAGATTAATTACGTTACATAATGCACCTGATCCAGGACATAGAGAAAATACAGTAGAACTTCATGGTAAACTTCCAACAGAGCTAGCTATAGCAATAGGAGAAGGGTACGTAAAAGAAAAACTAACTTTTCATTAATTGTAACTACAATGAATAAAAGATAGTAGATTTTTTAAAAAATAAAAAAAATAATAAATAAATAAATAAATCAACCAAGATTGCCAAAACATCCAAGGAGCTAGTGACTCCATTCTACATTAACATATATATCAAGGTAAAAACACACGTGCAACCGAGTATAGTCGATCTAATTAGGAAGCGTACACCGTAACTTTACTCTCTTAAAAACCATTAGATTAATTTTATACATTAGATTATGTCACTTGTCAAGTTTTTCTTTTAAAATAATCTTTTTATTCATATATCTTCTATTGTAATCTTCTCTCCCTTTTTTAAAATAATGGGTCTGCAAACTATTAACAATAATCAGCTTCCCATTGACAGCAATCATGATAATTATGAACAGAAACAGAAAACTGAGAGCTGGTGCAAGGAAAATCCCCATAATTGTGCCACTAACAATGGAGACCCGTTGGAGGATCAAAATGTTTTAAATGTCACAAATCAGTCCAACAAGTCAACATGATTCTAGCTTAACATAATAGGAAAATATCTTTATATATAGAATCTATTAATCTGCAATTAAACAGAATGTTTGTATACTTTACTATATATATTCTCACCACCCCTTTTGTATCGGTGTGTTCACGTTCTCAATAAAGTTTATGTTATCCATCCTTATTTTTCTTCTTGGTATCACGAGCCTTTGTGAACACCTCACTGCAACATGTCTTCCTTATCCCTCAATGTTGGAAATTTCATTACTCTCAGACTCACCCCTACAAACTACCCACTATGGCGTGAACAAGCTTTAGCCTTAGCAGAAAGCCAGGACCTGGTTGGTCATCTAACAAATGATGATCCAACCCCCACTCAATACACCACACCAAATCCAAATGACACAACAAACTCAGAAAATTTCATCCCAAAATTAACTGAAAATTTCATTGCTTGGCGCAGGGTAGATCGTCTTCTTCGAGGGTGGATAATCGGAACACTATCTGAGGAAGCACTTGGACTCGTTGTTGGCTTAGACACTGCCCATGCTGTTTGGACCACACTCAAAGATGCATATGCAGAAGATTCACAAGAACGTGAATTCATACTCCGTCAACAAATCACATACCTTCGCAAGGAAGAGGATCAAACTATTGGTGAACATACTCGCATTTTCAAAGGCCTATGTGACAACCTTGCTGCAATTGGGAAACCTGTCCCAGACAAAGAAAAAGTATTATATCTCCTCACAAGCCTTGGCCCTGAATATGAGACTTTCACAACGACCATGGTGAAACCTCCAAGACCATCATACTTTGAGTTAATTTCACAACTCCAGAGCCTTGATCAACGACGCAATTGGCTTTCCCGTCGTTCCAACATGAACAACCTTCTTGCTCCTCAAATGGCCTTCTATGGCCAACAACAACGATCTCATCAATTTTCCTCTCGACATCACGAGAACTCTCAAGCTTTCACATCAACAGGGAGAGGGTTTCAAGCTCAACAGCCGAGTAATCAAAACAAAAACCAACCTCCCTTGAGCACTCAGCAAAGACGTCCTCCGCCACCTGGACAACGTCGTATGACTCCTGCAGAACGAGAGTTATATCGGAATGAAAAATGTCAATACTGTGACATGGTGGGGCATGTAGCTAAGATATGTTGGTGGGTGCTGATAAGTGTAGAATTTCATATAGTTTTTATTACACTTATCAAGGTTAAAATAGTAATTTATGCCCCAAAATATCCTTTTTTATTAATATTTATAATAATTGTATTTATTTGATACAAATTTGAATATGATGCTATTTTAAATAGAAATTTGCTATTTTATGCAGAATTATAGCAGATTTGGGACAAGAGTGGAAAAAGCATCAGAATGGAGGATATTGCAGATTCAGAAATTAAATAAATAAAAGAAAATCAGAGAATCCTGCAAAGAATCTTTTCAATTCAAATCCAAGGCAGATAAATACAATAATAATTCGGATAAAAGGGATAAAGGAAAACCAGATGAGATCAGAAAGGAATCAAGAGGTTAGATCCACAAATCAAGGAAAGCTGCAGCGAGTCACACGCTCTATATGCGCTTAGCGCGCGTGGAGCGCATGAGCAGATTGGCCAGGCTAAGCGCACATGAAGCGCGTGTCCTGATTAATGAAGTCGCGCGCAGGTGACGTCAATTAATGAAAGGGAAGCTCCTGATTGGTCAAGCTTCACAACAATGACGTTAATTAATGAAAAGGCAACCTCTGATTGGATTAAACACTCACCAGTGACATCACAACCTGATCCCTTGAAGGTTTTCCAACTCTATAAATAGAGCCCTTTGCAAAGGTCATAGACACGGTCCTCGAGACCATAAACACTGATACACAGAGAGAGCAGTATAGGATTGAGAAAGGTGACAGATTTCTTAGTAGTTTGTAATGGCTACCATGAGTAGCTAAGCTCTCTAGTAGGATTTGATGTAGTAGATTCGATCCCCTTGTGTATAAGAATTCTCTTTTCTATTTTATTTATGATTCTATGCTTGTAATTTATCGGTATCTTTATGCTGTGTGTAATGCATCAACTCCGCGCGTGCGCCGGGATGGTAGGCTAGTGCTCTGGATACAAAAAGTGGAACTCCGGCTAGTATCAGAGGTAGGTGAGCATGGAGCTGTTCATGAAGCTTATTCTCGGATTGCTAAAGGTACTCGGTTTAATTATATCGTAGCATAAGGATTGTATTATAACGATCGGAGGTTCAGTGAGTGGCACACCCCTCCGTAGGTGCCTTATGTGAAAGTATGGTTAAATCGATAGCGCTGATTGCAAAATACGGGGAATGTTCGGTGTCGCCAAATGCCACTTTGAATGCCTGTAGAGAATAGCTTTTGGCGTTTAATTACAATGTTATAGGGGAATTTGCGGGTCCGAAGTATTACCAGGCATGCCTTATAATTATTGTAATTAAACAATGCTAAGGTATTTACAAGTACGATCATAAATAAGGGAAAAGAGATTCGAATGCACAAGGGGGAGATGAAACGAAATCAAATTCTAGTCCTAATTATTATTCGTCTTGTGTTTATTTCAGAATTTTATTATTCAGCATTAAAACCAACCTTTTTGAAACGTTTTATTGAAAATACAATTACTTTAACTTTACAAGTTAAAACCGCTCTCTGTGGATACGATATCTTACTTACTCAGAAACTACTGGACTACTGGTAAACTTGCTAGGAAACCCATCAAGTTTTTGGCGCCCTTGCCGGGGAAGATTGAATTTGTATAGTTTTAGAAGATTGAATTTTCAATTGTTCAAAAAAAAAACTTTTTCAAAAAGTGTATTTTAAATTTAATTTTTTTTAATTTTCTTTTCTTTTTAAATTTTAATTTCTTTTTCTTATTTTTAAATTTTAATTTCTTTTTTTTATTTTCGTAATTCTTTTCTTTTCTTTTAAAATTTTTAATTTTAATTTCTTTTTATTTTCTTATTTTAAAAAAAATTGAAAATTGAAATTTGAATTTATCTTATCTTATCTTCAATGCTTATCTTGTTTGAGTTCTTTTAGGAATTTAGGATAAATTAATATCATATTTCAAATTCAAATTCTATCTTAGAATTTTAGGATTTTATTTTTTTTATTTTTGTTTTTTTATTTATTTATTTTCATTTTTTTAAAAAAAATTTTATTTTATTCCATCATCCTGAGCTAACAATTGTTTGAGATTCTTGAATAGTGCTTTTGACAGGTATCTCAAAATTAATTCATGGAAGGAACACAATCCAAAAGGACTTTGGGAGATTATATCATGCCTAAAGGGATATTTCCTCATCCAAGAACTGCTCACCCAATTTATACAAAAGTTGTGGAAATAGAAGGAGCACATCTTCAACTTGTTAAAGCTCAACAGTTCACAAGATTGGCACACGAGGATCCAAATAATCATCTTTTTACATTCCTGGAACTAGTTGAAACTATGGGTTTTGAAGAGAAGGACAAAGAAGCTGCATACTTACGTCTATTTTCCTTTTCTCTTGCAGGAAAAGCCAAAGATTGGTTAATGTCACACCCCAGCCGAAGTCTGAACAATTGGAACGTGGTAGCAGAAAAATTTGCAAGAAGATTTTGTTGCAAGCCATGTTGCATTCAAACCAAGGCACACACTTTTTCATTCAAGCAAGAATCAAAATATTTCTCTCATGCACCGATTCAAGACGATGTTTCACCCCATAAGCATATATTTGAAGATGGACTCAGGAGGTTGGAGCAGTCATCAGAAGCACTTAATAAGAAGATAGTCAACCTTTCTCAGCCACCGCAAACAGTTCACGCTTATCCTATCCAGTCATCACAATTAATTTGTGACTTTTGCGGAGGTAATCATCTCAACGGTGACTGCTCTTTTCCAGACATTGTAGAAGAGGAAGCTGAAGAAGAGGAAACTGAAGAAACACAAGAAGAGGAAGCTGAAGAAAGAGAATCATAAGATGAATAATGTAGAGTATGGTAAATCCTAGCAATCATTTCTGAACGTAGAGTATGGTAAAACCTCAAACAACAAATACAAAAATTTCCTCTTTCTGGTCTTTAGTCAGCACCATGGAATATGTTGAAATCATAATCCCTTTCTCCCACCAATTGTGCTAGTTGCTTGTGAATTGTAAGTACAAATGCATTGCCACTGTAACTGTGAGATGGTGGCTGGAATGGGAGTCGGGAGGTGACCGTGGAGGAAAAATAGTGGTGCAACGTAATGTAAATAACAAAAATTGTTTGATATTACGAAGGCATTTTTTTAATGATTGGAATTGGCATATTCCTCTGTTCTCTCCCTGCAGTCTGAGATGGATTCTTTTTTTTAAAAAAAAAATTCTAGAATAGATGGCAAAATCTGAAGCGTGAGATTAATCCAATGGTTATTAATAGAGGAAAGTCCCCGGCAAAGTCACACAATCCGTTCCCATTTAATTATTGTTCATACATATCCTCTTTCATAATTTTAAATCTTTAATTATTGTGGAGGATATCATAAAATAACTATCTCAAAAATTTAGTATCTGTTTATTTTCTAGTTATTCTCATCCATCATATTTTATAAAACGTGTATCACTCATTTTCAACTATTAATTCTAAAATTAATTTTACTCACCTGTAAATTAAACAAACACTTAAACTATTGGATGGACACGTGAATGAGTTTATAATATATTTCTAACATTCTCCTCGTAAAAGAGTCTTTTATGATTAAAGTGTAAATAATGCATAAATCCACTTTCTATTGAAAATTAAACTTTTGTATTAGTTAATAATGATGTAGTAAGGATGAAACTCAAAACCACACTCTAGACCACTTGAGATTATACATGTGAAGAACTAGGGGTGTTTATGAGACGGGTTGAGACATGTTTTGTTTGTCCCTAAGCCAGCACTAAATTTTTTACCGGGCCAATTCTATGGACCCGAACTCGTTCATAGACCCGAAGAGACCCGATAATGTACGGATTAAAGTAAGACCGGGGTCTGAGTAGAACATGACCGGGTTGACCCGATATATAAGCTAATTATAATCATGAAATAATTATATAACAATGTTTAAAAGAAAATAGTACGTTCATACAATTAGTATATACATTGCATACAATAAATTAAATTCCTCTTCATGTATGCAATATTTTTTACTTTTTTAAAGTTTGGGACATTAGTGAAACAAGAATGACTTTATATCACTATATAACTTTACGTATAGCTAGAATGTATTTTTAAAGGTAGATAGAGGAAACCTATACTCAAAAACCCTATCTAAAAGGAAAAAAATAAGGTTGAAACTTTACATAATAGAAAATTATAAGTAATAAATATTATATTTATATATAAAGGACGGGTCGGTTAACCCGAACTCATCCTCAACTCGATGTCAGGTCAATAAATGAGACCCGATTTGGTTCTATTTTTTTGTAGAACAGGAACTGACCCGACCCAAGTAAGACGGGTTGGAACGGGCCAAAGGGACGGGACCGGGTCTTGCTAATGAATTTCTTTATAATATATTTGTGACATAGCTAGCTATAATGCTTTTCTTAATTCGCAACCATTATATATTGGGGAGCACCATCGCAGACAATGAAGGATCTCTCCAAGACTTTTAATTAGCTTATCTAGCCAATATTGTAGGACCCCAATAGCTAGTGATTATTATTCAAAGTGAAATCCAGTTACAAAAGATGAAATTAACATGCTTTGATATTAGCTTTGGTTATAACACACCTAGGAGTCAAAGCTCGACTAGATACCAGAAATTAAAGCAACAAGTTGCTTATTCATAGATAGCAGTAGTATAATAAGTCTGCACAGCACTGCACTGCACGCCCACACTATTTTAATATAGTTTGGGTAAGAAGCTAGCGGTGCAAATTAAGCTGCTGACACACGGTCAGATATGGCGTTGGAAACATGATCCTTTATCTGATCGCTATAGTGATTTTGAACATCTTGGAATCTGCTCCATAACATAATTCCTCCGTAGTTGGAAGCTTGTTTTGTGTAAGGAAGTACCTCAGAAATGAGCGTATCTGGTTCTATATAACCACCACTTGGAGCTGCATCAGGCGATGCTGGTAGTCCCATGAATACGGTACTGTTATTTGGTAGAACTAAGGATGTCCAATCGTCCCATGACTGGAAAAGCGGTCCAGTGTCGCCATCTGAGTATTGACATGGAGGGTTGTTGAGAACTGAACAAATACATAATCGAAAAGGTCAGTTTTGATAGCTTTGTCAAGGTAGTGATCCGGAATTGGACATTGTGGTGCTGCAGACAAGTAGAAGTGGAAGTATTTTTGTCTGAGAGCGTCGAGTTCTTTGGCAAGGTCATCCCAATAATGGTTGGAACCGTCTTCAATGTCAAAATCGATGCCATCTAAGAATACACTTCCCAGTTGCTAAAGAGGTAATTTGCAACTTCTTTTGCATCCTCTGGTGAGCAGAGGGAGTAGCTTCCAGTTGCACCTCCAAGGGAAAGGAACACTTTGACATTCTTCACGTATTGGCAGTATTCAATTTCGGTTTTCAGTTTGGTACAAGGGTTCCAATCGCTACAGTAGCCAGCGAAGTTCAATTGTGGGGTTCTGCCACAACCGAAGGTAGTGAGGAAAGATAGGAGCACAATTTCATAGTTTCCAGTGTCGCATGTGGATCTCAAGGTGCCATCGCCATTGTTCTGGCCCCAGTAGATGGCAATCCCACCAGTGGCTGCCTCAGACGAAGTGTTGATGGTCAAGAGGGACAGCACAATAAGGATCAATGCTTGCCTTTTGGGAGCCATGAAATTTTAGACAATATTGAGGGAGGTGTGCTTGTTTCGTTCGATGAAGCACCCTATTTATAACGGTGATAGGAATGTGACACCATATTGTATTATTGTTCTATGCAAAAAAATTAAGAAAAAATATATTTTATTTTGAGTGTGGAAGGTGGAAAGTGTCAGAATCAGTAAAGTCCCGTTAAAGTCCCGTTACTGTAGGCAATAATTTTAACAAATTGATCCATGGCTTTTGCTGGCCGGAGGCCTAATAGAGAAAATGGATTTGAAGTTGTGAGGGTTTCCACATGAAATATTGTATGTCAGTTTCAATTTTTCCCATCTTTATTTTAACTATGAAATATTATTTTATTATTCTGATACTCGACAGTGGTATCAGAGCCACAGGTTGTTGATCAATATCTTCGATACAGTACTGTTCACGGTTACTATTCACTTGCATGTATATATGGTTGTATACTTTTCCAGTGATTGTTAACATATACTAGATTTATTCTAGTTAATGGAATACGTACAATGCTGTTCATGTATACGGTATATTATTCACGGTGAAAACCTCAGTTGAAAAATAATTCGATGTTAAAACCATGGCAGCAAAATTTGAGATTAAGAAGTTCATTGGTGGTAATTTCTCCCTATGGAAATTGAAGATAAAGGTAGTTTTGAGGAAAGGCAATTGCTTTCTTGCAATTGAAGGTAGATCATCATATATAACTGATGACAAGTGGAAAGAGATGGATGACAGTGCTAACTTGCACTTACCATTGGCAAACTTTGTAACATCCCAAATTTTAATTTGGACATAGAAAATATAGTGGAAACATTAGGTTGTGAATCCCACCAAGAGAAGGAAGTTAGACGTAGAAGGAGAATTTAGGAGTTTAAGGGTATGATAAAAGAGAAGATCGGAAATTTATTTAGAGATTGAAGTGTTAGAGAGAATTTAAGGGATGAATCAATAGTTAAACTCTGAATACTTAATTTTGAAGAGACTTAAGGGAAACCAAGTTAAGATTTGAAAATGTAAACTATGGAGGTGAAGGAAAGTAGAGGGATAGGTTTTGATTAAGGAAATTGGAGTGAATTGATGATTTATATCATTGTTCACGTGGTATGTGTCTCGTTTGACTTCAATTAAAGTTGTTGCTTAATTTCATATTTTTAAGTCTAATGACCTTTGTGCACTCATCTGATGATATCTAGAGTTCTAGGTGGACGATTGAGGTGATTCAACTTGCATTAGAAAGCTAAGATTCTGGGCTTCAGTTTGATATGCTACATGATAGGGTTACTGTCTCATTTTCGCTCATGAGAGTCTCATTCTCGCTCAAGCGAGGAATCTCTCGCTTGAGCGACCATATCAGTAAAAAAAGGGTATTTCGTTTCTGATTTTCTCGCTTGAGCGCAATTTCAGAGTTTGCTCTTTGACTTTGTCTCGCTCAAGCAAGAATATCCTCGCTTGAGCGAGAACGTGCGACCAGAGAAGGTTTTAGAGGCTCGCTTGAGCGAGAAAACGCGAATCCAGTTCTATAAAACAGATTCTTAGGGTCATTTGACCCATCTAATTGCATTCCCATCCTCCTTGCCCTAGCAGAGGACAATGAAGAGGAAGAAGAAGAGGGAGCCTAGCTTGAGGTGATCCCCAACCTAGAGAGGAGCTTGGAACCACCATCCTCCACCTCTCCAACATCTCAATTCTTGTTCTTGAGGTGAGTGTGGTTCACCCACTCACTTTTCATCATGTGTGAAGCTCCCTTATGATCCCTCCTATGTTTTCCCCTTATTCTTTATTTGCTTGTGATTGATTGGGGTTGATCTAGGGTTTATGTGTGTATTGGCCTTGATTGCTTGATTGTTGGCATAGCCCTAGGTTATAGAGGTTAGGGTTTTCATGAGATTATTGTTGAGCATGAGCTTTGGAATGCCATGAACACATCATTTAACATATGTAAGCATGTAGGCATGTCATGAATCATATTCTCACATTTTGAAATCTTGATCATGTACAAAATGTTTTCATGGGCTTATGACAAAAGAGAAATATCATAGGGTCTTTCGCCCAATCGCAGGGTCTTCGGACCAAAGAGGATTTTCATAGGTCTTCGGACCAACTAATGAAAAAGGAGTTAATTCACATGGACCTCTCGACCAAGAGGGAAATGGGGATTCTCAATTAAATTGATAACATGCGTTGTATCCTGGAGTAAGTTGAACTGCACCCGAAATATATATATATATACACTCTAATATATTTAACCTTTTTAAGTTATAATAAGCATCTATTAATATTTCACTTATTTGTCTATGTTTTGTAACCCCTGTATATAAATATTTTTCTGTACTATTTCGGAGACTGCATGTATTTAAGTGGAGGTGGAAATGCTTTTTTCGTTTAAAATCGAACACAATATACATAATTAGTTATGTATTCTAAATTTTAATATTTTTTTAAAGAATTAAGAAAAATGAAAATTATTAAAATATTAGAGGGGAAATGTCTACCTATAGGAAGTTAAAGATTAATGGTGAGAATATGGTATCATAAAATGTGTAAGGATCCTCTCCAGCCTCTTTTATCTTTTTAGCCAACATTAACTACGGAATAATTATGGATTTTGATTTTTCAATTATTCCGTAGCTAAAGTTGGCTGAAGAGACATGAGAGGCTGAAGAAAATCTGGATCCGTCCTAAAATTATAACACTACCGAAAACAATCTTCAATGTAGCCTCGTGAGTTTGATAGCAATGTATGCATGGTGCTTAATTATGTAAAAAAAAAAAAAAAAAAAGAATGTTTGAAAATACGTATTTAAAAAAGTTTTACATTTTAATTTATTTAATAATGTATACGTATTTTTTGTTATTTAATGTCAATTTAATTACTGAAAAGGTAACAACTAATTTCAGAATTTTTAAAAAATAATAAAATTTTTTATTAAATAATGATTAAAAGTGAAATTATTCTCAACTTAATTTTAATTTATCTTTATATATATAAAAGTAAGGTAGTGAAAGTGACCAATGAAATTTAAAGTAAGGGCACAATAGTAACTTCCTTTAAGCAAAACTTCTAAAAATAGAAAGTGTCTTTGACATTTTAAATTATTAATATTATGCATCACCTTTAATTAACTATATTAATAATATTAAAGTAAATATCACTATAAAAATAAAAAATTATGATAATAAAAAATATAAATAATGATAATTTAAGTATATCTAATAATTTTAAACAATAAATAATAATAAAAAATTTAAAACATTCTCAAACACTTAAAAAAACTAATTTATAATTATGTTGGTAGTAATTATAGTAATTATTTAGTTATGGTTATTTTTATATAAAAAAATCAATATTATTTAAAACCCATTTTAACAATTTTAATATTAAAAAGGAAATGTTTATAACATAAATAAAAACATAATACCAAAATTTAAAACATAATAAAATAATTTTAAAAATATAAAACTTTATTTAACAAAATAAAAATATAATATGAAATTTGAAACATGCTCAAACAATTAAAAATTATTTAATAATTATTATAATAACAATAATTGTATTAATTATTTAGTTATAGTTACCTTTATTATATCAAACATTAATATTAAAGCCAATTTTAACAATCAAGATTAAAAAAATTTATAACATAAATAAAATAATAATAAAAAATCTATAACATATTAAAATAATTTAAAAAATCATTTCAAAAAATTAAAAATGTAATACGAAATTTGAAACATACTCACACTTAAAAATGTATAACTTTTGTTATAATAATTATAGTAAATTATTATATCAACATATCAAATATAAGTATTAAAGGTCATTTTAATAGTTTAAATATATTAAAAAAGGTTTATAAGATAAATAAAGATATACAATGAAATTTAAAATAATATTAAAAAATATTTTATAATTAGGTTAATAGTAATTATAATAACTATTTAATTAGTATTTTTCTCTGAGTTTCCTATTTTTGTTTAATGGGTTTTTGTGATCTAAGATCAAGAACAACAGTTTTTAGTTTTCATGCTTTGTAAATGTCAAAGCCCAAAAAAAAAAATTGTGATTGGTTATGACTATCTTCATTTGGTTTTTGAGTTTTTTTTTTAATTTTATTATTGACAATGATAAATGAAAGATTGAAAATGTTGCATAATTTCTTTAATTGGTGACTTATCTTTGTATATGTTGCAACAACTTGGTTATTTTGCAAAATTTCACTTGATAGGAAAATTAAAATTTGTTTTGGTTATGGGTAAAACTAGCTAGCAAAGTTTTTAAGTGGCTGATGAACTGAGCAATGCCTATAACCCTTAAAATTTTAGTTCTATTTAATTGTATTGCCAAATGTGAGCATATATAAGTTGACAAGAAAATTATTGGTGTTTAGAAAAAAATATTATAGTTCGGTCTATTTGAATTTAAACCTTAGAATAAAATAATGAACGTTACGTCTGAAAACAATTCCAAAAATCTTAAAGTTTTATCCTATACATGGGGCATTCTTGGAGCACTCGAAAGAATACTCTAAAAGGTCATTCATGTTTTTTTTACATCATGTATGTACTAGAGACATTCCATAAGCAATAATAAAAATCTCACTGAGGGGTCATTCCATAAGCATTAGAGATAACGGATTATATATTATATTATGTGAATTTTTTTATTATAGATCAGATAACAAATAAAATAAAATAAAATAAAATCTTTTCAAATAAATAAAAAATATAAAAGACTATAAGATATAAGAGTGTGTTAGGAATAAAAGATGTAATCATTTAATTTAACACTATTTGATAAATGAGAATAGAGAATATTAATCATAAGGGAATCTCTTTGGAGAAAAAATCGTTCGGTATGAAAGGGGGTATAAGAGGGAAAGTTTCAAAAATTGGTCAATTTCATGGATATGTATAAAAAAATAAAATATGACTTCTATAGAAAAAGAGTTAGTAGAGAGTATGATTGAAAATGGTGGTGAGACATATTTTCAGTTAGATAAATAGGTTAGAGGGAGCAATTATAGGACAAATAGTTATCAACCTTTAAAAAGAGTTAATTATCCCATTAAAAATGTAATATATAAAAAATTCTTTGACAAACTACAAAAAAGAATAATAGTTCCTTTTTTAAAAATGTACTTTTGAAACTTTTAGAATGTTTAGATAATCATTTTTTTTTGGAAAATATCATGTAATCAATAAATTAAAATAACTTTAAAAGTTACTGTAGTTTTTAACTTCTTTTATAAATATAATTTAAAATAGGATTTAACGGATATACACAAACAATATAAAAAAAATTACATATTGGGGTGAAATAAAGGAGAAATGGAAGTAGCTTGAGTTTGTTAGGATATATTGTGCAAATGAAAAATTGAGGCAGAGATAAAAATAAAAGATGAATGGAGAAAAATAATCATTCACGTTAATATATAATTTTTAACTTATATATATTATGAATTCTATTTATCAAAAAACTATTATATATCTTTTTTTGTCAAATTATTATTGTATGTCTAATACGACAAAATGTCTCATGCATGACACGGATACACAACTAGAGAGAAAACATGTGATTTTATGAAGAACATCTGATTTTATTAACTAATTGAAAGTTCATGGAGAAAGGTGCCGAAAGGAATAATCTCGGTAGCCCCGTGAGCTTGACAGGGACATTAGAATCAGACAGACATATATTGAGTCCGTTTGTTTAAAATTATTTTTTAAAAATTCACTTTTTTGTTTTTAAAAGAAATCACTTATAAGACTTTTTAAGATGTTTGTCTAAACATTTTTTAAGAAGCAGAATTAGAAAATAATTAGTTTTTTGCTTTTTTTAAAAAGCAACTCTGTTGCTTCTTGAACAAGGCGGTTAAAATAGAAGAAAGAGAATTTTTTAATAATGTGAAAACATTTAATTAACAATGTGAAAGTATTTATTGTGGCAAACAGAGTGTTTTTTTGTGATTGTAGCTAAACGAAAATTTATTTCTAATTATACAAGAATCTCTAAAATATTTTTTTAAGCAATTTAAAAAAAATGTTTTTTTAAGCACAAACAAACTAGCCCATTATTTTTTTGTAGAAATGTAAATTGTACAGTTAGTGCATGTACAACAAAGAGAGAAAAAAAGAAAAAAATGTGGGATGTGATGGGTAATATGATGGAAAAAGATAAAGAGAAGTGAGATATGATGAGTGATGTAATGGAAAGAGATAGAGAAAAAAATGTGTTGTATAAGTTGTTTATGTTTTTATGTTGTATAAATTAATTAGTTATCTCTTATTTTTGTTAGCGATTAATTATTCATACAATAAAAAATATACAACAACATATATAACACATTTTTCTCTTTATCTTTCTCCATCAAATCACCTATTACATTTCACGCTTCTCTTCTCCTAATTCATCTTTTTATCTCTCTTCATTGTACATGACAAACAACATTTCTCTTTTTTGTTATTCTTTAAATTAACCATTATATTTAAAATTTAAATTATCATATTTAAGATTTAAAAAAAAAATTATCATTTTAAATAGGATTAAATTTTATTTCATTTTCAATAGACTAATGTCTTCTTTTATATCAGATTTTTTTGTTTGTTATTTTAAAAATATTATTAATCACATTAATGTTGAAATTTTAATAATTATGAATTTAAAATTTAATATACTATATCTAATTGATATATACAAAAAAATAATATACCTTGATTAATGTTATTTATTTTCCTAATTTTCTTACAATTGAAATATTTTAGTTTCATGATTTAATTCTACATCTCATTTATAATTTTAATATCTCTTCTTTAGTTATTTTTTAATATATATATATATGTTATATATTTTTAAAATACTTTATAGTACATGAGATATTTATTAATAAAAAACGTTTAAAAGACTGGACAATTATAATTATTATTTTTAAATTTAATGGTTGAAATTGTGACATAATATATATACTTTTAAGTTAATCAAAATCACATTTTAGATTCAATGAATATACACTATGAGTCTAAAAAAATTTTATAACATCATACAATGATGTGTTGTCACATCAATATATATTTAATAAGTATTATTTGGTATAAAAACATTTATCCTATATGGGAGACAATTTTACTTGACTCGGAAACATCTATATCATAGTGGATTAGCTTTCCTAGAGGAAATTAAATTTACATTCACAGGATTTAAATATGATACTTTAAATGTAATCAAGCATGTATCATTTGAACCAAATTCATTGCTACATCATTTAACGAATATGATACCACATATGTTGTTAAGCTATATAAATAATGTGCTAACACATCATTGGATAATGATATAAATTTTTTTTACATTGATAATATACAGTAATTCAACTCTTAAATTTATTACTTTTCAAATTGACTGTTATGGTTACATATATACACTCTAAAATGTTATTCTTATTTCACAAGAGCCAAATATTAAAAAAATTATTAGCAAACATTTCATTCATTATTGCATGATATTTTAAAATAGTATTAAATGAAAAATATTAAATATTAAATATTTAAAATTATTAAAAGTATGTGTAAATTATTAAAAACTATACTTTTTGGGTATTAAATATAATAGAAACTTAATATTTTAAAATCAATTTTATTTTATTACATAATTTTATAATCGCTCATTTAAAATCAAATTTGAGATAATAAATTCATACAACCAAAACATGTAACAACTCATACAACATGTTTTTTCTCTCTATATCTCTCTATCACATATCACCTATCAAATATCACATTTCTCTCTATTCTTTCTCTTTTTTTATTTATCTCTCTTAGTTGTATTGTTGTATGATTGTATGAATTACATTTCTCATAATATTTTTAAGCATAGATTAATTTTTAAATATCATTTCTTTTAAAATTATTTTTATCAAAATTTAAAACAGATAGATTTGATTACGTGCGCACTAATATATTAATTTCTGAAGTAATTTAAAACAGATCATTCCATTGCAAGTTGGGTTCATTGGAGCAAGACATCACATGTTCTCGGACATGGCAAGAAGGGGTGAAAATAGTACAGACTGCTCGACGGCCTACGGCCCAGCCTACTTAAGACCTAGTTTGGCTCGGCTCGTTTAATAAAAGGTCAGATCTAGGCTTTTAAAAAGACATTTTTAATTAAATAGATCAGACTCAGACCTTTTAAATAACCTATTTGGCTTGAAAGGCTAGCCTATTATAAATAATATTATTTTTAATAAACATATAAATATTTTATATATAATAAATAGTATAATAAAATATAATTTTTTAAATTCTTCTGTTGACCTATTTAGAGATGAATTTATTTTCATATCTAAACGTATATGTTAGCGACATATTTACATAATAAAAAAATAAGTATTAGTTTGTAAACGCACGGACCTGTTTAGAGATAGATTTATTGACCTGTTTAAATGTCATAATATGAAATAGGCTTTTAAACAGGCTAATAGGTTAAACCAGACTTTGAAACAGGTCACACCAAGCCTAAAAGAATGGCCTATGACAAGTAACAGGCCAGACTTGGGCCACAAAAATATAATGCAGACTAGACTTGAGACCTACAAAGCCTAGCTCGGCTCAGCCTACTTCCACCCCTAATGACAAGTCACAGGTTTAAGACCACACTTGTATTTTTTGGATTTTTGGGTTATAAATGTAAATCCTTTATAAATATTCTCTTTTAAGTCCGGATGTTTTTATTCTTTAAATATCGGTGCATTACCCTCTAACACTAAATTTTTAGAAAATTGATTTTTACACATGTATTTTTTAATTATAGGTACATCTCTTTTTTTATTTCCAAAATACACCTTCATAATAAAAAGAATGAGTGTGCAAATTATAAACGGATTCCTCATGTTTATTGCTAAGCAAACACAACTGCTGACAGTTTGGGAAAAAAAGAAATCAATCATAGTGAAGAAACAAGGATGTTTAAGATTAAGACCCTTCCAGCTTTTGCTTCTACAGTGTTTATTCATGATTTGTTAAGGGTCTCTGTTTTAAGAGAAGAACAATTTTAGCTTGCTTCTGATTTTTTTTTTTTTTCTTCTTGTCCTGGTTCAATGTCTTTTGCTCACCGAAAAAATAGGAAACAGAGGTGAGAAAGAGTGATTGGTGATGCAGTTTCAGTGTGTGCAAAAATGGTGAGTTTCAGTGTGTGCAGTGTTATGTTTGGGTTTGATTTGAATGATTAAAGAAATAAAGGAATGCAAACGATTCTGAAAGGGTCCTCCCGTTTTCATTGTAAATTCATAAGAAATCAAAGTTTAAGAAAAGGAACA
This sequence comes from Sesbania bispinosa, assembly GCA_026901365.1. Classification (NCBI taxonomy): domain Eukaryota; kingdom Viridiplantae; phylum Streptophyta; class Magnoliopsida; order Fabales; family Fabaceae; genus Sesbania; species Sesbania bispinosa. The sequence continues at coordinate 510,956 of QLOH01000600.1, read as the reverse complement.
AAGGAAAACCATCAAAACTGTAACTAAAATCTGGAACAATCTCTATCCCTTTAGTCCCTGTTTGTCGGATTGCTAAAAGTTATCCACCAGTCGTTCCGCATCACCAGAGGCTAATGTTGCACGGAGAAGAAGAATGAGTGGCGGCTTTGCTCCGGAAGCACGCGCACAGCCCTGAGATCCTCCATACTTGCCGCAGTTTGAGAGAATGAAGAAAGGACAGTCTCTTTTACTAGGAAGGGATAGTTTAGGGAAAAAAAATGGATGTGTAGGATTAAAAGAGATACGAATAAAAATTCCCAAATTTTTATAACAAAAAAACAATTAATTGGGTCGCAATTTGGTACCCTCCCGTTAGAGAGGGTTTTAGTACCTTCTTGTCATTTTTTTCATTGAATAGGCCCAAATTACGTAGGAACAAGTTGTGTACTCTGTTCTAAATTATTTCGAAGACATAAAATAGATTTTAAATGAGACACATGTGTATTGCAAATGAGAATGTGAAAAAAATGGGGGAATACAATAAAAATACATGATAATAGTTATAGAGGGTCAAAAAGTCTTTTCAAAAATTAAAAATACAGATTCTAATAGTTAAATATTGTCCTATAAGTATAAAAATACTAAGATCATTTAAGAAAGTTGAGAGAAATTGATTAAATGATCAAATAAGGTACCAAAACCCCCTCTCACGAGAGGGTACCCTAGAATTTCCCTTCATATATATGATTAGTTAATAAGGGTTAGATTTTGGACATGTTTGTTTACGTTTTAAAAAAATTATTTTTTTTTTTAAAAATAAAATTAAAAAATCTATTTGATACTCAATTTTAAAAATTGTGATATTTTTAAAATTTTAAAACTACTTTGAGATATAAGATTTTGTAAAATTATTTGTTAACTTCTCTATTTTGGTAGTTATAATGTTATAATTAAATATATCATTTTATTTAGTTTAAACCGTTTTTAAATTAAAAAACTAAAAAATCAAAACAGAATCAAACTCATCGTAAAACAATTTAAACATGTAGTTTTTTGTTTGATTAATCCTTCGATTCACGTAAACACATCATTGGGATATATATGGCTGACCATATTCAAATGGGAGGATAATGTGAGATGAGTTTCTTCTCATCATTTTTTTCCTTGAACATTCCATGGCCTTTCATAATTATCCATTAAACTTATTATTTTAAATGTTTAATCTATTCTTTTAATAAAACCACGTGGAATGCACAAATATACGAGTCAAACATCATTTTTCTCCTGAAATTTTCGGATCGGTCATTTTAATTTCAAAAATTAAAAGATCGATTAATTTTTATTTTTCTCCTAAAATAATTAAATGGATTGACATTTTTATTTTTTGGAAATTAAAATGATTCAACCAAATGATCCTTAGCGATAAAAATAGTGTTTCTCCACAAAATATGTAGTATGCTATGTGTTTCTTAAAGAGTAATGTTAGTTGTACAACATGTACAATATACAACCTGGAGAGAAAAAAAGAGAAAAAATAGAGAAAAGAGGGAGAAAAATGTGGGATGTGATAATGATATATATGATGGAAAGAGATAGAGAAAAAATATATTGTATGTGTTGTTGTATATTTTTTATTGTATGAATTTGGGGTATATCTAGAGTGAATTGAACCATGGTCAACGTTTTCCAGAATGTAAAAATATAATAATTTAAATCGGTTTTAAGTTACTTTTATGATATATTGGTTAAAAAAAAATAAAAACTCAAATCGATAATATCGTATAATGTAAAAGTACACCCTTTACATTTAAATTGATAGATCATCGACAAAACTAACATAGCTTATATTGTAAATTCATATTTTTCCTAAACTAAACTTTAATAATCATATAAGGACTATATAATAAAAAATAAAATTATTTATTCACCTTTAGTAACCAATAAAATGTATATTAGAATGTTTGGTCCACCCTAAAATCCTCCGTGAATTTGATATCTCTTTGCTAAATGCATAATCTTATATTATATGGAAAATAATAAAAGGAAAATCGGATGGAAAAAAATATGTAGTAGATTCTTTAAGAAAAAAAAATCAACCTAGGTAGACAGTACGTACGTAGCATTTGCCAAAACATCCAAGGGGTACCGCGTGACTCCATTCTACATTAACATATCAAGAAAAAAACACACGTGCACCGAGTATATTCTAAATAATGCAAGAATCTTTTTGGAATTGAAGACTTTCTTTTGAAATTAAATTCTTTTTATTAAAATAATGGTGTAGTAATTAAGCACATTTAACTTTATAGCATATTTGTTTAATGTGAAGGGATTGATCGAGTGGAACAATACAAGTTCTGGACATAACATGTTGTATGTTCGAACCACCACCATCTATTTCTTTAGAATGCGGTAAATGTAAGTATCTCTATAATTAAGTGCTATTTGAATCCAAAAACTTAAATGAAACACCATCCCTACCCTAAATTTTATGTTACCAGAAAAAATACCATACTTTTTTTTAATTTTGCAACATTAAATATTAGTGGGGAGCCGAGCCAGTACCATCGCTGACAATATATAGAAGAAACTCTAAGACTTACTTTTAATTAGCTTTATGATCTAGCCAATGTACGTAGGACCACAATAGCTAGTGATTATTATTCAAAGCGAAATTAATCCAGTACAAAAGATCAAATTAACATGTCTTGATTCGCCTTGGTTAAAGTTAAACACACACATACATATCTATACTATTACATTGGAGAAGTTGGGAAGGATAGGTATTGTTCATTCACCATTTTTTTTTTTGTAAGCTTGGGCTCAAATGTTATGGTAGCCTTTTAGATTCTTCTATTTTTTTTTTCCTTTTGTTTTTGTTTATTTTCACAATTTGATTAATTGACCAAAAAAAAAAATTGATTATTATTATTATTATAATATTAAAATATTTTCTCTCATTATTCGTTCATATTATTTTGTTTCATTATAAGAGTGATATTTTATAAACCATGAGTATCCTTCACGTGAAGCAGTTTTGATTCTACATTTTTTTTCTTTTTTTTCATACCTTAATTTTATTTTTATTATCATATTAAAATAATTTATCTCATTATTTATTCTTATTTATCTGTTTCATTATATAAAAACTCACATTAAGGAATACGATAAATGTGTTGATTTACATTATTTTTAACATGATATTTCAATATATCATTTATCTTTCTATTTTATTTATTATCTCACTCATCTATTCTATTTATCTATTTAATCTATATTAAAATTCCTATTTATCTCACTTTTAATTTTCTATTTTTTGTTATTATATTAATATATTTTCTCTCATTATTTGATCCCATTAATCTGTTTCATTACAAATGTGAAGCAATTTTCCTCCTACATTTTTCCATTTTTTTATCACACTTAAATTTTCTTTATTATTATTATCTTAAAATAATTTCTCTCATTATTTATTCCTATTTATCTATTTCGTTACATGAAAACTCACACAAGCAATACAATAAATGTATTGGTTTACATTAAATTTAACATGATATTTCAATATATCATTTATGTCTTTATTTTATTAATTAATATTTTCATTTATTATCTCACTTATCTATTCTATTTATCTATTTATCTATCTATACTATTATATAGTGGAAGTTTTTTAATCACTATTCATTCAAGTTGAATTTTTTTTTGTCACCATTTGGGTTATTGTGTTTACATTATGGGCCCAAATCTATAATATTAAATAGGAGTATTTGTTAATTAACTATTTATTGGGGCTTTATATTTTTTGTCACAAAAAAGTGAATTGTGGGTCATTGACTATTTTAATATTGGGTGTTTTTTATCGGGTTGTACATTTACGTTGAACCGATACGTTGTTGGTAATGACTTTATAAATTACATCATTTACGAGACAATCTTATTAACATATACTCGTACTTTTATTCATTTTTTCAAAATTTTTTATTCTCTCATTTATAAAGTTATTTTTTACAAACCACATTTATCCTTCACGGAAGACAGTTTTGCTCCTATTGTTTTCTTTTTCTTTTTATTTTTGTTTCTTTTCACAATTTCATTTTTTATTATTATTATATCAAAATATTTTCTTTCATTATTTGTTCATATTATTTTATTTCATTATAAAAGTGTTATTTTATAAACCATGAGTATCATTCACGTGAAGCAGTTTTGATCCTACATTTTTTTCTTTTTTCCATACTTTAATTTTCTTTTTATTATTATATTAAAATAATTTCACTCATTATTTATTAATGTTTATCTGTTTCATTATATAAAAACTCACATTAAGAAATACAATAAATGTGTTGTTTTATATTACTTTTAGCATGATATTTCAATATATCATTTATCTTTCTGTTTTATTTATTAATATTTTCATTTATTATCTCACTCACCTATTCTATTTATCTATTTAATCTATATTAAAATTCCTATTTATTTCACTTATAATTTTATATTTTTGTTATTATATTAATATATTTTTTCTCATTATTTTTTTTATGACAGTAAAATTTAAGGTAAGGGGATGGTGATTTTTTCTCATTATTTGATCCCATTAATCTGTTTCATTACAAATATGATTTCTTTTATAAATCACGGGTATCGTTCACGGGAGACATTCCCGCTCATATTATTTTCTTTTTTATCACACTTTAATTTTTTTTGTTATTATATTAAAATAGTTTTCTCATTATTCATTCATGTCTATTCTCATTTCAGTAAAGTAATTTTTTTATAAACCACATGAAGCAATCCAGCTCCTGTCTTTTTTTCTTTTTCTTTTTTAATCACATTTTAATTTTAATTTTTTAATTATTATATTGAAACAAGTTTTCTCATTATCCATTTATGTTTATCTATTTCATTACATAAAAACACACATAAAGAAATACTATATGAGTTTATTTACATCAATTTTAATATATTTTCTTAAATATATTATTTATCTCTCTATTTTATTAATAAATGTTTCACTTATTATCTCTCTTATTTATTCTATCTTTCAATTTACTTTCATTCACTCTATATTAAAATTATTCGTACACTGCACGTGATATTTTTTATTTGCGTTTTCTCAAGTTTTTTTATTCTCTTTACTGTAAAGTGATATTTTTATAAACCACATTTATCCTGCACGGCAGACAATTTTGCACATGTTTTTTTCTTTTTGTTTTTTTTTCACAAATTAATTTATTATTATTATTATATTAAAACATTTCCTCTCATTATCCATTCATATTAATTTGTTTCATTATAAAAATGATATTTTGAGAAACCATGGCTATCCACTATCCTCTATGTGAAGTAGTTTTCCTCCTACATTTTTTTTATCACACTTTAATTTTCTTTATTATTATTATCTTAAAATAATTTCTTTCATTATTTATTCATATTTATCTGTTTCGTTACATGAAAACTCACGTTAAGCAATACAATAAATGTATTGATTTACATTAAATTTAATATGATATTTCAATATATTATTTATGTCTTTATTTTATTCATTAATATTTAAATTTATTATCTCACTTATCTATTCTATTTATGTATTTATTCTATATTAAAATTGCTCATCCATAACACGTGTCATGTTTTCTCACTTGCGTTTCTTTAATTTTTTATTAGCAATACAGTAAAGTGATTTTTTTTACGAACCATACAACTATCTTCCATGTGAGGCAATCATTCTCAATCCGTTTTCTTCTATTTTTCTTTTTCTTTTTATCATATTTTCATTTTTTATTATATTAAAATAATTATCTCTCTATTTTATTCATTAATGTTTTCACTTATTATCTCTCTTATTTATTCTATCTACTATATATTAAATTTTTTCGCTCGGTACTTATGTCACATTTTCTGACATTCGTTATTTATATTTTTTAGATTTTTTTATTCTCACTTCAATAAAGAGATTTTTCATGACCTCACGTACTCTCCACATGTGGAAAAATTATTAGATGGTCCTGGACCACCACGTCATTCATGGTCCCGACCAATTAACATTTGACACATAAGCAAAATTCATGGTCCGACCATAAATTTATTTTTAATCCCGACAATATTTTCTTATGTGTCAAATGTTAATTGGTCGGGACCATGGATGACGTGGTGGTCCAGGACCATTTAATAATTTCTCCCACATGAGGCAGTCATGTTCCGTCAATGAACATCCATATAATGGTGTGACTAACTCTTCCAACAACGGTTTTGTCCATACACTTTATATATGTTTTAGGTGACTAAGATGAGAGATCTCAAATACCAATATAATTTAAATTTATAATTACTTTTATGATGTTTTGATTATAATTTTTATGGACAAAATTTCAAATTAGAATTATAAAAATTATATTTATTTTTATTTCTTTTACTTGAATAAAATTATTATATTGTATTTTGATTTATTATATATTTAATATAGTACATTTAAAAGTTAAGCAAAATTTTCAATTATAGGTTTAAAAGATAGAAATATATTTAATTTTAATTTGTTTTTCTTACAATTTCATTATTTTATAAAAATAATTACCGTAATATTTAAATTATATATGAAAAATAAAAAATTGTGTTACTCATGGAACAAATGTCAATAAATCTATTTGTTATTATAATTTTAAAAATAATATTTATGTTAATATTTGTAGATCGTGTAACAACATTCTATTTTTTTATTTTCTATTTATTTTATAAGATTTTGTAATTTTCCTTTTCAATGTTTCTTTTTTCTAATGACATATTTTTATTTTATAATTAATAAATGTTGTACGAGCTTTAACTTGAAATAAATGAGTTGGAATTAGTGTCAAATCTTTACAATTATGGTCACAATTAAAGATCATTTATATACCTATCAAGTAAGAAATATCTTAGCTGATAAATTAACAAAAAGATTAGTTCCCAATGATTTTTATCAATTTATTTATTATTGGAATATAATTATTTATTTTTTTAGACATCGTATTAAACTCTAAGTACTCTAAATAGATGAATATGTCATTTCTATATTAAAATAATTTTAAAATGTGATAGATGAAATAAATCTTTAGTTTTACATCTCTATGTAGTATTAAATTTATATTGAACAATATTACATGTCATATTAATATTGATATGAGTTATTGATGGTCAAACTGATATTGAAATATCATAGGCTTTACTGATAAAGTCTACAGGTAATACAATTGGAGATATAGTTTCCTTTGCCTATCTTAATTTGCTATCAAATTTTGAAAATATAGAATTGTTTCAAGATAAAACATTTCTTGCTCCTATATTGGATGTTGTTTACTCCATCAATAAATATGTCATAACATTATTTCTAGGAGAAAAAATGATGTACTTGAGTTATGATACTATATGGAAGGTGATGAGGAAGTCGGTATTGAAGCTGGTTGACAACTGAATTCTTAAATGATATTAGGTGCTCTTGACTCTATGATCATAAATTGGTGTTAAAGATTGAGGTGATTATTATGCTAATATTATAGTATTTAGTATAAACAATCTATTTGAATAATAATATTCCTGCAACGACACATATAACACCTAACTAGGAAGTACAAAGGCAACAAGTTGCTTATTCCGTACATTCATAGATAGCTAGCTAGCAACGTAGTATTTTAATATGGTATGGGACTGGGTAAGAAGCGGCACAAAGCTGCTGACACACAGTCAGATATTGCGTTGGAAACTGTCTGGGCAAAGCGCAACACATATTGTGGAACATAATCCTTTATCTGATCGCTATAGTGATTTGTAACATCTTGGAATCTGCTCCATAACATAATTCCTCCGTAGTTGGGAGTTTGTTTTATGTATGGAAGTACCTCAGAAATGAGCGTATCTGGTTCTATATAACCACCACTTGGAGCTGCATCAGGCGATGCCGGTAGTCCCATGAATAGGGAGCTGTTATATGGTAGAACTAAGGAGCTCCAAGCGTCCCATGACCGGAAAAGCGGTCCAGTGTTGCCATCTGAGTATTGACATGGAGGGTTGTTGTAGAACTGAACAAATATATAATCGAAAACGCCAGTTTTGATAACATTGTCAAGGTAGTGATCCGGAATTGGACATTGTGGTGCTGCCGACAAGTAAAAGTAGTTGTTTGTATGTCTGAGAGCGTCAAGTTCCTTGGCAAGGTCATCCCAATAACTGTTGGAACCACCTGGACCTTCAATGTCAAAATCGATGCCATCTAAGGTTACATTTCCCAGTGGACCAGATTGACCAGTTAGGAAGTGTTTATAGAGGTAATTGGCAACATCTATTCCATCCTGGTCTGAGCAGAGGGAGTAGCTTCCACTTGCACCTCCGAGGGAAAGGAACACTTTGACACCATTTTGTTGGCAGTGTTCAATTTCGGGTTGCAGTTTGGTACAAGGATTCCAGCCGCCACAATGGCCAGAGAAGTTCCATTGTGGGGGTCTGCCACAACCGAAGACATTGAGGAAAGCTAAGAAGAATGTCCCAAAATTCTCTTTGTCCTAGATGTAACGAAGCTCTTGAAACAGTGATGCACATATTAAGGGATTGTCCTATTGTTATGGAGATTTAACGGAATTAATTAACATTAGGGAGTATGATTAAGGTATTTTAAAAATACGAGGATAAAAAATAATGGTTTTAAAAGTCCAGAACGAAATTTAAAATTGATCGAAAATACAAGGACGAAAAACATATTTTAGCGTATATATTTCTATATAAAATCACAAAAATGTTATCAAGTGAAAGAAGTATATAAAATCACAAAAATGTTATCAAGTGAAAGAAGAATTAAACGTTCATTTTTTTAAAAAAAAATTACAGAGAGATATGTAAAGTAAGGAAAATTTGTTATAAGTTAACAAGAAGTTGGGCTTCTAAACTGGTTTAATAACATATAGTACGTATGAACTATGAACAATAAATTTTAGTTTTTACTACTTTTTAAGTTAAAAATGTAAATACCAACAAAGTCCAATACAATTGTCAGATAATTTGGTCTCTTAAGTATCTTGACAGGTCGGGGTTTGATCCCTGACAGTGTGTATGAAAAAGACTTTGTTGGGAGAAACAAAGCTCACTTTGGTGATCTCTTCGTCTCGAAAGGGATTAGTCTCTAGCTATCGGTTGCGGGATACTCTTGTTTTACACAGAAAAAAAAGTTAAAAATGTAAATTATATATTTAAACCTTTTTTATAATGAGAAGAGATCAAAATAACATATGTAAGTTACACCAATTCTTACACTATTAAATAATTTATTTTTAGATAATTGTATTTCAAAATCCACCGTAGGACTAAGAGTTTTTATCATATAGATCATATCTATAAAATTTACATCGATCCAAAATTTTTTTGTGCCTCATCAAGGTAGATTAACATTGTATACACTTTTGAAATATATGAAAATATGAATGATTTGATTATCAAGTTATTAGTGTTAAAATTTTACGAAATTTGACACAAATAATCACTATAATAAATACTTATAATCCAACAGTTTGATTTATAAAATTCACATTCAATTTAAAGTTATTAAACCGGTGTAAATTGAACTCTCCTCTTTTGTAATATTTGGTAACTTACACTAAATTACTAACTGTGTAATACTTGGTAACTTACACGGGGTGTAAGTTAGATTACTAAAAAACACATTTGATTTGTAGTTATCAGTGGTGTAATACTTAGTGTAACTTACCTCGGTGTAAGTTGAACCCTCCTCTCTCTCTCTTCAGGATCCGTTGACATCAGGTGTCAAATTTTAAGAGTTACACAACTTAATAATTTTTTCTAAAATGTGAATTTGACCAATCTAACCGTCGAATCACATTATATTACATTCATAATCATGTATATCAAATTTCAGGTAATTTGGACATTATTAGGTATATTATCTAATAGTGGACTTTTACTTATATTTTAAAAACATATTATACGTTAAAATAAATTAATTTGATGAAATATCAATTAGTTTTCAAATTTTATGAAATTTTATAAGCTTGATCTACTTTATAAGAAATTTCAATTCAACGATTAGATTGATCAAATTCTCATTTTACAAAAAATTATTGATATTTTTTATGATACACAAGTTTGACCGATACATTGTTTTTTCTACCGGCAGATGCATGTCAATGTTCACATGCGTAAGCTATGAGAGAAAAAATCAAATTGCAAAATTACCCCTCCCTATATAGTAGTAAACGCTTGTAAACTATTGTCCATCTTATTTGCTTTATTTATGTATCAACGGGTTCGAGAATGCTTTATATCTTTCATTCACATGATATTCAGATAAAAAATTGTGCAAACTGCCTGATTTCAAAGTTTTCACCAAATTAAATGATAACATGCCTTTAAAATGATAATTAGACTATTTGTTATCTCCACATAAATAAATTTACTTTGTTTTAATATTTAAAAAACAATAACTTGTTTAAATTATTAAAAAATATTTTTTTAAAAAAAATTGTTTAAAAAAAAAACTAAATCAAGAATCAAGATAGTTGGCTTTGAGGAAAATAATTCAAGAAACCAGTAAAATAATTTTTCCTAGAATGGTAAATTTTCTTTTAATATTCATCAGTTTTTCACTAAATAATGCACTATAATTATGTTCCACATTGAAAAATAGTCAAACTTGATTTGTATGTAGTTCATGCATTCCGGCTCACTATTATGGCTACAAGGTAGAACCAATCATTACATAGGATTATTAATACCTTAGACTCTAACATTTACGTTTGGATCCCCTAAGTATCTCATCCCGCCAATCGTCCACAAATAGACTCAATCTTCTCACAAAAAACTTTTACAATTTTTTCTAGTATAAAATTAATTTTTAATTGAATTAATGATATTTTCTAATAAACCATACATTAAAAATACATTTTTTGTCCAAAGTTAACAATTTTTAATTCTAGGCATCCCACGTAATAATAACAATAGGTAACTATGAAGCATGAACACTTTTCTTCAATGGCATGTTTGGGTGTCCGACACATCGGACACTAGTGCGACATGCGTCGGACACCAGTCAGTCTGTAGGTGTCAGAATAAGAAAATATTTTTTTTGTGGCTCGGACACGCGCTGGATACGACTTGGACATTGTTTCAACATTGCTCGGACACCTTACCGACACTATTGTATTATATTTTTGTAAAATAAAACTAAACTAGTTAAAAAAGTAAAAAAAAAAAATTTCCAGTTCCAAAACTTTCATCTTTCCTCCCTCTACATGTTAAAAAAGTCTAAAAACTTCGTCTTGAGAAGATAAATGAACAAAACTTAATTTTTAATATATATAAGCGATGTCCTGATATCCTATATTTTGGACATCACCTGTGTCCCGGTGTCCGTGTTGTGTCCGGTGTCCATGTCGGAGTCGGTGCTTAATAGGTAACAAAATTCTGGAACGATCTCTATCCCTTTAGTCCTTGTTGCCGGATTGCTATAAGTTATCCAACCGTCTTTCCGAATCACCGAGGTCTCACCGGAGGCTGATGTTACACGGAGAAGAACAATGAGTGGCGGCTTTGCTCCAGAAGCGCATGCACAACTCCAAGATCCTCCATAGCTGCCGCAGTTTAAGAGGATGAAGAAAAGACAGTCTCTTTCACTAGGAAAGCATAGTTTAGGAAATAAAAAAAAACTGGGATGTGTGAGATTAAAAGAGATACGTGTAAAAATCAAATCCCAAATTTTTATGACAAGAGAACAATTAATTTGGCCAAGTAATTCATATATATGATTAGTTATTAATAAGAGTTAGATTTTGGAATTTTTTAATGGTTTTTTTAAAAAAATATTTTTTTTAGAAAAAATAGAAAATTAAAAATTTTGTTTGATAGACCGTTTTTAAAAATAATTTTAAAAAATGTGATTATTTTTAAAAACTAAAATTTTAAAACTACTTTGAAATATATATTTTGTTTAACTGTTTTTTAACTTTTCTATTTTAATAATGATAATGTTATATTTGGCTAAAGTTGATTCTCTATTTTAACTAATTACCCTTATTCCTAAAATTGATTCTCCTACACTACTTTCTCATTTTCGTCCAATTTCTTTATGCAGTGTTAGCTATAAAATAATTACAAAGATTATTGCTAACAGATTGTATGATATTATGCCCCTTATCATTGGTCCTACTCAATGCTCTTTTGTGAAAGGTAGGCAAGGTATTGATAATGTAATTATCCTTCAGGAACTTATTCATTCTCTGAGATACTTAGTGGTAAAAAAAGGTTATATGGTGCTTAAAATAGATATGGCTAAAGCATATGATAGAGTAAAGTGGTCATTTATTACTGATACTATTAGAAAAGTTGGTTTTCCTAGTCAGTTAGTAGATATTATTACTAATTGTTTTTCATCCCCTTCATCTATTGTTAATTGGAATGGTTCCCAAACTATTGCTTTCTCCCTAACTTGTGGCTTAAGACAAGGTGACCCAATTTCACCTTATCTCTTTGTCATGTGTATGGAAAGATTAATTAAGACATCTTATTGATATAGAAGTGAATTCTAGTGCATGGAAACCTTTTTCTTTTGGTAGAAATGGTCCTAAAATATCAAACCTTCTTTTTGTTGATGATATTATCCTTATTGCTGAAGCAAACTTGGAACAAGCATCCATTATTAATTCTGTTCTTGAGATTTTTTGTGCAGGATCTGGCCAAATGGCGAGTAGAGAAAAATCAAAGGTCTTTTTCTCTAAGAATACAGGCTCTAATTTAATCCAGGAGATCTCCACATTGCTATCTATTGATCATACTCAGGATCTTGGTTCATATTTGGGGTTTCCCATCATCCATGGAAGAGTTTCTAGAAGTACCTACTCTAATATTATTGATAAGGTCAGGAAGAAACTCACTGGATGGAAAGCTAATTCTCCATCTATGGCTGGTAGAATTACCTTAGCCCAATCTGCAATGATGTCCATACCCCAATACCCTATGCAAGGATCTGTTATCCCTAAAGGTGTATGTGATGAGGTTGAAAGACTCTGTCACAATTTCATTTGGGTTCTTCTACTGAAAAAAGGAAAGTTCACCTAATCTCCTGGAAGAAAATTTGTCAATCTAAGAAGAAGGGTGGTCTTGGTTTTAAACCACTACATTTAGCTAATGAAGCCTATATGGTCAAGCTTGGTTGGGCAATCATTAACCAACCAAACAGTCTGTGGGTCCAAGTTATTAAAGCTAAGTATAAATGTGGATCTCAGAGGACATATTGTCCAAAATAATTATAGAGAAAAACCAACATTTGGAAAGGAATTACAAATGCTTGGCAACATGTTAAATCTGGTATGATTTGGAACCTTGGGAATGGAAATGATGCCAAATTATGGATTGACAATTTGATTCCAGGTCATCTTCCACTCATCTCATATGCAACTGGTTCTATCCCAGAATGGCAGCAACAGTTCACAGCAAATGCTTATGCATCTGATGGTACTTGGATTTTGCAGGATTTACACCATCTTTTACTAGAGGATATATTGTCTAAGCTAAATGCAATTTCTGCCCCCAGACCTAGCTCTCATGTTGACACACCTTCATGGACCGCATCTACAAATGGAGAGTTTACTATGAAGTCTGTCTATGACATTATAAACTCCCCACAATCTAATGATTCTGAGTCTACATTATGCAGATCTATTTGGAGCTGGCATGGCCCTCCTCGTGTGCAGTGTTTTCTTTGAAAATGTTACCATGGGAAGCTTATAACAAATGAGGAACACTGTCATAGAAGAATGTCCCAAAATCCTCTTTGCCCTAGATGTAATGAAGCTCTTGAAACAGTGATGCACACATTAAGGGATTGTCCTATTGTTATGGAGATTTGGAACTCTCTTATTCATTAGAGAATTGGGCTGCTTTCTTCAGCCTTGGTCTTGAAAGATGGTTGGCTCTAAATCTCTCTAATGCTTGGTATCAAGTGTAAGATGGAAATTGATTGGAAAATCTTTTTTCCAGTCTTCTTGTGGATGTGATGGAATGATAGAAACAACCTGGTCTTCAAACAACATTTAGAAATATCATCTTCCCTTTTACTAAAAGCCCTCTCCTATTCAGCAATGGTTTCTAATGATTTTGGAAAATCCAATAGTATCCCGATTTGGAACTAGAAGACATGAAGAACATATTTCATGGCACCCCCCTACAATTGACAGTATGAAAATTAATGTTGATGGTTCAGTTCATGGTTCCTTTGGCAATGCGGCTGGTGGTGGACTTATAAGGAATTCTGAGGAAAAATTCATTGGTGGATATATTTTCTTGTAATATAGGTGTTTGCTCTATTGTCAAAGCTGAACTTTGGGCCCTTTTTCATGGTCCCCAACTTGCAAAAGAGTTTGGAGTTAGAAGATTAGTTGTTAAGCTAGATTCAAAAGTAGCTCTGGACCTGATTAGACATAGTTGTGCCGAAACTTACCATTGTTTTGGCTTAGTAAGTGATATTAAAGAAGCTCTTGCATGGGATTCTACTATCTCTATTAATCATATATATAGAGAAGGTAATAAGGCTGCTTACCATCTAGCAAATTTGGGACATACTCTCTCATTAGGATATCATAGTTTCTTGGTTTGTCCTAGTTCTTTAGTTTCTATTCTAATGGATGATTGTAGGGGTGTAGCTTTACCCCGCCAAGTTCCTTAGCTTATAGTTCTTTTTTGGGCATTTAAGCCCCCTGAATAATAAAAAGAAATAATGATAATGTTGTAAATAAATCATTTTTTTTTATTTTTAACAGTTTTTAAATTAAAAAACTAAAAAATTAAAACCAAATCAAACTCACCCAAAACAATTTATAAAGTACATGTAGTTTTTATTTGATTAATTCTTCGATTCAAGTAAACATCATTGTGATATATATGGCTGACATATTCAAATGGGAGGATACTGTGAGAGAGTTTCTTCTCATCATTTTTTTTCCTTGAACATTCCACGGCCTTTCATATTTCTTTAATAATTATCCATTAAACATATTATTTTAAATGTTTAATCTATTTTTTAATAAAACCACGTGTGGAATGTACAAATATACGAGTCAAACACCTTTTTCTCCTAAAATTTTGGGATCGGTCATTTTAATTTCAAAAATTAAAAGATCAATTAATTTTTATTTTTCTCCTAAAATAATTAAATGGTAATGGATTGACATGTTTATTTTTTAGAATAATGATTCAACCAAATGATCCTTAGCGATAAAATTGGTGTTTCACTCCACAAAATATGTAGTATGGTGTGTATTTGCTAAATGCACAGTCCATGGAAAATAAAAAAGGAAAATCGGTTGGAAAAAAAATGTAGTATATTTTTTTTAAAAAAAAAAAATCAACCTAGCTAGACAGTAGCATTAATTTGGTATTGCCAAAACATCCAAGGGGTACCGAGTTCCTCCAATATTACATTAACCTATCAAGATAAAAACACGTACGTGCAACCGAGTATAGTCTAATTATTGTTCATACATACCCTCTTCCATAATTTTAAATCTTTAATTTTTGTGGAGGTTAAAAAAAAAATAACTGTCTGATCAAAAGTTTAAATATTATTGGATAATGGACAAATGAATAACTTTAATTATATTCCTTCGTTTGTATTTATAAGATATAATTGACCAAATCATACATAGCAATAAAGTATGATTAAAAAAACATTAAAGTTGATAAAGATAAATAAAAAAATTATAATAAATATTTCTTTGAAATTAAAAGTGTCGTATAAATAAGAATAAACAAAGGAGTAATATATATGTAACTTGTGTTCTCATGCAAGAGTCTTGGGGAATTGAAACAACACACTTATTTTATGTTGGAATTAAACCATTTTTTACTAAAATAATAATGGGTTCTTTTCTTAATTTTGAAAGGGGAGGCAGTACCATCGCGAACATCAAGGATCTCTCAAGAGTTTTAATTAGCTTTATGATCTAGCCAATTAATATGTAGGAACCCCAGTAGCTAGTGATTATTATTCAAAGCGAAATCCAGCACAAAAGATCAAACATGCTTTGATTCGCGTTGGTTACACACACATACTATACTATATAACATAGGAAGTGAAAGCCTTGACTATAGCTAGATACCAGAAACAAAGGCAACAAGTTGCTTATTCCGTACATTCATAGATAGCTAGCTAGCAACATATTTTAATATGGTTTGGGGCTGGGTAAGAAGCGGTGCAAAGCTGCTGACACGCAGTCAGATATTGCGTTGGAAACTGTCTTCACAAAGCGCAACACATATTGTGGAACATAATCCTTTATCTGATCGCTATAGTGATTTGTAACATCTTGGAATCTGCTCCATAACATAATTCCTCCGTAGTTGGGAGTTTGTTTTATGTATGGAAGTACCTCAGAAATGAGCACCTGTGGTGGTATATAACCACCACTTAGAGCTGCGTCAGTCGATGCTGGCAGTCCCATGAATACGGTGTTATTTGTTAGAACTAAGGATGTCCAAGCGTCCCATGACTGGAAAAGCGGTCCAGTGTTGCCATCTGAGTATTGACATGGAGGGTTATTGTAGAACTGAACAAATACATAATCGAAAATACCAGTTTTGATAGCTTTGTCAAGGTAGTAATCCGGAATTGGACATTGTGGTGCTGCCGACAAGTAAAAGTAGTTGTTTGTCTGTCTGAGAGCGTCAAGTTCCTTGGCAAGGTCATCCCAATAAAGGTTGGAACCACCTTCAATGTCAAAATCAATGCCATCTAAGGTTACACTTCCCAGTGGACCAGATTGACCAGTGAGGAAGTTGCTAAAGAGGTAATTTGCAACCTCTTTTGCATCCTCGGTTGAGCAGAGGGAGTAGCTTCCACTTGCACCTCCAAGGGAAAGGAACACTTTGATACCTTTTTGTTGGCAGTGTTCAATTTCGGGTTGCAGTTTGGTACAAGGACTCCAGTCGCCACAATGACCAGCGAAGTTCCATTGTGGGGTTCTGCCACAACCGAAGGTAGTGAGGAAAGATAGAAGCACAATCTCATAGTTTCCAGTGTCGCATGTGGAAGTCAAGGTGCCATCGCCATTGTTCTGACCCCAGTAGATGGCAATCCCACCTGTGGTTGCCTCTGAAGTGTTGATGGTCAAGAGGGACAACACAATAAGGATCAATGCTTGCCTTTTGGGAGCCATGAAACTATATTTTAGACAATATTGAGGGAGGTGTGCTTGTTTAGTTTGATGATTGCGAGAGCTGCAGAAGCACCCTATTTATAACGCTCATCATAGGAATGTGACACCATATTCTTCTATGCAAAAAATATTAGAGATATTATATTTGTACTCCAGATTTGTATACAACACCATGCAACATACACGCGGCAGCCGTGCATCAATTGGTGAATTGTAATTTAAAAAAAAAGGAAAAAACTCAATTAGTCACGTTCCATGAAAAAGCTGCAGCACCCATCACAATAAAACTGTTTCTTGGTTAAAGATTAATAAATAAAAATAAAGAAAGTAAAAATATTAAAAACTGGGAGAAATTTAAAATTCAATTTTCACCGTTTCATTTTGTAAAAATCGTGCTTCTCTCATTGTGGCACACACATTCCAGATTTTTCATGTTTAGTTTTTAACCAAGTAAACCAAAGTTTATAACTTATGAACATTTAGTTTATAACCAAGTAAGATAAGGTTTATAATCTTTTCACATTTAGTTTATAACCACCTTAAATAAGTTCATGACTTCTTTACATTTTGCTTCTTTAAAACTTGTGGAAGAAGAAAAACTAGAGAATGGAGGGAGAAGCACAATAAAAAAAACGCGGGTACTCTTTTTATATTGCGTATCTCACTCTTTTTTTTTTAATATTTCAATTATCTTTTTCTATTCTTTTTGAGAAAAACAAATCGGCCGCGGGAAAATTTTTGTTGCATTTCTTTTTTTCAAACTAAAACTTACTGTTTATGTGATGGGTGGTGCAATTTTTTCAGATTTTGGGACGTGACTAATTAAGTTTTTCCTTTTTTTTTACATTATAATTCACCAATGGATGCATGTCTACCACGTGTATGTTATATGGTGTTGTACATAAATTTACTGTATAAATATAATATCTCAAAATATTAATATTAATGCCCTTGAACTAGACGTTTTACAACACGTTTTTTATTTTTTTTAATCAAATTTTTGGCGGACTCTATCTTGCAAGGGTTCATATCCTGTAAAACCATTATCTTGGCCCCTACACGCAAGAGTTTATTGTCCTTGATGTTACAATACATAGTACTATTACCTACCTTATTGTGATGAAAGAAAACCGTACTTCCCCGCTCGGTGGAACCGGAGAATCGGTGAACCGACCATGTGTTTGGTCTAACAGAACCATAGAATCGGCCATAAAATCAGAAAACCGGTCAAAAGTCGTCAAAACCGGTTGAACCGGTCTTTTAAAAAAAATCAATTTTTTATTTTTTAATTTATTTAAAATACTTTTAAGATAAATAAAAATATATGTTTGAGAATTACACATAGATATTTATTATTTTACCAATTATTTTTTATTTTTTTATAAACCTTATAATAAGATTATTTAAACAAATTTATAGCTTCATATATCTTAATTTCTTATAATTTTGTGTTATTTTATTAATTAAAATATTATATAATATTTAAAATATATGTTTAATTAATACCGGTTCGACCACGGTTCAACCATTGAACCATGAACCAGTGTCTTCACCGGTTCAATTACCGGTTCGGTTTTTAAAACATTGGATGAAATTAAACTGATTTTTTTTTTGGAATAAGGGGGCAGCAAGGATAAAACTCTTACCATATGGTCATAAAGGCTCTGATACCATGTTAATAGTCAAGAACAAACAATCATAAAAGCTTAAATTGTTGGAATGACACATGAATGAATATATCTTTAACGTCCAGAACACCAATAAAGATGTCCATATATAATTATCATCTTTTTAGATATATATATATATATGCAATTAATATATATAATAATTCATAATTTTTTTTCTCTTTATCTCTTTTTATCATATCATTAATCATATTATTTATATTTTTTTTTTACGGATTATTGTATAAATACAATTTTTATTCTTTAAGATTAAGAATTTAATCCAAACCGTTTTAATCACATTTCTCTTAGGCATCTTTCCCAACCTTAATTTATTTCTTTTTTAGGGTTTAGGATTTATTAAAGCGTTTTGGATTCAGTTTGTATGTTATTATTTTCTTAAAACATTTAATAATTCATGCAATACATAATAAATAATACCGATATCATTACCAAAAAAATAATGCCGATATCATTTAAAATATCAAATATATCATTTAATAAATCAATTATTATAAACATATAATTAAAAATATAATTAAAAAATTATGTATCTCAGTTATCTAGAGGAGCAATATTCAAAGGAAAAAAAAAGATATATTATATATGTCGCTAAGTTCTTTGTTTTAGGAAATAAATGATGATGTGAATTAATAATAGGGAAAACGTGGAGAGTGAGTCGTTGAAGTCTCAAAAATATAATATGGAGATCGAGTTGATTAATATATTTATAGAAATAATAAAAAGATATTTGTAAGATAGATAATAAAATCTTTAAAACAATAAATTTGTATTAGTAGTTTTATAAATGTATATAACTATTCAAGTATAATTACTAATTACTTTATAAATAAAATTATATATATATGCATATAAATTTAATTTGGATTGAATTTGATCGATTTTCAAGATATAGTCTGAAAAAACTATCTTTTTATTATAGCAAAGGTAAAAAAAAATAAAATATTGTATTAATTATTTATCATTTTCATATTTTTTAGCCAACTAACTGAATAGAAAGATTTTTTGTTCCTATTGTTTATTATCCATCAAAATATAATACATAATTTTTTTTTTTATTTGGTCTATTCTAGTGTGGACCGGCTTACATTTTTTATTTGGTTTATTTCTTTTAGTTTTTAATCAATATTTTCTAATTAAAATTCAGTTTAATATAAAATATTAATTAATAAAATAAATATTAAATATCATAATTATGAATTTAAATTACTATATTTTTCATTATAACCAGACACACCCTATTTTTCCATCTTCTCATTTTTATCACCAAATCCAAAAAAAAATTAGAAAAGCAGGAGTGAATATTTTAATTTGATTTGGATCTAAATGCAAAGTTATATATAAATTAAGAAGGGAAAAGAGTATATAATCACCCTAAACTTTCACCTTTTTGTAAATAGGCACCACATGAACTTTTACTTTATCCTAATTAACCCTTAAACTTCTATTATTGTTGCAATATGACATTTCATTAACATAGAGTTAAATAATTAACGAAACCAATCATAGTTATTCAAGATTTTGTAATTAAAATATTAAAATAATATAAAATAAAGTTTTAAAAAAATAGAAAAAAAAACCCTAAATTAAAAGAACACACCATCATATTTCACTTTTAAAATTTTAAATATATTTGAAATTTTAAAAAAATTCAAAATTCAAAAATTAAAAATTTTACTCTTTTACATATTTTTAATATTTAAAACATAAAATGTTCAAAAATTTATATTTATTATGTTAATTATTTAACTTTATATTAATGAAATGACATATTGCAACAATGATAAGAGTTTATTCTCGGTTTGGTAGCGCAGAAATAGGGAGGAGGGGAGAGGAAATGAAGGAAGAGAAATAAGGATTTACATTTGGTAGCGCAGAAATGGGAGTGGAGAGAAGATCGTAGTGGTAGATCCCATGCTCCTACACATTTCCTTGCTAAAATGGTGAGAAAGGCGGAGAAATTGTGTCATGTAGGAGAGAGAGAAGTGGAAAAATTTTTGGACACATTTTGTCCCTCTTTTGGACACATGTGTCCTCTTTATCTATTGTTTCCTGTGGCATTTATTTAAGGGTATTTTTGTATTTGTCAATTATAATCCAATTTCTCTTCTTTCTAATTCACTATTATTTATTTCCTACCAAACAACTTAAATTTCTACTCTATTTCTCATCTATTTCTATTCTCTCATTTCTCTCTTCCTTATTTTTCTCTTTTCTATTTCTCTTCATCCTACCAAACACACCATTACGGATTAATTATAACAAATTGAAAATTTATGGTACTATTTAAAAAAGACCAAAAATTCGGGGTAGTATTATGCCATTTTCCCAATTAAGAATACAGTCACTGCACTGTTCCTATTTGTACAATCAGTTTATATCTAAAGATTCGCTTTCCCAATTAAGAATACAGTCACTGCACTGTTCCTATTTGTACAATCAGTTTATATCTAAAGATTCGCACGTGCTTAATTAGGTAAAAATAAAATGGTTAAAAAATCTAAATCCAAAGTCATTGACTGTTTACAGTGCACGAGATTTAGATCAGGCAACATAAAATAAAGCGTGAAAATGACTTATTCGGATCCTTATCCTATATAGTATTCCTCGTGTTTAAAAATTAATCGTGCATATTTTGATTGAGCTAATAATTCAGATTTCAGAGGAGCTTCACAAATTTAAAAATATTGTCTTTTCTTTTGCTAAAAGTCTCTTGATTGCCTTTAGCCCTTTAGGGATATGGGAAAAGGCACTCTCAAGAGTTTATTATGATTTTATTTTTTATCAAGGATATTTTCCGGGACCAATAATATATAGTCTCTTGATCACTGTAATGAATTTTACCTTTTTTAATAAAGTTTTTTTTTTTACACACCTTTATTAATTAACATATTTAAAAGTAGCAACTAGCAACTAATTGTACCAGATTTGTTAATAGAGTCTGTTATGATCTAATTAGTAATTATATAAGAAGTGACTTGAACTTAGATTTTTCTATTAAGAGTAATATAAGTAATATATTTTTTTGACATATTTTATTTTAATATATTATAAAAACTAATTTATTTTGTTAAAATTCAATACACATTTTAAAAAATAATTTATAAGACAATTATATTAGATTTTTCATAAAATAAGTATAAGACAATTATATCAGATATGCATTATTATAAACTTTTCGTATTAAAAAAATAGAACGTGTTCCACGCTTTAAAGTTTAAAGTATAAAAATAGAAGTACATGTTCCAGCTTATAGCTCATCTATGATGGAACATTTTACTAAAAATTAGTTTTATTTTAAAAATGATCATTTTTCATTTTTCTAAAGATGATTATTAAAGATTTTTAAAAATAATAAAATTTTTAATTTCTTTCTATAAGTTACTTTGAATATATATATATATATATTAGAAATAATATTAAAAATTATAACTACCTATAATTAGGTCTATTTGAATGAGAAAATCAAAATGACAGTTCAACTATTATAGTTTCTATATATCAACTCTAAAGATTCAGATTCATAAATTGTAACCAATTAGGACGATCAATTCTAAATTTATAGAATAAAAAACCTATATTTAAATTATGCTATACATAATAATTATACATTCTAAATATAATTATATAATTATTCTAGTAAAATAAAAAATTAAACATCTTGAAATTGTTTTCATACAGTTTTAATTTCTTATAATATTAATAAACCTAATAAATAAGTCTAAAAAATTACCATTATACTTTATTTATTTATAATCAACTGTCCATTTAAGTGTATTTATAAAATACATACCAATTTTATTTCTTATACTTATGTGAGTATCATTAATATAGCAAATTTTTTATAAAACTAGGCACTCGCGTCATATGCCTGTCAATTTTTTTATTGTGTGTGAAAAATTATTAAAATGATCAAAATAATATTAGTGGTAGTTATTGTATTGTGTGAGTGGTTATTATTTTGATTTGGGTGGTTTTTGAAGTAATCTATACTATATATAAAGAGAGTATGAGAGTTTTGGTTTACACATTTTCATTCTTATTATACCCCTATTTTATATCTTGATTTATGGTTCCCACTAACTAATAACCACCCAATAAAAATAATAACTATCTAAAAAATATAAAAAAAAAAGAAAAAAAATCAGAATAAAAAGATGGAGAAAGAGAGACAGGGATCATAAAATAAGCGCTAGTTATTATAATAGTGGTATAATTGGATTAGTAGGGACAATTCTATTTGGGGCTTAGTCACCGTTAAGACTCTTCACCCCTCCTGAAGAATGTGTTTAGTGGGGATCATACCCAGGAGTTCTTCTCACAATCTCAGTCTGCGTTGCCAACTGAATCACAACTCTTTAGTATCCCTTTATTTTAATTAATAGTATATGTGCAAAAAGAATTATTTAATGTATATATATTAACATTGTAAAATAATTTTATACTATAATTTAATTATATATTGTCATATTATTTAATATATAACACATGATATATTATATTGATTAAATAATATCATAATACATTCTTAGATAGCAACGCAAAACTGAGTGCATACTAATAAACTGAATCCTAATTTAATTAATTGTGATTGATCGAGGTAAAAATCACAACGTCAAGTCACACAGAACGGTCCACACACGGCATAGATCGTAGAGGTAAACTAGTAGATGACGGGTAAATTGATAATATGATTTATGTTGCTCGTGATTCGCATGGGATAAAATATTAACTATCATAAATACTTGTATATTAAGAGAATATATTTTAATATAATAATAAAAAATTAATGTATGAAAAAAAAAGAAAAAAAATGGTAAGAGCAAAACTGACTCCGGTGGTTCATTAAAAAAATTACTCTTATAATAAAACAAAGTATAGGAACGAATAATTAGTGAAAATGATTTAATTAATATAATAAAAAAAATAAAAGTGCGATAGAAATAAAAGAAAACGACAAAAGCAAGACTCTCACATGGAGGATACATGTTATTCATTGCATAAAAAATCATTACTAAATTGAGAATAAAAAATCAAAAAAAGAAAAAAAATGAAGTTTGAAAACACACACATGTACTGTGTGAACAATTTTAATATAGAATAAATAAAATAGATAAAATGGTAAGAACGGGACTGTTTCTCGTTGAGAATACTCGCAGTTAACAAAAAGATTCTTTCATAATGAAACATATTAATAAAAAATGAGGGAAAATGTTTTAATATCATAATAAAAAAACAAAAGTGTGATAAAAAAATAAAAGGAAAAGGAAAACGACGGAATTAAGACTGCCTCCTGTGGATGATGCATGTGATTCATAAAAAAATCACTTTACTAACGTGATAATGAAGAAGAATGATATTATAAGTGAATGATTAATTAAAAACAAACAAAAAGGAGAAAAAAAACTATAATAAAAGCTAAATAAATGAAAATATGATTTTGATAAAAAAATGAAAAGAAAGTAAAAAGGATTATACAACTTTTGTCATCGTCCATCTCTGATTTTTTATTACATAAAAACACACATTAGGAAATATAATAAATGTGTTGATGTACATTAAATGTAATATAATAATAATAAAAAAAGAGAATTAACGTGTGAAAAAAATAAAATGGTAGGAACAGGACTGTCACCCGTGGAGAATACCCACAGTTCATAAAATTTTCTTTTATAAATGAAACATATTAATAAAAATGAATAATGAGAGAAAATATTTTAATATCATAATAAGAAAAGAAAATAAAAGTGAGAAAAAAAATAAAAGAAAAAAGAAAACGATAGGATCAAGACTGTCTCCCATAGAGGATTTCCGTGATTCATAAAAAACCCTACAATAGAAGCTAAATGAATGTAGATATCATTTTGATAAAAAAATAAAAAAGTAAAAGGATAATAAAAAAAGAAAAAAAGAAAAAAACATGATTAAGACTACCTCCCGTGGAGGATTCTCGTGATTCATACAAAAAGCACTACAATAGAAGCTAAATAAATAGAGATATAATTTTGATAAAAAAAATGAAAAGAAAGTAAAAAGGATAATAAAAAAAGAAAATTAATGTGTGAGAAAAAATAAAATGGTAGGAACAGGACTGTCTCCCGTGGAAAATACTCGCAGTTTATACAAAAATTCTTTTGTAATGAAACATATTAATAAAAATAAATAATAAAAAATAATTTAATATTATAATAAAAAAAGAAAATGAAAGTGAGATAAAAAATAAAAGAAAAAAGAAAACGACAAGATTAAGACCGTCTCCCGTGGAGGATTCCCGTGATTCATAAAAAAACACTACAATAGAAGCTAAATAAATAGAAATATAATTTTGATAAAAAATAATAAAAACAAAGTAAAAAGGATAATAAAAAAAAGAAAATTAACGTGTGAGAAAAAATAAAATGGTAGGAACAGGACTGTCTCCCGTGGAGAATACCCACAGTTCATAAAAGAAATTTATAATGAAACATATTAATAAAAATGAATAACGAGAGAAAATATTTTAATATCATAATAAAAAAAAGAAAATGAAAGTGAGATAAAAGAATAAAAGAAAAAAAGAAAACGAAAGGGTTAAGACTGCCTCCCGTGGAGGATACCCGTGATTCATATAAAAAAACACTACCATAAAAGGTAAATAAACGGAGATATAATTTTGATCAAAAATATTAAAAAAAGTAAAAATGATAATGCGATGTCTTTGAGAGGGTAGGGAAAGAGATGTATGAGAAAAGTGATAATGGAAAAAGATTTTAATTTATTTTAGAGAATAATCAAGACCACTAAATATAATCCAATGACTATTATTAAATGTTCTTATTTCTTATAATAAACAAGTGTTCTCACTTGATACGCTCCACACATATATATATATATATATATTATTAAATTAGTTAAATATGTTTTTAATCACGGATAAATAGTTAAGATTTTATTTTAGTTCTTATAATTTAAAATTTATGATTTTAATTTTTCAAAACTTAGAAATACATTAATTTAGGTCTCGCCACACAATTTACTACACATTTTATTACAAATTAATTATGATTTTTATTGATAAAGATTGAAAAGGGGTATTTTAATTTTTCAAGGATTAAATCCACATGTTTTAAAAATTTTAAAAAATTTGAAAGAGATTTTTTAAAAATAATATTTTTAATGTTATTTTTTCTTAATTTAACAATTACCAAAAAGATTTTTTTTTTGGTCAAAAAAGATTTTGGTTTCAGTCATCATCATAGGCCCAATATTCACCAAACAATACGTAAACCCAAATACAAAAAAGAAGCACAAATATACAAAAAAGACAAGTTGGGCCTCAACGGTCATCAATAACCCAAAACACAACAAAAAAAAAACGTATATAATTGGGAACGTGCTCAAGTAAAAAGGGCGAATAGACCAAAAAAGATGTGATGTGGGCCTCACACAACTTCAATAGCCCAGGAGTTTAGTTAGAAGACAAAATGGGCCCAACCCAATGCATATCCACTTTGAGCAACCAAAAAAAATTAACAAAAGAAATTAAATTCAATAATAAGGGTCGCAATTCGGTAACCTTCGACTTCAGAGCATTATGGTACCTTCTTATTTTTTTTGGATTGAAAGGAGACATAAAAGTCAAAGTTATATAGGAACGAGTCGTATACTTTCTGCTAAATCATTTCGAAGACATGAAGTAGATTTTGAATGAAACACATGTATTATAAATGAGAATGTGAAAAATGAGGGAACACAATAAAAAATACATGATAATGGCTTGAGGGGGTCAGAAAATTTTTCAAAAATTAAAAATACAAATTCTAATAGTTAAAACATCATCCCAAATCTATAAAAATACTAGACCCTTAAAAAAAGTTAAGAAAAAATTATTGAATGGTTAAAGAAGATACCAAACCTTTTCTCCCCAGAGGGTACTAGGGGTGGGTAAGAACCCGTGACCCGCCCGGAACCCGACTAAACCGTGAAAAAGAAATAGGTCACAAGCGGGTCACAACGGGTTTCGGGTTAAATAATTTGAAAAAAAGCGTTTCAAACGGGTAACTGTGGTCGGGATCGGATGGCCAAATTTGTTTATCGGTATCCGAACCGACCGAGATGGGTTATCTTCTACCTTTGTGCATCATCAAACAAGGAAAATGGTACATTTCTATTTCACTTCTCTCCCCTATACTCATTTCTGCACTATCTCATTTCAACCAAACTGGGTGTTAGAGAGGAGCTAGCAAAAGGTGAGGTGAGTGCTTTTGGTTTTGGTAAAGTGAAGTGGTGGTGAGAGTTTTTAGCGAGGGAGTGAAGAGTTTTGGTGTGAAAAGAGGTAGAGAACAAGAGTGAGGAGATTTTTTTTTTTTTATGTAAGACCAAAAGTATCTCTGACTAGAGGCAATAGTATTCGAGTCAGGTAGGACCTTTATGAGCAATCAAACTCTCCATTTGAATATTTAACACATGTATACCCTCAAACTCGAAATCAAGCTCAAACTCGAAACCAACAACTCATCCGAGGGAAAGTGTGAGGAACGTTTAAGTTTCATGCGGGAAGGGTTTCATTTTTAAAGATAAAGTGTTGATATAACACCTGGTGAATGAAGCATTATCTATTTTTGTATTCATTTAGATAGTTTTTTCTAGTATAAGTGTTATCTAAGTGGCCATGGATAATGATTCTTTCATAAAGTGCTATGTAAGTTGCATTTTTTTCTAGTGAACTTAGATAGCGCTTGATTCTAGAAGCCAGAATGAATCCCTATATATCTCTGGTGCTCTATACTTTCCTTATAGCTAGAGATGGGTAACGGGTCGGCCCGCACCGGTCCGCGTAAGCCCGCGGTTAAACGGACTTAACCGTTTGTGCCCGTGTGCTAAATGGCCTTGTTCTTTTCTAGTCCGCCTGAGCGAGATAGTACTTCATCCTGAAGAAACTTACTCTCGCTCAAGCTCGCCCAGGCTCGCTTGAGTGAGAGAAAACAGAGGCCACTGCAACTTTTTTATAAATCTTGCTCAAGCTCATTCAACCTGTCTCTTTTCTTCTATTTTGCTATATTAATTCTTCTTGTTCTATTCAATCCTCTTCCTTCTCCCATCTTTAATCACTTGAAAAATACACAAAAATTGGATCAAATGATTTCATTTATATACATATCTCGGAATACATAGTTGAATCCAAAATATTCTTAAGTTAGGAGAGTTGACTTCCAAAGTAAACACAATTTAAAGGATAAGTTCTCTAATTCATAATTGAATTTTACTTAATTTAAGCACTTATCAATACGCACATGAGGTGTCATATTCATTAAATAATGTGGCGGCATACCACTGGATGTTTGTGTAAAACTTCTTTACACTGATAGTGTATATAAATTAAATCCTAAAAAATAATGTGAATGAACATAATTACATGTCTACTATCTTGCATACACGTAAACTAGTATTTTAATCACTATATTATATGAGATTTTTTTTATTTTATTAATACTTCTAATATAACCAAAAAGACCAAATATAAAAAATTTTAAGTTATAAAAGTCAAACAAAAATATCCAAAAGATAAGAAGAATGATATATAAAAGTTATTAATGCGTTTCTTAATTAGTATTCTTGTTGGGAACCTGAGATTAGCCTTAACCAATACCTCAAAAATCTCTGCAACAGAGTCTCCATAAAAAGGTAGAATCCTGGCCAACATTGTGTAAAGAATCACACCACTGCTCTCCCCATCAGAACCTTCAGCGCCACGTAATACGGCGTACCCACCACCCCACTCATGCTCCTTCCATCATCGAACCACTCCGCATAACCAAAGTCGGTGACTTTACAAGCTAATTTGGGGTTTAGGGTTTTTTATTATCTTCTTTATGATTCTTATATTAGGAAAATGTTGGGTATTTGTTTGCTACTCAACAAGGTGCTAAAAAGATCTTTGATGCTGATGGTAGGTGTGATGAAATAGATGGGGATTTAGGTAAGCATTTTGAGAGGGGATAAATAGAGGAAATGAGAATGGATGTGCATGTGGGGGATGTGGGGAGGAAGAAAAGTTCACGGCGGTGAAAGTGAAGGTCAGATGTCAGAAGAGGAGAAGATGAGGACAAGAAAGGGGGAAAAACAAACAAAAATGATTTTACATTAAAAATACATAAAAACAACAAAATGTAAATATCAAATTTAACAAGAGTTCTTTTACAATATTGATAACCTATTCTAACGCATAATTAATATTGCTTCATGCGTGAACCATCCGCTTAATGGTTCACGCTAGTCGCCGCCTTATAGAGTTTGCATTTATAGACAACCCAACATGATCTTTTAGTGCGCACAGTACAACTGTAAAATGCCTCTTTTTCAGCAATGCACCACAATGGGCCAACTGGCCAAGGTTGTCCAAATCAAAATGTTTTTTTTTTTGGGTTAATTAATTAATCAATGAATTTTCTAATCAATTAAATTATTAATTAAATAAAATTAACTAACCCATCAAGTAATTAATTAAAAATTTATTTAATCAATTAATTATCTCATTTTTAAATTTTTTAGAGCAATAATAAAAGGCAACGATAAAAGGATGAAAATAACAATGAGAATAAAATTCTTCCCGGACAAAATTGGGTGTTATAAAAATGTACTCAGCTTTTGGACAACTCTTATAGGTAGTAAACAGTAAAAAAAGGTCAGAAAAAGGATGTATCAACTTGCGATTTCTCCCCTATTTATGTTATGCGAAGAAATAATTAAAATAGGGGCGTGACACTAATTTTTATCATTTATCTTCTACCCATGTGACATCAAACAAGGAAAATGGTACATTTCTATCCCACTTCTCTCCCCTATACTCATTTCTGCACTCTCATTTGAACCAAACTGAGTGTTAGAGAAGAGCTAGTGAAAGGTGAGATGAGTGCTTTTTGGTTTTGGTAGTGAAGCATGAGACCTTTTAGCGAGGGAGTGAATAGTAGTTTTGGTGTGAAAAGAGGTAGAGAATAAGAGTGAGGAGGTTTATTTTTGGTGTAATAAGACTACAATATCTTTCATGGGAGACAATTCTGTTTGAGCCGGATAGGACTTCTATGTGTGATAAAGCTCCTCCTTTGAATATTTAACACACATGTATACTCAAAGCTTAAATTTGAGGCACTGGTTAAACTAGAATAACCCTTAACAACTCATATATTCTCGTGCTCAATGGTATATACAAGAGTACTGTGAGGACGTTTGAGTTTCATGCGGGAAGGGTTTCATTTTTTAGGATAATAAAGTGTTGAGATAACACCTAATGAATGGAGCATTATATATTTGTATTCATTTAGATAGTGCTTTCTGATAGAAGTGTTATCTAAGTGGCCATAAATAATGATTCTTTCATAAAGTGCAGTGCTGTCAGTTGCATTCTTTTTTTTTTTCCTAGTGAACTTAGATAAACGCTTCATTCTCTATAGTCTATACTTTCCTTTTAGCATTGATTACACTTAAAATGTCATCTAAGTGATGCTATTAATTAAACCTCTTTCGAGGCGTATATCGATCCATTATAGATTCTTCAAATTTTACCTTGGCAAAAAGTGAGGTTAGATGAAAATAATATTAAAGTCGCAAAATAATATATTTTCATGTTCATATATACGTTCATGAGCTTTCACGCTTGGTTGAAATTTGTTAGTGTCTTCGTTGTTCAAGCATTTGTTGACGTACCACCATTAAAATATATTATTGAGTTTATTTTTATTTTTAATGTACAACTAAAACAATGAGATTTAATTCAACCTAAAACCTCATAATAAAACACTTTCAATTGCTCTATCAAAGCATCACTTTCATTTCATGCACGATCGATATCATTATCCTATTTGCTTGCGGTACCAACATCACAAGACATTGTAAAAACTTATGAACTCAATGCCTCAGAAAGAGACCATGTTGAGATTCAGAAAGGAGAATCAACTAATGGTATCCATTACAAAACCATGGCGCCTCTCTTATAGTAATTTAACACTGTAAAAGTCAGAACCATTCATTTTTTTATACGTTAAATCTACGGTCACAATCGTGTGATCCACCATAGACTAATTTTTTTTGATCCATGCTAAACGTTTCATAGCAAGTTGAATTAATTATAATGTCATTCCATGTATAATACAACAGCCGTGGCGGGCAGGCTCACAGTGAGGTTGAAAAGCTGAGCTCGCTCGTCTTAGAGGCTCAAATGACATAGTTGCAGCTATATATGCTGCCGTTTTCAATTATACCGCCTATATGATTTTTTTTTTTTTTTTGTAAATCATGGGTAAACAATCCTATTCGGGATTTAGTGCTCCCGCCCCTGCCGAAAAATGTGTTTATATATATATATATATATATATATATATATATATATATATATGACATTGACTGAACTGATCTAATCTCTAGAAAATAGAAGTATATGAAACTCGACAATTCTTTATTATCTATTCTTTATCTTGTTCTTCTTACTAACCTTGGTCAAACGTACATATATATACATTATTTTGGACTATGATTCTATAATTTTTTGAGTGTGGATAATATATATTTAAAGAAAAATAAATTAAGCATTTCCTATTTTTAAAATCTAGTAGTAACTTCAAAGCAATCTATGAATTTTATAAACCAACCTATTTTTTTTGTAAAAAAATTCGTATTTCTAATTTATTTTCGTCTCAGTATATAGAAGAATAATAAATCCATTTGTGAAAGAACAGTGTTGATTTTGAGAAAGCGATATCTCTGTTTATATATGAAGTGAAAGGAATCTGATCACTTTTGATGTCAAACTAGTTGACATCTTCAAAAACTCCGCAATCCTCTATGTTTCTTGAATACGTCTACATGAAAATGTTAGGGTGTGTTTGTGAGTTTAGAGAGAGGGGAATGAAAGGATTGGAGGGGAAATAGAGGGGAAGTAGAGAAGGGGGAAACTTTGTAAAATGTATTTGAGAGAATCAAACTCCCAACTACAAAGGGGGATGACTTCCAATAAACATTTCCCTTCCCTCCCTTTCCCTCTAAAACTCAACTCACAAACATACCCTTAGGGTTTAACGTTTAGAATTTAGAGTAAAAAAAAAATCTTATTATTCCTCTCATATAAAACAATAAATAATAGATTAAAACATTAAATTTTATGATAATATGTTATATTATTCCTCTCATATAAAAAATAATTGAATTAAATATACTTATTTTGAATAAAAATTCCATCCTATTTTTTTCCTTACAAAAATCTTTGGTACAAATTACATATATATATATATATATATGCTATAATTCATATAAAAAAGTACATAGAATGCACATAATTACATGTCTACTATCTTGCATACACGTAAACTAGTATTTTAATCACTATATTATATGAGATAATTTTTTTTTATTTTATTAATACTTCTAATATAACTAAAAAGATCAAATATAAAAAATTTTAAGTTTTAAAAGTCAAACAAAAATATCCAAAATAATAAGGAGAATGATATATAAAAGTTGAGTCAGGATCCGTTGACACCAGGTGTCAAACTTTATGAGTTACACCTGTTAACTTTTTGAAAAATGTGAATTTGATCAATCCAACCGTTGAATCACATTATATTACCTTCATGATCATGTATATCAAATTTCAGATAATTTGGACATTCGTATGTATGTTATCTAATAGTAAACTTTTGCTTATATTTTAAAAATATATTATACGTTAAAATAAATTAGTTTGATGAAGTATCAATTAGTTTTCAATTTTTATAAAATTTATAGGCTTGATCTACTTTATAAGAACTTTCAGTTCAACGGTTGGATTGGTCAAATTCATATTTTTCAAAAAGTTATTAAGAGGTGTAACTCATAATGTTTGACACCTAGTGTCAATGGATCCTGACTCATAAAAGTTATTAATGCGTTTTTTAATTAGTATGTTTAAAATTTTACTCTCTCCATTTCATATTGATAGTCGTTTTAGGAAAATAAATTTTTTTCATAATATGAGTCATTTACTAGTTTCTATGTGAGTATTAATGTTAGTTTTCCATTTTTACCCTCCCACTTTTATGAGAAAAGAAACTTAAAAAACTGTGCACCACACTACTCATTAATATATTTAGGTAAAATGAAAAAAAGTGTGTAGTAAATTAATAAGGGTAATTTAGTAAGATTACTATGTCTTTTAAGTCATTTATTATTGTTCTTAATTTGTGTGTAGAAACCTTAAACGACTGTCAAAATGGAATGGAGAGAGTAATATACTAAAAAATAAGGAGAGATTTAAACCACGTAGATATACTATTAAGCGCCCGTTTGGTTTACAGTTGAGTAAAATTGATTCTAAAAATGAATGGTTGAGATTGATAGTGCACACATTACGAAGTACGTTGGACGGAAGTGATTTAAAATCAATTCTGCAAAATCATGGTTTTGTTTAGTCAAAATCTAAACCAAACGGGCTATAATTAGATAAAGATAAAATTCAAACTCTTTCTAAATTTTATAATTTTTAAAATAAAATAAAAATGCTATGTGGATAATATAGAAGCCTCATTGTTTTGAGAATAAATATAAGTAAAAACTCAAATTTAATACATAAAAATTGAATTTATTTTTATATTTTTAACTAATTACTCCTTAATTATTTTATATCTAATGTTTTTAGGGTTTTTTTTAACTAACGACGCCAACAAGTTGACCGAGCCTCTGTTTTTTTTTTTTTTTTTTGGTGCACAACCGAGCCTCTGCTTTGACACCAAATGAGAATCGAGGATGACAGAGAAGGGCGTTGACCTTCAAATCATTTCCCCATGTACAAACCACTCTCTTGCAGACATTGTGGACTACTAGTTTATTAATTTGACATTTTAACTCTATTATATATTATCGTGATATCCGAGTCACTAAGGTGAGAAATTGTATTTACATATATAGTGCTTTGTATTATTGTAGAGCACAGTATAAATTAATTTTGAAGAATTGAAAAAAATGGCGGCTGATTAAGGTTGAGTAAAATTGATTCTAGAAATAAAATGATACACGCGTTACGAAGTACGTTGGATGAAAGTAATTTAAAATCGATTCTGCAAAATCATGATTTTGTTCGGTTAGAATTTAAAACAGACGGACTATAAAACATTAAATACGTGTGAAATCGATTTCCAATATGCTCTATAAAAATTCAAATGAAGCTAATAATAATTCTGTTTCTATACATCAATGAGAGGTAATAACAGGTATTTTTTTATGAGAGGCAATGACACTCGAATCAATTACCTCTTGTACTAAACATGTGAATGAGTTGGTGGTGATGAGAGATTGTTCTAGTTTAATAAATAATTTCGAGTTCAAATCATTTGTATATGAGGACACATGTCTTCTTCCACAAACAAAATTTACCTGTTGATCTACTGATATTAGTTTAAAGAAATATTTAGTTATTTACATTTCACAAATACTAGGGTATAACAAAATAACAAGTTTTGAGCTTCAATAATCAATAAATAATTAAATAGTTACCCCATCTCGTCGACGTCTTGGTTTATTTGGTTGATAAACATAAACACGGTGACAATGACAGTACACACACAGACCCCCACAAATTAATTGTCATCAAAGAGTTGTTGCCATCTATAAACCTCTTTGTCTTTGACCATTTCATGTCTTTAGATTAACGAAACAAATAAAATAAAATTATTTTCATCATTTCATTTTATTAAATATCCCATTTCTTTTCCATTAATTTATAATGGAGGGAATTCTTTTTTATTATATTTTAAAAATAACTATATAATAAAACAATAATTTCATTTTATTCCCTTTTATCCTTCATTAAATAATAAATATCCCCAATAAATATTCAATCGCTAGTGAGAAAGGTGACTCTTTCTGTCAACAGAGTAGGAACCAACAACCAACCTTCATTCCAATCTTCAAACTTTTCAAAGCTGTGAATTACCGGCCATTGCCTCTATAAATATCCCAATTGCAAAGAACCCATCACAACATAGCAAAGGATAAAACCTTAACTACAAAATGGCCAAAAACTCATACACTATGCCCCTTCTTCTCCTTCCCCTCCTCTTCCTCATGAATCTTATTAGAACCTCCTATGCTGGTGGCATAGCCATCTACTGGGGCCAAAACGGCAACGAGGGAACCTTATCTGAAGCATGTGCCACTGGGAAATACACCCATGTTAACATTGCCTTCCTCAACAAGTTTGGCAATGGCCAAACCCCTGAAATGAACCTTGCTGGTCACTGCAATCCAGCAACCAATTCCTGCACCAAATTCAGTGCAGACATCAAGGACTGCCAAAGCAAAGGAATCAAAGTGTTACTCTCTATTGGTGGTGGAATTGGAAGCTACTCTTTATCTTCCCCTGAAGATGCCAGAAACGTTGCAACATTCTTATGGAACACTTTCTTGGGTGGCAAGTCATCATCAAGGCCACTAGGGGATGCTGTCTTAGATGGAATTGATTTTGACATAGAACTTGGTTCAACAGCAAATTGGGAACACCTTGCACGTTTTCTCAAGGCATATGACAGAGTAGGAAGCAGAGTGTACCTAGGTGCTGCCCCTCAATGCCCAATTCCTGACAGATTCTTGGGTACTGCCCTTAATACAGGGCTTTTTGACTTTGTTTGGGTTCAGTTCTATAACAATCCTCCATGTCAGTATGCTAATGGTAACATAACTAACCTTGTGAATTCATGGAACCGATGGACAAGTACGGTTCCAGCAAAGAAGATATTTTTGGGGCTTCCGGCGGCTACCGCGGCGGCTGGCAGCGGTTTCATCCCGGCTGATGTGTTGACATCTCAAATCCTGCCGGTGATCAAGAAGTCACCAAAGTATGGTGGGGTGATGCTTTGGTCAAGATTCCATGATGTCCAGAGTGGGTATAGCACTTCCATTATTAACAGCGTGTGAAGTCTCTAGTTTGTACTTGGTCAATCATTTTGTATCATCAACTTGTCATTTTAAAGTAATAATAATCAAACTAATCGAGAAACATCAATATATAATATTGTAAAAGTAGTAGTGTTGTTGTTATCTTCAATTAATTGTGCGCATCGCGTATGAATATTAATGAATTGCACTCTTGACTTTAAAATATAGCTATACATTGTTTTTGGTCTCTTCATGCACTCAACAAGTTAGAAAAACAAATGTAGTTTTCTCTTATTGTTAATTTATTGTATAAACATTCTTCTTTTATTTTCAACTCCGTTAATACTTAATATATAGTGTATTTTTTGGACAGGGATAGATAACAAAATGATTATTTAGAACTGCGACGAATTGAAGCTCTCAAATCAAAGCATATTGAGACTCAAACTAGCATATATCTTGCAAGCATAATTGGTTTTAAAATTTAGTTGAAAGCAAGCATATATAGATGACAAAGTCAAATTTAGAAACAGAATTTGAGACACGCCCAACCCATATTGACTTATTCCACACAGCTTTTAAAATATATGAAGCAACATAGAGGTTATAAT
The DNA here is from genome assembly GCA_026901365.1 of Sesbania bispinosa. Taxonomy (NCBI): domain Eukaryota; kingdom Viridiplantae; phylum Streptophyta; class Magnoliopsida; order Fabales; family Fabaceae; genus Sesbania; species Sesbania bispinosa. Next base: position 474,620 of record QLOH01000600.1, on the reverse strand, counting down.
ACCGCAAACTATATATGATTTTGGAATTTTGAAGGCGAAAAAGTTTATTTGATTTGCATTTTCACTTTCTATTTTTATTTTATATTTTAATTCTGGTTTCTATATTTTAAAATTTTATTAAAAAAAATTAAAAATGCTGAAACGATATTTTTTTTATTTTCAGTGTTTATGTTTTTTTCTTTATAAAATTTTAAAAAACAGAAATAGGAAATCACACAAACAGTCCTAAATGCTCAAAGCGTTTCTCATTCGAATTTCTTACCCAAACTTCAGTGACATACAAATCTGTCCATGGCAAATATAAAACCTTAAAGAACTTTACAGGGGAAAAAATGATAACAGGGGAATAAAATGAAGAGACGTTGAAACCAGGAAACAAAGAAACAGCCAAAAAGCAAAATTGGCATCAACTCATCCATCAAAGGGGAATATTCTAATCTAAAATTAAATGTAATGTGTCCTGAAAGGCTGAAACTTACGTGGCCACTCTTCACCTTTCTTCTTGTTTACAGTACTGGTAGATATATAATATATTGTGAGTGGAACTTCCATAATCCATATAGGTTGCGTGCCACTTTATTATACATACAACTACAAGTGTGCTATTCTTCTCCTTTCACTGTTCTTTGATTCTGCATATGGAAAAATTACGTATATAATAATCATAAAAAAAAATCGAAAAGGATAAGTCTCTTTTTAAACAGTCATATTGTGAGTGCTTTTGGCGTCAAAATATATAATGTATCCAGTAGGAGGCTTCCAAACAAAAAATGCTATATCCAAAAAATTTAATATTTTGGAGCAGAGAATTATATTTAATTTTGTCTCAGAATTTGTCCAATATATATGCAAATATTAATTGATCATGGCTAAAAGAACGGGGAATATTGTTTGAAGTTTGAACAGCTGGTGGCAAAACAACAACCACTTTTTTTTTTTTTTTAGTTGAAATACCACTCTTTCAATATGAGTGCATTGTGAGTGACAAAATTTTAGTTGTGGACCAGTGGTCATTCCCTGATAGAATTATTGGCTAATAACTATGAGATAATTCGTGGTTTACCGATGACTATATAATTATTAATATTAAAAAAATTTAAACCAATTTCGTATAGAGCAATGATACACTGATTTTACCACACCGCAATTCTCCGTTTAAAATCTCATTCTCTCTCCCTTTTTTTTGGTTGAACGTAAATCAATCGCGGTACATTTGTGTGTGTCCACTGTTTATGGGACACAGATACTTTCGTTTAGTATAAGTAATTATATTCATATATCTATTTTTTCTTTCTTTTCCTTCTCCATTCCTTTTTTTTTTCTTTTTACCTCTCTTTCTTTTTTGTTACAATATTTATCACACCTCCCACTTTTTCTCTCATCTCTCTTTATTTTTAGAGGTGGATCCACTTCTCAAATATATATTTAATGAATATAACACATCATGTGTTATTAAATTTAATAAATAATATAACAATATATTAAACCCTTTCTTTTTTACATTGCATACACTCTTTTACATCAATCTTTCTCTACATCTCATTTTCCTATTCCTTTAATTTATCTCTCTTCTTTCTTATCATAATATTTTTATCACATATATATCTTTCATTTTCTCTCATCTTTTTCTTTTTTTATCTTTCTTTCCTACATCTTTCACAATCCAAAATAGAGAATGAAAGAAACAATTTCCAGTATAATAAATGATATAATATAAAAGTAAGAAAAAAATAGTAGCAAAAAAATATCACTATATACCCTATTTTTTGGTGTAGAGGGGAAGGGAAAAGGAAGAAAAAAAAATGAAATCATGATTTTGAGAAAATTACAACCCCATGTATTAAATGTTTTTTGTTTCTCTTCTATAAATTATACTTCCTCTTTTCTTTTTTATAAACCACTTCTTATATATAAGTTTTTGTGGTAATTTTTATAAGGTACTTTACAATTTTAAAGCAGCATTTATTATTTTTCTTATTATTTACCATTCTTAACTTTAATGTTTTTTCAATTACTAAATGGTAGTGGAGTTAGTTAGTGATGATATTAAATAAGGGTAAAATTATAAAGTTCAACTATTTTTTAAAACTCTAATAAAATTAACTAACTTTAAACACTTTTATTGATATGTATAATTCGACTTAGTGTATCTTATAAAAATGTTCGAATGGAGTATTAGCTACCACCGCCTGTTACCATGAGAAAGTCTGAGAAATTATTCATACAATTAATAAATGTCATTTTCCTCTATTTTTTTCCACTATATCACTTATTACATCTCATATTCTTTTCCCTTTTCCTCTTTCTCTCATATTATTACATGAGTTATTGTACATTTTGGATGCACACATAACATTCCATTCTCATAAAGTTTTGGTAGTGAATTATAGTATTGTTATTTATTGTGTTGCTATACTTATGGCCAAACCTGTCAAACTCAAGGATTGATGTTAACTCGTGGAACACATGTACACTCCAATTCTTTTTTTTAAGACCACATATATAAGAATTAAAATAAAATTACTTTTATTAAACACATATAGTAATTCATGCATAATTATTTTAGCTATTAATTTTATAATTAAATTTATCAAACTATAAATCAAACGGACACTTAATTAAAAGTAATCAATCATGCTATTTTTTCTAGAAAATCACATTTAAAAGTCTCAAAACTTATAAATGTGTGTTTGATTTTCATCAAAGTTTACAAATGTGGATTCAGATCCACATTTTAATTTTTTTTTTTTATGGAAATCAAACATACTAAGTCCAACATGCCCAAGTTCAAACATACCCTTAGCTGGTAAGAGTTTATCTAATATAAAAATTATATTTAAAAAACTTAATGATAAATCAAAAAAATAATACTCAAGCAACATAATTATATACATAAAGCAGTTTAACAGGTTAACAGAACATGTAATAAGTGACATGATGGATTGTAGATAACATTGATAATAGAATAAATTTATAGAAAATGATTTGAATATATGGCTGATTTGAAGAGTCGATCGTGACCTACATTGATGAGTTGAGTTATACTAATTTGTAGAAACAAATTGCTGGGTATATGCAAAAAATGATATTGCATTGAATCACTGGATCATAAATGTACAACTTTGATCTTGGAACAATTTTATTGAGTCACGATTAATTAAGGCAGAGATGATGAATGCTTAGGGTCTGTTTGGTTTGCATTTTCATTTCCTGTTTCCTGTTTTCTGAAATTTTACAAAGGAAAAACTGGAAATGTTGGAAACGGTATTTTTTGTTTCCAGTTTTGCTTTGTAAAATTCTAGAAAACAAAAAACAGAAAATGGAAACATGAAATAAAAATGCAAACCAAATATGCCCTTAAGGGTTTGATTTGTCTTTTGTGTTTTCAGTATATAGAACGGAGCATTGAAGAAGACTACCAAAAAATGATTGAAAATTTTGGGTACAGATTTTGATAATCTTCTTGTGAGTTTGAGAGTCCAACCGATCGCCTATCCAACGAGCTTGGGGCTATGTTTGTGAGTTAAATTTTGGAGGAGAAGAAAAGAATTTATTAGAAGTCCTTTCCCCTTTAGTGTTTATGAGTTTAGAGAGGAGAGAAATGGAAGGATTGAAGGGAGAAGGGAAGGGGAGAAGAGAAGAGAAAAACTTTATAAGGATTTAGGGTTATACATCAATTATGATATATATATGTCAATTGGATGGGTAATACGAGTCTATGACTTGTATCCACATTAAGAATAGGGTGATCAATGGGTCACGTAAATTGCTTCTAAATTTACAACTATTGAAGGGAGTATATGAATTAATTGAGAAACATGGTCCCTACACAGGGTGAAAAACAATTGTTTATCATATCGTTGAGCATGTGCGATGTTGGCAACTTTTAATGCTGATAAGTGATACAATAGTGATAGTACATTATAACGATGACTCACAAGTCACAACGTGACATAAATAGATGCTGAAGCATGAAAGCTATAGGGTAAGTGACCTTTTCTCCCTATTCATGATTCTAATGCTACTACTTTTCTTAACACACATATAAACGTGTATCATGAACTCATTTGTTAAATTGATAACATTTTTTGTTTGAATAAAAACTTGTATCAGAAGAAAAGTAAAAGTTGTTAAATTGATAACATTTTTTGTTTGAATTAAAACTTGTATCAGAAGAAAAGTAAAAGTTCCCACATCATGTTCATGACATGTTACAAGCCTTTAAACGAACTAGAAATTGAAAACTGATATGCTTGAGACTAGCTTACCGCATATTCCATACAGCCTATGAATATGGCATAAACCAAACACTACTGAGAGTGATTTCTATCCTGGTCCACGTTTGAAACATAGTTTTGGTGTTAACATAGTTTTGGTATAAACTAAACGCACTAGATGTATAAAATGAAAGTTTACATTATCTCAACGCAGCTATATATAAGTATATAACAGCTCAATGGCTAAGTGTCAGTCCAGGATATGGCTCAAAGCGTTTCACATTCCAATTTCTTATCAAAATTTGAAAGACGTGTACTAACATCTGCTAATATCGAACAGAAAGTTTACAGAAAAAATATGATAACAATAATGCAATAAATAATGAAGAAAAGATGAATCCTAGGAAACAAACAAATAACCAAAATGCAAGATTGGCACCAACACACCAAAAAGGAATGTGTTCTTCTAAAATTAGATGTAGGCCTGCCTCAAAGGCGCTGAAAAATTTAATTCATGGCAACTCTGCATCTTTCTTTTTGTTTAGATCGTTCGGACCTGGATATTGTGAATGGAGTGGAACCTCCATATGGGTTGCCTGCCACTTTGTACAAGGGCTACTTCCTCTCCTTCTTTAACCATTCCTTGCTTCTGCAGATGGAAACAAGACATAAGAACATGAAGAAACTAAAAACAAAATGGGGAATAGTAAGACAAGTCTTTGTTTAAGCAGTTATGTCAGTGCATTTTGACGTCAATAGAATCTACCAAATAAGTTCATATAAAGCACAAAGGACCATGGTTAAAGTATTGCATGAATGAATAAACCAAGACATGATTTATCTTGTTAGCAGCATTCTTAAGTAACATTTCAATCACAGAAGATATCCTCAAAATATTACCTTCAGCAAATCCAAGGCTTTTGCGAAAGTCTCTTCGGCATCATCGGAGAATTCCATGTAAATAGGACAGACTCCTTGATACAAAGCCAGCCTCTGTTGTATCCTCTTCCTGCATGACCAGCAAAATTAGGTGGAAAACAAAGCTGTCATGGTTAATAATAAATGCAGATAAATACAAATTAGTTTTCAATTGAATACATACTTCAATAAATGAAATCAGATAGGTTGGTTAATAAGGTCACCAAATAATCAGTTTTACTTGTTACTAGGCACAGACATTCAACCAATAATAATAATAATAATAATAGAACTAATTGCTAAGGGATAATATCCATACAATGTAACCCAATATATTTCAGAATAATCTCTTAGGAATACTTGGGAACACATGCAATAGGTAACTGATTAAATTAGTTTCATCTTTATCTAGCATCTTCTACTTAAAAAGGAAAACTTTCTTGTCAATAAGAGAAAGGGAAAAAATAACTCACTGATCAGTAAAAGCAAATATGGTGCCTGAAGGTCGATAATGGCTCAGTAGGATAGACATGAAGCCTGATCTAGTGAAGACAACGGTTGAGGTTCCAAGGGTATTAGACATCATGGTTGCATGGTATGCAAACATCTCACTCATGTGGTTCTACATAGACCCAAAATAAATAAATCACACATTTTAGTGTGAACAGTAAAATGAGGAGAGCTCAATGATTAAAAAAGTCAGCACGGCAATAAAGCAAATCAAGCTTAGAGTTTAAACCTTGAATACTTGACCAATATTTGGTGGCATTTTCCCACCTGGTATGGTGGCTTCTGTCCGTAATGCTACTGTGTGCATTACCTTCACAGCTTTTAGTGGGAACCTGTATTATAATGAATCTAGTATTATTTTTGCATTCAATGAATACACTTGCTTTAGATTTGTTTTCTAAGTAAAATATCACTGTACCAATGAGTAACCAGATGCATGTAAACTAACAATGATCTAACCCCAACATTGCACATCATTAAAACCCAAATTTTTAAGGCAACAACAATTTGATTGTGAAATTTCCATTCCTTTGTAAGAACTCAAATAGGAGAAATATCAACCCATCAAGGTAATTGGACCCTTTGAGGCATGGAGTTAATTTGCTTACTTTCCATGAGCAGTTTCTCCAGAAAGCATGATTCCATCAGAACCTTCTCGAACAGCTATTGCAATATCAGATACCTCTGCTCTGGTTGGTGTTGGGTGAACAATCATGCTTTCCAGCATATTTGTTGCCACAATAACAGCCTTTCCCATGCTACGGCATATCCTGATTATCTCTTCCTACATTAGCAGGCATCATGAACGTTAAGATGAGCATAAATTGATGTCTAGTTATGGAAGTGAAACCAACTGATAATTATCTTTACCATTTATTTCAATTTTGTTTAAAAGGACTTTACCTGCAAAAGTGGAACCTCTTCAATAGGGAGCTCTGCACCAAGATCCCCTCTTGCAACCATAGCCTAAACAGGATGGCAAAAGAAGACATGTCAACATCAACAATCAATCAGTGAACATTAGTGAACAAGTGCTCTACAAACTTAATCCATAACCTCTAAGCAAAATAAATTCAAAACTAAATATTTCCGTTATTACAACATGTGCTAAATCATCCCAATTCCCCAGAATCAGGCAGTAACCATAATAACATAATGCAGGATTAGGTTATCACCCCATCAGACGCGGTAATAATTGAATGTAAGTTTGGTATAGAGTCTGCACTTTCAATTTTTACAATGACATGTATATCAGCACCACAGCCTGCAGTAATGGGTCAGAAATTGATCATATTTCTAAATAATCAGGAAATTTAGTCAGCCGTACTAATTTAAAGAAATCATAAGTATCTTGAATATTTACTTTTCAAATAATTCTTCAGCTCATGAACTACTTGTGCATCCTTAACAAAGGAAACAGCATAGAAATCAACTCCGTTATCTACTCCGAATTTTATGTCTTCCCAATCCTTCTCTGCATCAAATACATAGGAATATTATGTCCTTGAGAAACCAACAAAACCTTAATCCCCAACCAGTACACGCATACACAGAGAGGTGAGCAAAAGGAGATAGACAATAATAAAAAATTTATCAAGAATAGGAATAATAATAATCAAAAGTCTAACCAGTGATGGAAGGCAGTGTTGCACTTTTTCCTCTAACATTCAAATGTCTCCTTGACTTGAGCTCTCCTCCATCAACAACTTCACATTTCACAGAATCCTCTGTCTTAGACTTGACCATCAAAGACATCATACCACCTACATCATGAGTCAGAAATCCACAAAAGACAGCATACCATCAAAGACCTGGCATTGACTCTTTTTGAGATAAATAGCAAATGAAGATATCGTCCAACAATAAGAATGTTAAACCTTTAAATGCACTATGCAGAACATTGTCTCTTGCACGTCATAATCTTCTTTAGAAAAACATTAAAATGAAATCTTCTAACAATTTGCCAGTTTCCACCTTTGTAAGTAAATTACAATTAATGATCTTTAGATCTAACAGAAGCTAGTGGCTCTGCATAAATAAGGTTGCAAATTGGGGTAACAGGATCCACATATATTTTTTTTATTTAACAACTCAAAGTAGACATTAAATTGCAATTACTTGTGTACATGCAGTGCTCTCATCCCTGACCCAGAAACCATGCTGATTAAAGAAAAATTCTAGCCATGAATCAGGGAAATATTAAACGGTTCAAAATGCAGACAAGTTATGACATATTTGCACCAAAAGGCGGCCATGCCATAATGCCCCCTCCCTGAGATTACAAATTTTTAGGAGAATTGCCTACTTTGCAGTCACAAAATTCAATAAAGATTAAAGAATGCACATAAGAATAAATTACTCCCATCTTTTCAAATTCATCAATCCATGAGCATGACACAAAGTTGTTAGAAAATTCAAATTTTAACATTTTAACTAATCAGTTGGTTGCCCTACCATCAACAAGAAGCATGTCCCCCTTTTCCACATCATTGACAAAATCATCATAGTTCACGCTAACACAATCAGAAGTTCCAACACCGCGCCGGATAGTAAAAGTGAATTCCTGGCCACTTTCTAACATGATTGGTTGAGGCAAATCCCCGCTCCTAACCTCAGGACCCTGAACACAGAGAAATGAATTATCAGCAGACACAAAAACAAAAGTGTAGTCATGAAAATATAATATGAACAAAGTAGCCTTGTTAAAAAAATTGAAGGAATAACTTACCTTGGTGTCAAGCATAATTGCAATTACATTGTCCTTGGATTGAGCATTATATTCTTTAACCAAATCAATAACTTTCTGATGAGAAGCATGATCTCCATGAGACATATTCAAACGGGCTACGTTCATCCCAGCTTCAGCCAACTTCCAAATCATTTCCTTGGTATTGGTAGAAGGACCAATGGTACACACAATCTTTGTCTTTCTCCTAAAAGTGGGCTTGGACCACATTCCAACAGAAGTGTCACCGAGTTGCTGCATACCACGTAAGTGCTGCAACTCCTCCTCAATCTATTAACCATAACACAAAAAGGGTTACAACAATTTTCTCAATACCTTGCATCCACCTACATTCACTTCCATTTTTAGCATCTGGATCCTTCCCAAAATGGCAATTTTCCTCACTCTCCCATCATTTTTTTTCTTAGCAACCAAGCAACAGAAGCAAAATTGCAATAAGACAGAGATAAGGCACGAACCTTTGAATCATCCTCAGGTGAGACGGGCACGACTTCAGCGGGTGCAGATTTCCTCGCATTGATGATGCAGCTCCTGAAGCAAACTTTGGGGAGTTTGTTCCTGTGGGGTGGTAACACTTTAGACGCAAAAGTTGGAGGCTTTAACAAAGTTTGAGCCCTGTCATGTGCAGATCCTGAGGTAGGACGCGAGAGGGAGGTGTGAATTGATCGAGTGGCCACTACCTGAGACATTGTTGCAGAGAGAGAGAGAGAGTTGAAGGGTGATGAAAGAGAACGATGTGGGGTGTGAAGAATAGAAAGAAGGAGAAGAAGAGGGTGTGAGGTTGAGAAGAAGAAGGCGAAATGGAAGGTTTGGAGAAATCGCCGTTATATTCGGCGGAGACAAATAAGAAGTAAGAGGGACACAAGACAGGACAAGACAATAGACCTCTTCGTTTGTATCGAACGGATCAACAAACGAATTGCCCTCCTTAAACTTTGTAGTTGAAAGCAGGTGGAAGCAAACTGCGACGTCGTTTTAGTTTTAGAGTTTAGCTAGTATTTTCCCACGAGTAAACTAACAAATTAGTCCCTGACTTTGTGGGGACATTGAATTTGGATTCTCTATATTCACAAATTCACGCATTCGCCGCAGTCATCATATGGTAGTCGTCCGATGAAGATCGGACGATTCAAATGCCGAGATGAGTTTAAAATCCGATTTACTCATCTCGACATTTGAACTGTCTGATCTTCATTGGACAACTTTCATTTGGTGAATGCGTGAATTTGTGAATGCAGGGAATCCGGATTCATGGACATTAGCTCTTCTATTTCTTTTTTTTTTTTCCGTTAACACACTCACAACAGGTCACAGCTCTTGTTTAAATAATTTTAAAAAATACAATTAATATGTTTATTTAATTCTTTACTGTATTATTTATTTATATTTAATACTTCTTTACAGTTTTCCTTTTATTAATTAACACTCAATGCATTGGTAATGTTCATGGTGACAACTCCCTATAAAAACTTTTCACTTTTATTTTATTATCCGGTGCAATATTGCTAAGGTTAGAAAAATCGTATTAATAATTGGGGTGTCTAAAATAAGGGCTTAAATCGCTTTACCTTGGGTCGGCCCTGAGTAACATTTTTGGTTTAACCACAGGTATCCTCCACGGGAAGACAATCCTGTTTACTCGAAGTCGAGACCTTATTTAAGGGAAATCAAACATGTACCACTTGAACCAACCCTTGTTGGTGGTCGGTCCCGAGTAACTAACAAGTATGTCAAAGAAATAAATTTTAAATAAACATAAGACTAATATTGAAAACTATAATAAATGTTATTTTAAATTTTAAAATGACATAAAAATATGTTTTTTTTCAAAAATATTAATTATAAATAAATAGAAAAAGGTAATATTAGTATTTTACATTTGATTAAACTAGCTAATAAATTAGCCATTACTCAATAAGCTAACCAATAATCTACTAGCTAAAAATTGAAAATTTATAAATTAACTTACTGAAGCAAAATATGATTGGTAAAATTAACTTTTTATGTAGCTAATAAATGTAAGATTATCATAAATGGGCATATTTATGTAATTGTTTAATAAAATCTAATTTTTGCTATTTTCTAATTCTCACTAATTTCTTAAAGATAATTTTTTTTATTAACATATAAATAAATGTGTAATAATTAAAATAAATATTATAATACAGAAAATAAATTTTAGCTATATTTTATATTAACTTATATCAATGTGAATTATACCGTGCTTACCAAAAAAAAATGTGAATTACACTGTATTACTAGTAACTTTTCTATGAAATTTTTTGTCTCTTTAATATTAATAATAATAATAGTTATTATTATTAAAGGGGCCTAAGGCCTAATAATAATAATAATTATTATTATTATATATATAATATTTATAAAATTTTATATTGTGCCAAAATTATTTAATAAATCATAAAGACATGTGAAGATTCATTATACTGTATACTTTTGAAATATATGAAAATGAGAATGATTTAATAATAAGTTATTATTGTTAAAAGTTTACAAAATTTGATATAAATAATTGAGATAGTGAATAATTATAATTTAATGGCTAGATCAAATCGATAAATTATTAATAGTGTAATAATTGATATGATTTTTTTTGGTGCACTAATAATTGGTATGATTCACAATAATCATAATATAATATTCAATTTATTTTTAGTGAAATCTTATTATTGTTTTAATTTTGAACTAATCATTATTTATTTAGTTTTGAACTCTTATTATTTGTTTAATTTTGAACCAATTCTTATTATGTTTGTCTTATTATTGTTTTAATTTTGAACCAATTCTTATTATGTTTGTCTTATTATTGTTTTAATTTTGTACTTATTATTTGTTTAGTTGACAAATAAAAAAACATAACCTCATCTCATGAGGCCTAATTATCCATCACACAAAACGGCAACGTTTCTCGCTCAAGCCCTCAGAAAACGCGGGAAAATTTTCCGCCACTTCAACTCTAACTCAACTCACCATTTCTAAGATCCCAAAACCCCAACTCTACTACTCTCTGCATCTCTCATACCAAAACACCCCAATCTCGTGGTTCCGTCAAAACCCTCGCGGATCATCAACGTATCCCCTTCAACATGGATACGGAAGGGTTATCCCTAATCTGTGCCGGCCTCGGAACTATCGAAGAAAACGACCAAGGCAACCGAATCGGTTACTCTAAGGGGGAACACTGTCTAGGTATGCATCTCCCTCATTTCCGAATTTCCCCCTTTTTTCTTCGATTCCTTGAAAATTTTGGGTTCCTCATTGGTCATATTCGTTACTGGACTTACCAGATAACCTGAAAGACTTGCTGAGGTTTCTGAGGCGCGACGACCCGCAAACGCGCGATGTGTTCAAACAAGTGTGCAAATGGAACATCGTTTCCAAGGATTTGATACCAATCATCGAGCACCACCACGGAGATCGCAACTTGCTTTTGAATGCAGGTTTTTTAAAATTATTTTCAACTTCTCAATTTGCATATTGATGGGAGCGTGTTTGGGATTTGATTAATTAGTCCCTGTTGATTTTTTTTTCATTTTTTTCAGTGAAGGTTTTGGTGTTCCTTACTATGCCACTTGAGCCTGGTTCGACCGATATCTCTCAGCAGTTGGAGTATCTGTGGGGTTTGAAGTCTGCAGTGACGTGCAGTGATGTCGCTGCGGTGATAGTGTCGTTTCTTGAAAGACCTCTTGAGAATTTGGAGCGGTGAGTGAGTCAGAACAGCATTGTGTTTTTTCATTGGAAAATTCACTTATTTGTTTCGATTAATTTATGTATTTTTTTGGTATTTTTTGTTGTTGTTTTGTATACAGTGGTGGGTTCACCGAGGATGACTGGAAATTGGTACAGCTAGTGCTTACATTATTCAGAAATATCCTAGCCATTCAAGAAATCCCGTTGCATGAGAAGGCAGGGGGATTTGTTGGTCATTATTTGTCGATAAGAGATAGATTTTTGGAACTTTTGTTTCACGAGAATGTAATGGATATAATCTTGGTTATATCTCACTATGTTGGTGGTTCTAATGTTTATCTCCGTCAGGATAACTTGCTTCTACTGGATATTATCCATTACATTTTTCTGGGTCAGGACCCGGAGTTGATTGTTAGGGCCCATTTGAATGGATTAAAGGTTAGCCCTCTCAACTTCACCAAAATCATATTTTTTGTCAACCTGGCCAGGAGTACCCTGTCAATTTATAGATTATTCTTTCTAGAATGTGTTTTGGCAATATAACATATGAGGTTTTGTTGGATGCATGATGATTTCTTCTTTCTGTCTGCTACCTCTCTTGTGTTGCTATATGTTATTCTATGGTTGTATTTTGTTTGGTCAATTACATCTTGCAAAGTTTATTTTAGGAGAATGAAGACTCCCGAGCTTCCCTTGATAGTCTCCAGTCCATTATGGAGGAAGAAAAGAAGAAAAGGGCTATTTGTAGGCTTGGCAATATAAGTCGTCACTCACAATTTAGTGGAACATTTGCACGCCTTACCACGGTACTACTTTTTTGCTCTACAGACTAGGTTTTCTCATAGTGGACTTGCATGACATCAATTGACTATTTTTTGGTAGGATGGTTCTAAGGCAGTAGTTAAGGGAAATCCTAATTCTTCTCATAATATGCTGCTGCTTAAATCACAAAATGTCACTCGGGGTCCTGCCAAAAAAATTGCATGGGATCATCCAAGGTTGCCTTCAACAAAGGATAAGATATTGGAGTTGCTTCATGGATTTGTGAATCAGTTTCTGTCTGGGGGATACAATGGTATGGTTTTTCAGAATATATAGTGTCATTTGAAATATATATTTGTTTCAACTAGTTTCCAATTATAAAGCTAAAAGTAATCTCATGTCATTGCAATTTAAACCTGTATCAGTTTTGATGCGATCCATCTGTGAAGACATTGAAAAGGAACATCCTGCAATTCAAAAAAGCGATGTTGTTGTTTTCTTTCAAGTGGCTGAATTTGTCACTTCATTTCAGTTTTTCACGTATTCTGCTTCTAAGGTGAGAATGATAATAAGGAAACTGCATATCTCTTGGCATGCTTTTCTCTGTTCCTCTTTCAAATTGAAATACTTAACATTACTTCTTGATATGATGTATTAAATATAATTTTTTTTAAAGATATTCATGGTCTGGATCATGAAGGATTTCTGACTCATCTATATATTAGAATTTGATATATATTCTTCGCACATATTGGATTATTTTCTAATTACTCAGCTTTTAGATGTATGCAACTGTAATAAATCTCTGACTTGTTCATTCAAGTAGGTGTAATTTCCACAGCATGTGGAAGGAAACTTTACATATAATGATTGTTTGTAGGCCTTACAGTTTCTGAGTCCATGTAACTTTTTATTTAGTCTATAGTGGAGGATACTAACAAGTACTAACTATTTTTGTACAACACAAGAGGTAACAACGATGCAGGTAACAATTCAAAAATGGTTACACCAATGAGTCTCCAAATCTACTTCCATTTCTGGACACTGATATATAACTTGACGTAGAGCATATACTGTTGAACAAATTGCTTTGTGTAAGATATCATACTGAAGCACAAATGCTTTATAAAGAAGTAAGCTATGCTTAAGTAGTACCTATTATTCATATGGTTTAATTACTGCCAGTTATTTGGCAGTCATAGTTGTGCAATTGAAGGAGAAAGTAGTATGCCATATGGTTGGTAAAATTAGTTTTTTGATTGTTTAAATATAGGCTTGTCAAGATGGACGAAATTCATATGTTCTTATCAGGTTCTTTGGTTTAATCTAGTGACTTTGCCCTTCAGAAGACGTAGAACTTGTAATGCCACAATTTGTTTTGCAATGTGAATCACAGACTTTTAACTGGTTTACATTTCCTGGTGATTGTTGTGCCATTATACTTGTATTTAAATCATTGAATACGATAATACCCCGTCCTTTGACAGTGTACACTTTTCTGGACATAAGGAGCTCATTGCCTTCATGTGCAATTACTGTTATACTGACATTTTCCTAGATTTTCTGTTTGAGTCATATAAAAGCCTAATTGAATTTGTAAACATTAGAAATATAATATATAATCATTCAATGTGTCCTCACTTAACAATTAAGCTTTTGGGATAATAGGTTCATGATATTGTATTAGAGTTTCTGATAAGTGGTCTAGAGTTTGAACCTTTCCAACCCCATTCTGTTAATAAAAAAAGTTATTTCAATATAAGGTAGGTGGACCTGTTCATTGTTCACATATCAAGCCAAAGGGTTCTTGTGTGAGGGAGCAGATAAGAGATGTTAAATAAAACCGTTTATTTGTTTTCATCTAAAAGTTTAAGTTCTAGGGATAGTTGATCCATAACATGAAACTACATGTGAGTGAATATGTGCCCCAACTTTATTTGAATTTGATTTTTTGAACTAAATGTGCCTGCATGTCCCATCTTAAAAGAGATGCCCTATGCTTGAGTTATCAAATTACATGCTGGGCTGGCTAAGGACATGTTTGAAATTCTATAATTCTCAAAAAGGTTACAAGAAAGAAAAATGTTATTCTAAATCTTTGTGACTGAGTAAGATTTTAAATAAAAAGTCAACTATTGAACATTTGCACCTTGTTTTGACAGAAAAAAAAAGTAAAAAACATTTGCACCTTGTAGCTTTTTGTGCTAATTAGTTGCCAATGTGATGCACTGATAACCCTTGCTGAACAAATGGTAATCTATAAAATTAGATAGTAAATCACAGCATCTGATTCTGACGTGCTCAACCAGTGTGAGGTTTCTGTTGCTGCTTTATTCATTGCTGCTTTATTCATAAATAGCATACCTGTCATTTTTCAGTCTACATTTGTGAAAAGATGTTGTTCATACATATGTTCTCTTCTTTTATAGACTAAGGAGAGAGGGGACACATTTGACACTTTTGGTGATAAAGATGCTCATACCTCAGATTTCAGTGGCCAAATATGTGGCCCAATTGCGGCATCCTTGAATGAATCAATGTTTCAATTAGTCATATCAAAGTGGCGGCATGCCTATGATGGTCTAAAGGAGACAAATGACTACAAGTTTCTATCTGCAGCTGGTTCTCTTTTGAAAAACATGGTAATGCACACCACCAAATCTTAATTCTATGGATTTTTAATTTTACACCCTCCGTTCCTTTTTATAAGACACCTTTTTGAAGTTTTTTTGTGTTTCTTTTTATAAGTCACTTTTTCAAGGAAGCATTTATTACCATTTTCCTTATTTGCACATATTAACTTTAATGTCTTTCCAATATCAAATGATAGTGGAGTTAGTTAATGATATTAAATAAGGGTAAAATTTGAAAGTTAAACTATTTTTTAAAACCCCAATAAAATTAACTAACTTTAGCCACTTTTATTGGTCTGTGTGATTCAGTTAAGTGTGCCTTATAAAAAGGAATGAATGGAGTATTTATTTAGTTTTTTGCATGTATCCTTACATGTTGTGGGAGAAGTTAACAAATTTCTGTATTTCCTCTTTTAAATCTGTGCACTCATTCTTAACTGAGGTGTGATATAAATACTTACAGCTAATATACTTTTATAAACACTTTGCCTTTTCAGCCCTATCTCATTCCATTTTTGTTTGCATTTGTCTTCCAGTTTGCTTTACTATTGCTTTGGTTAAATTTACAAATTAAGGCATTCCCATCCCTACCATATCAAGTTGAACATAGGAATAGCAACAAGAACTACGCTTTGTCCATAACCTCATCAAATGCTTTCTAATTGTCCTTTCTCGATTTTGCAGATTCACATGCTGGATTTGGTACTTAAATTGTTACCAGAAGACTCTAAGGAGCCACAAACAGCTCGCATCCTTCTGTACAAGTTATTTTATGATCAGACTGAGGAAGGGATGACACAATTCCTCTTGAATTTGATGAAAACCTTCGACACCCACAAACAATGCAAAAGGTTTCACCTCTTTACTTGAACATAGAAAAACTTAAACATTATTTAACCAAGAATAAAAAATTAGTCCCTGAGATATAAAAAAGTATCATCAGATATACTCTTTAATGTCATCACTTTAATCTTCCACATATATGAAGTTGGTGACAATTGTATATTTTTGAGGGACTAATTTGGTGAAAATTCTTTCGAGGATTAATATAGTGACACTTTAATCATCAACGGACTAATTTGAGGACAAACCTTCAAATGACTAATATGATGACACCCTAATTTTTGGAGGAACAAATTAAGGGTGTACTCCATGAAAATATAATACACTGCTTTTTTCATGTATTAAATTCACACCTAAGCATTCTTCCGATCGTAGAATAATTGAAAAGCTATTCAAAGGACATCTATGGATTGATTACTAATTACACCTTTATAGTTTATACAAAAATAAATTGCAGGATAGCACACTCTGCTAGTTTATGAGTATTAATAGTTGAAAGCTAAGGGCCCGTTTGCTGGATAGGATATGATAGGATAAACGAGTTGGATAGAAACATGATATGATAAGAGCAATGTTTGATGCACACCAAGATAAGAAGGCGGATAACGTTATTTTATCTTATCATACGTTTGAAATGGATAGATGATGACACGATAAGATATAAAAAATATTGATATGACAAAATTACCCTCATTACAAAATTAAATTAAATTTTAGTTTTTGACTTTTCAATAAGCATATGAAAAATTATTTAAATTTAATAAAAAAGAATAAAATTATTAAAAATAATATCAAAATTATCATAAAAAGAGGAGAAATGAGAGAGAGAGTGGAGAGAGAGAAGAGAGGAGTGGAGAGAGAACAAGAGAGGGGAGAGAGAAGAGACGAGAGAGAGGGAGTGGAGAGAGAGGAGAAAGAGGGGAGATAGGAGAGGGGGGAAGGGAGAAGGGAGAGGTAGAGGAGAGAGGGGAACAGGGGAGAGAGGAGAAGAGAGGGAAAGGGGAGAGGGGAGAGGGAGAGGGGGAGGGGAGAAAGAGAGTGGAACAAGAGAGAGAAGGGGGAGAGGAGAGAGAAAGAGAGGACAAATGAGGAAGGAAAAAATTTATCCTATCCTATCACTCCCTAACCTAGCTCCCCCTTTAGGATAAGAATTGCACTAGGAGGAAAGGACAAGATAAGCTACATGATAGAGTTATCATATCCTATTGGTGCAACAAACACATGATGTGATAGGATAGGATAAAATTATCATATCCTATCTCTTATCCTGTCCACCAAACGGGTCCTAAGTGTGCTAAGCTGCGTTTGTCATAACAAGTGGAAGGAAGTTTTCTATCCAATAATTTTTCTCCTTTTTAGTCAACTTAACCAATTGACACCATTCAATTTAAATGCGTTATGTGCACAAATGTCCATCATGAAAGGTATTCTCATTCGTTGTCATATGAGTCTAATGATAATAGTGATTTTTATCCTTTTTTTCTATGCGTTTTTGTGTAAATCTACTGTTCTTTCCTTGCTGTTATACATAAGATTGTTGTTTCTTGTCAGTGATCTTGCAGATTTGGTTGAAATCTTTTACAAGGTTGTACAGCTAATGGATAATCTTCAGTCTCGAGGAACATTGAGGGTAAGCTGCGATAATCTACACGTGTCAGCTTTTTGTTCTATTTTTTCCCTGCCCATTTTGATGGCAATTTTGTGATTTTGCTCTTCTGTTTTGCTGGGATCATTTTCCATCTCAAATGCTTTCCAACCTGCATGACTCCATTTTCACAATAAAAATTACTATCATCCATCTAATTATTATGGTATTCCCATCTTGGTATAAAACTTGAAAAAAAAAGAAGAAAAACTTATATGAGTAGAAGCATTCATGAACTGTTTGACATAAATACGTATCCAAGATGGACACGACAAAGACACGGTTTTGAAGTGTCCATGCATCTTATATTGCCATCTTTGCCACAGAGCTTATTGTCAATGTAATATTGTTTAATCCTTTTCTTTATTTTATATCCTTAAATTCCAGGTGTCAAAAAAATCTAGGAAAGTGAAAAAGAAGAAAATTTCCGAAGGAACAGAATCAGGGAATAAACCAACTGGAGAATCTTGCATTCAAAATGAAGATGACATCTGTATTGGTAATAAATTAGCTGAAAATCAGTCACTGCAGAAGGAATACCTATCGAAAGCAAAATCCTCTGGGGACGAAGACCTTGTCCCTGATGATAATGAACATGAAAATGTTGAGGAAGATGGGAACTCCGAAGTTGGTTTGGAACCAATGGAAAACAAAATCCTGAACATCCTAACGAGGATGTGTTGGATGGCACTGGTGATTTTTCTGAAGACGAGCAATTAAATGCAATTAGTGAAGTTGATTTCAGAGTTTCAACATTGGTCTCTGCCTTAGCAAATCACAATATCATTCAGAAACTATGTTGGTTACTCAAGTTTTACAAGAGCAATTCCCCTGCTATAAATCATTACATAATAAGTTTGTTGCGGAGAATAAGTGATGACCTTGAACTGCATCCAATGCTCTACCAGGTTAAGTCTGAAAAGCATTTCACTTTCAATAAGATTATGTAGTTTATGAATGTGAATATCATTTTGTAATCCTGTTAACATATTCATACAGTTGTCGCTGCTCACGACTTTTTATGACATCCTGGTTGAACAAAAGTCATGTCCCTGCGAGGAATATGCAGGTATAGTTGATTTCCTGACCAGTTTGGTCAGAAAGATGCTAAAGAAAATGAAAAAGCAACCCCTTCTGTTTGTGGAAGTCCTTTTTTGGAAGACTCGAAGGGAATGCCATTACATCAATGCGGAATACCTGTTGGATGAGCTTGGTCATTTGAAGAAAGAAAGTACAAATTGGAATAATACTCAAGGAGATGGAGAAATTGGTTCATCCCCAGTAAAGCCGTGGACTCGTAGAAGCATAGCTGATGCACTCGGTGATGATGAAGCTGATGTTGTGATCTCTCATGACTTGGGATATGACAAGTAAGATAAAATTGCTAAACTTTGCTTATAATCTTCTCACATAAGCTTTTTTACTCAGGCTTTTCGGAAAATTTTAGCAACACTTGGGTTACGATTTTTAGAATGTTAGACTGATTTTCAATTTATGCTTGATTGATTCATAGCTATTCTCGATAAATTGGAAATACTGCAAAGAATTAGGTGCAATGAGAGGAATCTTTTTTCTTTTTTTCTTTCTTTCAGGTATGAAGAAAAGATTGATGATGTTATAGAAGGCATTGCATCTACCTCAGGCAAAGATAATAATGAGTATGTTTACAACTTGAGATCAAAGTTTGCTTGAGAGTTGAGATTTTCTGGTTTCTGATACTTGGTTCACTTGGACATAACAGTGGGGAGAAATTAATGGAAGATGATTCTCAAATAGCTCCAAGGAGAAAGAAGAGGCTTATTTTGAATGCTGAATTGGAGAGACAAATTAAGGATCTCTATGAAAAGTATGTTTTACCAAATCAAACCTTATTGTCTGAATTTTGGAGCATGGTTTAAATTAGAGCCTTGAAATTATTAAACTTTAGCTTCATCTTCTTTGTCCCACCATTGGTGCAAAGATACTCAAAGGAATCAGCATGCTAAATTGATTCATAGCTTGTCAATTTGTTTTTGTCTTGCCTATAATAAGATTAACCTTTGTTGTCATCATCCATTCTCCCTTGCTTTGAATATATCAGATTTAAAGATGATCGAAATTGCAGTCGATGTATTGCTGAAGTGCTAGATCCAGATGGTAAAATTTCACCGGCTCAAATTTCCAACAAATTAAAAAAATTAGGGCTAGCAGTTGCACCTAGGCAAAAGGTGGGTGATACTGCTGAATCTTTTTCAACTAGCCCTAATCAATTAGAGGGTGAAGGAATAGCAGTTGCTAATCATAAATCAGTGAATTTGGAGGGAACCCTGTTGGTTCAGCATCTGTAAGTATATATTGAACATTTGTGCAAATTGTGCTTATTAAGCATAACTGGTTTTACCCCCATGAATTGTTTACTCATGGATATGAAAAGTTTTTTCATCATTGTTCATCCTAGTCCAACAATTTGTTTATACTTTAAAGCATTAAATATGTTTAGCTGTCCTCTGATTTTGTGTTCAATTCCATATTCATAGGCAGAAAAGAAAGAGAGTCCGTGCTTTCAATGAAGATCAGGAAGCTCTGATCAAAGTTCTATATGAGCAGTGAGTGTCACTTAACTTGGTTGCTCGGTGGAAGTTTGCATTTTATCTCTCTCTACTCTCTTGATGAATGCTGAATGGGTAGTTAAATAAGAACATCATAGGTTTTCTGAATTGCACCCAATAAGAAGTAAAGAAAGAGTTATATCTTTTTCTTTGGCTGTTAATCTCTAGGCCGTTACTTTTGCAGATTCAAGGACCATAGAAGATGTAGTTCCATGATAGCCAATGCACTGGATGTGGATGGTAAATTCACACCTGCTCAAGTCTCTCGAAAACTTAAGCAGCTTGGCTTATATGTTCCTCAGAAAAGTTTTAGAGGCAAAATGCACCGAAAGGGTGAGGATCTTATGGAGTGTTCAAAAGATAGAATAAATGAATCCGATGATGAGACTTTGATATCATTGATAGAAAGGTAATGTTGTGTTGAACTGTAGCTCTATACAAAGCTGAGACATTAATACTTTTATTTGCAACATTATATATATTTTTAATTGGAAAATGTATAACTTCTTCCAAAACACCATATAAACATTTTTAATAGAGACTTGTTTCAAATTTTATACATAGATATATGCCTCAGATGAATTTCAATTCTTTGTCAAATGCAACAATATTGTATTGCCCCAATGGATGCGTCTCTCTTATCTCTTCTCTTTAATTATTGTTTATTTCATTTTAGAAAAAAAATGGAGAGTAGCAAAGTATCAAACGAACAGTTACATGAACAGACCAGTGGGGATAGATTGTCAAAAGATGATTCTGATGATGAAATACTCAGCTCTGTTCTCAAGTAATGTCCCTCTCACTTTCCCTTTCTAGGACCATGAGTTTACTGATCAATCATATGACCATAAATATTTCTATCAGGAATTTAGTTTGAGCTAGTGATTCTTCTGCTCCTGCTTGTATTTCTGCTGTGACTTGAAACATCAGATGGACTTGTCTCATATATCTGCAATTTTTATTTTTTTCTTGCAATTAACTACTGTTTATTTCATTTAGGAAAAAAATGAAGAATAACAAAGTATCAAGTGAACAATTACATGAGCACACCGATGAGGATAAATTGTCAAGAGATGATTCTGATGATGAAATGCTCAGCTCTGCTCTCAAGTAAATATTTCATTCTTTTACTTTTCTTTTCTAGGATATTACTGATCAATGATAGGACCATAAGTTTTTTACAACAGGAATTTAGTTTGAGTTCTCCTTATATCTGCTGACTTGAAGATTCTTCCCTTTATACATATTTATTCTATTGGTAATTAAGATAATCATGCTCTGGTGTTTATCTTCACTCCCTTCTTAACTTTGGATCAACATAATGTGCTCTTATTATACCTTTTTATATTATAATATTATATTAAGAGCCAAAGTGATTGGGGATTGGATATAGAAGTTATTATATTAGGCCTTTAGGCAATCCTAGTGATTTGTGCTATCCACAATCACTTCCTGACTCAATGGCCATAAAACCGGTTAATCCATTGGGTAAGGAGGTAAAGGTGGCCTTCTCACCTAACATCTAAAATTGGCAACAACAGAAGATTATGGGAGGGCTTAAGTGATTTAGCAGGCTTAGTTAGGTTCTTCTTTTGAAGCTGTGTTCTTTTTTCTTTTCTTTTTTGAGGAAAAAGCGGTATTAATTAATAAGATAAAAGAGACACAGCTGAGGCTGCCAGTACGTCTGTACTCTGTATGAATCACAGAAACAATTTCAGGGGGAACATCCTCCACCCATACTCTACGACCCACTAAGAAAGCAAGTCTAGCCAAACTATCTGCTAACATATTGGAGGTTCTTCTTGCAAATTGGACAGTACACAATTGAAAAGAAGAAGAAAGTAGGAAACACTTCCTCATAACTTCTGACTAATTTTGAAGCTGTGTTCTTTGTTGAAGCAAAAGGGATTTTTGTTTTAGTTTTTCCCTTCTGATCCGAGTATTTTGTGGAGGGGAGTTTTGGGGCAGTTATTGTGGTGGTTCCTTTTTCTGTCCCCCCCCCCCCCCCCAATTGTATTCGTTTTGTGGTTACCCATTGGGTTTTAGTTATTATTTATTTTTTACTTTCAACTTTGTTGTTTCGTTTGGCAGTTACCTAGTCCTCTCTTAAATTTCCTCCTTTCTATTTAATAATGTTTCTTTGTAAAAAATTATATTTAAGTGTCAATGTTTTATGTGACATGGTTGATGCATGATAGACCTCCCACAATTAAGGTTTATCATAGGGGAATAAGGTCTGAATCAGGGGATCAAGGTCCAAGGGCAATGAGGGGACAACTGACGAAATTAGGGGGAATCTATTATATCTATATAAAAGCTAAAGCAAAGGTTGTAGAGCTGCTATGTCAATTCTTTATCTTTTATCTTTAAGCAATATCAGCAAAATCTAAATATTTTTGGTTTTTCATCCATTGTTTCTCTTTTTTTTCATTCATACATTGTATTTTTAGTTCTCATTATAAACGTTCTCTTTAATATTTTGACGCATCACTACCTACTTGACTTTTCCTTTGTAAGGATTGACGTAATTAACTATACCACAATGACTGTCTAGAAAGTCAATTCTCTCATTGCCCCCCCCCCCCCCCCCTGCAAGTTATATCTATAAGCCTGGGTTTTGGAGCTGCCATGTCAACTCTTCATCTTTTATTTTTAACCTGCATTAGCAAAATCTAAATATTTTTCTCATCCATACATTGTCTTTCGACTTTCCTTGTCAATCTCTCTATTTAATGCTTTAATTTTTACCTATCACTACCTAATCATTAATTCATTTTTTAACGATTGACGTTACAGCGGTTAATTAAATTCATCACAGTTGTTGTTTTGTATATCTGGTCAATTCTCTCATCCCCCCAAGTTTTTTTCCCCTTAACTAAAATAAACCAATTCTCCTTCCTCACCAACCCCAACCCAACAGGAGCAAGCCAAACAATTCTATGCTGTCAACACCAAATGCCCCAAACTCATCACATAACATCTTATCAGTCATCAGGGAGTATAAATTATGGTGATAGATGTATAAAAATTAAAAAAATTATTTGTAATAATTAAATAATAATATTATTTTTTATGTATTAGCTCATGGTCTCGTGCAATGCATGGGTCTATAGCTCTATGCCTAGTATTCATTATGAATATTTAGGGCATAACAAATGGACACATGGATGGAAGAGAGACAATGGTACAATAGTGTTAGGCTGGAGGGAGAGAATAAGAGGCTGTGAAGACTGCAAGGAGAGGTTTACAATATTTGAGTGAGGCTTTGGGTAGGAGGAAGCAGGATCTTCAAAATGGCCCTTATTTTAATGTACAGTTGCTTGATGGGATGATCATTTTGAGGTCCCTTTTAATCTTTGGGGGACTTGTTTGATGTCGAAATCTTTGTAGAATCAAATCGATAGTTTTGTCTAATATTATTATTTGATGTGAAATCTAGCCATAATGTTAATTAAGTTCGAATGTAGGACAACGTTCCTTCATTTTCTTTGTTTCTTAAAAGTAATAATCCTTTGTATATGACTTGTGATTTGAGTTGGAGTTGTCATGTGCCAGACACTGTTCGCACCAGATTTAATTATTGTTGTATTTTTTATTTTGGGTACAATTCCTGGATGAAGGCGAACTAGGAAATCCCTTAAGTCGAAGCATGGTGAGTTGGAAACCATCGAAATTCAGGAGAGAATGATGGACAATGATTCTCTTAATGATGGCATAAAACAGGTTTCGGAAAGGTACGTTGATTAAGTGCCATATCATTTTTATTTTTGATAACGGTTAACAACACTTTTTGTCACCCAGTGAAAAAGGCTTTTGATATTGTAGTTGCACACTTCTGCTTTTTTTCAATATTTTTGTTGACAATTGTGAGTTTATTGAGTTTTAAGGTTCCTCGGCATTTAGTCTACATGTTGAACTGAAATATAAAATGTAGGAACATGTAGTTCTTCAGGTGTAAATAAGAATCAAGGTGCGCATCTGAGAAAACTCGTAGAAATATTTATAGCACACAATTTTTGGCTTTCAAGAAATGGAGACCAATCTACTTGTTTCCTATTCAACAGTTTGCCTGTACTAAATAAAAGGTTATTACCGCCTTTTATTTGTTTAATCGTAGTAGCTACTAGCTAGTAGATTGTGTCTGAAATAGATGGCTAGGTTTGATATAATATGTTTTGTTAGTGTCTTATATGACACAATGCACTATTATCTGTACAGCAATGTGGAAATAACAATATATGGTTGTAGTTATCTGAGTTTTTTTTTTTTGTTTATTTTTATGGTTTAAGCTGATTAATTTAGTGGTTGAATTAAATTAAATGGCGGTTGCAGTGAAAATCGGGCAGGTTTCATGAACTCCCACCAAGTAGAATATCAGGAAGTGGATCATGACTTGGTAGATTCAGAGGATGAAGTGTCTGTCAGTGCATTTCCTGACAATGCTGTATCCAGAAGGAAGCTGAGAATGGTGATTGATCCCGAGGATGATGACTGAGATGGAAGCGTGATTAGGGTCCAGGTTTCATTTTATTCTTGATTGTTTGCTTCCAATTTCTGCAAATATCATCTGTTAAACAAATATTATTTAAGATTGGATCTTTTGTGTATACTAATTCTGTATAGAACTATGTAAACCCATTCGAGTATAAAGGGCAGAGTGATAATGGAACTAGTCTTATTTCTGGTAAGCTTTCCTTTATAGGGAATCGCATTACAACAGGCGTTTAGCCTTTACTGTAGTAGCTATAATAATACTGCTTAGACTTTTCCAAATTTTTGCTAGAATAGTGTCGGAAACCTGAGGCATCATATCCTCTTAATTTCCAACCTGAGAATGCAATCGCTACTGCTGGTGTGGAAATTGTGAATATCAATAGAATGATATGACACATGATTCTGATTTTCTGTATTTTCTGGTGTTTATTCTCCGTATCAAATGGCTTTCGCCAAATGATGGATGCCAAAGAAAAAGAGCAGTCACCAAAGGTTTTTCAAGTTCAACTTTTTCACCCCAAAGAAAAATTAACTTTGGCGTGTACAGACGACTCTAAATTACAAGATATATATATATATATATATATATATATATATATATATATATATATATATGAATTGACTCATCAGGGGGTACCAACTACCAAGGAAACAAGAACTTCGTTGGCAATTATCACCCTTGAAGTCATTTAGGCATTTAGCTTTGTCGTGTAAAGACGAGTAGACAACTGAGGTTCTATGACGCACACCAGATCTGATATTATAAATTCGAATGGTATAATACTTGATAAAATTATAATGAGTAAACCTCAAAATGATCTTGAAAGAAGAGGTACGTTAAAGTGGTCCCTAAAAGGAAAAAAAAAATCTATAACAAATACTCATGTTAGTCAAAATGGTTATTCAATTAATTGATCATCGTTTGTTAGAGTTAATAGAAGTATACACGTGACATATTACATTATTATGTGCCATGACAGCTCTAGTGTTTCAAAGAAGAAAGATTGAAATCGTTCAAATAGTCTCTGTATCATCATATCACTTTCTTTTGGTCAATGCATCATCACTTTGAACCACACCCCTACTTAGAAATCTCACGTTATAACATATCAACACCACCTCCACCTTCAATCATCCCTCCAGACCTCCAGTAATCATTCAGACTCAACTTCACTAAGGATACATTTGTGAGTTGAAATTTGGAGAGGAAGAGAGGGAAGAGAAGGGTTTATTGAAAGCTCTTTCCCCCTTTTTGTTTGTGAGTTTGAGTATTTTCCAAAGTTTTTCCCTCCTCTTCTCCCCTCCCTTCTCCCTCCAATCCTTTACTTTCCCTCCTCTCTAATTTCACAAACACACCCAATGACAACCCAAGCTCTCATCGTCATCATTTTTCCTCATGCATTCACCATCGTTATTCATTCCTATCTCACTTGTCAATCCATGGTATCTTGAACTCACCAATAACACTTTCAACCATCTATAAATACTAAATAGTCAGTACCACACCAAAGCAAGCCCTTTGATTCCTGTTTTTGCCATCATAAAATCAACAAGAGCAACTACCTTCTTCATAAGACCCTTTTCGCAAAATTCAGCAGTGGGGGTTCTTGTTACTGTCACACCGAAAATCCTCTATTGCAAATTTCTTCATCTTTCCTTTGTTCGTACCGCAAACATCAACCTCGTAAAACCACCATCATGCGCGGTGCACGCTTCTCTTTCCTCTTCTTCCAACAACCACCAATAAATACTCATTTCTGCCACCACTCTATTCTTCAAACCCAATTTAGAACCCCATTACTGTACAAAACTACCATCACACAGGCCAACACTTTCTGCACCACGTCATTACCACTCCCAACCACATGATCGTAAATTGCCCCATCCACACCACCGCCAATCCTAACCGCTGCGACCTAGCCAAAACCTCGAAATTGCGCACCACATTGCCATTGTTCCTTGCCAGAATCGAACCTCACCGTATGTCTCCCCTAGCCTTGCCATTCCCTCGCGCATCCATGCTACACCACGCGAGCCACCACGCGTATCCAAGAAACAGAGAGATTTCAAATCCAAAACCAAAAATGAATCACAAAACAGAGGGGGAGTAAATGAACAAAAAAAGAAAGCAAAAAAATCAGAACCAGAAAAGTGAACGATTTTTCAGTACATAGTTTGGAGGGAAATTGGTGAATGACCTTTCATTGATGCAGGCTTATTTTGAAACAATTTCAATATATTTTTTTACCACATCTGCGCTTATGTTAACTCTAATATACGGAGGTTAACAAAAGAACAATTTAGACTGATATGAGAATTTGCTAAGGATGTTTTTGCAATTCTCTTTTTTTTGGGACCATTTTGATCAATCTTATATTTTTCAGGGATCAATTTAAGGATTTACTTAAACATAAATGCAACTAGACACGTTGCGCAAATGTGAAGAAATGAGTTTGAAATTTTTTAATTAAATTGAATAAAAGTTATATTTGATAGAAAATTTGAGTTTGAAATAATATAATTAAAAAAAGGATATTTATTCTTTTTATTAAATTAATAATGTTTATAAATATTAAAATATTTTTCATGATAAAAAGTGAATTATGAATCCATTGATCTAATGATTTCAAAATATTAAAAGTATTTTAATAATATAATAAAATGAATATGAGTGCATGACCAATTAGGTTGTGAAAATTAGAATATTAAAAAGTTAAAAGGACAAGAAATTAATGGGCTTTTCGGGGTGGTTGCGAGTTTTCAGTTTTTGATTTTTAAAAATTTTGAATCAAGTTTTCACATCTCAAAACCAAAAACTGAAAATCACTTTTTGTGATTTTCAAAATATCTGTTTTGAAAATCACAAAAACAAGTTTTCAGTTGTTGGTTTTGAGTTGTAAAAACTTGATTTAACATTTTTAAAAACCAAAATTGAAAACTCGCAACCACCCCAAACAGGATAATGTAAACTAAGATAAAATATGGATGTGCTAAAAAATGTACAAGTGGAAACCGTCTATAATTCATTACTCAATTTTAATATATTAAATTTAAACACATGTGCATTGCGCGGATTTTTTAAAATACTTATTTTTATATATATATATATGTATATATATATATATATATATGTTAAAAAACTTGCAATGTGGCGCAAAATTAAAAAGCGTCGTGGATCTTGCATCATTATACGCTCCTATCTCATTTGAATTTGAGATATAGAGTGAGGTGTTTTTGTGTGCAGCTCATAGAGAGCAATGATGTTAGTTGCCTTTACTAGGTTTGTGAATATATATTATATTATGACCCAATTTGGATATACTTTTACAGAAGAATTTCTAAAAGATAAAAATAGAATAAATTAAAGAGGTCAAATGAATTTAACTTCTCCATAAGTTAAAATTAAATTAGTTACTTATGGAGAAGTTAAATGAGAGAGATTTTGGAGTAAATTACAAAGACTAATTTCAACTTAGGGATAAGTTAAATGCATTTGACCTCTTTGATTCATTCAATTTTTTCACCTAAAAGTACTTCTCCAGAAGTTTCATCTAAACTGGCCCTACCTGCTCAATTATTTACAAATTTTTGTAATCAACTCTCTTTATATTTTTTATTAAGTAAATATAATTAATTATTTTCTCTGGTTATATTTATAAAACTTCTTTTTAATCTAAATATGCATATTAAGAAAACATGTTTTAATACATTAATTTCTAAAAAAAATTCTAACTACCAAATTTACCCCTATTTAAAATTAAACTTTATTTAATTCTCCACATTAACCAATTCTTGGAATATAAAATACAAGGATACTCTTATGAATTTGAATAGCCTTGTATTCTATATTACTCCCTCTGGTCTTTTTCTAAGGCTCTCTTGAAAAGATTAATTTATTTTGGTCCCTTTTATAAGATATTTTAAAAAATTTTATAAGCATTTATTATCCTAAAAAACATACACTAATATATTGAAGGATAAAAATATTTTCAACATAAAATTTGTTTTAGACCCATTGAAATGTTGGACCGAACTTGTAATGCATTGATTTCTAAAAAGAAGAAATTAAGTACGAGAAAAGAAGAAATAAAGTCTTGTTGTGTAACAGTGTAAGTTTCGGATTCTGTATTGAATAAAATTGGTAGTGACTAGTGACTTTATTTTTCATTAATATATTTTTTTTATCTCAACAGGTAATGTCAGAACACAAACATTGATTCAACTATTTTTTCTATCTCGTGCCTTATAAGAATGACTACGAGCCTCTTAATTTGAAAATGAACGCAATTCAAAGTTTCAAACACCACTCACGATTGGTTTTTATTGCAATCCATTATTTGATGCATTTTGTGTAGTCAGATTTCTACTTTGCAAATTCTCAAATTACGTGTGAAACCAAGCTGTAGCATTTTTTTTTCTTGATGTTGTTGTAGCATTTTGGGTAGATATTTTTTGGCTAGATACATAACTTTCCAAAACACAGCAGGTCCCTCAAAGCACCAAGATGTGACCATACGATGGGAGTTAAGTTTGACAAACCCAATTTTTCTCCACACTCATTTTCATTTTTTAAAATATTTTTATCCCAAAATTATTATTTTTTAATTATTTTTATCCTCATTCCCCCGCTTTCACTTCACCACACCCACTCCCCTTCTCTTATTTTTCACTTTCCCTTCCTCTTTTTTTCTCTTCCACTTCCAATTTACTTCACCAGCTCACCTTCTTTCCCTTCCCCTTCCTCCCAACCTCCGTCGTCGTCCTTACAGTCGCGTAGAGAAGTAACGTGTCAATCTGCCTTTCTCCTTCCTCCACGGTTAACGGCGAGCAAGTAAACTCCTTCTCTAATGATTTGTTTGGTGAAATTAGGGAAATAGAGAGAAGAGAAGTGATGAGAAGAGAAGTGGAAGGAGAGAAATAGGAAAAATTAGAGAAATAGAGAGAAGATAAGAGAAGTGAGAATGAGAGAAATAGGAAAGAGAAAATAGGTGTGAAATGAAGATAAATAGGTTGTTGGTATGAAAGAAATACGTGTGAAATAAAGAGAAATATGTTGTTTGGTATGATAGAAATGTGTGTGAAATAAAAGAAAAAAATATGAAAAATTGATTATTAAAAAAAAACAATTTTTTTTCTTAACAATCGATTATGGGACATTAAAAATCAATTTTTTATGACAGTGAGTAACATAAAAATCGATTATGTGTATATGAAAATCAATTCTTTATGACATTGGGTAACATGATAATCGATTATGTATACATAAAAATCGATTATCACCTGTCCACTTCTCACTTCTCTCCATTTCACTACAAAATTGCAGAGAAATGAACAGTGTAATCATCTCCCCTCATTTCCACCCATTTCCCTCCTCACCAAACACACACCCCTTCTCCATTTCTCCACACTTCTCTCCTCCCTCCTTCACTCCACCCCTACCAAACAGGGGCTAAGTATTTTTTTTCTGGAAAAGTGATTGCTGGCAACATATTGTCGGTAACTACCGGTAACATATTACCGGTAGTATCTTTTCCAATTACCAATAATATGTTACCAGTAACTACCGATAATATGTTGCTGATACCATTAACATATTACCGGCACTATATTTTATCTCTGCGTTGAATCACCCTTCACACCTCTCATGGCTGCAAGGGATCCGCCCTAGCTTCGATTACCATGCCATTCTCCATATGGACAGGATCGTATCTAGGAATTTCGGGATTTAGGCAAAATTAAGACATGAGCTCATATTAATATAGACTAATTATTTTTATGTTATTTTTCTGGCTTTTTGAGCTGCAAAATTATTTATTAAAGTTTATAATCAAGTAATTCTGACATCTCACTCTCAATAGATAATATAGCTAACACATTCAATCTATGTTGTAGCATAGTTGATCTTAAATATGATTTAATCAATTTTAATTTTGAAAACTTCTTTCAGCGGTCACGACAGTTAAAGGTAATGTTAATAATATTCTATGAGCAATGTATGTATTTGGAAAAGAAACCTAATCTTTTATATAGTTCAATATTTTTAATGGTGTGTTAATTTTATTTGTTAGAATTTCTTTCAATAACTTTAATTCTGAAAACAAATCAAGACCATCAATATCAGAATGGTCTTCAAAACTCAAATCTTTTGTCAAAGAAAAGTAAATTGCATTATTGTGTTAACCGTACAAGTAGCCAATAAATCATAGGCTCAACAATACTATTGATACAAGGAAACTCACTACTGAGTGTTGAGTGACTTTTCATTTGTAAAAACTAATATATGGGTTGTGGACTTTTAAGTAGTTTAAATGATAAGAAAAAAAGAAATATAAAAAATGTAAGATATGTGCCTTATAAAATATTAGGCCCTATCTCAAACATTATTAATTTTTTAAAAAATAATTTATATCAATAATACTACTATTAAAAAAATTTTGGGGGCCTTACAAATTTGGAGGCTTTAGGCAGTGACCTTAATTATTGCCTGGTTGAATGTCCGGCCCTGCATATGGACACATCCCTCAATGCTCCTTCTCACTCTCTTCTCCTGGAGATAACTCCCTACATCGACGACCAGTCCCGAGGAGGTCAAACACAAATTCATAGGATCGTTTTAACGCGAGGGACTTTCTTCTGAAGCATTCCTATTCATTTAACTTCGAGCGTAGCTTGCCATCAGAGAGGGTGGTTATCAACCCGGCTACGGCTTCGCCGTGGTGATACTAGAGAGGAAGCAGGAGTTTCTGCAGTAAAGACCATCTCCGTTTGGGTCCGCCGAGGGTGTTTATGTTTAGATATTACAGAGGGATGAAATCTCCATTTTTCCGGTGGAGGGGGTTCTTCTTGTTGTCGAATTCAAGCATGAGGTATGCCGCCGGCAGCAGCTCGTCGCGGCGGAGCAAGTCAATAGCGAGTCCTATGTTCCTGAGATCACCGGCGGCGGCGTTCTCGTTGAGCCGACTGAGGTTTGGCGATCTCGAAACTCTAATGTCACCGGATAGGTTAACAAAAGATGAAGAAAAGGTTAAAAAAAGAAAAAAAGGGGGTTGAATTAAAACTTTTGGTTAATGAGAATGGCCAGGAAAAGGACATGTGGAAGTACGTGAATGGTGGAAGGGAGGGTCGGTTGAAGATGGGTGGGCGGGCGATAGTGAATGGGTGGAGAGATGGGTCAGGTCAATGAGGAATTAAAAATGGTAGTTCAGGAAATAAAAAGGAAAAAAGGAGGTTGGGATTTAGTAGGATTGAAATAGGCTCTGTAAAAATCAAAACCCCATTATGATTTGGTAGAGCCAGTGAAATTGGCTAGTTTGGTTGGGCAACCCTTTAAAAGCCCATAAAAACATAGGGCTCAGATTTTTATTTTAAAAAGTCTGAATAACACTTGAACATTTTAGTCCAGTCCGATAAAGCATCCTACTAGCAAAATCCTGCAAAAGACCGGGGAGCTCGCAAAAACACTCCAAATATCCAGGCTATTTACAAAAATGTAGGGCTCGGACATTTATTTTAGAAACTCGAATAACTTCCGAATTTTTTTAGTCTAGCCCGTAAAAACTTGCTACCCGCCATCAGTCAAATCGGGCCGGGGTAGTTCAATTTGCCAACTTTACAATCTAGTGCTTAGACTTCACTAACTGTGGTTGTGGCATATAAGCCAAGTACCCATGTATTGTATGGCGGGTTTAAAGTTTTTTAAAGAAGGATAACTTTAGGATAAATCCTAAACAATGTTAAGATAGACTTTTATTATAATAATTATAAATTTAATATTAAAATATTAATAGTATGTATTATAAAATTAAAATTATTTTTTATAATAAAAAAATTGAGAGTCTATGATAAACTTAAATTTAAAAACACCCATATTAAAATGATTTTTTCAGGTCTTTGACTGAGAATCTCCCACATGTATAACTGTAAGTTTAATCCTCGGGTCGGGAGTGATGGTTAGGTAAAATCCTCCCGAGAGTGACAACTTAAGATTCAAACCCCTATTTACAGATAAAGTCCACTTGGGAGTTACGGCGTACTTCCATACCACAACCATTTTTATAATTTAAATGATCTTTTGAATAAAAAAGGAAGGGCAATTTTTTAATTTTAAATTAAAAGAAGTATATAATTTTAATTTAAAGTACAATGGCAATTTTTTAATTTTAAATTAAAAGAAGTATATAATTGTGGGCCTTGTGGCGTGGAAGCCTTTCAATTTTTTTTTTTTTTGTGAGAAGCCTTTCTATTTTTAGTAGTAGGTAGGACTAGGGGTGGGCAATATTTGCCGACCCGCCCGCAACCCGTGTAACCCGAGTCTGAAAAGGGGGAAACGGGCGGGTCTATTCGGTCACGATTTCCTGCAGGTAAAAGAATCAGTTTCTCACGGATTTGTGCGGTCGGATGCGGGTCTTGTGAAAAAAATTTATGATGGCCGACCGACCGACACATGTCGCTTAATGATTGGCTCACTAGAAAGCACAAGGATTGTGCTTCTTCTGAATGGTTGGGATTACTCTTAAACGATCTAACGGTAGTGATTCACAGCAGCAGGTAAAAGCACACTTAATTGTGCATTAAT
Source organism: Sesbania bispinosa (assembly GCA_026901365.1). Lineage (NCBI taxonomy): Eukaryota > Viridiplantae > Streptophyta > Magnoliopsida > Fabales > Fabaceae > Sesbania > Sesbania bispinosa. The sequence goes on along the minus strand of QLOH01000600.1, from coordinate 440,981 downwards.
TGTGCACACCCACTCTCCCACTGATTATTCAAATTCAATCTCATTCTCTCACTCTTCTCCTCTCTCAAGCCTCAGACCATTTTCTCTCACTCTTCTCCTCACAGATTCTCTCTCACTCTCCCTCTCTTCCCATCTCCTTCTCATGCACTCAATGACTTGTCTCTGTAAAGAATAACTGTCCGCCGTTTAGAGTTTGTCGCCCACCGTTCTGCAACCTCAAGGCCGTTTGTCCGCCGTTTGGAGTCCGTCGTTTGCCATTCTGCAACCTCGAGGTCATTGTTGGCCGCTGCCTTCCGTCGCCCGTTGTTCTCCTCCGGTAAAAACTCTGCGTCAGCGCGTTACTGTGATGAACACAATGTTAAGGTGGTGGATGCAACTCTATTTGTTGAACGCTCGTCTTCCTCTTCTCCTTTCTCTATTGCGTTATGGCCACTAACGCACTGTCGGGTGTTCTGCTTCTGAACGGCACGGGCAGACACCACTCAGCAGTGACCGTTGAGGGTATCGATAGTGGTGTCTCAGCCTCGCATATCACCGCTTCCTTTCTATTCTGAAAAACTCTAGACAATAGAAGCTTCCGGTTCGTGATGAGATGATGCTTGGTTGTCTGATGACTCTTTTTTTTCTTTGGTCAAGAGCTGTCTGATGACTCTGAACGTTCATGATTTGGGATTTTTTTTACTGGGCTGTGATTTTTTTATTGGTTGTATTTTTTTTTTGTGTATTATTCTGGGTTCTTATGTTTTTATTATATAGGCCCAACTTTGAAATCTGATTATTGGGCTTCATATCAACAATATAAATTGTCCATTTTTACTTTTAAAAAGTATAAAAAAACAAAAAAAAAAGCTTGAATTTGAGATTAAAAAAATGACACAACCCAATGTTGGCCCAAGTCCGTTTCAATCCGCCCGTCTGAACCCATAACCCGTTAAATCCGAAACCCGAATAAACCGAGGCCTGTTTCGTTCGAATTTGGGCCATATAATGTTGCATGCGGTTTTGGTCGGATTGGGCTTTTTGGGCCCGAATCCGACCAAATCCGATCGATGCCCAACCCTAGGTAGGACAATATTGAAGTAAACTAGCACCTTGGTCCCCAACTCTTGGAGGACCATATGAGTTTTGTCCCTGTCTTTTTCAAAATAGCACAATAGTTTGACTTTTAGTTTCGTCCATCACTTCAGTCCCTAACTGTGACTTCTATTAACTTGCAGCCGATATGTCACGTTAACTGACACATCAGCTGTCAAATAGGACTGAAAACAACGTAGTTTGATATATTTGTTGAAATACTGATTCAATTTGGTCAGTCGACCTTCAAGCCGTCTTGATTGGTTGGCCTTCCAACCTGACTTTTAGTTGGCCGACCTTCCAGTCTTCTGGTCAAGTTGGAAGGCTAGCTGGCCAGAAGGCTGGAAGGCCGACTAATAAGGCTGGAAGGTCGGCCGACAAGATTGAATCATTACTTCAGCAAATATATCAAACGACGTCGTTTTCAATCCTATTTGGAAGCCAATGTGTCACGTAACATGACACATCAGCTGCAAGTTAACAGAAGTTGCAGGTAGGGACTATAGTGATGGACGGATCTAAAAGTCAGGGACTATTATGCTATTTTAAAAAATGTCAAGGATAAAACTGCATGGTCTCCCAAAATCGAGGAGCAGTGTGCTAGTTTTACTCGATAATATTGGATAACCTTTTGTTTTTCAAATTTCTACTTGAAACTAACATTAGACCCATGCATCTCCACGGGTTAAAGTGGGTAAATTATGCATTCAATTATACATAAATATATTTAATAATTTAAAGATATGTAAACATAAATTTTATATATTTATAAAAGAAAGTTGACCAAAATTATAAAATAATATTATATATAATATATTGAATATCATTTTCTATGACATTAAGAAGAAAATTGACTAAAAATTATAAGGAGCTCAAATTGTGCAAATAGAATATCGAATATGTAAATATGATATCAAATTTCTTATAGACAAGGATCAAAGAGTATATTTTTTTGGGTTAAATATGTTTTTAGTCCCTCAAATATAGTCGAGATTTAATTTTAATTCCTGTAATTTAAAACCAGTAGATTTGGTCTTTCAAAAGGTGAAAATATCTCATTTTTAGTTCTTATTGATAAAATTTCGTAGTTAATCCATAGCAAAATTATGCAATAAGGACAAAATTAATGTTTTTTAATTTTTTGAAAGACCAAAACCACTAATTTTAAATTACATGGACTAAAATCAAATTTTGACTATATTTCAGGGATTAAAAACATATTTACCCCATATTTTTTTAACTTGTGATTTAACATAAAAGAGAGTTTCAAATCTATCAAATAATTGGAGGAACATATATAACAAAATCAACTAAAAATCATAAAGAACTCAACTTATAAAAAGTAAAACAGAATATGCAAATAAATACTTATTGAAGCAAAGGATTAATGTGTCAGGAATATATATATATATATATATATAATTCATAATCATGAAGTAGTATATAAGAAAGCAAATATATATATATATATATATAAATAAAGAGAGAAAAGGCGTCTTAAAGAAGGAAATTTCGTTCATATTAATTAAAATTTTATTTTGCAAGTCATTACACCAAAATAGTAAATCGCATTATATATAGCATAAAATATAAGAAGTTTAAATCAATTATTTATCGATTCAAACACCTAAATAATATTAACATGAAATTAAAAGAGCATGATCGAATCTCAATAATTTAGAAAATTTAATTGACAAAATTTTAGTTACTCTAGCTTGTAAAAGATATATGTGGCTTAGACTAAAAAAATTATAGAAAAAATAATCACAATCAATTTAGATATTTTAATTCTATTACTAATTTAGTGTAAAATAGACACAATTTACAGATGAAATGATAGTGGAAAAGTGAAATCGCAATGGAAAGGAATAATTATATCTCCTGGTTGTTGATATTGGCAATGGAAAACAAATTGAATCCTGTGTGCTATGTGTGCTATATAGCCAATTTGTTTTGTGCTTAAAAAAGGTAATTTTTTAAATTGTTTAAAAAAATAATTTTAGTTTTGAGATTCTTGTATAATCATAAATAAATTTTTGTTTGGCTACAATCAGAAAAAAGCACTTTATTTGCTCCAATAAATGCTTTCACATTGTTAATTAATGCTTTCACATTACTAAAAAATCTTCTATCTCTTCTATTTTAATTATTTTTTTAAAAGTTCTTATAAGTGATTTTTTTTTAAAAAAGAAGTGATTCTTTTAAGAAATAATTTTAAACAAACGGGCCCCAGTAATTGGGTTTGAGTATTGTGGATGGAAAAAAAATTTATGAGAGAGCTAGTCCCACCATGATATGAATGCTCCTGGCTCGAATCTCTAATGGAGGATACTGTGATTCAATAGAGATGTCAATATGGGTTCAGCTCGGTGAGCCAACTAGGCGGGTTGAGTTGGTAAAATTTAGGCTCACATTTTCACGGGTCAAAGTGGGCCAAACCACTTAATTCACGGGCTAAGATGGGTTCGAGTCAGGTTGAGGTGTATTAGGTCACTTTTTATTTATATATATTTTTAACTCATTTCCTTATTTTTTTCTGGTTTTTCTTTATTATTTTTTAAATTAGGTGAGTCAACTCACTTAACTCATTCACTGATGGTGAATCAAGTCTAATTGGTATTTCAACACACTCAACAAGTAAATCAATTCAGCTCAACTCACTTTTAATCTAACTCGTGGTGAGCTAACGGGTATTGACACAAAGCATTCGGCAATGGCATTTTGGCTATCTCTCTTGGGGATGATGGTTGGAAGTCTTTCTACTTTTAGTTGTAGGTAGAACATAATGTTGCATTATTTGCATAGTCTTTTTCCAAATTTCTACTGAAAAATAGTGTTGGTGGGCTGGGAGTGGAAACATGGTGTGGCTTGTTGACGTTTTGTCACGCGTATGAACGGGTTCTATAGAGCATTGGTTAAAAAATTAAATAAATTTATCAAGTAATTGGTTTGAGTGATATATGATTGATTCTCTTATATAAAAGTTTGAGTTTTGTGTTTGAAAAAAATTTATATTGGGAGAGCTAGCTCTATTATATATGATGATATGAATGTTACTGACTCGAGCTTAATCATCATCGATGGGGATACTTGTGATTTATTTAAAAAAAAAAATCCGTTTTCACTAGCTTATTCACTTTGAATAAACAATTTCCAATTAATGATCACATTTGTTGAAAAATAAGCGTGAATTTGTGTAGACTTTTAACTTAAGGTACAATGCACATACAGAGATAAACCTGTTTACTTATTCATCCAAAAAAAGGGAATTCTAGGGTATCATCTCGTGAGAGAGGGTTTTGGTACCTTCTTTGATCATTTAATCAATTTCTCTCAACTTTCTTAAATGATCTTAGTATTTTTATACTTATAGGATAATATTTAACTATTGGAATTTGTATTTTTAATTTTTTAAAAGACTTTTTGACCTCCTATAACTATTATCATGTATTTTTTTTGTATTCCCCCATTTTTTCACATTCTCATTGCAATACACATGTGTCTCATTTAAAATCTATTTTATGTCTTCGAAATAATTTAGGACGGAGTACACGACTTGTTCCTACGTAATTTTGGTTTATTCAATAAAAAAATAACTCTCTAACGGGAGGGTACCAAATTGCGAACCAAAAAAATTAAGGCACGATCTCACTTTTAAGCTAACTCACTAGAAAAATTAATTCTTAAAGCTTCAATTCTTTAACTAAGTAAATCAATAAAAAAATATAACTTAAACAAACATAAAGAGAATTAGCGAAAAAAATATGAAAAAACTAATACTTAGGAGCAGTAGGTATCCCTTTAGCAGTGGGAATGATGGCTAGTTAAAGGGTGAATTTTCAATATAATTTTACACATTATTAAACCGAACACACAAGCATATGTAAAATTGGTTATACGTGGAAAGTCAATTTACAGACAATTTTTTCACTCCAACTTCATGTCCTCATTTTTTTTGTTCAAAGTATTTCATTTACATAAAAAATTAAAATACAGGCAGTTTACTTAGTCAAGGATACTTGATTTGAAATAACAAAGATGAGCCACCCCATTAGGCCACTACATCGACCTCGAATTGTACTCCTTGAAGACCATTGGATTTACCATAATGCCCACGCACGTATATGAAAAAATCATATAAATACTGCTAATACTGCATGATAATGCTTATCCATCTTCAACTATCCTTTTGTGTGATCAATCATGGATGCCTATCCCTCCCATATTAAATTAGTTTTTCTTTGTTTACTATGTATAATCATGTTTAATTCAGTTATGTGCAATTTGAAGGTTGATTGCAATGAGAAGGACATGAACATACTCCTTCACTTCAAACAAGGAGTCATAGATCCTCCAGGCTTGCTCTCCTCATGGTTTACTGAACTAGATTGTTGTCAGTGGACTGGAGTTCAATGTGACAATATCACAGGCAGAGTTACAGAGCTCAATCTCCCTTGCCATACAAGTCACTCTGCAGTCGTTGCTTTTGGAGAAAATGATGACAAATCACACTGCCTAACAGGTGAATTTAACTTGTCTTGTTGGAACTTGAATTTTTGAGACACCTGGACTTGAGCAACAATAACTTCAAGACTATCCAATATAATTCATTGGGTAGCCAGAAATGTGATGACTTGTCAAGAGGTACACTTCCTTATAAATGTGGAAACTCCTCCAATCTCATTTACTTTGATTTGTCATATAATTATGATATTGTCATTGATAATCTCCATTGGATTTCCCATCTTTCCTCCTTGGAATATCTTAACCTTGATGGTGTTGTGCTTCACAAGGAAATTGATTGGCTTCAGTCAGTGACCAAGCTCCCTTCACTTTTAGAGTTACACCTAGAGGGCTGCCAACTTGAAAACATATATCCATCTCTTCAGTATGCTAATTTCACTTCTCTTAAGGTCTTAGATCTTTCTGGGAATGATTTCATGTCAGATTTGCCTAGTTGGTTATTCAATCTTAGTTGTGACATCACTTATATTCACCTTGACCAAAGTCATATATATGCCCAGTTACCTATAAGATTGCCAAATCTTAGAAGCATTAAAGTCTTGAGTTTGTCTGGAAATTATCTCAAAGGATCCATTCCAGATTGGTTTGGGCAGCTTGAACAGCTACAACAACTTTATCTTTCTCATAATTCATTTTCTGGTCCAATCCCCACAAGTTTGGGAAATTTATCATCCTTGCTTGTATTGGATCTGGAGTCGAATTACTTGAGTGGAAATCTCCCAACAAGCCTTGGACAACTCTTCAATTTAGTTTGGCTTAAAGTTGCTGATAATCCATTGATAGGAAAGGTGTCTGAGAGATATTTCCTCCATCTTTCAAACTTGACACAACTCTCCTTAAGCTCACCTTCCTTGGTCTATAACTTTGATCCTGAATGGGTCCCTCCTTTTCAACTTGAGAGCCTTGAATTGGGATATGTTGGTGATAAACTCCCTTCATGGCTATTTACACAGACTTCTCTGAAAAGTCTATCCATTCAAGACTCCACTGCTTCTTTTGAACCTCTTGACAAGTTTTGGAACTTTACTAACCAAATTACATTTCTCAGCTTGGTAAATAACACAATCAATGGGGACATGTCAAATGTGTTGCTAAGCTCAAAACTTGTTTGGTTAGTTTCCAATAATTTAAGAGGTGGCTTGCCTCAAATATCAACACAAGTGGTTGTTTTGTGTTTGTATAATAACTCTTTGTCTGGACCCATTTCTCCTCTCTTATGCAATCATACAACAGCAAATAACAGTTTGATGTACCTAGACCTGGGTTATAACCATTTATCTGGAGAACTCACAGAATGTTGGAATGACTGGAAATTGTTGATTCATATTGATTTGGGATACAATAACCTTACAGGCAAGATTCCTCACTCAATGGGATCCTTATCTAACCTTCTTTTGTTGTATTTGGAAAGCAATAAGCTCTTTGGAGACATACCATTGTCATTGAAAAATTGCCACAACCTTTGGATCCTTGATCTAGGCCACAATAACCTTTCAGGGGCTATACCAAGCTGGATGGGGCAGAGCATTAAAGGTCTTAAGCTGAGGTCCAATCAATTTAGTGGTAATGTCCCTCCAAAGATATGCCAACTTCATTCCCTGATGGTGATGGATTTTGCAGACAACAAATTATCAGGACCAATACCCAATTGCTTACATAACATGACAGCCATGCTTTCTAGTTATGCTTCAACTCATCAGTTTGGCATTCACCTTCAAGTACCAGATTTCTCAGCAGACTTTACCTTCAGTCTTACGATGGTTATAAAAGGCAATGAACTGGAATATTTTAATTTGATGAATGTTATTGATCTTTCAAGTAACAATTTTATTGGAACAGTGCCTCTAGAGATATTCATGCTCACTGGATTGCAATCCTTGAATTTGTCTCGTAATCAATTAGTGGGGACCATACCAGAAGAGATTGGAAACTTGAACCAATTAGAGTCCTTTGATGTCTCAACTAATCACCTTTTTGGGAAAATTCCTCATTCCCTTACTCTTTTGCATTATCTTGGTTATTTGAACTTGTCCTTCAACAATTTTATGGGCAAAATCCCAACAGGTACCCAACTTCAAGGTTTTACAAACCTTAGTTATGTGGGCAATGATCAACTTTGTGGGCCTCCACTTACGAAGATATGCCTAGAAGATGAAAAACCACCTCTTGATGATGATGATAAATCTGAATTTTATTCATGGTTCTATATGGGCTTGGGAATTGGATTTGCTGTGGGATTTTTGGGAGTTTTGGGTGCCATATTCTTCAACAGGACATGCAGACATGCTTATTTCAAATTTCTTTACCGATTATATGACATGGTGATATAAGAGCTTGTTGCAACTGTAGTAAACTGAAGGTAATTTTTTCTAATGACCTTTTATTTCGGTCTATTTTTTTTTTCTATAGATCTATGTGTCTGTTAAGTGTGTTAACCAAATATACTATCCACTATCTAGAAAGTATGTTTTTTAACTGTCCTTATTTCACATTTACATGATCTGTCTATTACATGTATGTGTGTGTGCGAAGATTGTTACAGCATTTTCATGAAATGTATAGATCTTTTAACTAGTTAAGTATTTATGCTCTTTATGTCTTAAATGGTCAACATCGAACATAATTTTATTCTGCCAACGTTAATTTTCTTTTAAAAAAAACGAATTAAAAAGATTTTATATTAATACAATACATGTAAAAAAAATTGAGACCTGTTTTCTGGACAATTAGACAAGTTGTAGGTAGATAGATGATTAATAATATAATATGCAATATTTATTTTTCTAACCCTTAACAAAACACAATATAACGTATTGAAGATAACTATTCAGCACTATTGTTTTGGACTTCTTAAAAAAAATCATTTGAAGAAAACATATGTTGCAAGAAGAAATAGAAGAAGCACTGTCACTGATAATATTTCTTTCTCATGCGCTATTTCCTGAAATTGATGCCTGCATTGTGCTTTAGAAATGAAACGAAGAAGAGATAAAGCGATGAGAGAAAAGAGAGTGAGAGGGTTTGAGTTTATAAATAGTGAACGAAGCGCGGGCTTTTCAGAGAGTGAAAGTGGCGCGAAACAATTTACCTTTTAGCGCTGTTTTTTTTTTAGGTTCTACTGTTTTGGTAACTACTTAATATAAATATTATCTTAATTTTAACAGTTTCGCGCCAATTATGGTCAAAGCAATACTCTGGTATGGTATTTGACTAATTGACTGTATGGTGCGGTAAAAAAGTAAGCCTCTGATTCCATTTTCCTTCTTCTGATTCACACTCTATATATTAAACAGAGTTCTTCTATCACACTTCTCTTATTTTCTCTCAAAATTATTCTCCTTTTCATCATTCTGAGTGGTATAATCCATCAAAGACATTATGTTGGTTCGTTGGGTTCCTCCTTCCGAAGACCAAGTGACACTGAACGTAGATGGAAGTTCATATGGAAATCCTGATAGAGCAGGTTATGGGGGCCTTATTAGAGATCATGAAGACAGATGAGTGATAGGTTTCAGTGGTCATATTGATTTTGCTTACAGCCTAGAAGTTGAACTCCTAGTTATATTGCATGGGTTAACGTTAGCTTGGAATATTGGTGCCAGAAATGTGAGTTGTAGATCAGATTGTACGGAAGCATTATCTTTGATCCAAGGCAAAATACCTTGGCTCCATAAATATGCTTCAATATTTGTGATATCAGAGATTTGATCTCTAGAGATTGGTCTACTTCATTCGTCCACACTTACAGAGAAAGCAACCAATGTGCAGATTTTTTGGCAAAATTAGGTGCAAACGCCCTAAATGATACAATGATTTTACCGGTGCCTCCAACTTGTCTATCGTCCCTTCTACATGATGATGCTATAGGAACTTGTTTTACAAGAATGTAGTTTTTTTTTTCTTTGTACCACGTATCAAACAAAATGTTTATGAATATCAGGGAATCCATATTTATCATGCATTTATTTTTATATCTATGTTATGACGATGATAATAACAATCAAAATAATAACTTATTATTAATATACATAATACATCTTAATAAAAACTGAGTATTTCTAAAGCCCGCGCTTCGTTCACTATTTATAAATAGAAAATTGACTTGTTAGTTTAGGTTTATAAGTTACTTAGCTCATTGCAAACACCTCTATTTGCTCTATAGGATTTGTGTTATATACGTGGTAAGTTGGCAATGTTTCTTTATATATTTGATGATGCAGTTTTATACTGTATCCTATTTTGAAGTATTAAAAAACAACAAAATTAAAGTAGGAATACTCGTTCTCCATTAACTACCTTTTTCAATTTATTTTTTTACTTGTAGGACTTGTTTAGTGTACAGGATAAGAGATATGATATAATAACTTTATCCTATGCTATCACTTATCATGTGTTTGTTGGCACCAATATGATAGGATAACTTATCGTGTTGCTTATCCTATCCTTCCAGTGTAATTCTTATCCGAGGGGGGAGTCTGGGTTAGGGAGTGATAAGATATGATAGGATAAAAAAAATTTCTTCCTCATTTATCCTCTCTTGCTCTCTCCTCTCTCCCCCTCTTTCTCTCTCCTATCTCTTTCCTCTCTCTCTCTCCCTCTCTCCCCCTCTTTCTCTCTCCATCTCTTCCCTCTCTCTCCTCTCTTTTCCCTCTCCCCTCTTCTCTCTCCTCTCTCTTTCCTCTCTCTCTTTCTCTCTCCTATCTTTCTTCTCTTCCCTCTCTCTCCCCCTCTTTCTCTTTCCTATCACTTCCCTCTCTCTTTCTCTTCCTCCCTCTTTTCCTATCTCTTTCCTCTCTCTTTCCTATCTCCTCCTCTCTCCCCTCTCTATCTCTCTTTCCTCTTTCTTCCTCTATCCCTCTCTCCCTCTCCCTCTCTCTCTCCTTTCTCTCATAATAACGATTTTTTGTGGTAATTTTGATAATATTTTTAAAATATATTTTTTGTAAAATAAATTTAAATATTTTTTAATAAAAAATAAATTTTTTATTTATGTGTGCGATGATGAAAAGCAAAAAAATAATTTAAAATTTGTAATAAAGGTAATTGTCATTTAATATTCTTTATATCATATTCTATCATAATCTGTCCATCTCAAACGTATGATAGGATAAAATAATCATATTTGTTTTCTTATCCTGATGTACATCAAATATAGGATAAGATAAGAGTTTATCATACTCTTATCCTATCATGTCACTATCCAACTCTCCTATCATATTCTATCACATCCTATCATATGCACCAAACGGGCTCGTAATGTGCAATATGACATATAGATTCAACTTCAACCTGAAGTTAACGTAAGTTCAACTTTTTAATATAACAAGCTTATCAAGCTAATATAAAATAAGATAATATTAGTGTATTTGATAAAATTAGCAGATAAATTAGTTAAAAAATAAAATACTAGTTGATTGAATTGAAAAAATTTTCGTAAAACTAACTGGTAATTATAAAATAATAGATAAGATCATAAATAATTACTTAACCATAACTTTAAATATGACAATTATAAAAAAAATTGAGAATAAAATTATAAAAAGGAATTTCAGCTAGTAGCTGAAATCTTAAAACACAAATTTGGAATAGTGTTTAAAAAAATGCCAGTAGCTACTAAAAAATAATACTACCTTATTAAACTGGGTTAAAATGAGTTAAATTTTTCAGTTATCAATTAACTTTTCACTAGTTGAAATAACATGTCAAATTAAAACACGCTTAAACTAACTAAAATGACAAGTGAAACACAACCTTAATGTAAGATTAAGGCTTGTCTAAGTTACAATGTAAGTAAATAACTGTGGAATTAGACGAGCTAAGACAATTCCGTCAAAAAAAAAGACAAGCTAAGACATTTAGATAAGTAAGTTTAATATATATAGTTCTAAAAATGTAAATACAAAAATTCAGAAAGTTCTAGTTACTCAAGATGAAAAAATTATTTACGGAGTACACAACCTACACTCAGTTTTGAAAATTTTTCTTTTTCATATATTATAGTTTTAAATACATTCAGGTATATATTAAGATTTGGATTTAATGTATATATACTGTCATCCAATGATGCACATTATTTAATGAGTTTAATAACACATGAAATATGCTCACATTATTTAATGACAGTGTATTAATTTGGATCAAACTCGAGTGTGTTTGGCAAAGCCAAGAAGTTAGCTACTGGCTTATTTTTTTACTAGCTTATAAGCTAGTTTGACCAACACAAAAGTGTTTGGTAAGGTACCCCAAAGTAGCTTATTTTAGGAGCTTCTAGCTTATAAGCTACAAGCTACTTCACCTAGCTTATAGCTTGTAGCTTATTTAATTTTCTTCCACCACTATCCCTTATATTTTAATACATTTCCCTAATTATTTTTAATTTTTTACCTATTATTATCTATTTTAATTTTAATGACAAAAATCTTTCAATTTATTTTTACCTATTACTAGTATGTGGCCTGTGCTTTCGCACGGGTAAATTGATGGTATGATTTATGTTGTCCGTGCTTTGCACGAGATAAAATATTAGTTATCATAAATACTTATATATTAAAGTAAATCAATAAAATTTTTATAGAAAAAAAGACTGCTTCCCGTGGATGATACATGTGATTCATATCAAAATCACTTTACTAAGGTGAGAATGAAGAAAACTGATATTATATGTGAATGATTAATTAAAAACAAACAAAAAGAAAAAAACACTACAATAGAAGCTAAATAAATGGAGATAAGATTTTGATAAAAAAAATGAAAAGAAAGTAAAGAGGATGATACAGTTTTTATTATGGTCCATTTCTGATTTTTTATTACATAAAACACACATTGAGAAATATAATAAAAGTGTTGATGCACATTAAATTTAATATAATAATAAAAAAGAAAATTAATGTGAGGAAAAAAATAAAATGGTAGGAACAAGAGTGCCTCCCGTGAAGAACACCGGCGGTTCATACAAAAATTCTTTTATAATGAAACATATTAATAAAATGAATAATAAGAGAAAATGTTTTAATATCATAATAAAAAAATAAAATTATGATAAAAAAAAAGAAAAGAAAATGACAGGATTAAGACTATCTCTCATGGAGAATTAAGACTGCCCTCGTGGAGGTCCATTTCTGATTTTTTATTAGATAAAAACACACATTAGGAAATATTATGAATGTGTTGATGTACATTAAATTTAATATAATAATAATAAAAAAAAATTAATGTGTGAGAAAAAAATAAAATGGTAGGAACAGGACTGTCTCTCGTGAAGAACACCCACAGTTCATAAAAAAGTTCATTTTATAATCAAACATATTAATAAAAATCAATAATAAGAGAAAATGTTTTAATATCATAATAAAAAAAGAAAATAAAATTGTGACAAAAAATAAAAGAAAAAAGAAAACGACGGGATTAAGACTGCCTCCCATGGAGGATACCCGTGGAGGATTAAGATTGCCCCGTGGAGGTCCATTTCTGATTTTTTATTACATAAAACACATATTAGGAAATGTTATAAATATGTTGATGTACATTAAATTTAATATAATAATAATGATGATAATAAAAGAAAATTAATGTGTGAGAAAAAAATAAAGGCTTAAATACATTTTTATTCCCTATATTTTTGCAAATGAGTGATTTTGGTCCCCCTAGTTTTAATTGCTCAATTTTGGTCCCTATACTTTTGTAAATGGGTGATTTTGGTCCCCCTAGTTTGAATTGTTCAATTTGATCCATCTTCTTTAAAAATGGAATAAATCTAATCTTACCGTTAGCCTCCAATTAAATATTTAGCAGAGTTTGCTGACATGGATTTAATTTTGTGACGTGTAAACTATCACATGACAAAGATTATTATTTAATTTTATCTCTTAACTTTTAAACGAAAAAATCAGAAAATAAAACCAGATTCTGCATAGTTTAATACAATGAGAAAACAAAATAAAAAAACAAAATCTCAATACTACACTCCAATTTCTTCAAAACAATAAAGTAAATACAAGTCCCAAAACTAAAATAATTGTAGATCTGCTTCAAGTCATCAACCTAGCGAACTAAAATCTCATTCAGGCATGAAATGGAATTTAAAATGAAATCGAAAGCGAACTGAAATTTGCAAGCTCTTATTTTTTCGTTTAAAAAAGTTAAGAGATAAAATTAAATAATAATTTTTATCATGTGATGGTTTACACGTCACAAAATTAAATCCATGTCAGCAAACTCTGCTAAATATTTAATGAGAGGCTAATGGTAGGATTGAAATTGTTCAATTTTTAAAGAAGAGGGACCAAAATTGAGCAATTAAAATTAGGAGGACCAAAATCACGCATTTACAGAAGTATAGGGACCAAAAATGTATTTAAGCCAAAAATAAAATAGTAGGAACATGACTGTCTTCCGTGAAAAACACGTGTAGTTCATAAGAAAAAAATATTTTATAATGAAAGAAAAAAATGGAAATATAATTTTGATAAAAGAAAAAAAAAACACATTAGGAAATATTATGAATGCGTTGGTGTATATTAAATTTAATATAATAATAATGATAATAATAATAATAAAAGAAAATTAATGTGTGAGAAAAAGGTAAAATGGTAGGAACAGGACTGCCTCCCATGAAGGACACCCACAGTTCATAAAAAAAAGTTCTTTTTATAATTAAACATAGTAACAAAAAACAATAATAAGAGAAAATGTTTTAATATCATAATAAAAAAGAAAATAAAATTGTGATAAAAAATAAAAGAAAAAAAAACGATAGGAATAAGACTGCCTCTCGTGGAGGATACCCGTGGAGGATTAAGACCGCCCCGTGGAGGTCCATTTCTAATTTTTTATTACATAAAAACACATATTTGAAAAATATTATAAATGTGTTGATGTACATTAAATTTAATATAATAATAATAATAAAAGTAAATTAATGTGTGAGAAAAAATTAAAATGGTAGGAACATGACTGCCTCCCGTGAAAAACAAGCGTAGTTCATAAAAAAAGTTATTTTATAATGAATCATATTAATAAAAACGAATAATAAGAGAAAATATTTTAATATCATAATAAAAAAAATGAATGTGAGATAAAAATAAAAGAAAAAGGAAAACGACATGATTAAGACTGTCTCCCGTGGAGAATACCTGTGATTCATAAAAAACACTATAATAGAAGCTAAATAAATGGAGATACAATTTTTATAAAATACATAAAAAGAAAGTAACAGATCTCATTAATGGCCATGTACCCTGGTTTGGAGGTTTAGAAAGTTGAGGGACAAAAAACAATTGATTTAAAGTTCAAGAACTAAGACCAAAGTTAACCAAAACTATAAGGAGAAAAACACGTTTTTCCCTAATAAAAATGAATAATGAGAGAATGTATTTTAATATCATAATAAAAAAGAAAATGAAAGTGTGATAAAAAATTAAAAAAAAACTTTTACATTGAGAAGTAAAAAAGCGTAATGTTAGACAGGATTGTCTCCCGTGGAGAATACCCGCAGGTGATAAAATAATTTCTTTTATAAAGAAACATATTAATAAAAATGAATAACGAGAAAAAATATTTTAATATCATAATAAAAAAAAGAAAATGAATGTGAGATAAAAAATAAAAGAAAAAAGAAAACGACATTATTAAGACTGCCTCCCGTGGAGGATACCCGTGATTCATAAAAAACACTACAATAGAAGCTAAATAAGTGAAGATATAAATTTTATAAAAAATAAAAAGAAAGTAACATGTCTCATTAACGGCCATGCACCCTGATTTGGGGGTTTAGAAAGTTGAGAGACAAAAAACAAAAGATTTAAAGTTCAGGAGTGAAGACCAAAGTTGACTGATACTATAGGGAGAAAAACACGTTTTTCCCTAATAAAAATGAATAATGAGAGAAAATATTTTAATATTATAATAAAAAATAAAATGAAAGTGTGATAAAAAATAAAAAAAAATCTTTTACATTGAGAAGGAAAATAACGTAAAGTTAGACAGAGAAGAGAAGAAAAAGAAAAAAGTTACTTTTATGGCACCTACTTTTACATGAGAAAGAGAAAACATATTTTTGCATAAAAATAATAGGATGATTTTGGGTGGGAAAATTTTCCATGCGAAGCTGACACCTGGCAGATCAAGTGTCTTGTTTTCCTAGAATATATTAGATAGATATTAGATTAGATTATATTAGAAGCTAAATAAATAGAGAAATATTTTTTAAAAAAATAAAAAAAAAAGTAATAGATCTCGTTAACGGACCGGTATCCTGGTTTGGGGGTTTAGAAAGTTGAGGGACAAAAAACAAAAAATTTAAAGTTCAGGAATAAAGACCAAAGTTGACCGAAACTATAGGGAGAAAAACACGCTTTTCGCTAATAAAAATGAATAATGAAAAAAAGTATTTAATATCATAATAAAAAAGAAAATGAAAGTGTGATAAAAAAATCTTTTACATTGAGAAGGAAAAGAGCGTCAAGTTAGACAGAGAAGAAAAAGAAAAAAACTTACTTTTGCGACACCTACTTTTACCTGAGAAAGAGGAAAACATATTTTTGCATAGAAAATAACAGGATGATTTTGGGCGGGAAAATTTTGTATGAGAAGTTGACATGTGGAGTTAGACAGAGAAGAAAAAAAAACTTACTTTTGCGACACCTACTTTTACATGAGAAAGAGAAAACATATTTTTGCATAGAAAATAACAGGATGATTTTGGCGGGAAAATTTTGTATGAGAAGTTGACACGTGGCAGATCAAGGGTCTTCTTTTCCTATAATACTAGCACAGTACCCGTGCATTCGCACGGGTGACGTTGGGTTGCTCGTAATGTTCGTTTTTATATATATTATTAAATTTTTATAATAAAATTAACTCACGATATAATCATATATATCAATTTGTGGAATCTAACAAATATATTATTATCATATTTATAGTAAATAATACTTAATACATAATTAATATAATTATAAATTTAAAATATATTAAAATTGATATCCCACAATCGAATTATATTAAACTTATATAAAGTGTATGGAAAAAATCATTGGTGGGAGAGTTAACCCGACCATTATGTGGATGTTCATGGAATAAATAGGATTGTCTCATGTAGAAAATACTTTGTGTTCATAAAAAGTCACGTTATTAAAATAAGAATAAAAATATCTTAAAAATAAACTAAGAAAAAATCAAGTTGAAAAGATGTGAGAATAGGAATGAATAATAAAAGAAATTATTTAAAAGGAATAATAAAAAATAGTAAAAGAAATTATTTAAATAAAATAATAATAACCAAATAAAATTAATGTGTGATTAAAAAAAAGAAATAAAAAAAATGGTAGGAGAAGGATTGTCTTAGAAAATTTTAAGACAGAGTAAATAGACAAATAAAATATATAAGAAAGATAATAAGTGGAAACATTAATGAATGAGATAGAGAGATAAACGATATATTGGAAAAGACACTTCAAATTTAAAGTAAGACTATCTCCAATAGAGGATACCCGTAGATCATGGTTCATAAAAAAATCACTTTACTAAATGAGATTAAAAAATTAAAAAAAAACTCAAGTAAGAAAACATAATACGTATATTGTGGGAACAATTTTAAGATAGAGATAAAATAGATAAAGAGAATAGATAAGAGCGATAATGAATGAAAACATTAATAAATAAAACAGAAAGATAAATGATATATTGGAAAAGACACTTCAAATTTAAAATAAATTAACATATTTAATGTAATCAGAAATAGATGATGTGAGAAATTGTTTTAATATATCAATAACAAAAAGAAAATTTAAGTGTGAAAAAAGGGGGGGGAAGTAGGAGCAAGATTATCTCTCCTAAAAGATACTCGTGGTTCATTAAAAAATCACTTTTATAATGTAATAAATTAATAAGAATGAATAATGAGACAAAATATAATATAACAATAATAAAAAAGAAAATGAAAGTGTGATAAAAATAATAAAAGAAAATTTTAAAATGGCAGGAGCACGACTACCTCCCGTAGAGAAGACTTGTGGTTCATAAAAAAAATCACTTTATTGGAGTGGTAATAAAGAAATTAAAAAAAACGCAAGTGAGAAAACCGTGAGAATAAACAATTTTAAGAAAATTGCCTCATGAGTAGGATACCAATAGATAGAACTGTGATTCATAAATAAATTTACTTTAATAAAATGAGAATAAAAAAATTAAAAAAAACTCAAATTAGAAACGTGACATGTGTATTGTAGGAATAATTTTAAGATAGAAAGTAAATAGATAAATAAAATAGATATAAAAGAGATAGTAATTTAAAATAGATTAATAAGAACGAATAATGAGAAAAATATTTTAAAATAAAAAATAATAATAATAAAGAAAATGAAAGTGTGATAAAAAATAATAAAAAATATAAGTGTAAGCAGCAGGACTGTCATCCATGCATGATACTTGTGGTTCATAAAAAATCAATTTTATTGAAGTGAGAACAAAAAAACTAAAAAACACAAGTGAAAAACATGACATATATATGTTTTTTAGTAACGAAACAGATAAACAGAAATTGATAAGGAGAGAAACTGTTTTAATATAATAGTAATAATAATAAAAAAAATAAAATGTGGTTAAAAAAGAAACGACGGAAGCAAGACTATATCTCGTGGAGGATACCCGTAAACCATGGTTCATAAAAAATCACTTTACTTACTAAAATGAGAATAAAAAAACTCAAGTGAGAAAAATAATGCGTGTACCGTGGGAACAATTTTAAGATAGAGAGTAGATAGATAAAGAGAATAGATAAGAGGGATAATGAGTGAAAACATTAATGAATAAAATAAAGAGATAAATGATATATTGGAAAACCACTTCAAATTTAAAATAAATTAACATATTTAATGTAATTAGGAATGGATGATGGGAGAAATTGTTTTAATATATCAAATAATAAAAAGAAATTTTAAGTGTGAAAAAAAGGGGGAAGAAAGTAGGAGTAAGACTGTCTCTTTTAAAAGATACTCGTGGTTCATTAAAAAATCACTTTTGTAATTAAATAAATTAATAAGAACGAATACTGAGTGAAAATATTATAATATAACAATAATAAAAAAGAAAATGAAAGTGTGATAAAAAATAATAAAAGAAAGAAAAAAGTTAAAATGACAGGAGCACGACTACCTCCCGTGGAGAAGACTTGTTGTTCATAAAAAAATCACTTTACCAAAGTGATAATAAATAAATAAATAAAAGACGCGAGTGAGAAAACTGTGAGAATAAATAATTTTAAGAAATTGCCTCATAAGGAGAATACCCATAGATAGAACTGTGATTCATAAATAAATTCACTTTAATCGAATGTGAATAAAAAAATTAAAATACTCAAGTTAGAAAACGTGACATATGTATTGTGAAAATAATTTTAAGATAAAAAGTAAATAGATAAATAGAATAGCTATAAAAGAGATAATAATTGAAAACATCAATGAATAAAAAAGAGAGATAAATGATATATTAAAAAAACTTTAAATTTAATATAATTGAACACTTTATTGTATTTTTTAATCTGTATTTTTATGTAATGAAACTGATAAATAGCAATGGATAATAAAAGAAAGTATTTTTAAATAATAATAATAAAAAATAAATGTGTGATATAAAGGAAAAAAAAAAGAGAAGGACAAAAATGAGGAGAATGACAAAAAAAACAAAAAAAATAACCATTAGATATAAAAAAATAAAAAAGAATAAAAAATGAGGGAACAACACCTATAGATTGGGCGAACTCTTTTCTTTAAATACAGTAGATAGTAGATATTAGATTAGATTAAATAGATTAAATTAGATTAGATTACCTATATAATAAGAAACCTCAAAAATTACGAATTAATTAATTTTTTATTTTCTTTTCACTATTTTATGAATTTTTTTATATTATACTATTCATTTTATAAATTTTACTATTTATTTTAATTTTTTAATTAAATATTTTATCATTGAAACATTTAATAAAATTTAATAATTTTTTTTAAAAATATAAAATTATAATTGCATAATATATATTTTATCTAAAAAACACAAATAGAATTTATATAATAAAACTTATTTAGTTATATACTTTTATGTCATTTTACATTTACCAACTAGATTATCTGTTAGTTTTACCAAACATTTTTAATTCAATAAGCTAGGAGCTTATCGACTAGCAACCCGTATTAATTTCATACACGTGATAAAAGAAATTACTTTAATTACTCTCAAAAGTACAAATATACATACAACAAATTCCATAAATATGCGATAAAAGGAATCACTTTAATTACTCTCAAAGGTACAAATATACATACAAGCAAAATCCATAAATATGCACATCCCTTCTAGCCGGTAGATTCACAACAGTAAAAACAAATATCTCTTAATGATTTGGATTATCTTTGATCTTATTTATGGAAAATGACTATACTTGATTTTAATTTGAATGGCTATGGTAGATGGTTCCTTACAAGTTACAAGTACTATTATTTATTTTTTTTAAAGTAAAATTTATCCTTGAGTTAGCAAATAATTGTACTCGATGGTTGATTTTTAAATTGAATGTGGTTAAACCCAGAAATATTAGTCTATTAACATCCTTGATTTTTTTTGAAAAAAAATTGTTTCTCTTGATTTTGATTTTTTTTTTTCAATTTGCGAGAAATATTTTATTAGTAAATAATATACTCTATAATTCTATGATTAGGGTGGGATTAAAAATGAAAAAGTTATTCATTAACGTCATCCAAAGGATATAAATATCTAAATTGAATTGATATTTACAAGGTGACATGAAGATCATTCAAATTAAACAAGTAGTTATACTCCAAACAAATATTTACAAAACCATGTAAGTTTAAATCAAGTATTATTTACAAAGACTAGTGATACAAGTTCAAATTAAACAAATATTTACAAGGTGGCGTGAAATTTAAATCAAACGTTATTATAAATGGCATATATATACTTGCAAAATGATGCAAAATTATATATTTTCACATGAAAAAAAATTAAATTAAAATAAACATAAAAAATTTTTGTGGATTAAATGCAAAGGATGTTTACAAACAATATTTATAAAACGATATATTATTTACTACAAAATCACGTTTTAAATTTGTAGCGTTGTTTCAGATATGTTTTAAAAAAATGATTACATAATTTCGACACAAATTAACCTCAAGGGATTGATAGAATGGAGTAAAACATGATCTCGTATTGGATAGGTAGAAATGATGGACACATGCGAATATTCTTTCTTCGGAATCTTCTGTCTTCCCCCAACAATATCCTCCCCCTTCATTCCTTTTCTCTACTCTCTCCTCAATTATTTTCCTCTCAATCATATTCCAATCACTTCAGCCAACTCACTCTGCACCTCCATGCTTCCATTATTTTGTTTTTGAGCAATCATGCTTCATTATTACTTCTGATTATGTTTTCTTATTTTCTGAATTGAATAATTAATTCATTTGTTAATTAACCAAAATATCTTATCAGAATTGGCTGAGCATATACATAAAAAAGAGACAGATCTGTACTAAAACTTACTCTGAATCAGATGAGAAACTAGTTGCAATTACAGATTATTTCATTCAGAATTTAAGATTCTAGATCATTGAAATTAATATATATGTCTATGTAAGCGTGTGTACCAAAACACACGAACTCAGAACAGGCGCTTCCTGGAAAACGTAATATAGGAAAGGAATACATTCACATGTATTTCGAGTGTGTAGAAAGACAGAGATAGCTAGGAAAATAAATGTGATGTGAAATGGAGAATAAAAATTTTGAGTTTGACAGAATAATGACACTACATAGTATATTTCGGCGTAATATGTTTCCATGTTAAGAAACGTGGTCATCAAAGAAGGACCCCCCATTTCATGTTCTTGGAAATTCAACATCGAATCATATGCTCCTTGAAATTCAACATTTATGAAAGAACTATATAAATACTTCTAGTGGATGGCAGTGCTTTCCCATCTTCATCATGGATGCCTCTTCTTCCCATATTAAATTAGTTTTGCTTTGGTTATCATGTATAATCATGCTCAACTCAGTTACATGTAATTTGAGTACTGTTCAATGCAATGAGAAGGACATGAGCACACTACTACACTTCAAACAAGGAGTCATAGATATAGATCCTTCAGGCTTGCTCTCCTCATGGTTCACTCAACAAGATTGTTGTCAGTGGAAAGGAGTTCAGTGTGACAATATCACAGGCAGAGTTACAGAGCTCAACCTCCCTTGTCATACAGATCACTTTGCAGTTGTTGCTTATTATGAGGAAAAGGATGACAAATCACATTGTCTAACAGGTGAATTCTACCTATCATTGTTGGAGCTTGAATTTTTAAGCTACTTGAATTTTCTGGCTAGGGGAACTTGAGCAACTACAAGTACTTAGTCTTTCTTATAATTCATTTTCTGGTCCAATTCCAACAAGTTTGGGAAACCTATCATCCTTGGTGGTATTGTCATGTCATGCCATACAAATTCTTTGAGTGGAAATCTCCCAGAAAGTCTTGGGCAACTCGTCAACTTGGAGTCCCTTGAAGTTTATCGTAATAACTTAACTGGAAATGTTTCTGAAAGAAATTTCCACCATCTTTTAAATTTAAAGGAGCTTTACTTGGGCTCAACAGCAGGCTTAATATTTGATTTTGATCCTGAATGGGTCCCTCCTTTTCACCTTCAACATATTAGGTTGAGACATGTGCATTACAAACTTCCTTCATGGATATTTACACAGAGTTCTCTAAAATTTCTAATCATTTCAGACTCGAGTGCTTCATTTGAACCTCTTGACAAGTTATGGAACTTTTCTACTCAACTTGAATATTTTCATTTAGAGAACAACATAATCAATGGGGACATGTCCAATGTGTTACTAAACTCCAAAGTTGTTTGCTTGGATAACAATAAGTTAACAGGTAGCTTGCCTCAATTATCACCCAAGGTGATTTTCTTTAGTGCAAATAGCAACTATTTGTCTGGACCCATTGCTCCTCTTTTGTGTCACAATATGATTAATAGAAGCAGTTTCATGTACTTAGACCTGGGTAATAATCTTTTATCCGGAGAACTCACAGATTGTTGGAATGACTGGAAATCATTGATCCATGTTAACCTAGGCAACAATGGCCTAGTAGGCAAGATTCCTCACTCTATGAGCTCCTTGTCTAACCTTGTTTTATTGTCTATGTATGACAATAAGTTCTTCGGAGATGTGCCTTTGTCACTGAAAAATTGCCAAAAACTTCGATTTCTTGACCTGAGTAGGAATAACTTTTCTGGAGCTATACCAAGTTGGATGATGGGACAGAATGTAAAAGCTCTTCAATTGAGATCTAATCAAGTCAGTGGCAATATCCCTCCACAGATATGCCAACTTCATTCTCTAAAGGTTTTGGATTTTGCAAACAATAGATTATCAGGACCAATACCTAACTGCTTGCATAACATGACACGGATGACAACCATACTTTCTGATTCAAACAATGATGTCTCATACACCATTTCTGCGGCAAGTACATCAATAACCTTGTTTATTACTTTTACGATGCTTATAAAAGGACATGAAACACGTATTCCCAGTTTGATATGTGACATTGATCTTTCAAACAACAGTTTGTCAGGAGAAGTACCTCGAGAGATATATATGCTCACTGGATTACAATCATTGAATTTGTCCCACAATCAATTAGTGGGTACAATATCAGAGGAGATTGGCAACCTAAAACAGTTGGAGTCCATTGATCTCTCAAGCAATCGTCTGTCAGGAGAAATTCCTCAGGCTATGTCTGGTTTGTATTTTCTTGGTACCTTGAACCTGTCCTATAACAACTTTGAGGGCAAAATCCCATCAGGGACGCAACTTCAAAGTTTTACCAACCTCAGCTTTATGGGCAATCCTCAAATTTGTGGACCTCCGCTTACTAAGATTTGCCAACAAGATGAAAAACCCACGGGAGAAAAAGAAGATGATGATGAATCTGAATTTTATTCATGGTTCTACATGGGTTTAGGAATTGGATTTGCTGTGGGATTTTTGGGAGTTTTGGGTGTCATTTTCTTCAACAGGACATTCAGGCATGCTTATTTCAGATTTCTTCACCGAATGCTTGACAGGTGATCCAAATATAAGAACTTGCCACTGTGGTAAGTGAAGGTAATTTTTTCTAGTGAGCTTTTAATTCGGTCTAATTTTTCCATCTAGTGTGTGTGTGTGTGTGTGTGTTGACTAAATATACAATCCACTATTAAGAAAAAGAGTGTTTTTTACTCACCTTAGACCAAATTTGCATCATCTGTAAGTATTTGTGTTCAATAATGACTTAAATGGTCAACATCTAAGATAATTGTATTCTGCCAACCTACATTACATTAATACAACTTGATACATATATTAAAAAAATTGAGACCTGTTTTCTCGACAATTAGATAAGTTGTAGGTAGATAGATGATTAATATACAATATTTAGCAAGAAGAAATAGAAGCAGCACTAATAATATTTCTTTCTCATGCGATATTTTCTGAAATTGATGCCTGCATTGTGCTTTAGATTGTAATATCTAAATCTGAATAATATTCAAACTTGAAAACAATAACTCATTATTTAACCTCGTAAACTTTATATAATTTACAGGTCCTAGCTTGATGTCCATGCTTTAACAAGTTACTGCACCTGGAGGTTTTTACAAGAGGCCACAAAGATTCATGTGTTATTGAAGATATAGAAAACAAAAGAGTGACTCTTCAGTTTAAGTTTTATAAGGAGTTACTGAGCTCATTGCAAACACCTATATTTGCTCTATAGGATTTGTGTTGTGTGGCAAGTTAGCAACGTTTCTTTAATATATTTGATGATGCAGTTATATCAGATCCTATTTTGGAGTATTAAAAAACACCAAAAGTAGGAATGTTCGTTCTCCATTAACTACCTTTTGCATTCTTTTTTTTTACTCGTAATATGGAACATGACAATAGATTCAACTTTAACCTGAAGTTAAAGTAAGCAATTCAACTTTCCATAACTATAAGCTAGTAAAATATATATATAAACTAACCGAACTGAAATGACAAATCAAACACAATCTTAACCTAACCTAATTAAGGCATGTCAACATAATGAGTTTATGAAACTTGAGTTGTATGATGAAAATTACAATGAATTAGCTAATATATATTTGGTATGTGCATGCTTGAGTTGGTGACTTCTGACTTCTGAGTATCCTTACAGTGACTGCAGAAACTCAACACAGATATATAAGAAAGATTCACCAGTGAGTATTGCATTGTTTTCACCAGTGAGTATTGCATTGTTAATAATTTTATTTTTTTATGTCTAAGTTACAATATAAGTAATTAACTGTGAAATTAGACAAGCTAAGACATTTAATATAGTTCTAGAAATGTAAATACAAAATTCCAGAAACTTCTAGTTACTCAAGATGAAAAAAAAATTATATACGAAGCACACGACCTACACTCTAATATATTATAGTTTTAAATCACTTTACATTCAGGTTTATATTAAGATTTTTAAAAGATTTAATTTCAATAAGTATAAAATATCTTTACACTCGCTCATTAACCGGTTTCAGAAAGAAGTTTGACAATCTTAAATACCTGTACAGTCATTCGATGAAAAAAATTACAGTTAAAATACATCAAATTTAAGTTCTTGAATCACAAAAAGAAAAAAAAACAAAAAAACTATCATGTACAAATATACATACAAGCAAAAACCTATCATTAATTTCGTACATGTGATAAAAGAAACGACTGAACTCTCAAAAGTACAAATATACATACAAGCAAATTCCATGAATATGCACATCCCTCCAGTAGATTCATAGAAATATACACCTGTGGATTCATAGCAGTAGAAAACAAATCTCTCTTAATGATTTCAACTTTCTTCGATCTTATCAACCTTCCTCTACGGATCCCCCCCCCCCCCCCCCCCCCCCCCCAAAAAAAAACACACACACACAGCGTGCCATATTACAACATAAAAATCCAACAGAACCCATTTAAATGCTCACCAAAGAAAGAAAGAAAAACTCCCAACATACAATGTGGTACTATGATAAAGATGTTACTCGGACAGAGTTATCAGCTGATCCAGTCAAGAAAATGGGCAAGGTCGGATGCCAATCTACAGCAGTAATAGGAGCAGCATGAGGAAGTGTTCTCCAACCATTCAAATTACCCTGAACCTGACAAGATAACCAACCATATTCAAGCCAAAATTTACTGGCTGTTACAAGTCAAATCAAAATATGGGTTAAGTAAATTATAATCCCTTCAAAGGGACGGTCTAATCACAATGCATGCTGAAGAATTCAAGAAACATCAACCTGATATATAGGTGCTCTAACTGAATTGGAAGTTACCAAGAGTCTCCTCCCATTTGCATCTAATGCCATCTCATGTCTGCAATATTTTGAACCATTGAGGGGGTAACAAAACCTATGAAATGTGAAAAACAGCAAGCTGAGAATTAAGTCTTCAAACAGATCTAAAATGATAGAAGGAATTGAGATACAAACATTATCCAACACATGGCAAGAATGAGCTAAAATATTTTTAACAGCATAAAAAACACAGATCTTACTGCTGTTATTACACACATGCATTGAATCTCACTTGTAATTTATGTGATTAGTCCCAGCCACCATATAATTTTGATCATTACATAATTTTATATTATTAGTAATATAATCTAAATAAAATATATGAATTGATACCATTTGAAAATTTACTCTATTCAATTGTAAGTCAACTCTAGGTAACAATAAGTACTTAATGTAGAATAAATGTTTGCTACAGAAAAGGTCATTGGAGAATTTTCGGTTTCATTTTCTGGTTCAGGAAGGACTGCATATTCAAGTATATTCATAAAAAAAATTACATTAGCAACGAGAATTGTCATTCTAAAGTATAGAAGACACACTAGCCCCACCATGGCAGAATTAATTATCACCTCGATGGAACCACTTCAATGTTTTGAAAACTATACACCACAATTATTGAGCTGTGTGCTGCAAGGGACCACATTAAACTTAAACCTATTGGTTATCCAGTGCTTCGTATCACCATTTAAAATATCTTATCAAATTGGCTCAGCATTTTCATAAAGAGACAGATCCATACTAAAAACTCTGGACCAAACAACATATTACCTACTAGATGCAGTTAAGGATCATTTCCTCCACAATTATACAAATTTAAGATGTTTATTGGCTACACCAAAATGTGTTGTTCTAAATTAATTATTTGAAGATGGAGGTGGATCCAGCTTAAATTCACTATCAAAAGCCATATGACTTAGCTCTATTTTTCAAACTTGTGCTCAGTCACAACAGGTGCTTCATCGAAAACAATATATATTATTTCCTCGTTAAGAAAAGCAGTCCTAAGAAAAGGACTAGTCATTTATGACAACCCTCCATTTCATGTGTCTAATTTACCTATCCCTGGCTGGTAAAAGCAATTTTGAGCCTTTGTTTGTGCAAAAAGAAGAAGGAACCTTGTGAGTCTAATCATAAGATGTCAAACTAGAAATATACCTACTACAGTCTCTTGACCACAGGATCCGACCTTGATTTTGCAAACTCCACTCAAGAATCTGACAGCAAAGAACCAATTAGCAAAGAAATGTATAATCCATTTCACAAGCTGGAATAATATTAAATTAATAGTACTCGCCTTCCCATCAGAGCCCAAGCTAAAAATGCTAGTTTCATCTGGTCCAAAAAGAATAGAACTGATGGAAGAATCATGTGCAGGCCAGCCAGTGATTTGTAAACCAGCAGACATGTCTTTGGCTTGTTAAGGATGACACCATTGCCAAACCATGTGACCCCTGCCTAGTACATTCCCAATATGTTCTCTTATCTATAAACACTTTGCAACAATTAATTTCACCAAATAACTGAGCCCAATATTTATTAGGAACCACCAAAAAGCACAGGAAATCCATCAAATTGGCAACTCAGGCAAGGGAAGACTGGGAGATGTAACATTCCTAAATACAAGCTACAAAACAATATTTTATTTCATGGATGAATCAAAGGATACCAAACATGTGAATCATTCCATCAACAGCAGAAGCTGCTAAAATCTTCCCATTGTGATTGAAGCATAGAGAAGTAATTGCCGGCGGATCTTCTCCAAGAGGTAGGACTGTCTTTATGAAATCCAAAATTAAACATGGCCATAAAATGACATAAACATTCCATACAAGGAAGCACATACCATGGCTTTCCATGTCTTCATGTTCCACACAGTTAGTGAAGCAAAACCCAGGTTGTCAAAATAGTTGGAACTAGCCCTACACAGACAATATGGTCCCCATAATTCCTGATTAAATGTGTTAACAGTGTAATTATTAACAAAAATGAACAACAGAAAGGATATCCATTGAGAGCATAATAAAAGATCGGATCCTAACCAATGGTATTTAACCATAGTTTCAATCTTATTTCCAAAGTCAAAACAGCAAAATGTGCATATCATAATTGGACTAGCATGGTGTTAAAACAGAGGATCAAATCACCAAATTAAATTAATTTACTACGCCAATAAAGAATTAAATATTTAAAAATTTAAGGAATACCCTCCAGATGCTGCTGCAGACACAAAAATAGGTTCAACAGGACTGCACTTTATGTCCAATACACTGTAAAACCACATATGTGTCAGAGAGTTGAAAAGGAATGCACACAGACCTAAAAAATATATTAGGAAATACCTCGGAAATGTTTCAGTTGTGTTGAGGTCACAGACAACTCTCTTTGCATCAACATTCCATGCCTTAATGCAACCATCAGATGTACCTATTAGAAGCTTTTATCAAGAGGAACAACTTAATTATTTGAATTTTCAATCTCATGTAATCAATAGAGCTGAATAATTTCAATCACCATGAGAAATCAATTCACATACCAAGCGGTCTGATTTACATTCCCAGTCAAGTGACAAAATTTCAGTGCCACAATATATGGTTGCATTTCTAGACACCGGAGTTGATGCATCATATGTCCATATCCTTAATTAAAAACACGTAGAGCAAAAAAAGACCAAATTACTTGAGAGAGATTTCATAAGGATTCAGGAAGAGTTGTAGATACTCAGTGAAAGATAAAGAAGAAGCATTAATGAAGGTAAGCACTATAAAGGGCTATGTCTAAACAAAAATGTATTGGACTATATCAAGCTTTATTCTCTCTTTTATTTAATTTCTTATCTGTTGTTGACAGCATTTCTCTAAATACATCCACACATGAGGTTTCTTAATAGCGGCAAATGAGTATAGGTAACAGGCTACCGCCTAGTAATCAAGAGTTTCAAGACTAATAATTAGATGAAGACCATCTACTTTTCCATTTAAGTAATAACCTTGATATGTTTGTTTACATTAACTTCCACAAAGGGTACCTGACAGTTCCATCCAGAGAAGCACTAGCAATATTGTTTCCAGATGCAGAGAAGCGGCACCGGCTGATTGGACTGGTGTGCCCCAAAAATGTCTCCTAAAAACCACCATGATTTGATATTTACAAAGATTCCAATGAAACTTAATATATTCTTAAAAGTTGAAAGTAAGATGAAACTGCAGAACAAAGGGATAAAAAAGAAAGAACATAAATAAGGCTCTACCTGGTGCTCTACTTTGACCTCAGCAAAATCTTCTTCCCCATCGTTTTCTGCCACAACGAACAGTTTAATCAGCATCCAGAAAATTAGGTCTGATTTGAAGTTCAGACAAAGTGCATCAAGATTAGGTGTTAATCAAGTGAATACAATGCATCTTGAAATTTTTTAAGAAATAATAAAAAATTGATTGCTTCTTTGTTTCAAAGTTAGATAAACAAACACAAAGTTTTCTTGTTTCATTTCCTTGAGTTTGGCAACTGATTCAATATTTTGCAGAGTCCTGCAACTAACACTATCATTTGATTGAGAACAAAACATATTAGGTCTCTCCTCATACAAAAGCAATATCTTGTTTTAGTGCAATTTGTGCTTACAAGTTACAGCAAGTGTCAGTGTATAGGTAATATCATAATTTGTATTAAGATTGCACAAGAGAGTCATGTTGCCGGAGGATTTCATTTACTTGTCAATTTCACTAACATGTAATATTATTTATTCCCACCTTTTCCCTACACTTCATCATGACTAGTTATTAGTTAACTAGTTTTCTTGGCAGAACAATAATTCATCATTAGAAGATGTCAGCACATGAATTTAAATAAGTCTATCCATGGAAAGTAGCCATCAACTTGCTTAAAAGACAATGATCAAGTAACAACTTAATATCACTTCACAAAGTGGAAGCAGCCTTGAAGTATATCTGTCTTCCTACATGGGGACTGTCATGACCTTTTGTAGTGGTATCGCAAGCTCTGCCATTTCCCAAACGGTCATTCAGTAAGCAAGTTGAATCATCACCAGACTTGGAGCTGATAAACTCGGACTGAATATTTCCAGATCCACCCACAACTGAATCTTGGTTAATCTCTGTTTGACCTACTCGTGGAAAAACAGATGGGAAAACCTCTGGAGAATCTTTTGACATATGAGTACTTTCTTCACGCAAATTGCTTGATGAACTAATACTTCCTTCCATACTTCAATGCAGATTGATTAGAAAACTAAACATGTCACATTAGAGACGCAAGAGCATTGAATAAAATTATGCATACCTTCTAAACTGGCATAATTGTGTCTCTTTCTCAACAAGTAAAGCCTGAAGCTGTGACAATTTAAGATTTAGATGTATGATATCTCTTTTGAGGAGGTTGGTAGCATTCATCTCTGAACTGATCTTCAGTAGAGCAGGTAGACGTGATTTTTATCAAGGACAATTTCAGAAAAGATTTGATGAAATTGTGAATGCAGAAGACATAAACAAATCAAATCAGATCTAAAAGTACAACAAAGAAGGATGGAGGATGCAAGAGACATGAAATAAAGTTATGAAAGATATCACCATGAAATTAGTTGGCTTATTATTTCTGTTATTTCCCTTCCTATTTTACCCAGTAAGTACAGATGGTCATAAGCCCATAACATCCCTACTTTGAGTCCCTAATGTCATATTTCCCCATTGCTGAATATAAGAAAGCTTGTGAAAAGTAACATACTTGAGATTATCAAGAGAATCCAAGATATATTTGTAGCAAAAACACATTCCCTACCTATACAGATTACCAGAGAAGTTGTATCAATAAACACCCTATAGAATTATCAACGTGAGATACAGTGAAAATGATAATTCGCATCAGTAGCATAGTATCCTTTTGTGACTACCAACACACGCATGCAGCCGCGTGTTCTTAATTTTGATCACACCCTCAACCTTTTACAACAAGATGAGCCCCATCAGACATTAATTCTGAAACTTATTGGCAATTAACATAGTAACGACGGTAATCCAGTTATTAAGCAACCCATGTTATGCCTAAGAATCTGCAATTACACCTGAAACGTAAATCAAACTTAAAAAAGAGAAGGATTTTTTTTTAACGGATGTTTTGAAGGATATGAGTAGCATTGAAGATCTCACTAATGAAGTTTCTGACAGAAAGATGCAATGCCTGATACCACTCCTTGGAGAAAAAGATTCGAAATTCAGGATCCAATTGTGGATTCTTGATATAAGGAATTGCTGCAATGCAATACAGCAACTCATCTCATCATCACAGTCGCACCATGCAAGTTCATTACAAAAGAACAGAAACAAGAACAAAAAAGAAAAAAAAAAACAAAGAAACGCACCAAACCAGTTAGTCCAATCCTGAGAAGTTTGCAACAAGTCAGCGCCATTGGCTGCGAAAAACTCAACAACCTTGTCCTTCCGATTGGATTGCAAGGCGTGAATGACGTAGAAGCGTAGAAGAGAAGCCTCCAACTTAGACAAGGTGGAAACGAGTGTCGTTTCGGAAGAGGAGGAGAGATAGTGTTTGAAGAAATCAAGAAGCGCAACCAATTTATCACCCTGAAACTTGGGAACATAAACGGAGAAGATTAGGTCAAGAATCTTGTCAACCTGAAAACCTTTGCCGATATCGGTGCGCAATTCGGTCTCATAAGCTTCGAGAGTATTGGTGAATCCTCGAAACACCAGAAACTCCCTCACCAACTCCTCCGCGTACTGCATCTTCTCCATCGCCTCCTAACGTTCTACACCGCAAATGAAAATCGTTATCAGTTATGAATTCTATTATTCGATACAATCGATATTTGATCTTGGAAACGCTAGAAATGAATCGCTTTGGATTGGAAGAGGGTTTTACGGTTAAGGCGTCGTATCGGAACCGATGTGCCGTTTCGAGTGAAGTTTCGGTTGGCAGGTTGCTAAATTGCGCCGGCAGGGTGCTGTGGTGTTATCGGCGCTCTACCACCAGATTCAGGAGTTTGTTCACGGTGGCGATGCACATGTCTTTGTTTTGCACAGTGGTAGGGCGGGATGTCACGTGCTAACTACCATTAGCACTCAACTCAATAGCGTCTCTTCTCTTATTTTCAACGTGCTAAACTGACGTTTTAAAGGTTAGAAATAGTTTTGTTAAAAAATCTAAATTTGAATTTGATTAATTTTAACGCTAAATTAAGCACACACTTATATTAAGATTAAGATTAACAGGTACATTATTAAATTATGAATTTAATAATTATACACGGTTATTATAAAAGAGTTTTACACATATATCCAATAATGTGTTAATTTAATAGTATATGAGATGTCATATTCATTAAATAAGATGACAATACACGATAGGATATGAGTGTAAAACTTTCATGCAATTACAATAAAAGATTTGATTGACTATTAAACTTTCAGCATCAATGTACTTTGGTTAATTTTTTAAAAAAATCATTAATAATTAAATATTTTTTAATTTATATGTGATATATTAAATAATATATTAATATAGCGATAAACAATATATATTCATAGAAAAAAAATATGACAATATATTCAAACTCAACAAGAATATATAATATTTATGCTTAGTTCAACTATAAAAGCTTCATATTCTTCTTTTATTGTGAAGAAAAAAACAATGTATGTAAAAGGGAAATTTTGAGAAAAGAAAATGAAAGAGACATACACGAAACTCTTTTCTTATGTTTTTAAACATGATTGTCTCTTCATATTAGTTACAAAACCCCCCATCTCCTTCTTTCCTTTCCCTTAACTCATCTTTATTCTCTCATTTCAAACTCTTAAACACACATAATCTCTCATCTCTCATCATTGGTGAAGGATGAATTTTTTTAATAAACCTCACAAATTTTTTTTTCCCATTTTATTTTCTCTCTTATATCAGACAAGAGAACTCCTTATTTTCTCCTCCAAAATTGCTCCTCATACTCCCTTATTTTTTAGTTTTCATTGAAACAAATTTGGTGTAGATGTGGATTAGAGGATATCTGTATATTAGTTAACAATTGAAAGAATCAATTTTATTAAAATTGAAAATAAATCATAGCAACACAACGTGTCTTCAGATTCATGAAAAATCGATTTTTAGGCTTTGATATAACTAAGTGGGGAAATTGGGAAAGGGAAGAAAAGTATGAGAGAGGTGTGCAACTTCTTTTATTTCATTGTTGGGTGCCCCAATGAAATAGAAGATAAAAAAAAGTTGGTGGATTTCATGACATTTGCATTTCTCCACAATTTAGCAACGATTTAGGAGAGAGATGCACTAGTGTTTATCTCTCTCTTATACTTAGTTTCCATCCACTCACAATATTTACTAAACAAAACAACTAAATTTCTTATTTCTCTTATATCAAACAATTTGTAAATCATCTCTATCTCACTATTATTTATCCATTATCTATTTCTCTCATTTGTATTTATATTATCCTACCAAACAAAGGGTCAATCTACTTATTGTCAACTTGGGTATATCATAAAGTGTGAACAAAGTAAAGGATTACTTAATCATAAATATTTTTTATGTTAATTTTGACTTCTTGCTTTTTCTTTCACTATATAATAGTTTCACCGACTAGGTTATTGTTCTTTTGACTAGGTCAGACTTGTCGCTTATGGAAGATTTATCGTATTGGTTGGTCAATTTTAATAGTGATGAGGGTGGTAATGTGACATTGGAAGTATTACCTTAGATGTCTTGTCACCCTGATAAGTGTGTAGGCTACTTTCTCAATTTTCTAATATATAACCTTGGGGCTGAGAGTTTTTTATGAAGTAGACTTGTGTCGTCTTTTTCTTTTATTAATAATGATGTGCTGACAACTTCATTAGCCATTAAGAGGTAGAGGTACAATGTCTCCCCTAGGCCTAACTAAAGTGGGAGGTGCGAAAAGAATTTGCTTGATATGGGCATATGCCTCTTCGCATTCTTCTATCCACTCAAAGTCTTTTCCTTTCTTTAATAGCTTAAAAAAATAACACCTTTTGCATTAACTTTGTTGTGAATCAGGTGAGCGTCTCTAACTACCATAAAAGTTGTTGGACTCCTTTAACATTGTGTGGACTATGCATTTCCATGGTTGCTTGACATTTGTCTAGGTTAACCTTGATGCTTCTCTATATGAGCAAACCTAGGAACTATCCCGCCCTGATCCCAAAAGCACATTTAAGTGGGTTTAATCTCATGTTATATTTTTTAAGTTGTGGAAACACTTCCTCCATGTGAAACCAAATTTGATTTTGGTAAGTTTCAATGTCAGGTTGATAATTTCAAATGTTGCTGACTCTTTCTCAGTTAATCCTTCTTTCCCAATTCCTTTGCTAAGTCGTTATATATAATTTTATTTTATAGGTAAAAATATAGTTTTAGATCATTATAATTTTAGGTTTTTTGTTAATTTTAAATTCTCTTATCAATTTTCTAAAAATAAAATATTTCATTAATAATTAAAGTAAACAATATGATATGAGAAAATAGCAACAGAAAATAGTAAAAATGTGAGAATAAGAAGCCAAAGTTGAGAGTCAAAAGTGATAATTGATAAGAGGCAAAACCTTAAGGAGAAAAAGGGTAATTGAAGAATTTTATTAAATTATCATGGATAAAAATGGAATAGAAAAATAATAAACTTTAAGTTACTTAGAATAGTTTATGAAAATAAATTAACAAAACTCATATTTCGATCAAGCAAGCTTATAAACTAATGAAATAAATTAGTCAAATAAATTGTAAACTAACTTAAATAATTAACTAAATACACTTTTAGAAGTGCTTTCAGGGACATCCGACAAAATTGAAATGTTACATTTTTAGGAATTTTCTTAGCTTCCGTTTGTTTTACCATTGTTACAGTGTAAAACCATGATTTTGGAAAATTGATTTTAAATCACTTTTGTCCAACATGTTTCGTAAAACGTGCATCGCTCATTTCAACCATTGATTTATAGAATCAAATCTACTCAATTGTAAACCAAACGGACACTATCATTGTTGTGAATTTATTTCATCAAAGTCACTAGAAGTTTCAGTTCAACAAGAGTAAAAGAGCTAGTAGTGTAATTAACATTTATGCTTTGTGCTAAATAATTTAATGTTTTTCTAGCATAAAAGGGACAGAAAGATGGATTTCCATGGAAGTATAATTAAGAGGTGGCTGTCCAACCTTGGACGCATGGATTTTCATGTTACGATTTAGGAAAAGGGAATCTCGGCTAATAATCTAAGGTTTTGGGACAACATAAAACCAATTTTCATGTTAATTTTTTTTTTTAAAAAAAAACGAATAATTTGCCAAGTCTGAAAATGTTAGATAACAGAGACAATATTGATATTTTTCTTAGATGAAAATATTTCATTAGGAAGGATCACTATCGTTACAACTGCAGAGGATCTCAGCTGTAGAAAATTTTGTTTTATATAAAAGATAAAATAAAAATACAACATATCTTGCTCTTGTAAACTAGAAATTAGAAAAGTAGAATGTGTGAAAATGGGATATAGAGACGCACCCTTTCAAAACACTGTCATCTTTGTAAAATTCAGTTTTAATGTAGGAAAGAAGAATATATATGCACCGAATGTATGATAATGGTATGCAAAAATGTAACCGAATACTCAGTAAC
The DNA here is from genome assembly GCA_026901365.1 of Sesbania bispinosa. Lineage (NCBI taxonomy): Eukaryota > Viridiplantae > Streptophyta > Magnoliopsida > Fabales > Fabaceae > Sesbania > Sesbania bispinosa. Next base: position 405,282 of record QLOH01000600.1, on the reverse strand, counting down.
ATGTTTTTAAGTAGAAGACAAATTAAGCACAGTTGTGCTAGTGAGATGCAAAAATTGCATTACGGCTTAAAACCTGATCCTCAAATAGGAGCAAACATGAAGAAACATGATAACTGCTTAACTATTTCCCAAATTCCATGCGGCCATTCCTTAGTCCTCACGCTAGATTCCTTTCTGAGATCATTGAAGATAATTCCAATGCAAATCAGTTTTCACTTTTTTTCGCATATTCCATGTCACACCCAATAGCAACTGCTAATGTTACACTATTTTCTAAGCATTTTTTTTATAAAGGGTGCTATATTATTTAGAATGAACAAGTTCAGTTTAAAAGGGCTGCACTTGTTACCAAAACAGTATATGTAACATCCCTTACAGTTACAGATTTGTTGAGCACAATAACTAAATTGTTTGTACTCAAATCCCTTAAACCAAGTTATGGCTTCCAATGTGGTTATTCTGTTAGCATTTCTATCTTTATCTGTGCTAATTCTAGCAGTATGTTTAGATGCTGGTGAGATTGCTATCTACTGGGGTCAAAATGGAAAAGAGGGAACCTTGGAAGAAACTTGTGCTTCTGGGAACTATGATTTTGTGAACATAGCTTTCCTAGCTGCATTTGGGAATGGAACAACTCCAGTATTGAACCTAGCAGGCCATTGTGTCCCCTCAAACAATGGATGTGTGAATTTGAGTTCTGATATTAGGTCATGCCAATCCAGAGACATCAAGGTAATGCTTTCTATTGGAGGATCTACTTTTGAAAATTATACTCTTACTTCAGCTGAGGATGCTAGGCAGTTAGCAACCTACTTGTGGAACAATTTCTTAGGTGGACAATCATCTTTGAGACCATTTGGGGATGCTGTTTTGGATGGAATTGATTTTGTCATTGAGGGTGGACAAGCTCAGCACTGGGATGAGCTTGCAAGGAATCTCTCAGGCTATAGCAACCAAAGCAAGAAAGTTTATCTAACTGCTGCTCCACAATGTGTTTTTCCTGATGCTTGCCTTGGATCTGCTCTTAGCACAGGCCTATTTGACTTTGTTTGGACACAATTCTACAATAACCCTTCCTGTCAGTACACTACAGGAAATGTAGTTAATCTTTTAAATTCCTGGGAAGAATGGACTTCAAAAACTCCTGCAGCTAAGATTTTCTTAGGCCTACCTGCTGCACCTAATGCTAGTACTACTAATGCTGGCTTCATCCCTCCCTCTGAACTGATTTCAGAAGTTCTTCCAGCCATTAAGAATTCAACTAAATATGGAGGAGTGATGCTTTGGTCAAAGTTCTATGATAATCTCACTAACTACAGCACCTCCATCAAGAATGATGTCTGACCATTGAATATTTTATGAGCATGGTCACTTATACAGATTAATAATTTTAGCCTAAGCAGAACCGGTGTTTGTGTGTTTTGGCAGTTTCCAATAATTGTGTGTCTTCACTACATAAGGTGAAGTGCATTGAGTATCATTGTTGTTGCTAATAAGAAAAGTCTTTTTGAGTTCTGTCCATATGTCTCCATGTATGGTTTGATCTAATTGAAAATTGAGCGAAAATTGTATTATTTTAATAATGTGATTTGCTGGCCAATATTGATTTCAGCAAAATAAGTCAACAAAGTTGAGCTAAGTTTAATAGTTTTTTTATTGATCTAGTGAAGATGAGGTCCAAACACCACAAGACATGACATGACATTTAGTCTTCATATATACCAAATAACAACCATGTGAAGGTGTCATCTTAAGCTCAAACATTTTGCATTCTCACAATCTTGTGTTCAATTCCATAATGACTGATCTTTATGTTATTTAGCAATTTCAATAATTGCAATCATATTCATCACCGCAATTTCAAGTGATTATCTGTTGAGTAAAAATATTAGTATCCTTGTCAAGCTAGTTGGTTTAAGATGAAGTCTTTAAACCTTCCATGATTTTTTCCCTAGATAATGATATGATTTTTGGATGACACAAAAAGGAAAGGCCAATTTTTAGCTTCTGGAAGCAGTAAACAATCACATGACAAACCAAAATTTTTCTGTGATACAGTTTAAACACTATCTTGGTGACATTGTGGAATTGCTACATGTGGCATGAGATGTAAGGTGGCTGTTAATGGTGAATGAGCTGAAATGGTTATACTCTCTTTTCATAGCTTTGTATACATGGTCTAAGCCTTCCTCAATTAACTCTACAACTGTTTGTGGCATTGGTGGCATATTAATGTTGATTGAACCTTCCAACATTCTCACCACTTCCCCCATTGGTGGTCTCATGAAAACCTCATCTTGGATGCACCAAAAGGCAACTTTCAGAGCTCTCATGAGCTCTTCTTCATCAACTGCCCCATTTAATCTTCTATCTGCCACTTTGATTGGTGATCCATTTGTCATCTCCTACAATAACCAAACATTATATGATCAGTATTCATCAAGTAGTTGGATATATATCAAATGTGCCTAGGAGAGTAAAGAAGTAATTTCTGTCTTCTTAAGGTCAATCATTTTTTTTTCTTGTTAAAAAGAAAAGCAGATATTGAAGGGCAAAAAACAAATCTCTATTGAATTAATTGATTGGGAAAATTGATTCTATATTAATAAAAAGGCAGAAAAATTAGTAAATTAATATCTGAAATATACCTTATAAGCCCAACCAGGATAGAAGAAATCCTCTGCATCATAGGACATGTCAAGATTTCTCCTTCCACCAATGATTTCTAAAAGAAGCATCCCATAGCTATAAACATCAGCTTTTACAGTTATAGGGCGATTACTAACCCATTCTGGTGCTAAATAACCTCTAGTGCCTCTCACCATTGTTACCACATGAGAGTGCTCCCTTCCCATCAACTTGGCCAGTCCAAAATCAGATACTTTAGGACAAAAGTTTTCATCTAACAATATATTTTCTGGTTTGATGTCACAATGTATTATCCTATCTCTGCACTGCTCATGAAAGTATGCAATCCCTTGTGCAGTAGCTATGGCTATTTCAAAACGAGTTGACCAATCTAGCAATCTATCTCGCCCTTGATATGAAGGGAAGATCCATTTATCCAAAGATCCATTCTTCATGAACTCATAAACCAGAAGCCTGCCAAACAAACATTTGTTTAAGCCAATTAAACCATTTGAAATTTGAGGTCTTATGATGAGCTAAATGTAAATCCAAGCAATATCCACTTGGTAACTAAAAATGCTAGTCCATGGTCACATTCTCCAAAAGATTATGCTATTTAATAGTTAATTAAAGATGTTAAGAAGAAAATAAGAAACAGTGCTTACCGGTGTGATCCCTCTGAGCAATAGCCGCATAGGCGAACCAAATTCATATGATGCATTGAGCCAATGGTGTTTACTTCAGTGATAAATTCCTTCTCTCCATGGGCCAAAACCCTATCAAGTTTCTTCACTGCCACTAGGGTACCATCTCCTAGGCTTCCTTTATACACACTTCCAAATCCACCTGAAAAATATGTACAGTTTGCAACAATTAAAATTTAACACTAAATTAAAACTCCTCTCCCTAAAATTTCCACTTTGCTACAAAATTCAACATAGGATATACATTTACCTGTTCCTAGAAGCTGTGAAAAGTTGCTTGTCCTGATTTGCAAATCACGGTAGGTGAAATTCATTGGAGCACCTGATAAGATCAAGGAACTCTCCATCTCTCTTCTCAAAGTTCTTTTTCTATGAACACTGTAATACAGTAATAAACATAGCAAAACAATTAGAACTGTCATGCTCATCACAATGGGAATAATCACAGCCTTCTCCTTGGCACTCCTCATTCCATCAGAAGTGCTATTATTAGACCCTCTTGCTTGTCCTTCTGGTGTCCATGATGCATTTGCTCTAACCTTCACAAATAAAGTTGAGCTGGTATCCTCAAAACCACCAAAACTTAAGCTCCTCAACACCCAGCAGTATGGTCTCTCCTCATTTAGCCCATAAACAGAAGCAACACAATCACAATCTGATAAACAAGCATCCCCACATTTTGATACTGAAGCAACATCACTATAGTTAGCTATCACTGAAGATTCAGAAAAATAATAGTTAGTTTGCTGCACCATTGACATCCTAAACTGGGATGTCTGGTTTTCATTCCGAGTTTGACCATTGCATTTTCCAACAAGAGATGAATTCTCATAGCATACACCATCCCTCTCAACTTTAGAAGTTCCTGGTAAGCAAGTGCAAGAGGCATTTGTCTTACTTCTATCCAAGTTACAAACCCCATTGCCACAAATTCCAGCAATATCACATGGATTTGAAACTGCAGCCCACTGTGGCACCCACTGTTTTGATCCATTTACATCACCCCAACGGTACAAACGCAAATTTCCATTCGTTTCCAGTGTCAACCTCCTAAGAACAGTTAATGGTGTAGATTGATGAATTGCAGAAGACAAGCCTGCATCATCATCATCATTCTTGTACACATAAACAGCCCCATCAGATGATTCTCCATATACAATTCCAAAGCTCCCAGCTTGATCTAAAACTGCTATAACTTCCCCTGTAACATTGGAGATATCAGGGCCTTTCCAATAGGAATAGTTGGTGTATGATTCATCCAAATCCTGGTAAGTTTCTTGCAGGTTGTAAGTCAGTGCAAGGCTTAAGGAAGTGGGTTGTTGAAGCATTTTGAGAGCATAGTAGCCACCATGGGAGGAAGACTTTGATGATGTTAATTCTGAAGAAACTGTTAGAGGCTGGTTAGGGAGGAGTGTATCAGAAGGTTGAGAAAAACTCTGCCACACAGGGTGGTTGTTGGTGTTATGAAGGATGAAGTTGCCAGATTCAGCCATGACTGCAGCTACTACACCAACACCTGAGGTGTTTGAGGCCCATGTGGTGATGTCTCTATCCATGAGAACAAGGTTGCCAGTGGTGTCAAGCTCCAAGATTGCATCTTGAGAAACAGGAGAGTCTCTATTTGGATTGAGAAAGAAAATGAAATATGTTGGCAACTTGGTAGATAGAGAGGGAGAGAGATTATCATAATTCATAACCTGCAAAAGCTTTTGTAAAGACTAAAGAAAAGACTAGATGGATGGAGATATGATTAATGACTTTCTCTTTGTTTAAGTCAAAAACCAGAACTAACCATCTAATCTGCAACTACATCGACTCAATTTAATTATGAGTGAAGTATTGTTTTGTTCCCCTTGAATGTCCCCACTCTAATATTTATCCCTAACAAATGCACTTTCTTTTAATTTGGTCCTTAGTTCAAATAATTATTTTGTTCCACTTTAGTTATTCATATATATGTTCGTTTTTATTTTGACCCTTGAAATGATATTCTGTCTTTTTGGGGTTCATATATCCCTCACCTTTTAAGTATAAGACCTCTTTTCATTTTAATCCCTCAAACCAATATTGCTCTCATTTTTCATTTCAGTCTGTTGGAGTTATTTCTTACATTTTGGACCTCCTGTATATATAAACTCCCTTTTAGACTAAGGATTTGAATTCTCTCATATTACTTAATAACATGAAAAAGAAAAACACAAAAACAACATACAATATAACTCACCACTATTTTGTGTATGGTTCATTAACTTCATTTTTGTATTTTTTTTCTCTTATAACATGACAATGTCATGTCAGTAAATAACATGAGGAGATTCAAATCCCTGTGATCCCTATTTTCTTGCTTCTCCTATGCATAAATAAAACAAGATATATGATCATTTTCATTTTGTTTTTCATCACCCTAACAAAAAAACATTTTTAGATATTTTTTTAAAAAAATGAGTTTATCTCTAAACTAAAATAATAAAGCAAGAATATATTTATCCTTACATTTGAATGAGTTAAATTAAATAAAAATTAGTAGTACCTATGGGGTGACCAAACTATAGTTCGATCTCCTGGAAGCTCTGCAAACCAAATTCCCAACATAAATAATCGATTATCACTATCTGATGGAGTGAAGCCCATAGCAAACGTGCCATTATCAGAAATCCATGTTTGGTCCTTGCTAGCCAATAATCTCGAGCCCAAACTAATCTGGCTCGAAATGCAGCTACTAAAACAGCCTAGGACCATAGTAAGAACGACCCATGAATAACAAGGAAAGGAAGAAGTAGCACTTGCCATGACAAGGCACACTTTCAAGCATGCCAGTGTGTGGTGTTGACTATGTTATAGTAAGTTAGTAACGAAAGAACAAAGCTAGCATAGCAATGTGTTATATATGGGTGCAATGTGGTGTTCTATTTGGAGAAGAAAAACACAGAAATTGAACACGTGGTTAGTGGTGGGTGAACTACAACTTTGAAAAAAGTCGATTCATGTGTGGACGGCGAAGAGGATATAATTAGATATGGTGGTATGGCTTCATTGATTTGTGGTCTTCAAATGGGACTAGACCGAAAGAGCAAGGCCAGACAATAATATTGTTGACACGTAGTTGTTGCAACTAATATTTTGCTATTAATATGAGGCTGAATGTATACTCACATTTCATACTTTGAAAAAAAGAAGGAAAGGGAGAGCTTGTTCATCATGCATAAGGAATAGCGATATACAAATATAATCACAAAAATTTATATAGTCAAAATGTTGTTAGAATTTAGATGGATTTAATGATCACTATTTGACAATATTAAATGATTGATATTTGATAATCATTTTTGTATCAAAAAGTCAATATTCCGGGAAAAAAAAAACAATTTTCTTTCCTGTGAACACTCAATTTTACCTATGGAATTTATCTAAACAAAATTTCAAAAATGGTGCATGGCAGACGAAAGTTTCAGCCTATATAGAATCTAAAACAAGTAGGCATTAACATATTGTTTAGATGTGAGAAAAAAAGAGGAATGAAAATGAATATAAGAAAATAAAAATAAAAGGTGATTAGAATTGTGTATTATTTGAATAGAGAGTGAGAAAAAAAATTTCCCGCTAGTTTGATTAAATGGAAAATTTCAAGAAAGAAATAAGACTTTACCATAATGATGTTTATGCTCCAACAATAATATAAAGACATTCCAAATAAACACCCCTCATTTTTTTCTATCTCTCTTCTTCTCACATCTAGATCATATCATCTATCTATGTGTGTCTGCATCTCATGCGTGTCCATCTAGCATTTTCCTTTATGCCCTTATGATAATTAGTGGATAATTTCAATTATTCACACTTATTAATTGCATTCATTAATTGATTGTTTTAGTTAGCAATGTCCTTATATACCACTATGCTTGGTGTGGGAAAAGGAATATGAAAAATAGAAATATGGAAGAGAGAAATAGAGATAAGATGGAGATGATTTATAAGTTGTTTAGTGTGAGAAAAGTAAGAAATTTAGCTATTTAGTTTGATAGAAGTGATAAAAGAGAGGTAGTTTTTTTAATTCATTTCTCATTTCTCTCCCATCTCTTGCCTAATTAGGGGAGAAATGTGTTTTAAGTGGGACCCACTAACTTTTTGTCTCTACTGTTTCTCTTCACTTGTCTCTTTTTTCACCTATTTCTCTAGCATTTCTATATCACCAAAATTAATGTACATTAATCTTTCATCTTTTTTTTGTTACTCTAATTGTTAAATTAGGAACAACGGTACTTAATTTTCCTTTTTTCTTGTGTATTTGAAGTTTTGAAATGGTGGAGGATGCTTCTTCGCATGGGTGTTTGAGGCGTATCCATTGTCATACCAAAGGTGGATACCTAGATTTAGTTATCATTTTATTTTAAGTGCTACAGGAGACTATATAGGAGAAATCATCAACGCCCTTGGCATCATATAGTTTATATTGGTGGATACATTATGTTCGGGAGAAGATAGGTGAGAAAGAAAAATGGGATACAAGTGGTATTGAAAGGGATGAGACTTGTTTTCTTTATAGTGTATTTATGAGTTCAACTTTGATATTGGTTTGGATTAGGGACAAGTGTGAGGGTGTTTATTTTATTTTTTTATGATTGGAACCAAAACTTGTTGATTTGTATGCCTCATGCATCTCTTTAGTTGTGTTGTGATGTATTATGGGTAAGGGCACCCCTCATATTCTTCTTTATTGTGAAGAAAAAAACAATGTATGTAAAAGTGAAATTTTGGGGAAAGAAAATGAAAGAGACATACACAAAACTCTTTTCTTGTGTTTTCAAACATGATTGTCTCTTCATATTAGTTACAAAACCCTCCATCTCCTTCTTTCCTTTCCCTTAACTCATCCTTATTTTCTCATTTCAAACTCTTAAACACACCTAATCTTTCATCTCTCATCATTGGTGAAGGATGAATTTTTTTAATAAACCTCACAAATTCTTTTTCCCATTTTATTTTCTTTCTTATATCAGACAAGAGAACTCTTTATTTTCTCCTCCAAAATTGCTCCTCATACTCCCTTATTTTTGAGTTTTCATTGAAACAAATTTGGTGTAGATGTGGATTAGAGAATATCTGTATATTAGTTAACAATTGAAAGAATCAATTTTATTAAAATTGAAAACAAATCATAGCAACACAACGTGTCTTCAGATTCATGAAAAATCGATTTTTAGGCTTTGATATAACTAGGAGTGGGGAAATTGGGAAAGGGAAGAAAAGTATGAGAGAGGTGTGTAACTTCTTTTATTTCATTGTTTGGTGCCCCAATGAAATAGAAGATAAAAAAAAGTTGGTGGATTTCATGACATTCGTATTTTTCCACAATTTAGCAATGATTTAGGAGAGAGATGCACTGATGTTTATCTCTCTCTTATATTTAGTTTCCATCCATTCACAATATTTACTAAACCAAACAGCTAAATTTCTTATTTCTCTTATATCAAACAATTTGTAAATCATCTCTATCTCACCATTATTTCTCCATTCTCTATTTCTCTCATTTGTATTTGTATTATCCTACCAAACAAAGGGTCAATCTACTTATTGTCAACTTGGGTATATCATAAAGTGTGAACAAAGTAAAGGATTACTTAATCATAAATATTTTTTATTAATATTCATTTTTTGCATTATAGATGATTATGAAGCATGTGTTTGTGTAGCCGATGATGGATTTGCGGCATTGCGAGACAAATCGAACAATGGATTTGATCGACCTAACGTACATTTGTCTCGTTCTAGATGTGCACAGAAACACAAGGTAAGTCAAGCACACTTTTGTGATTTCTCTTCTGTTTTCCTTCCCTAATATATATGAATTTCAACAAATGGAAAAAATATTTGGGGGGAAATGTAAGAGTTTTTTACTTTTTAATGACAAATATCCATAAAAATAATTATAAATGATACATGTTGAAAATGTTGAAAATGAGTGAGACATGCTTTATTACAAAAATAATTATAAATGATAAATGTTTTATCAAATATATTGGACACAAAAAATTTAAAATGTATTGGAAAAATGGAAGTAAAATTATGGAAATACCCCTCGCCCTCCAGGATTTGATAAGGCGATTATCCGAAGGTTAAGGGTAAGAAAAATTGAAAAGTTGAGGTTAATTCACGGTTCGATGTGATATCATTAGCAGCAGCGAAGCGATAACCAACATGAGTGGAGACTCTGTGTTAGTTTAATTGGTGGAAGCTCCAAAGCAATGATAAGATGAAGATGGTGGTCATTGTTTTGTGATATGCGTAGTGGAACTCTGTTCATCAATCTCCGGATTGCACCTAATCCAATCCGGTCTTGGTGTTGTTGTTGCAGCAAGCCATGTCCACCACCATTTCTTCCCTCCCCTCCCCTCTCTTCCTCCGCCACAACTCTAGGGTTCCTCTTTTCAATCCACTCTCCTCTCGCATTCCATTCCAATCATTCACTCTTTCTACAAACGTAAGCCCTCTCTCCCTCTGTTCAAGTTTGGTTTTCGACAAAATTTGTGAACGAAATATTGTTTTATTATTATTATTATTATTTAATTATTTATCTAAATGGCTTAATTGAATTATGGGCTTTTCCCCCTAACTTAAGTTTAATGATAGGATTGATTTGTGAAATGAGTAGTTGGTGTATGAAGTTGGTTTGCAGGGTTAATTTAGTTTTCTTTTTTTATAATTATTATTCTGACCTGAATCATTTTTCCATTCTAGAAATGGAGATTTTTGTGTTTTAGGCATGAAAACATTCCATCAGAACCTAATGGCTCTGAGTTCGAAGATGATAAATTGTCAGAAGATTTGGTGAAGCTTAAAGGTGACCAGTCCAAAGACTTGAAGAAAGATTGGCTTGCAGCTCTCCATACGGTATCCATTTCATTTATTTGTATTCATGTTTCATGGATATCATATTCAGTGTAAACAAGGGAATATTCATTTGCTATCTCTAGGTATCTGTCTTTTCCTTTTGAATATTTGAAGTTGCTGATTTATTAAATTCTCCATACCTTGCTCATGTCTGGACTGTGTTCATCCTGTTTTGAAGTACACAGCCCAATGAACTTGTTGCCACTGCTCTAGCTGTGAGAGTAAACTGCAAAAGTCCAATTTTATGACTTCAATTTAGTTTCCATTGAATGGATGAAATACGTCTAAATATATTGTGAAGTCTATCATTGATTAAGAATCAAGAAAGTTAAACCCTTTTAAATGCTATCTTATTTCAATAATCATGGTTTTAAGTTCTGTTTGTGGTTGCTTTGTGGTTACAAAAATTGTGGATAATTGTAACTGGTGTTGTCACAAGTGTAGTCATGGATACTGCCAAAACTGCAGTGCTATAGCTGCAACTACGGTTGCGAACCAAATTTTTTCATTTTAGTCATAATCTCATATATATATATTTAAGTGAACCTGTTTCTTTTTTATCATTCAACTCATTCTTTATTTACCTGTTTTTTTACTTAACATTAAGGTTATCCCATCCCAGTTTAAGAGCCCATTTGCTTCACTGTTAGCCACAGTAAAATCGGTTCTATAGAATCGAAAATTTACCACAGCCACTGAAATGTGCCTCAGGATTCGGTAAAATCCACCATGAACCAAACGAACGCTAAGTCAACAAAGAAAAATGATTAATTTGTTTTCTTCTAAGTCCTAATTTATTTCTGTAATGTGCTTGATGAAGCAAAATTGCTCTGTTAGGAAAAAATTATATTAAGTAGTGACCAAGTGGGGAGACTTCACACTGGGTAAAGTATTTACAAGCTCTATAACGCAATCTTAAGAATTGGCCAATTTGATCTGTTTGTAACTTCTCATCAACTATGTATCAGGTGAAAATTTTGGAAGAACATCCATAAGCTATAACTGTGTGACATTTGAAATATTTTCTCCCACAAAAAGGGCTGGGTATGTTACTTCAACTATCTGAGTGAGATCCATAACCTGATCACTCTTATATTTAAAATTCCAATAGAAAAAGTGCTTAGCTTCTATTACAAGAAGTGTTGCAAGGAAGCAGTCATCGAAAGAAAGATGTTTCAATTAGCTAAAAATTGTTCCTCGTCTTCTTAAGCCTTCCAATCAGTCGTGTCCACTGAATTACCAATCTATATGTCCTTCAATATTCTAGACGAATTTGACATGCCATTCTGATTTTATTCCATAGGACAATCTAAAGAACCTTGAGAATTGCCTTTGAGTTCATTCCCCTTTCCATATTAGCACCTGACGGCCCAAATTAATTTTTGCTGTTTTTCTCATGAAGTAGGTGCCCTTATTAGTTTTAAAGCCATGGCTGAAGTAAATTTTTCGACTAAGATAATAGATATGATAACTAGCATGAAGCAACTCATGCTCATTTCTCTTATTTCAACTTTACACTCCATGTAGTTAAAAAAAAGGATTTTACACTTTGTGTATGTAGTCGTGTGAGAATGAACAAATAAGAAAAAGAGAAGGCAGAGGAGCCAAGAAGTGAATATATGATAGAGAATTGATAGTTTTAGAAAATTTAGCTTTTATATGGGTTTTTCTTTTTAGTAATTAAAGATAGACCCTGCAATTAATTTGGAGTGTGTTTTGTAAAACTAGCTGAAAATGGTAAAATGACGAATAAGGACATCATTAATTATTAAATAATTATGAGTGGGAGTTGTTAAAGGATACAATTTTAATAAATTTTCAGATAGTAGCTGAAAATGAGAGTTTTTTTTTAAAAAAAGCTACCTCGAGTAACTTCTCAAAAAAGCTAGTAGCTACCTAAAAAAGCTACCTTATCAAACACTGATGAAATAATTTTAGCTACTAATTTCAGCTTTCATCTAGCTGAAATATCTTACCAAACACACTCTTGGTTGTGTTTTCAATCATTACAATTAAAGGGGTATTTGGAAGAGCTTATTTGGATAATGTTTGGTTAAGCTTATAAAAGTAACTTATAACCTACCTATAAGCTCTTTGAGATGATTTCAATTGGCTTTTCATATAAGCTTATGGATAAGTGCTTATACCTACCTATAAGATATTTTGAGCTTATTTCAATAAGCTTCTTAGATAATCTTATGAATAAGCACTTAAGTTGTTTACCCAAATATGTCCTAAAACCAAATCAAGGACCTAAATTTGATGTAAGAGTTATATAAATTTCTTGTCTTGATATGTCTATTTTGCTAATATGTATCAACTCATGTCATTCTGGTTCTTCCAATTGATTTGAATTACCTTAAAGAAATTCTAACATTATCAAACTATCAAACATCAATCTGCTTATAAATCTTCATTATTTGTCTCTAACTGTATAATTAAACAAAGGAAACATCTTTAGGGAGTCTCAGGAATAGTAAAAACATTGTTTTTAACATTCCAGGTCATAACTGGCATTCTTAGAGTGGACCCCTGGACAGTTCCTTGGACAGCAAAGACCATTGTTCAGGTAAAGTATATCCTTTCTTATCACTTAGTTACCATTATGAATGTTATGCTTAAAGTACGTTTGGTACTTCAGATTGAGGATTCATTCCTGCCACTTAACCATATAAATGACTATTTGTGTGCTTAGTATATAGAAGGGAATGAAATGGCCCTTCCATACGGGTCGTAATTCCACATAACTAAGAATGCCCGTTCCTCTTTCAGTCTTTCTTTTGGGATGAATGAGGATTCATGACTGCCTAGAATGCAATAATTTTATTGTTAAACATCTTTACCCTATTTTCCTTTTTGCAAAAACGATAAAAAGTTATTCGTTCGTCTAAGATACAAATAAAGATTTGTGGTTAAAAATGATGTTATTTTTATTTTACCAGTCTCAATTTAAAAATTGCTGCAAAATTAATCAATTAGTCTCATCTTTCAAAATTAGTATAAAACATTTTATCTTTTGCTACTTCATCATCTTAATTTGGAAATCGACAACTTAATGCTAGGGAAAATATTTGAACAACATAAAATAAATGAATAATGACATCTTTTTATTTTATTTTTTAAATTCAAGCGGAAAAATGTAAAATTAGTTATATTTCTTTAAAATTGTAATAGTTGATTTTTAGGGGTTTTTGAGGTCATTTAATTACAATTTTCCGGTCCTATTCCATGTACCGAATATAAAATTGTTATGACATCATGATGGTATGAAGCACTAGAATAGGAATGATTACTTCATTCTAATTCATTCTAAATTCCAATTTCTCTCCCTTTTTTTTCCTTTCCTATTCTGCAAAATGTCATTCTCTGTATCAAACTTACTCTTAGATTTTTGTGTCAAGAACAAAGTCCTTTTATTTCATTTCTCAAAGTTGGATAATTGTTATAATTTTTTTTATTGATTTGATAGTAAGACTATTTGTTATAATTCATTTCAATTAAGAACTTATGAATGAAATTGATGGACAAATATTTAGAAGCTATACAGTCTACTTGATTGGTCTCTCTTAGTATCATCACATCTAGAAGAGCAAACTAAGTTGGGTTCTGCAGGTTATGCTCCTCTGGATCGCCTCATTTTGGTTGGTAGGATCTTGGATAGTTCCATTTTTAGCTTACACAGCAGGGTTTAGAAAGGAGTCTCTTTCATACAGAGGGCAAGCATTGTACAGCCTTTTGACTGACATTGCTGAAGGTGTGGTTGGGATAGCAATACTTCAACGTTGTCTTGCAAAGTTTCAACCACTTTCATCTGACTGGTTCAAATTTGATCTCAAAGGGAAGTGGCAGTTTGATGTCGGTTTAGGCTGCCTCATGTTTCCCCTTATCAATCAGCTGTCACAAGTAAATCTATTGCCCGTTCTTCAGTATACTCCAGTTACCATCTCAAGTGTAGAGCAATCAATTGTAGCACGAGATCCTGTGGCAATGGCCCTTTATGCTGTGGTAGTCTCAGTTTGTGCCCCAATATGGGAGGAGATTGTCTTCCGTGGTTTCCTTCTCCCATCTCTAACCAAGTACATGCCTGTGTGGAGTGCAATATTAGTTAGCTCAGTAGCTTTTGCCTTGGCACATTTTAACGTTCAGAGGATGCTGCCACTTGTATTTCTCGGTATGGTGATGGGTGCCGTCTTTGTACGGTCTAGGAACCTCTTGCCATCAATGTTGTTGCATAGTTTGTGGAATGCTTTTGTATTTCTGGATCTCATGAAATGATAAATTTTTTACTATTTTCCTACTTCTGGCATTGTCTCTCCAATTGAGGTACACTTATGCCTTGCCTTGATCAATATTTGATATTAGGACTTGTTTAGTTTTGAGAAAATGTTTTTTTGTTTTATTTCATATTTTTTATTTTTTAATTATAAAAATGACACCTTATTTTTAGTTTATTTTCTATTTTCAAATATTTATATAAGAAACAGTAAAAACAATTATTTTCACTGATTTCTATACAAATATTTGAAAATAGAAAACAAAATGAAAACAAGGTGATTTTTTTTATAATTGAAGGTGGAAATAGTAAATGAAAATAAAAAAACATTTTCTCAAACCAAATGAGTCCAAAATTTTTGCTTCTGAACACTTCTACATATGGAGGATAGGAGGAGGGGAGTTTGTGGTGTACTACTTATGGCAATATTTTAACAACTCTTAGACATCAGTAGTAATATTATTGCCAGTTCTAATAAATATTAGCAGTGACAGCCCAATTTGCAAATAGCACACCCAGTTTGTAGAGCCTCACATGAAGGTGTTTGACAATCTTTCACGAAAATTGAAATCCTGAAAATTTCAACTTTCAACGCCTACTGTTGCCAGATTTTCAAGATAGTAGTAATCTCTGAAATGTGAATAATGAAGTAGATCTGAAAATGAATAACACTAATAAAGAGTTTGTTTTATTTAAGCAATACATGATCCAATAATGTATTGATGGCCTCTCCACACTTAACATCCTTTCAACCTGGACCCACAATGGGACTTAATGACAAATAGTTATAGAATGAATGCATGTGGTTTGCTAAATTCCTATAGCCACATTTTACCTGCTGCTGAGCTGGTCGTCATGATTCTCCGTTGTGAAATTTATCTGCAGCAACTGTATTCTTGTTGATAAAAATTCTGTCTATTTCTATCAAAATTGCTTGTGCCATACTTTGGGTCCTTCTTGCTTGCATGATGGAGTAACATTGTTTTCAGAAGTAGACTGCATTAATGAAAGTTGTATTTACTATCAAATACTTATTGTCTTAAATGGGGACATAAAAGAGGGGACCAATTGGTTTCAAGTCACTTGCTGTACTGGCTTGGTAACTTTTGTCCCTGGAAACTTTGTTGATGTTTACTTTATCCGACAAACGCAGGGACACTTGTCTGCTATTTTAGAATTTCAGAGAGTTGCTTATCAAAACCAATTTGTTTACTTTGGGATGAAAAGGACGTAGCTTTCTTTACCATTTAAACCTCAGAAGATTTGTATGCACCACCACTCAGGCTGCTAGTGGATGAAAAAGCCTGAAACTTCCTTACCGTGAAAAACTCATGAAATTTGTTCTTTCAGATTTCAGATTTATGTTAAACTGATTCAAGGACAACAATACGTATGCAATTGGTAAGGTTATGATGTAGTTTATCAATTTGCCTGACTTTAAAAAGAGAACATACATGTCCATTTCTTTTTATTTGACTTTTGAGTGCAATATTATAGCACTTTGCAAATCGGTTTCTTCCTTCATATTGTGCATTTTGTTTGAGATGTTTTTTTTAAAAAGTTCTTAATTTTTTGTGCATTTTTAATTTAAAATAATTAACCATTGAAATGGTTTAGTCTGTAAAGTGTTATTCATTAACTACTCTATGAACTATGAAGATTATTGACTAATTAAGAAGTTAAAAAGGGGCAATGATTTCGCTAAGCTTCCCTTCAATTAAGCAGTTAATTACATTAAAAATATTTTTACAAGAATTTCTTTCTCGTGTTTTTTTTTTTTTTTCCATTCTCTTTTTCAATTGATATCACTATTTCTTATAAGTTGTCTTTGGCTCTTAGCTATGCATCTCGAATTTTCAAGTACCCAATAATAGATAGTGCTCTGTTTTTCTTAACACAATCTTTCACAAATAAAAGTAGGATACGATTTAAACTCTCTGCTTTTACTATGAAAGATTTACAAAGAACTTTCTGTTATTATTGGAGAAATTTGTCCTACTAGGCATGGATTTGCCGCTGGAATAGCTCAATGGCCAGGCTTGCTTTTAGACAGCAATTTCTTGATGGATATATTAAGTATTATGTATTCTACATTTCTTAAGTAAGTCTTTAATTGGTGCACAGTTGAAAACCATTACAGGACTCTGAAGTACTATATGACTATGGCACACTTGCTTTATCTCTTCATGAAGCAATAATGTTGTTTAAGAGTATCTCATTCATATAATAATGTTCCAATAAAATATGCTTATCAATGTTGTTTAGGTTACATGCACATAATAAATATAGTAGTACAATGGGATATTTTATAATTTAGGTTCAGCCTAATGTTGCAGGGCTTGCAGCAGTTGAAATGTTATCATCAGACAGATGAAATCACCCCTTCAAAGTGGTCATATCCATCTAAATACTAATATTACATGGAACAAAAGGACAATAACAGAACAGAGAACGTTTAAATATAATCAACCACATTGCTCATACTGTTTTTAAGAACATTGGTTTATGACAGAACACAACTGAGGGCTTCAACTAATTATACTTTTCCCTATTCGGCATGTGTAATTCGCAAAGATTCCCCTCGATTACTTTTAAATTTTAATGTACTGAACAAAAGCTTAAAGGCAATTCTAAAGCATTAAAAGCTGATTCTGCTTAATTTTCTGGATTCCTAATGTACTACATCTGAATAATATGCATGAACCTCCTGGATTTTCTTGAATGTGATTTGTTATTTAGACTAAGTCCAGAAACAAACCAACCCCATTATAAAAATTTTAAAGCAACAAATGATTAAAAAGGAACCGTGAGGTTAACTACTGATGAAACATGACATTATGGGTGTGGTGGGGGGGGCTCACATTCCTGTTTCTTTTCTTTTTTCCTTATTTTCAATTATTAAAATTCATTGTCTCTTGCCAGAAAGCCACATGACCAATTTTTGGAGAGAGATGATATATTAAGGTTCGTGTGTGTATATATATATATACAAGTCAAAAGATATGCTGCATTAAGAGCAGTGCCATCGCTAGCTATAGCCCACCTTGTATCCCCTTCCTTTACACTGTCAAATTTGTCAATTCTTTCCAGGATTCCTTCTATACCTTCAGAGTAGCAGCCATGGAAACTTCCCAGCCTCTTTCTATTGAAAGCTTCTCTTATAGCTGGTTGGTGAACCTGAAGCCATCACTAGAGAGCCTAGATAGTTCCCTGAGAACTTCTCTTGATGCATCTGATGAAGCATCCTTCATTGAGATGGACCCAAGAATGCCACCCTCTAAAAGATTCTTAAGAATTCACAGGATTCCAAATTTGATTTTCCAACTTCCCAGTCCCCTCTTACTCTTGTTCATGCTGATGAGCTCTTTTCCAATGGTTACCTTATGCCTCTTTTTGTTGAATCTTTGAAGATGGAAGAATATGAGACCTCAGACTCCAATACAAGCTTCACATCATCTTCACATGCACCAAAAAGTGTGGTTCCTGCTGGTCATTCTAGATACCCTTCCTTAAAAAGGTGCAGAACACTATCAAGGAGAATATTCCATAAGTATCTGAATTTCTTAAGGCCTTTGTGTAGAAGATTGAGGGGTCACAAATCAGGCTCAAATACTGAAACTGTTGCTAAAAGAGGTGAGGCAGTAAAGAATAGGAGATACTATTCAGAAACATCCCCACGAATTAGTGTAGCTTTTTCTGCAGATGATTGGCGCAAGTCTTGTGATTCTGAAAGCTCAATATATGAGGCAGTTCTCCATTGCAAAAGATCCATTGGTATGTACAACTTAGCATGGATATCAATTATTCATCATCTGTTCCCATCATAGAAATCTGTAGGTTTTCTGGAGTACTAACATGGACATTTTAACACTTCTTTTATGGCAGAGATAATGAGTTAAGGATGCTGCAAAAGGGGAGAAGGTGAAGATAAATGAGAAGAGATTAAATTTGATCCACTGTCACTGTTAAACTTTATATACTATGAGGAGAAAAGAAGATGCCACTTCATTGTTGTAGCTAAGCTTTTTCACTTCTTATGGAAGTTTTTATTTTTTTCAATAGGTGGCATCTTATGGTTCACTAATAGTACAAGTCAGTGAATTAAAATTTAAATTAAGAAAAAAAAAACAATAAGAAAAAAGAGAACAAGGAAAGGAAAGAAAAACAACAGTCCCATGTGAGCTAAAGATGTATGAGGCCAAATAATCATCAGCCACTCATTCTGTCTACATTCTCCTCTGCTAAATGATTAAAGGAATGTCAGAGAGAAACAATATGTGGTTGGTCAGTCATTATTCAAGCTATGCACTTGAATTTGGAAAACAAAGAGATACAGTTCAACTTTTTTTTTTTTCAATCTTGTTGTATTAACAAGAGGAGGAAGGCTTCTACTACAGATGAGAATCTGTTTTTCTATTTTAAGTATGTAAATCTCCTTCAATAATTTTGGAATTAGAAATATAAGAAATAAGAACCATTATGTATATATGATGCCGACCAGTTTATAGATCCTTTTCTACAAACTCAATGTTGCATGTATTTAATTTTTTTTGTTCATCTGAATGCTAAACAAAGAAAAAGAAAAGGTAGGATAAATTTGATTTTCTAGGAGCTTAAGAAAGCAGGACATTTGAACAATTCTCTGCAAAACTAGACAACTTTGGTGAGCAAACTTTATTGAGAAGTCCAGTGTTGTTTGTTACATAGAAAACACAACTTGCAACTGTATTGTATAGACTATATATAGATGATGACTCAGTATCTATCAAATGATGACCGGCCATGAGTTACATTTCTCTTGCTCATCTTTCTTCTTGGATTAATGCTTTTGTGCATAAATACTTACAAACATTTCTTCAGTTTGCTTCATGTGCAAAGCTTCGAAGAAGTGTTTTAAATCTTCTGTTGAGCTCAATGATGACTTAAAATCAGCAAATCATTAGAAAAAAATGTTGTAATCATGATCTTTATAAAAACTAGGATTATTGGAAAAAAATATTAGTTAATAGAGTAATGCTACCTACATAATTTTAGAATAAACATTCAATTTAGTCCTCCAAACTCCAAAGATTAGCATGTAGTAGTGCTTTAAAGATTTTTGGTTATAAAATTAATCAATTAAAGATTAAATATTACTATATTAATCTTTATAGAAATTATCATCAAATTAGTCTTTTTCAATACAAAATTACTACTAAACCGTCCTTGTGCATTGTCACTTTATTCATATGCATGTTAGATGAATTTGGTGATAATCATATATTTTTAATGAGCGAATTTAGTGATTTTTTTTTTTTTGAAAGATTAATATGATGACAATTTAAGCTTGAAGGAATTAATTTGGTGACAAAAAATTTTAAAAGACTAAATAGAGGGTTTACTTATAATTTTACAAATATAACTATAAACATGGTTGAATATGAGTTAATGTTTAAATTGCTCTATTTTTCTTTAAAAAAATTGACTTCTCTAAAGTAAAGTGTGCATTTTAGAAGGAAAAGTAAAGTAATAACTAATTATTAAAAATTAATAATTAAGATAATAATAAAATAATATACATATATAATAAATTATGAAATTATTTAAATCCTTGTTGTTTTTTTAATTTATGGTCATAATGCTACATTTTTCCTTCAAGCAAGATGAGTCAACTTCACTTTTTAACTTGTAATGCTAACTACCTATGGATCTCAGTGTTCAACTCAAAACTTCATAAAGGAAAAATTGTGTACTTTTAATATGAGAGTTTATAGCCAGCTTTGTACTTAAAAAAAAAAACTTTTAAAATTACTTAAAAAATTAATTTTAGTTCAGAGATTATTGTATGATCAGAAATAATTTTTATTTAGTTACAATCATAAAAAACACTTTATTTGTGAAAATAAAAGTCTCTTTATTTTTTAAAATTTTTCTCTCTCTTCTATCGCAATTGCTTTTTTTCAGAAGCAATTCTAAATTACTTCTTAAAAAACAAAAAATTGATTATTTTCTGATTTTGCTTCTTGAAAAAAGTTTAGACAAACATTTTAAAAATTCTTATAAGTGATTTTTTTTTAAAAAGTGATTTATTTAAGAAATAATTTTAAACAAATACACTGTCAAATAATACATAGTAGAGTTAGTTTTCAAACACTTATGTGCATTTAATTATTTAATTTGTAAAAAAATATTATTATTTTGGAGTCAAAAGCATTTTAAAAATCTATGTAAAATTGGTTTTTACAAACTATTTTTATTTGAGTAAATAGTATACCAATCATGCAAAACTTGTACTAATAAAGATTGAAAGAAGACAATAACTCCACCCAACCCCGAGCACATGTCTCAACTTGATAAACTTAATGATGAGTTATCCATCATATTATACTCCACTGTTGATGGTACTTCAATAAACAAATATAAGCACAACGATATATATATTCCTCTCTATACAAACAGTAACAAGGGACAACGACTGCAATACATTATTATTCGTAGCAACCATTGAAGCCAACTATCAGAAGAAAATTTTGGATAAGTATGATATACATTAAGCACTTTAATGAATAGATATTGTATATATATAATATGTGAATTATAGTAAAATTACTCATACATTAAAAAAAAAAAATCCTTATACATGTTAATTAATTGCTTATTTTGTTGCTTATGGTAAACTTTACTTATCTAAAAACCTCTCTAATCTTCAGGTTTTACTTTAATTTAATTTGGTGTTGATTTTTTCCTCTGGATTTAGTATCTAATTAATAACTAAATTTAATAAAATTTTAAATACAAATTGTGAAATTAACAAATAATAAATACTTGATAACTCACCTTAATATTAATACACTAATCATAATAAAGTACCATATAAAATCTCCTTATTTTCATATTAAAGTGAGTGAAATATATTGCTTTAATTTTATATTCAAAATAAATCTCTAGTTAATTACGTACCTATATTGGTGTGTATATAGAAGAAAGAGAGTTTAATTAATCATAATCTTTCAGATTTCATTATAAAAGAAGCTTTTATATCTCTAATTTACTCCTAATATTATTCCTTTAATTAACTTGCGTTTAAATCAAAGAAAATCAAATTTACAATTGTCAATTTTTACTTTCATTCCATTAATTATGTAAATCGACCAAACACATGTTGGTTCTAAGTAGGAGTGAATTGTGACCCAAAGCAGATTTTATCTATATTGTTTGAATTCAGAAATGGCCATTCCTAAAAGAGTTTTACTTAACCACCACCACCGACCTGCTCAATGTTTAAACCCACAATTATACATGTGGTGCGTTCCTAGTCAAAAACAAAAAAAAAAAAATCAATTATAGGTCCGTTTATTTTATAATTGTGTGTCGTTTAAAATTAAAATTTTGGATGAAAGTAACAACTACTTTCGTTAACCGAAAAAGTAAAATAAACATACACTATGTAAATAGCCACTTATATTTAATTTGGGCATATAACCAACAATTTATACGGCGTTCCTTAATTATGATATAATATTATAGTTAATTATATCGGAGAACGTACTCATATAGTTCGACTTGCATATTGCCATGAAATGCAGTAATTTCAGTATGAGAATAAAGTACGTATAAGTTACATGGAATAGAATCGAAACTGGTGATCAGTATATATATGGACTGTACTGTTAATTTAGACACAAAACTATCGTTAATCTTGATATAATGGGTTGGGTTACTAACCTCGACCTATTTAATGTCAATTGTTATTTGCTGATAAAAAAATAGACAAAACTATCTAGGGGACAAAAACCTGGTTACATGCCTGTTGTCGAAAGCTATTGCTTTAATTTGCTTATGAATATGATGTGAGAGAATATGTATAGAGAGAGAGAGGGAGGGGAGGTTTAGTTTAACGCAACAAATAAAGCAATTAATTATTAGTTTCGATATATATATATATATATATATATATATATATATATATATATATATATATATAACGAATATACGCGTGATTTAACTCATCTTGCGCGAATTAGTTTGTCCAATGCATCAGGAAGGTTATTCTTTGCCATTGCGTTGTTCGGTTCATATATTATATATAGTTGGAGAAAGAATATAAATTAATGGACAAATTAAAAAGATTTTATATAGCTAGCCTTCAAGTTTGCTTAATTTGCTTGGATAAAAGGTTTTTAATAGGCACATTTTTTATTAAAAAAATATGAATATGATGTGAGAGAATAGAGACAGAGAGAGGGGGAGGGAGGTTTTTATTAAAAAATATGCTCAAATGGAATCATTAATGAAGTTGCACCCGTTTGCTCAATGATTTTTTTTTTTTTTACTACATATATAAGTCTTGCCAATGAAGTTTTCAACCCTCTTAAGATATACAAAGTACATCGAGTAAATGGCAGTTTAACAACATGTATAATATATAATAAAGAGAGATGAAGAGAGAACAGAGAAAAAAGAGTGATAAATGTGAAGATGTGATAGGTATGTGAAGGAAAGACATAGAGAGAAAAATGTGTTGTATGAGGTGTTATATATTTTTGTTGTTTGAATTTTCTATCTCAAGTACGTCTGTGTTTAGAAGTTTGAGGAAAAAAAGTGGAAAATAATAAAAAGGAAAGATGAAGAAGGGTGAGAAAGAGGGGAGGACTTTGTTCATATGTCTCTTCCTCTTGTAAACATTTCTCTTCCACCTATTTTTCTTTATTTTCTAATTCTTTAAAAACAAATTTTATGAGACTTAATACGTGTTTGAGAATGGGGATTGAACTCATCATTCTCCCTCCTCAATATTCCATTAGTTTCCTGTAAATACTATGTCATTGACATTGATGCAATATAGTAAGTTGTCTAGGTCAATTCCCGCACCTAGAGACTCTAAGAATAATATATTTAGATATCGATTTCTCGCATATCAAATACATATCCCAGCATTATAAGAGCGGGTATTCAAGAGCAATCGATAGATAAATATCTATTCCCAGTATACAAACCTACCGAGTAGAAACGTTGAAGATCGAAATCAAAGAAATACCTTCCGGTCAAGACTAAGATTTGATAACAAGAAACTATTTGATTAAAAGAGAATCAATGTTAATACAAAACGAGACTACCAATGTAAATGAGCGTAAAATACAGAAAACTAAAACGAAATACTTCGGAGTTCGGAGACTACATTCAATCCCCGGATGAGGAGGTTAGGCCACTCATGGTAGCTAACAACCCAAAAGATGAAAAATGGAGAAGATGGAGGGAAAAATCCCTTGCCTAGTAGAGTCTTGCAGCTTGAAGAGGAAACTTGGAGAAGAGGAATTGTCCCCTAAAAGTGTGTCGTCCGAAGTGTCCAATAAAAGCTCCCCTTTAAACTTGTTGCACACGATGGATTCTGGATGAAGATATTTGCGTGCTCAAGCGCTCCAAGTGCGCGCTTGACCGCACATTAAGCTGCTGAGATGAGTGCTTAAGAAAGTTGCGCGCTTGAGCGCGCATAAGCTGCTGAAGACCTGCTGAGATACGCAGTTGAGAGAGTTGCGCGCTCAAGCGCACCATATGCGTGCTTGAGCGCGCGTTAAGCTGCTGAAGGCCTTCTTTTCTTTTCTCTTAGCTCCATTTGCTGCTTTCAAATGCTTTCCACTTCC
Organism: Sesbania bispinosa; assembly: GCA_026901365.1. NCBI lineage: Eukaryota > Viridiplantae > Streptophyta > Magnoliopsida > Fabales > Fabaceae > Sesbania > Sesbania bispinosa. The sequence goes on along the minus strand of QLOH01000600.1, from coordinate 381,169 downwards.
AAAACCTGCAAAAATTCATGTTTCTCATCAAAATAGCATCAAAACTCCAAAGTGAACTAAAAACTAAAGACAACTAAAAATCAAGCAATAAGAGGACAATTGAGGGCAAAATTTCAAGCAATTAACATCACAAAGTGCTCAAATTACAACTAAAAACTACTAATTCTAAGCACTTATCACCCAGGCTGACTCAACCCTAAAGTATTGGGTGTTTAGACCGACTCATTCCTAAAGTGGATAAAGTCCTCGTTTTAATCCTCCCAAAAAAATATCCTTATTTTAGGTTTCAAAAGAAATTTATTTACTACTAATATTTTTTTAAAAAATAAAAAGTAGTTAATAATTATTAATAAATAATATTAAACTATTAAGATCGAGTAACTAAGTTTTTTTTCTTATTCACCAAAAAAAAATTTTTTCCTTAAAAAAAGACTCATTTCATCATAATTTTCTCTCTTCTAATAAATAATAATTATTAATAATTGATACTATTTTTTAATTTGTTTCATCACTTACTCTATTTCTTTTTGGGTGGTTCTAACGTGCACAAGTAAATAACTTGTGTAATGATACACAAGTTTATTTGACCTGTGATAACAGGTTTTCACGGTTACTTTTTTTTGGAACATTTGTAATTTGTAAATTATACCATCAGTTATTAGAGAAACCCTCACCTCACTGTCACTTTGAGTCTCGCTCCATCTCATTGATGCACCACCTCCTTCGCCACCAGCCGGTGTAATCGCTCACAGCATGCTATCGCCACATGAGTTCTGTTGTGATTATCACAATGTCCTCCATCTCCTTCATGTTCCATATCACCGACATTGAACTGTGTGACAAAACAACCTCGTTTCGCGTCGACAATCGACCCTCCTCGGATGACGATGACAATGCCAAAGAGAATGATATCTCCACTGCTTGTGAATCACCCTCCGCTCATTCTCCGAGCCGATGAGCTTCATCTCCTCCACAGACAAGCAAGCTCCACTGTCGGCAAATCGTCGGATTTTGAGCCTCTTCCGGCAAGCAGTGAGGTGAGGATGACCTTCGATTCTCCCTTATTGTTCTTCTTGTTGTTGGGTCCTTCTTCTCTGTTATTGGAAGGTCAGTTCTGGTTGCCACCATCTGAGAGATTTGTATCTTGTTCCCAGAGGAGCTTTGCAAGTTGGGACGACAGACACTATTACCCTGTTAGTGGACTTTCAGAATAGTTTTTTTTTTCTTGTTTTTAGATCAGGGTAATAGTGGTTGATTAAGGATTTATGGAAGGAAAGGAAAGAAGCTCAAACTCGTAGCACATGGAAAGGTAGACTAAGCTTGCCGATTTGATTAGCTTAATTCCATGAATTAATGTTTGAATGTAATAATGATTCCATAATGACCCAATGATGGTTCATGGCTGTAGCTTTTGCTCAGCAAGGTTCAGTCACAATCATAATTAAGAAAAAAACTTGTAAAGTTTTTGACTAGAGGACTAGGTTCTCATCAATTATCTTGAAGTTCAACTCCAGTGATCAAATGGATGTGAATTTTTACCATGTTGCCCTTACCTCAATTTGATTACATTCTCTCACATATTACCTTATATTCATGGTCCATGTTGACTAATTGAAAAATGATGTATAAGAATTTTATTAACGAGTTATAGTGCCTCTGCAATGATGATAAAAGCTATGAGTTTAATGTTTTTTCCTGACTTTTATTACCCACCTCTGCAAATTTCAGAATCTTTTAACATTTTACCGGCAACCTATTGGATCTATTAAATCTCTACCACTCAATTAAAAATTATTATCTGATGGTTCAGGATCACTTATGTATAGATACACAAGTATTTCACTGGTGTACCTTAGACAACACCTTTCTTTTTTCGTGACTTTTCCTCCTCTAGTCATGCTAGGGAGGAGAGATGACATTCTATCTTGTTTGGTTCAAAAAATGGGGAGGATAAGGGGAAGAAAATGACCGCTTACATATGTTTGGTTCACAAGGAGAGGGAAAATAAAACCAATTTACTTATATATCTCTTTACTTTTATAACACTTTAGTTTTATTAATATGAGTATATAGGGGTATTTAAATCATTTTGATTATTTAATTTAAACTCCTCTCCCCCCCCTCAAAATCAATCCCCCATTACTAGAGAGGAGCAAAAATCTTTCACTCCTAAAATTGAACCAAGCCCAAAAAATCATTTAAAATCATCACTCATCCAAATTCCTCCAACCAAACAATATGTTACTCTCCTCTCCATTCTCCTATTTTTTACTATATTGGTTGAGTATAGAGATTTTTGTAAGTATATAAATAAGCATGTCACTTTATTTAGTTAAATTTTCTCGTGCTAGTAAGTAAATTTATTTATTTAAACAAATAATTATATTTAAAAAAATGTTATTATTTTTTTCAAAAATTATCTTTAACAAATATGCACTGATATATTGAAAATAAAAAAGTTTAAATACATACATTGTGTAAAGAAATTTTATATCGACATCCAATAATATGCTGTCACATCATTTATTAAATTTAATAACACATGGAGTGTCATATTCTTTAATGATGTGACGATACACCATTGGGTGTTTGTGCAAAACTTTTTTTACAGTACGTACCAATTATATAAATCCAAAATAAAAATATTTCATCATAAATTTCATTTTAGATTCAGAAAAAAGCTGGACCGACCGTCTAGGTGCCTTTGGGAATAAGCTAAAAGCCTAAAATCAATAAGTTATACGGGCATTCAAAACTCAAAGCTACTCGATAGCGATTATATTAGCCTATATATGTTTTAATGATAAAAAAACCTAAATTCAAACATGCTTTTATTTTGCAGTTGCACCAACTCCAACCGGAATTAATTATTTGCTATGGAGGGATGGCTTATCTAATATCAGCAACAGGTAAGAAAACTTAGGTATGAAGTTAGATAAGAGAGTAGAGAACTTGGAGGGCTAGTTTAGATGGACTTCTACGTAAGACCTTTTAGGTAAAAAAAATATAGAGCCAGTTTAGATTAAACTTCTGCAAAAGTGTGAAAAATAGAAGGAATAAAAGAGGTCAAATGCATTTAATTTCTCCATAAGTTGAAACTAGTATTTGTAGCCCACTTACTCCAAAAGCTCTTTCTTTCAACTTCTCCATGAGTAATTAATTTCAACTTATGGAGAAGTTAAATTCATTTAATCTTTTGATTCATTCTATTTTTATCTTTTAGAAGTTCTTCTGCATAAGTGGTATCAAACTGAACCATAATGAATCAAAGAGGTCAAGTGAATTTAACTTCTCCATAAGTTGAAATTAGTTTTTGTAGCACATCTTCCCCAAAACTCTCCCATTTAACTTTTCCATAAATAACTAATTTAATAGAAAAGTTAAATTCATGTTAACCTTTTGATTCATTCTATTTTTTTTCTTCCAGAAGTTCTCCAGTAAAAGCGTATCCAAACTTAACCGGAAGCTGGTAGCTATATATTACATCAATACTTTAAAGTTTCAATCATTTGTGAAACATATATAATATATATATTCCAAAAAATGTTTAGATGTTCCATTTCCTTTCATGACTAGATCATAGCTAGCATATTGACGGGGACATTATTAATCTATATAGGTCGATCGGGGCCCTCTTGTGATCCAGTTTGCAAATAAATATCTTCATTTCCTATAAGAAATTTTCATTTAAAAAAATATATGTAGAAGAAAAATTAAAATCATATAGTTGGAACCTAGCTTATATATTTCACGATGTGAACCTAATTATACATAAATTAGTTAAAGTTAATTTACTTTAATTTTCATATGAATTAGTTGAGACCAGTTTTAAGATTGCCAATTTTTTTTAATAAAAATCATATATACAAGAAATTCAAATCAATCATGAATGAGTACTCAATTGTGATTAATTTTCACCCCCTCTTATGTGAACTATTGATTTTAGCATAATTTAATATGATAAGCTATATTAATATTCTTGAAGTTATATATATAATATTAAAAAACACATGAGATATGCTGAGGTAAAATGTCCCCGGTCCCGGACATACATAATAAATTAAACCTTCATGGTTCATGCAATTGTCTACGCGGATTCAATCAAGTCATTTTCTTTTGATTGATACAAAATCACAATAGCTGGCCACCTTTCATCATTTATCACAGCTGTCTTAAGAATTGGAGGGTAAATTGTTAAATAATTCAGATTAATTATCTTATATAATATTCCCAAATTTAGGTTCAGCTAGCTAAATATATAGTTGATCTTTTCAGCTACAGTGCACTAAAATATTCATGGAACTGAAAAAGAGTCAAAAAGAAAAACTGGGTCATCAGGAAGCTATAGCTAGCTCTAGAGATGAGTCAGGAGTTACTGGATAACGGAACAGGTTTAGTTCTGGGCCTTAAGTGTTGTTGGGTCATAGCTTGGAATCATGGCCAGATTTAATTTAGTGCATGTTTCTTTGTTCTTGACCAAAAAGAGTGCATGTTCTTTGTTTTTTTTCCTTAGTTATGAACTAAACTAATCCGAGTGATCTTAACCTAGTTTATTAATCATAATCAAACTAAAAATATTTGTCTCAAAGACTAATGATGTATATTTAAATGCTAATTAAGTCTCAACTAATTTGAATTAAGTCAAACAATTCAAAAGAAATATAAAAAATTTTTATGTTTTTTTTAATTTACAAGGAATTAATTAAAGTCCATATTTTATTTAAAAACTAAATTCTTCAACAAATGTTGGTATCATCATGATTGCTATTTCCATATAAGAAGCCTACACATTTAATGATAACTATAAGTTAGCGTATATGTCTTGTTAAACACACACTAGCTAAGAACTCATTTGGCCTTTAATTTCTATATAAACACTAAAATCTTCCGCATGCATGCAGTGGCAAAGCAGACAAAAATCATTTCGGCTCCACGCTCTCCCTAGCTCCTTAATTAAATCTGTAGAAGAACAACCACATGCATACACAAAGCACTTAGTCCTTAAAAGAAGAAGAAAGACAGTTGAGCACAAATCTGGGGATAAACAGTTTTGAGCACCATAATGAAGCTTCATTCGTGGAGAGAAATGTACTCCATCCGGACTTGAAATATAAGCAAAAAAAACTCACATTTGGTGGACTAAAATATATGCAAATCTTAACTATATTTTTTACCCTATTTAATGAGATAAATCCAAAATGTCATTTGATTTTACTTTCCAACCACTTTATTTAATGAATCATGTGCCAATAGAAAGAGAGTATGTCCACTTGAAACAATTTTCAATAAAATTGAATGTAGGGTAATTTAGGCAATGCAAATACTTTTTACATGATACCAAGAAAATTAAATGAATTTAACCAACTTTCTTAATAAGTGTGAATTTAGTTATTTTTGCTTATATTCAAGTCCAGAGTAGTACAAATATGTAGGATGAAAAAAAAAATTATAACATGCATGAAACGACTGATAAAATGAACAATGTAGTTATAGATATATATCATCTAGCAAGCATCTCATATAGCTGCTAAAAAAATATTAGTGTATATATACATACATACATATATATATATATATAGATAGATAGATAGATTGAGAGAGAGAGAGTGAGTGAGTGAGGATCCGTTGACAACCATGTGTCAAACTTTAAAAGTTACACATCTTAATGACTTTTTGTAAATATGAATTTAATCAATCCAACCGTGTGAATTGAAAGTTATTATAAATTATATCAAGCTTATAGAATTTCATATCGAAAACTAATTGATACTTCATCAAACTAATTTATTTTAACGTATAATATGTTTTAAAATATAAGTAAAAGTCCACTATTAAATAACATACCTATTAAAATGTGTAACTCTTAAAATTCGATACATGGTGTTAACGGATCTGACTTTTATATATATATATATATATATATATATATATAAAAGAAAGATGCTTGATCTAGTTAAAGTAAATATTGAACATATTGAAAAGCAAGTATTTACAATGAGCAGCAATTAAGGAAATGAAACCTAGGAGGGAAAGATTTGAATTTGAATACATAATAAACTTGAAAGACTTAAATTTTTGAACAATATGGGGAAAAAGAAATCTTGTAATAGCCCGTTTGGTTTGATGTTCAAAAACGTAAAATTATGGTTCGCGGAATTAATTTTAAATCGTTTTCGTCCAACGTGTTTCGTAAAACGTGTATCACTTATCCAAACCATTAATTTTCAGAATCAATTCTACTCAACTGTAAACCAAACAGACACTAAATAGTTCACTCATAAATAAGTAAGAGATTCAATTCACACCCCTCAACTAGAAAATTTTAATTTTAATTTTTGATATATTTTTAAATTTCTAATTAATATTGAATAGAAGAAAGAGGTGTGTTTGTTGAGAAAGCTATCTAGCTTTTTCTCTTCACCACGAGGGTTGTCTATATATATATATATATATATATATATATATATATATATATATATATATATATATATATATATCAGAGATTAAAAATAACATATGGATATTATAGATAATAGATATATTGCAAACCAATGTTAATATGATATAATTTAACTATAAGTAATTAAATAATATGTTTAAATAGGTTTTAGTCCCTCAAATATTGTTGAGATTGGTTTAGTCCCTCTAATTTAAAACCGGTGGTTTTGGTCCCTCAAAAATTGGAAAAACACCAGTTTAGTCCTTATTGCCTAGTTTTGCTATAAAATTTTGCTACGGATTAGCTTCTAATTTTTATCAATAAGGATTAAATTGATGTATTTCAATTTTTGAGGAACCAAAATCACTGATTTTAAATTACAGAGACTAAAACCAAATCTCAACTATATTTCAGGGGTTAAAAACATACTTAACCCTAAATAAAATTAGTGGAAAAACTTAAATATAATAAACTAATGTAATCCATCAAATGCGCGGATGGCTTGCATAGGTTAATCTAGTTTAATAAGTTATATATATATATATATATAGGGAGCGTATCAAGTGAGAACACTTGTTTATTGTGAGAAATTAGAACATTTATAATAGTCATTGAATTATATTAATGGTCTGGATTATTCTCTAAAATAAATTAAAATCTTTTTCCTTTATCTCTTTCCACATACATCTCTTTCCCTACAAAAATTGACCCTTTTCCCCTTTTTTCTTCCCCACAATTTTTTCCCCTGTTCAAATTCATGGCCCTGCATGACCAAGGGAAAGAGATTCATGGCCCTCCAAATGTGTCCTAGCAAGTCGCAACAGTTCATACAACAATTCCAGAGTCACGCTGATCTTCCTCTTATGGCTTTTTTCACATTAGTAGATTCCATGGGCATCATCCATGTTTAATAAATATATGTATATAGCATGAGCATTCCAAGATGTATTACAGGGCCATGAATCTGGAGAAGGAAGAAAAAAAAACTGTGGAGAAGAAAAAAGGGGAAAGGGGTCGGTTTTTCTAGGGAAAGAGATGTATGTGGAAGAGATAAAGGGAAAACGTTTAAATTTATTTTGAGAATAATCCAGACCATTAAATATAATCCAATGACTATTATTAAATGTTCTCATTTCTCACAATAAACAAGTGTTCTCACTTGATACGCTCCACGGGACGTATCATGTGAGAACATTTTACTCTAGTGAGAAATGAGAACAAATAATAATAACTGTTGGATTATAATCAATGGCCCGGATGAAAATTTAGAAGAAAAAATCACGTGAGGGCGAACTTCTTCAATTCTTTCGTTCCCAGCCAGTCTGTTTCTCCCCTCATTTTTTTTCTGCCCATGGAGGCTGGAGCACCATCATTGTTAAAAAATAGATGCAGCCATCACTTGCTGCTTAAACCTTTCTCTCCCAAACCGCGGTTGCACCATGAATTTAATAATTGAACCATTGAAAAAACAAGTCCGCACAATCAACTTTGAATCTATTTTCCGAATTTAATAATTGAACTTCATGATACCAAATAATTATCTATTTTCATAATAGATGAATTTAATAATTCGAATTAATTATTAATTTTTGAATTTAATAATCTATTACTTTACAATTCACTAACTTAAAAAACTATTTAATCACTATTCATTGGATTATTTTACAATAATTTATTCAATCAACTATTACTTAACGTTAAAAAGTTTATCCTTGGTCAAAGAATTATTATTTTATTATTTTTAATTCTTATCCATTGATTAAATGGTTATTAAATTTATTTTCCAGTACAAATATATTTGTTGAGATAGATACTAAAGTGTGGATGTGGTAATATAATAAAATGTGTTGGTGCATTTTTTAAACATTTAATTGCTTATTTTATTATTATTAATACTTTTTCTTATCAAAAGTCGTGTATTTTCATAATATATTATTTGCACTAAAATTATTTAATTTATAGATATTGATACACATGAGTGCAAATATATTTGTTGAGATTGGTATTAAAGTTTGGATGTGGTGATACAATAAAATGTGTTGATTTATATCGAATTTATTGTGTTTTTCCTGATATATTCTTTACATTAAAATTGTTTAATTTACATATATTAATTATTTTTATGTGAGTTCTACTTGTACACTTCATCTTTTTTTTTTTTTACTTTTAAAACAACTTTATAATTTAAGCAACTCTACGCTCCAATAGAGCAACTCTACAAGAACTCCAAAATGGACCCCACAAACTATCTCACCTTCATTATTTAATATTTTAATTCAACTTAAAATACTATTATATTTCTAATTTTAAATCAAGAAATACATAAAATAATTAATCTGGTTGTAATTTTTTAATTAATCAGGTTTTAATTTTTTTGTTCATCTGATTATAATTTTTTATGAATTTGGTTGTGATTGAGGATTTTTTATTAATTAGTCATTTTTTATTAACCTGGTTATAATTTATGGCCGAAGAATGATTTTTTCCCAACTCATCTGGGTTAATCCACTTTTTAAAATTAAGCACTCTCCCCGCCACGTCATTCTCCTCCAATGGGTGCAGAGTTGCTTCCCAGAGTTCTTCAAATTAAAAACCGGCTAAGTACTCCCCATTGGAGATGCTCATAGCTTAATTAGTATCACACATGGGGACTTTTATTATAAAAGCTGAAATTTAGATTTCTTTATAGATTTTTTACGTCATTAAAGCGGATAGTGTATTATATCCTTCCGTTTTTTTAATTGTCGTTTAAGGTCTCAAATTTGATTATAAATAAATGTCATTTTTAGATACCGATATAATAATAAATGTTATCTTTTTAATTTTACTCCATTATAATCTGTTTTTTTAATTTTAAATATTTATTACATCGGATTTCTAACATGTGTAACCTACGTAGGATAATAAATCACAAGTGGAAATATCATCTTTATTTTTTTTTTTACTTTTAAAAAGTTGACAATATAATGTATGTCTGATTTACTTAAGATCATAGAGGATATCTTTGTGTGTTATTTTTTATTGTTGAGCAAGGATATCTTTTTGTATGTTTTCCTTCTTATATAGGTTGTATTTTATATCGTTCTTTTAGGGGTGGTGGAAAGGGAACTAGGAGTATGTAGCATTTTTGCCATGAATATTGTAATCTTTGTTCTCGAATTGGTTCCATTATTTGAATTGATATATCGTAAAGTAAATCATATCAATAAAAACATTATTACCTAAAGTTGCCAAATTAATAATTCTCATTGATATGAGTTGTCCTTTGTTTCTTCCTAGCTTCTCCTTTTATTGATTTGGACATAATCTATCATATGTTTAAAATAAAATATGACATTAAGATTTTCAGGGATGGAAAAGTAAGGTTTTAAAACTTAATCGGTAGCTAACTGTTATTTTTTTTTTTTTTATGTAAAGTTAAGTTATTTATTCATTTGGTAGTTTCAATTTTTTGAACTTAAAAGCTATTTTTAAATAAAAAAGCGGGTGATATCAAACTACATTTTTTTTTGTCTTTTTATAAACAATAAGCATTTCCTTTTAAAAAATTCTTTAGTGGTGTTTAACCCAATCTGTCCTTAAAGAAGCTAAAAAAAACCCATTACTTCTCCGCCTATTTACTATCCAGAGTAGTGCATGATCTCACTCTACAACACTTGAACAAAGTTGTGTTCCTTATTAATTAATCAAAATATAGGGACATTTCGTGTTCTTCGAGGTGCACATGTAAATGTTTAGATCCAAGGAATAATATCTTCTTGATCTTTATTAGACTACATTCCATAATTTAATATCTACGAAATATTCATGTTAATTTGATTTGGACTTGCAGGTTCACCTGGTTCCAGCATTAATGTTGGTAGCATAACTTCTCATACCAGTAGCCCAGAAAGAGATCAGAAAAGTGATTGCTCTTTAACTTACCTTTTTTTGTTTGATTTATTTGACATTCAATGGTCTAATGTGCTTAGGTGTTATAATTAGTCCAACTGAGTAGGTTAAGGATCTTTCTTACATTAGAGTGAGAGAGAGAAAGAGAATTTTGGAGTGTGAGGTTCAAGTTAGGGGCATTGAGTTATTTTTAATTTGATTTGCATGATCCAGAATCAGATGCAGTTTTCCCTCTTACTAGAAGGCATTGTCCTTTTTGCAATTTCAAATTTCTTTTGAATTATAGCATTTGTAATATTCCCTAGCATAACACATTGGCGCTCTCTGAGGGATCAAAGGAGATTTCTGGCAGAAAATATCATCACCACCAGTTCTATTGATATTTACCACTTACCAGCCTAGGTTCCCCTCTTTTGGTTTATGAAGTATTTTTTATTTACATTTTATGAACAATTCAGGTTGACATGATTTGATAGTATTCAGGTTGTTTGTAATTGTCTCCATGCTCAATGGCAATCTAATTTGCAATTTTGGCACATGAACTTAGATGAGAATCAATGACTTTGTAGGTTGAATATGGGGTTTCACTAAAAGCCATTCTAATTGTATGAGCACTCGGTAGTTCTTACATTTATTTATCTTCCCCTAATTACATGATGCTTATGAAATTTCATTGAAAATTATGGTGTCCCATTAATGGTTCTGTTACATATTGCTATTCCTAATTACATCTGCCCTTATAAGTAGTTTCTCTCATAAGAACCTTTACATGAATTATGAAAACTTTCAGACAACTTGCTTTGAAGGTTTTTTAAATGAGATCTTCGATAATTTCCTAATGCTTATTATCCCTAAAAATATTCTACAATGATAATGACAAAGTACTTGGTTTCGATCATTACAGGTTTTGTGACTTGATGAACTCTATTTTGGAACCTTGGAGATCCTTGAAAACTGTTAGTTTTAGAATTATCAAATAGTGAAAACTTCTTTGATTGGTAGAAATGATGAGAAAGTCAATTTATGTTAATAGGCTTAATTAGTTGAAAGTAAAGCTAGCTTAGATGAATAGTTGGAATAGCTTTAAGTAGAAATGGCTTACTAGTTGCTTTTTTTACAAATGTTGGGTGCATGGCCTATTTATAGGTCTCAACACACCATTCATGCTTTATCAAGAGAATTCTAGAAATATCTATTCTAGAGTTCTCTATCTATATTTAATTGTTTACATAATTCTAAAATTTTCTATATAATAGTTACTGACATACATATCTAGCTTTTTCTACACTTATTTAACATATTCTAGAAATTTGTATCAAACTTTAACAAAACTGATAAACCGATTCTTCACAATGCTATCAAATGTTTTAAATCAACTTAAAAGTTAAAACTGAAGTTTTAAGGACTGAAAGGATCAAATGGAAAATTATTAGAGTTGAAAGGTTAGTATTGTTTTAACCATATGAAAAAACAAATTTTTTTATGTTTAAGTGAATCTCTCATGAAATTAATACGGTTTAAAGCTTTATTATAAATCTGTATTTATATTTTCCTAGCTTCTAATTTTTTGGCTATTATAGTGATTGCTTGATCTTATCACTAATACATGACTTGGTTGCAAGATCTATTGAATAAATAACTTGGTCTTTGCTATAGTACCTTTTAGTTTTTCTTTTCAAATCATAATGGTTTTATGTATCAAACCCATGCCATTCTTTCAAACTTCACTTCATAAAGTTTACAATTTTTTGTCTATTAAATGATTATGTGGGAATTGCATGGTTAAGGTGGGGATGTTTGGAGTCATCAATTGTAATTCTTTATTGTTATGTTTATCATAAGTTGAAAATTTGATGCTTTTCTCCTGTTCTCTTATAAATAATACAGATAATATATGCTAAAAGTAGAAGTCATAACGTTTTTCTATTAGTGTGTCTGACGTGTTTTTTTCTTATATAAGAATCTACAAGGATATCATAACGAAAACCTGTCATTGTAACTTTTAACTGATAGTGTTTTATTGTGCGTTCTCTTTATAGCCAAAATTTACTATATTCATAAAATAATCATGAAAAGGTTTCCTGGCTAAAAGGTAGTGTAAAAATAATAAAAATATATATTATGTAACTAAAAACAACTAGCATTTTATCATATATTACATTCTTACCGTTTTATTCATTTATCGAGGCACAAGCAAAAAATCAATAGATCAACAAAACTTGGTGGGTACATAATTTCTTTGACATTATTTAATAATCAATTAATCACTGTTGAGTCATTCATATAATCTTTTCTCTATTTAGTCTGAAGTTGATAACGATTAAGCTTTTTTTTTATAAGCTTGATTAGGATTAAGTTCAAGGTAAAGTACTGCAAGTAGTTTACTAATGACCAAATCCTATCAATCACTCTAATCAATTAATCACTACCATTGTATCTTTTATTTTCTTTCAATCACATGATAGTAGGAATTGTTTTTTCAATGTTGGTTGGTGGTCATACATATAACTATGATGATTCATTTCCAGTCAACAGGGTTTGTGGTGGTGTGGAATGTGGAGGTTTTTGAGATGTTTCATGTTAAAGGATAAATTGTTACCCTTTTAAACGTTTATTTTTTTTTTATAGTAAGAGATATAGTACTGTTTGGAGGTGTTTTTCTATCTCATCACGACACCTTCTTCTTGGCTTATTTCTCTTCTTAGTTGGGTGGTAGTACTGTTGTTCAAGGTCAACTAAGAGGTATAGTAAGGGGTTTGCAGTTAGCTTGGAGAAAGGGTTTTCATCAAGTAATTTTTTTGGAATCAGATTCTCAAACAACAATCTCTCTAATTGGGAAAGGGGTTCCTGTACTAAACCACACCAAACCCAACAGTTGCTAACATTATATTCATTTACACTGTAATCATTAATTATGTTTTCTTTCATTACTATCAATTACATATGCATGGTCTTCTCATTCCATTAGACTTATCTGTTACAAGTATATCTCACTCCCATAGATAGTGTGCTTTAGTTTAACTTATCTCATATTCTATACTCTACTTAAGGTTCTATACATCCTCTTAAGTGCAGCTCTCTAGAAATTTCCCACCATGTCAATCACAAGTTGTCTACGACATTATTGGACCGGTGTTACATAAGAGACATGAGAAACAGTGCAAGAACTTGTATGTTGTTGTTCTATGCAAGGCTTAAGACCCATTCTCTTTTCATCAGACACCTAATGCATGTTTAGGATGACTGTGGCCGCCCATTTGTCACGATATCAATTACCATATATTAATTGACTGGTACTGAATATTCCACCCATCCATACTACAATTAAGAGTTCTACAAAAAAAAAAATACTACAATTAAGAGCACCGAGTATTACTATTTTTTATCCTACTAGCTATGCTTTTATCTCATTTTAAATTAACTACCTGCCTTCCCTTCAACTTTGACATCCTCATTCTCTTTGCTTTGTCCATATTAACACCTTAGCTGAATGATTTACATTTAATTAAATGTGTGTCCGTGCATATGCACCAGCTACACACTAGTTGATAACAATCTGCTGAGAACGAATGCAGGCAACAGTTCCATTACGATGCTCGATATTAGTGGAAGTGGAAGAATAGAGGAGGGAAAAGTAGCCTAATAGAAACGAATGCAGAGCGAACCTTGCGGCTGAAGTGGAAGGGATCATCCAAAGGATGAGGAAGAAACAATACTGTTGGGAATGAAAGAAATGAAGAAGAAGTGCGCCCTCACGTGATTTTTTTTTTCTAAATTTTCATCTAGGCCGCTGATCATAATCTAATGGTTATTATTATTTGTTCTCATTTCTCATTATAGTAAAGTGTTCTCACATGATACGTCCCCTATATATATATATATATTGAATTTGAACTTTAGGTACATCCAGAGCATGGTGGGTGCTCGAGAATTTTTCCACACAACACAAAACTTTAGGGCTGAACATGGGTTAGGTAGACCCGACCAATCCAATATAAAAATGATGGGTTGGGTATCAAGCTTTAACATTTTCAATCCAAATAACCCAACCCAACCCCACAAACACAACCAAACCCAAGATAAAAATGACGGGTCAGGTTAGGATATGGGTTAAATCGGGTTCGATAAAGTGGAACCCAATTGATATATTTGGGTTGGGTATCGGGTTTCAGCATTTCCAACCCAAACAACCCAGCCCAACCCTATCAGAAATATAAAAAATTAATAAAAATGATATAAATACTAAAATATCTAATTTTTTTTTAATTGGACCAAATCCAACTACATGTTATTTTTGTGTTTCTTTCTATTTGTTCCATTTATTTTTATTTTTTAATGTGAACCTGACAACCTAACCCAACTCAACCCAAACATAATCGGATTGGTTCAGGTCAAATTTCAATTAAAAAACAAAGAAAATCAACCCAATACAACCTGAACTTCTTTGATCGTTTGGGTCCCAAATACCCCTAAAAACCTAACCCAACCCAACTCGTGGATACCCCTACAAAACTCAAACTTGAGACCCCACTTGAGGCGATTGAGGGCAACCAAGTATGTATTACATGAACCTATCATCTGTTAGTATAAATTAATTAATAATTTAGTTGGCTTAATTAATTTAATAAAAAAATTCATTTCCATAAATATATATATATATATAATTGAGATAAACTTTTAAAGGAAGACATGTGAACTAGTTAGATTATTAGGGATAACAATTAAAACTATAAAATGTGGGTAATCTTATAGGTGTTTATAAAAAATATCTATAATTGGTAGGATTTTTATCTATTAAATTGGTATCAGTGTACTAATAGTATCCAATCCTTATCTATACTAAAAAAATATCTTTATTGTGTTTCACAATTAAAATTTAAACTCTTAATTATATTAATTTTAATTAAGTTCAATGATTTTTTATATTATTTTACAATTAGGATTTGAATTACATGTAATTTTAATATAAGTATTCAATGGTGAAAATATAAATATTGAGAGTTGTTACCCAAATAAATATAAATATAAATAAAATTTTTAAAATGCAACTATACAAATATTATAAGATCATACACCATCAACGAGGTTGGTCCAAGTGGTACATGCTTGAACAAAATTGCCATGATGTGGATGGAAAAGAAAAATCTGAAGAGCTAACCCCACCGTGATGTGGATGTTTCCGGCTTGAGCAAAATTGTCTCCCATAAATAATATTTGTTGTTTACATCAAATCCTATTACGATTCCTATATATTACTATATTGGCTTTATAAGCATCCAATTCCAATCCTAATCTCACAAAAAAAAGTAGACACGTATCTGCTCATTAAAGTGAGGTTGTGTATAAAGTGAACAAGTAAGAATATATCTATCATTGATTTAATTTTAAAAACATCATAATCTCAATCCATGAAAATTTAATAGTGAATAACCCCTTACTTTTTTACTTTAATTACACATATCCTCACTTTAAAGGAATTTTTCCTTCCCAAAGAAACTTGATTGAATAGTCTTTAGACTTTCATGTATGAAAACTAGTTAGTTCACATACACATGATCGAGCTATTGCTTTTCTATATATGGACTATGAGATGGTAGGCTATGCGTTGCCGTGTCCTTCGAGTCGACTTCTACCTTTTCACACAAGATTAACGATGAGATCGATAAAATTAACCAATATTAATTATTGTATATGAAAGAAAAATACATTACCTAATCTCACTCACCGACTGCAATGTAACCTATATTTATCAAAGGACTTTTATCTAAATTCATTTTATCTCGTTCTTTCTTTTTATTTTTTTCCTCAAAATATCGGATATATTATATAGTATTTAGCGTAGACATAATTAACAATTTCAAAATCTTGTATTTACGTATCACATTTTAACACTAAACTAAATATACTCTTAGTATTAGAATATAATAATAAACTCATATTGACATTACAAATGATTGTGTTGAGATTTTTAAACTTAATATGATTACTCAACATCAAATTAACCGAACATACACCAAATAAATAAAATATTGGAAGGAGATAATTAGATAAAGTGACACCCACCCACCCACTTGCACAACATAGCTATATGTGTGTGTGTGTTTGTGTGTGAATTTCTGAGGAAGAAATCCTTCCATGCCAATTAGGTATATTAGGTTTTACAGCATGTTTGTCAGCTATAGTTTGGCTTTTTTCTCTGTTTGCGGCATTTATTTAATATACAGAGGAATGTTAATAATAGCTTCTTTTAATATATTTTTTCATTAAATAAAATTTATATAGGTGGTTAATTTAAACTAAAAACTACTGCTATAAGTAGTAATAAAGAGTACTGTTGAATGTGTTTTCCAAAAGCAGAGTGCACAGACCAGTAACCGTATTTGCCCCAAAAATCACGAGTTGTGAAATGCACAGTTCCCTATTGTCGTGATCGTGATGTCCAAAGTGTGGATGCTAACGCTGGTTAATAGTGACACCTCAACTGAAGATAGGGAAACAGCCTCTAGCTAGGCAACAGGGTATATATCGGTCTTTAATTTGCCCTCAATTGCAAGATTAATAATTTTTCTTTTTTTAATAAGGACTGCGATGTAATTAATCAAATTCAGGGTCTTTCATGTAAACTGTAGATTTTATCCCTCGAAGTCGAACTTGCTTTTGTGGGTTCGTCATTGCCTACGATCCAATTTATTTAAGATCTAGTTTGGATTCATTTAATAAAAATGTCAGACCTAGATTTTAAAAAAAGATTTTTAATTAAATAGGTTAGAATTATATTTTTTAAAAAACTTATTAGACTTGACAAATTAACCTATTTATAAATAATATTATTTATAATAAAAATATAAATATATTTACATAATAACTAGTATAATACTCTCTCCGATCCTATTTATAAGACAATTTAGACAAAAACACACATATTAAGAAAATAATTAATTCATTGATTTTCAAGAAATTACTCTACAAAATTACAAGTTTTCTCCTATTAAGTTTAAATTCCACTAGCATGGTAATTGAAAACCTTTAATAGTGAACAGAGACAAATATGAGAAAAAAATAAATGCTTCTAGATTTGTGTGCTATAATTTTTTAATGTCCCCTGTTGGCCTATTTAAAGGCATGTGTACATTGACATATTTACATTATTAAAAAGTAAATCTATTGGTCCATAGACATACAAGCCTATTTAGAGATTGACTAGTTTGTCTATTTGAATGTTATAATATAAAATGAGATTTTAAACAAGTTAATAAGGAAAATGAGGCTTTCAAAGAGACTAGAGAAAATTGCCTATGAGAGTTAACAAAGTTAGGTTTGGCTCACGAAAATATGATGCAGGCCAAACTTTGACATTGCAAAATTTAGATTCACGGGGTTTACTTCCACTATTTTGCACTGGACAATGGTCCACCAAAAGGCTATGATGGACCATCATGACAATGGCACACCGTGCACCTCGATGTAGCTATGAAATAGTTACAAACAAAGCTATGAATTTCGCTACGAAAATTTATAGCTAATTTTCATATATAATTTGTAGCTAATATATAACTAAATGATGAAGTAACAAATTAACTTCAAAATTAAATACTAATTAGCAATCGATTAGTTGCAAAATATTATAACAAATCCATATTTTTTATTTCTAAATCTTATGTAAAAACCATTGTGCATATGTAATGATCATGCACCCTAACCAAACCCTCATCCATAATACAGATTTAGTTTAATAGATTGTTTGGTGACTATAACGGGTTTGTTTAATAAAACTATTAAATGAGTTGAGAATTAAGATTATAAAAAGGATTGTTTTTGTAATTTTATTCTATCATCAACTTATCCCACAGAGAAAATTTGTCATTTTTTACAAAAGAACTCAAGACAGGTAATATGGTAATATATATATAACTTGCCAATTATGCCCAGTTTGAGTCAAGATTAGTGATTCACATTTTTGGTTTTCAAACCACTAGTTATTAACCGGTTAGTTTGGTTGGGTTTTCAAAATACTGATAATAATAATAAACATGAATCATAAGAAAAATGCACTTCTTTCTCTTAAATGCACTTTCATATGAAGTTACTCGTATGATCACAAACCTAGTTATTATAACTTTATTTAACTAATATTGAATTAATTCATGTTAGCCATCAAAATGTTATTTATATGACAATACAAGTAATAAATATATGTTTTGATCGAGTAAGTGTGTTTGATTTTAGCGACGACAGAAGGTAGGTTAGATATGCTATAATACATGTCACCATATCCATTTTTTTTAAAAAAATCTAATATATCCAGACTCATAACTACATAGATATATAATAACTTTAATATTCACACCTTTAACCTGGATATACTTACATATTTAGACTTAGATTCATTAGTTAAATACGGTATCCTTTAACGTATTTTTTTTTATAAATTAATAAAATATGAACAATATTATTATAATAATAATTAGGGTTCTTGTTATATATTGTGGTTCATATTAGGTGTAGAAAAGGAATTGGAGTCTTTTAGTTTTTCTTTTTAATTATTATTTTTAATTAGTATACACCGTGGGTATAAAAAAAAATTATATTGTAAACATTAAAATAAACTTATAGTACAACTTATTCCTAAATTTGTAACCGGCGACATGGCGAGAAGGATGAACGGACTTTATATTAGGGTTCTTGTTTATATTGTGGTTCATATTTAGGTGTAGAAAAGGAATTGAAGCCTTTAGTTTTTATTTTTAATTATTAGTTTAATTAGTATACATCGTCGGCGTAAAAAAAATTATATTTTTATGTAATAATATGTTGACACATTAATTAAAGAAATGACATCTCATGCATTATTAAAGTCAAAAAATAATGTCATAACACAAAATTGGATGACAATGTAAATTTTTTTTACAATATCCGTGTACATTCATTAAATTCGTTAACTACGTATGTATGCATGCACACACACACACACATATATATATATATATGAGGTAAATTGGGTAGTGTAGTACCCATATATTTTTGCATGTAATGCCCATATCCATTTAACAAATACTCTCTTTGTCCCATTTTACTTGTCTTTTAAGGTTTTTGTACAAAAATTAAGAAATGTAATTAATTTTCTAAATTTTATAAAACATGTTAACTAATTTCCTATCATATCTTTTATCATTTACTATTATTTGCCAATGATATATTTGACACTCCCTTCGTTTCTTTTATTTTTCGTTTTAGGGTTTTAAATTTGTTTCTAAATAAGTATAGTTTTCAGATATCAAGACAATAATAAATGTTATTTTTTTTAATTTTACCCATTTCTTAATCTGATTCTTTTTATTTTAAATATTCATTAAAAGTTATATCATAAATGTTTTTACAAGTTCAAAGTCTTGATAATTGTATTCTTTATATTTCCATAAAAAATTTTATGGTATAGTGATAAAACAAATTTGAAAAAGAAATTCATTCATTGTAAAAAGAGAGATATTAAATATATTAATAAGAGAAAGAGAAATGACATATTTGAAAAAAAAGAGCAAAAAAGACATAGTTATTGTATTTCTTAACCCTTGTGTAAAAACCTTAAATAACAAATAAAAAGAAATGGAGGGAGTAAAAAGTTATTAAATGCTCCTTAAAATTGTAAATGACAAGTAATTAAATGGATCAATTTTTTTTCTTCTAAAATGACAACTAAAATGGGGCGAATGGAGTAAATACTATATTAATTATAAGTAATTTTTTGGGTATTTGTTGGATTCATTATTCATTGCCATATTCATATTAATTTGCGATAATAAAATACATAAAAAAATGTATTTTCACACACACACACATATATATATATATAAATTTAAATTTTATATGGTTTATAAAAGAATTTTATAGAATCAATAAAAGGAATACACTTGAAAACATAAAATGTTGATTTTCATTAAAAGAATTGAGTTATGAGTAGATAACATCACTCTTGAATGTTATGCCCGTAGCATCATTTCAAATATCATAACATGGAATTTTGCTATTTTTTAGTGTATTGATATTTAAGTTATCAAAATGAAAAAGATTTTCCACGACAAAAGTTAGGATAATACCATCGAACCTGTATATCAACTTATATGGAATACTTGAGCTTAACCAGTGATCGATCTATGGGTATGTCTATGCGGAGGTTGAGCTATGTCATCTATAGAGTTTGTATAATGTATATACTATATCCGTCCTATATATAAAAAATAAAAATGATTTTTTTTATTTTATATATCAGAAACATAATACTATTTTTAGTTGCATTAATTGATAAATACCTTATATTACCTTAATTTATTATGAGTAGTTAAAGAGGGTATTCATTCATTCACTCATTTAATACTAAGAGTATTTTTGAGAAAAAAAAAATAAATTTACAACACTATTAATTACCACCGAAAAATTCCAATGTATTTATTTGGTTTTCATGATTTTAGTTCAATGTTTCTTATATATAGGATCAGAGATAGTATTGATTGTCTCTCTCCTAGAGCATAACTGTGTTTTTAAAAAGGGTCCGGCTAACGAGTGCCCTTAGCCTTAAAGGCACTGGTTAATGATTCATATATAGAATGTTTTTGTTAGAAATCAAGATATATTGATTACATGTGTAACATTAAATTAATGCTACACACTCAAATAAAATCTTTCTATTTTTAGTTCTTTAACAAGTGCCTTTACGACACTTATTAGTATTTTCCTTTAAAAAAAATAAAAGGTTAGTCCGTATTTAAGTCATTTAAAACTTTTGACCTATAAAAATAAAGATGTCGTTGACGTCTTGCTCTTAACGCGTGCCATACTCTGATGAATTCATATATATTTTTCATGATTGATAGGGAAGTTGCGATGAAGAAAAGAGAAACCTGCAAACAAGAAGTTTCAAGTGAATTGCTAGGAAAAAGTTGCAGAATGTTTATTTGTTGAATATAACAAAATAAAAAACTATTTGAGAGAATTTTATTCCTCAAAATAAATTTACTCTCTGCACTTATTAATTAATTAGTGAGAGAAAGAAATATCACACAGTCTTCATTCTACAAACATACTAATTTATATGGAGCCACTAAAATTTGTCTAATGAAGAAAAATTTAGATAATTTACATGATTTTTTAGGTTCAAACTTCATAAATTTCATTGTACTTTGAAAGAAAAATAAACATACTAATTAATTTATATAAAAGTATCATTTCCCTTTATTGCAGACGCGGATAGAGCTCATTGCAGGCTCTTGTCGTACAATGTGAACATATTACAAAATGAACAACAATGGCAATGGCATATTCAATAAAGTATTTCGTGGTGACAAAGATACCATTTTGGGTCAAGTCGTCGCTAAACCTAGGTGTGTAGTCCATATTCCACCGTTATATCAATCAATTATGTATTTAAATTTTGGGTAAAATAACATTTAAGTCCCTATAAAATAGTCCATTTCTGTGATTCTTACAAACTCCATGAAACATTCATCCACTTACTATGAACTTCAAGAGTCATGATACCCTTTGGTGAGAACCGATTGCCATTGTGTTGAAGGAGCAAATTTTTTCTTGTCCAACAAGGCGGGGTGTTGTTCCTCTTTGTTGGATATAAGGTGGTTTTGATGGAACAGAAGCACGTTCTGTTGTCAGCATTGAGTGTTGGGGTTGGGTTAGGTGTGGGACTGGGGTTAAGCACAGGACAGGTTGTGCAAAAATGGGTTGGAGGAGATACTAAGTCTAATGAGATTTCTGGGGAGCAGATTGTGCTGGAGCTCAAGAACCTAGTGGTTGATGGGAAGAACAGCACAGTCACATTTGATGACTTTCCTTATTACTTAAGGTAATTTATAGATTCTGTTCTTTAAAAGACACCTCTTTTTTGGCTGTGAACCTTTGAAAGGCTCGTGAAATGTCTCATGTCAAAACATGTATGTTTCTGTTGCAATTTCCCCCCTCTGAAATGACATATAAAACATTATCAGCATTTTTTTTTTTTTATCTTTTTTGTGTATTTGCATTTCCTTGTATAATAATGTCAAAGTGTTGTCAAGGGATGAATCCATTTCAAGTTGACTTGTAAATTTCATGACAATTTGCATTGAATCTTGTGGCATATATGTTTTCCATTTTCAACGTGCTGGGTTGTCCTCATCTCAGAGTTTTTTCTCTGATTGTTGGTTATTGAGTTCATCTCAGAGTTTTTTCTCTGATAGCAGCTTCAACATATTTCATAGAAGATGCAAAATTTACTAGTTGAGCTTTCCTATGCTTCTTATCATTTTGCAGTTGGTACTTCCTTTCTGATTCACGGGGCATATAAACTCTGATTAGAATTAACCTGCACATTTAAAGTTATACTGGCCATACCAGCTGACCCTCAAGGGAGAAATTCTTGCATAGTCCAATATTATTGCATCTGAAGGTCCAAATTCTATTTCAGAGTTAACCTTAAGGCATAGATTCAATTTCTTTGCCGCATTTCATGTTCTAATTTGCTAGGTGCAATGCTATTGGAATATGCAAGATTTCTTCCATTAAGATAATACTTTACACTCTGGAAAAAGTTACTATGAAAAGAATGTTGGGATGGCTGGGGATTTAGGTAGAAGCTATAGGTTCAAGTGGAAATAAAAGCAACTTAATGTACCCAAAAAATGTTATGTGATCTCAAAGTCTTCAAAAGTTCCTGTTAACTAGATGCTTCTGCAGTTTGTTATGTAACATGTCATGCAGCTCTATCATAGATATTAATGTCTTCCATATGTTATGCTGCTCTCATATGGTCTAGTTCATTGGTAAGTAAGTTGTTATATTCCAACTGTTAAGGACTTTTAAGGTATAAAAATTTGATAAATTATGGTTAACTACTTGCTTTGGGTGCTAACTGAGTTTTTAGTATTGAATAAGCAAGCTTAAAAACATCATAGTTTCCTGAACTATGACAAATCTTCTACATACATTTAGATGTCTATATTTGGTTCTCAAATCCTGTCACATATGGATTTGGTCTAGCCTTGGAGGAATTTGATGTGAATAACTGCTTTCCTGATTCATACATATCCCCTGAATAACTTTCTTCCCACTGATTACACCATATCTTATGTTTCCGAATGATGATTAAAATGACAGTGAAAGAGTCCGGGTTTTGTTAACAAGTGCTGGATATGTTCATTTAAAACAACAACACTTTTCCAAGCACATGAAGAACCTTTTACCAGCAAGCAGAGCTATTTTGCTTTATGGACCTGCAGGTATATCATGTGAAAATTCTGTCTTGTCATGCAAAAATCACTTTGGTTTTTAAATCATATGACTAACAATAGTTGTATTTTAATTTTTGAAGAACCTTATCACCAAAAGCTTGCCCAAGCTTTAGCACATTGCTTTGAATCGAAGTTACTGTTGCTAGATGTTACTGACTTCTCTTTGAAGGTAATTGTTTACATCTCACTTTTATTTGATTTGATTTGTGATATGTATCTATTTAATCATACTGTCTTGTTTTCCTTTGTACAGATGCAGAGGAAATACGGATGTTCTAAAAAAGAACCAGTGAGTTTTATCTGCTATTCTGCTCCACATTTTGCTTCTGCTCTGCATTCAGAACTAAAGATACTTCACTATTTACCCCACATCAAATCTATTTTTCTGAATTTGTTGTTCCCTAAATTTATATTTTAAATCTGTTAATTGGTTAGGGATGATTCTGACCGTTAGTGTTGTTCTTAACTTTCCTAAACTGAAATGCATCTTTATAGGTCCCTTAATTTCATATTTACTTTTGGAAAGAACACATAGTGAGATTTTCTGAAGTCCTAACTCATTTGCTTATTTTATAGTATTTTAAAAGGTCCATATCTGAGGTGACTTTGGAGCGCATATCTGATTTGTTTGGTTCCTTGTCGATCCTCCCTTCAACAGGTGAAACAAGAGGTACTCAAGGATGTAGCACTTAAGCTTTTTGAATATGATATTTCTTATTTTATAATTACCTGTTCTGGAGTTTAGCCTTCCAAGATTTCTAAATAAGGAATGGTTTGATAATGTATCTATGACTTTAAAATTTGGTAATGGGTTTTATTCATTTTATTTTGATAATGAATAATGATTGATATCTTCCATTTCTTGACCTTTATATGAATGTTACTCAAGGATGCAGGCATGCAGCATGATTTATAAAGTTGTCCTATCCCTCCCCTTCCAAACACACCATAACTTACATAACTTTTATGCAGGTACACTAAGTCGACAAAATAGTGGAATTGAAAATTCAGTAATTCTCCAAAGCTTCGTAGGAACGCCTCTAATGCATCTGAATCGAGTTGCAGTTCTGAAAATGGTCCATTGGATTCAGGTCATACTGAAAGGAAAAAAATTTATCTTTTAGTGATTATTCTCAACACTTATTTTCAATAATTTTTGTCTTTATAAGATAACTTTATTATATCATTGTTTAGAACTCTAAGTAACCTTGTTGGTTTGTTGTGCAAGATTTTGGGCCTACTCATGATTCCCATTGATTGATTTTATCATCTTGTTTAAATTCTGTAGTGTGCTCTGGATGGTTACTTGAAATCTTGAATAGTGTAGCTATATCTTCTCAGTAGGATTCTCTTGGCAATTTTCTACTTGTCACAAGAACTAATCCCATACATCAATATTCAAGTTCTTAACATAATTTTCTTTTCTTAATTCCTTTAAATTTCATTTAGCTAAGTATGTGATACTTTATTTTTTGCTGCTAATGCATGATATTACAGTGATCTTCTGCCTATCATGCTTACTGCTTTTTTTTTTCTTTTTTTTTTTCAGCTTCTTTTAAGTGTGCAAGCCGCTTCTGTTTTGATGAAAAGCTCTTCGTGCAGTCACTATATGAGGTGATTTAATCACTCAAATTTGTATTGTATCAAAGAACATTAGTTCAATTGACAAAATTTAAGAAGGGAAAGAATTTGTAAACTATTGACATTCTCAAACACAGAAGAAAAGGGCTTCCTCCAACCCCCTCCCAAACAAATCTTTAGCGCCTCCATGTTGTATAAACATCGCATCTCTTTGATTTTTTGCATGGAAAATATATATTAATTGATATTACTTATAGTGTAAGGGTGCAAATTCAGTTCTAACAAGCAAAATTATGGTAATTTTTACAGGTCTTGGTATCTATGTCAGAAACTGGATCCATTATTTTATACATCAAGGATATTGAGAAGCTCTTTTTTCGATCACCAAGGATATTCATTTTGTTCCAAAAGCTGATAAAGAAACTTTCAGGGTCAGTGTTAATACTCGGTTCCCGGATTTACAGTTCAGAAGATGATTGTACAGAAGTTGGTGAAAAGCTCACTGTGTTATTCCCTTACAACATTGAGATCGAACCACCTCAAGATGAGACTCGTCTTGGGAAGTGGAAAACCCAGCTAGCAGTGGCCATGAAATTAATTCAGTTTGAAGATAACAGAAACCACATTGCTGAAGTACTTGCAGAAAATGACATTGATTGTAATGACTTGGATTCAATCTGCCACGATGACACTAACCTACTCAGTGATTATATTGAAGAGATTGTGGTATCTGCAATTTCTCACCACATGATGGATACCAAACATCCAGAATACCGAAATGGAAAGCTAATTATATCAGCCAAGAGGTAAATTTCTTGACAGTGGCTGTTTATGCATTTCATTAAGAGAAAATGTTTTCTAGTTACTAATATTGGATGTGGGCAGTTTGTCCCATGTATTGAAGCTGTTCCGGGAAGGTGGAAGTTGTGGGAAAGATAATACCAAGACTAAAGAATCAAGCAAGGTTTGTCATCTATTTTATCAGCTAGAGCATAATGGTTCATCACAGAAATAACTCAAACAGAAAGAAACATTATAATGTGTACTATACTAATTGACAGAAGTTTTATTCATTGATTTATATACTTATCATTACCATTCCACTTGTTTCTTTATTTTCTTCCAGTTTTGTATCATTGATTGAATGTTTTAGATCATTTTGTGTTATCATAGAATTATGCATGCTTGCAGGAAGTTCCTCCTGACAATGAGTATGAGAAGCGCATAAGAGCAGAGGTTATTCCAGCAAATGAGTTAGGGGTTACATTTGCAGATATTGGTGCATTGGATGATATTAAGGAATCACTTCAGGAATTGGTCATACTTCCCCTTAGAAGACCAGACCTATTCAAAGGAGATGGACTTCTGAAACCTTGTAGAGGTATATTGCTTTTTGGGCCTCCTGGTACAGGAAAAACAATGCTTGCAAAAGCAATTGCAAATGAAGCTGGAGCAAGTTTCATTAATGTCTCAATATCCACCATCACTTCAAAATGGTATGGAGAAGATGAGAAGAATGTCCGAGCTCTGTTTTCACTAGCAGCAAAGGTTGCCCCAACTATTATTTTTATTGATGAGGTTGATAGCATGCTTGGACAGCGGTCCAGATATTGTGAGCACGAGGCAATGAGAAAGATTAAAAATGAATTCATGACCCACTGGGATGGGCTATTATCAAAAGCTGATGAGCAAATTCTGGTTCTTGCTGCCACTAACAGGCCATTTGACCTTGATGAAGCAATCATAAGACGGTTTCAGCGCAGGTAGGACCATATTTTTGTTGGCATGATCATCTGTTGCTTCTGTTCAGTTACAATGTTTTCTTCATTAGAACAAGAACAAGCATTATCTTCATCTACAGTGAATAGTTGGGGGCTCATAAGAAAACAAGAAAGTTTATAATAAACAGAGATTTCATTAAATTGTCTTTTTCAAGAAAAGGCTCAAAATTTATCCGTTCATTTTAATTTCCCTTTTGAAAGGACCACTTTGAAAATGTGTTTAAATTGTTCACTAGATTGAGTCTACCTAATGTCTTAGATAAATAGATCTTGTGCAGTTTTCAACTGTGCAGGAATAACGACTCCTTAATTTTGAGCACTGGCTGCAGCATCTTTTTTAGCCATATCATTGCATGGTTTGGTTTCCGGATATGATAGACTAATGTTTTTTGAGATTTGTGAATGACATCTGCAATTTTGAGCAGGATCATGGTTGGTCTTCCATCTGCTGAGACAAGGGAAGTGATCTTGAAAACTCTACTAGCTAAGGAAAAATATGAAAATATAGACTTCAAAGAGCTGTCAACTATGACAGAAGGATATACTGCAAGCGATCTTAAGGTTCATTTTATAGTTTACACTTATTCCCTACTTCTAGTTTGTGGTGATGATCTATTGACATTAATTTCTGTAAACAGAATTTGTGCATGACGGCGGCTTATCAACCTCTTAGGGAGCTAATGCGGCAGGAAAGGGCAAAAGAAATGGTAGTTACGAAATCACTTCTGATAATGTGAATGCTAAATTGATCTCTATCGAATGTGTAATGGTCATTTGCTGTATAGCCAAGCAATAACCATTGCGTCTTATTTCAGAAAAAGAAGAAAAAGGAGGCAGAAGTTCAAAGCTCAAAAGATGCTTCCAATGCCACAAAAGATAAAGAAGACCAAGTTCAAAGCTCAGGAGATGCTTCCAATGCTACTAAAGATAAAGAAGACCAAGTTCAAAGCTCACAAGATGCTTCCAATGCTACAGAAGATAAAGAAGACCAAGTTCAAACCTCACAAGATACTCCCAGTGCTACAGAAGATAAAGAAGACCAAGTGATTACCTTGAGGCCTTTAAACATGGAAGACATGAGACAAGCAAAGAATAAGGTATGGTGGACTGAAAAATCATTCCCTTGAACGGCTAGAGTACTTGATTTGCAATGTTTTAAAAATCAGACCGGTAATTGAATCGATAAAGACACTGGACCACGGTTCAATGGTTTAACCATGGTTCAAATTAGTTTTAATTAAATATGTATTTTTAATATTATATAACATTCAATTAATAAAATAATACAAAATCATAAAGTTGTAAATTAGTATAAATAA
Source organism: Sesbania bispinosa (assembly GCA_026901365.1). Taxonomy (NCBI): domain Eukaryota; kingdom Viridiplantae; phylum Streptophyta; class Magnoliopsida; order Fabales; family Fabaceae; genus Sesbania; species Sesbania bispinosa. The sequence continues at coordinate 352,884 of QLOH01000600.1, read as the reverse complement.
TCGTATTATAAGCTTTATAAGATAAAAAATTAATAATGATTGATAAAATAATAAATATCTATGTATAATTCTTAAATATATGTTTTTATTTATCATAAAAATATTTTAGATTAAATAAAAAAATCTAAAAAACAAAAATTATGAAATTTTTAGAAAAAACCGGTTCAGCCGGTTTTCTTGCATATGTTGTTTTTTGGGGTTGAACGGACCGGTCATCATGCCAGTTCCTGGCTGTTGGTTTTTCAAACTATGTTGATTTGGGTGCCTTACCTTGAACTATAGTATATAATAAAGATAAACTTTCTAATATTGGGGAATTCTATAAGAAAAAGGTGATCCAAGACTAGATATGTGACATTTGGGCAATCGACATTGAATTGAGGATACGTTAGTAGCAACAGGTAGCAGTTATGAGCAATCAAACATTCACCTTGGAAGTTAATAACTTAATATAATAATTGTGCCTTTGTACTTTGTAGGAATAAACTTACTTATCACCTAAGGTTCAAGATGGCAACAGATGTCATGATTAGATACTGATATGAAGTTAATATAATAATTGTTGTAGGATATGATGATGTTCTGTGGTTCCTTTTTGTGCTCTATGTAAATGATCAAATTACACATTCAGTCAAGGATTTTAAGCTAGTCTTGTGCCAGCTGAATATTATTTATATGCATAGAAATTGATAGAAGTATGTGTGAAATACAGGTGGCTGCGAGTTTTGCTGCAGAAGGATCAATAATGGAAGAGCTGAAGCAGTGGAATGATTTGTATGGAGAAGGAGGTTCTTCAACGAAAAAGCAGCTCACTTATTTCCTTTAGACTGTGGAAAGCTGCCTTTTATTTTGGACTAGCCATGGAATGAATCCTTCAGCAGAGATATTGAACTCTCAAATTAAAGCAAGCTGAATTCTTACTTATAGAGTTTTAATGTGTTTGTTGTTGGAAGTAGGAGTAATTTATAGCAAATATTTTAGGCATGGGTGGATTATTATTATTATGTATGAATCACACTCAACACTAACAGTAGAAATTTAATAAATTGAATGCTTATAGAGTGTGGTTCAATTATTTACGTGAATCGTTTTGGTTGCATTGGATTTGGACAGCCAAGTCACTCATAGAAAGGGAAATTGCAGTATTGAAACTATGCACTAGAACCAGTATTGTCAATAATCACGATTTTCAAATAATAGTAACTATCTCTACATTGTATGAATAAAATTAAAAAAAAAAAAAAAAAAAAACACTCAATTATGTTGGAATGATTGAAGAAAGAAATTAAAATATAGGTAAAAACAAAGACAAGGGCAGAAAATGCATGAAAGAGAATGAACAAATAAGAAAAGGGAAAAGGAAGGGCTGGGCAGTGTACCTGCTATGTAATCCAAGTTAAAGGAAGCGTCCATGTTGATTGTTGAAGCATGAACCCTATCAGGATAATCCCATCGCCAACAGTTACACTAAATGCCGCAATTCAACCGCTGCCTCCTCCTCATTCCGACGCGAAACAGAATAACTACGTCTACGACCATTGCCGCCACCATTCACCATCACCTCACCACGTGTCCCTGCCTTGAAATCAATAACATCCACATATTCCTGGTTACTAGTTAGTATTGATTCATAACTCATGATTATGGCGGGGGCATTACTTTTTTTTTTGTGATATAAAATTTTAGGGTGAGAGAACAGCAATCCCGTTGAGACGGGAAAAGCTTACAAAGTTATTTAGAAAAAGCACTTACAAAATTACTCATAGTAACCTTATCTCAAGAAAATAAGTGTGCGTTTCGATTAGCGTATGTAAACTTGAGTTTGAATGAATATAGATTTAATGAACTTGATTTATGATAAACTTGAGTATGAGTAAACGTGATTTCATGTTTAGATATTTTGATGCAAACGTATGTTTTAGAAAGTTAATATTAAGGAAACTCAAGTTTCACACGCAGAAGCTATAAGAACCTGCGTTTTACAAACTCAAGTTTCAGAACCCAAACATGCGTTTCATGTGGAAGCCAAACAAGATGCATATTTTACAAAATCACGTTTATGATCCAAAACGTGAGTTTAACATTGTAAAACGCTAATCAAAACATACTCTAAGTGGGTTGAAACCCAACCTATCAAATAGGAGATCTGTCTTGCTCCATTCAATCAACCCCTAGAATATATAAGATTGGAACCTAACCTAACCTCTGAGATAGGAGATTTATCTTGCTCCACTTAACTAACCTTTGTATTCTCGGATTACTGATTACACATGTCGGCTAGCGATTAAGGCGTAATTTTGGGTAAATTGATTTCTCTAATTTTTTTAAATTAATTTAGTTTTTCGGTCAATTATATTCTATCTTTAAAAAATCTTTAAATTCGTATTTTTTATTTAAATATTTGAAGTGTATAATATAAATTTGATAAATGAAATGATTTTAAAAGTTTAAAAGTAAAATATTTAATAGAATTTGATAAAATTTAAAGATTTTATAGTAAAAATTTGGGGTAAACAAAATTAAAAAAAGAGTTGAACAGTGTAGAGTCGGTATTCAAATAAATCACCATCATTCCATTCATCCCATAATTCAACCTCCAAAGGTTCAGAACCAGAAAGTTCTGTTTCTCCCCCCCTCTCTCTCTTCAATGTCTCTCAGCGATATTTATAGTTTGCCTCGACTGCACCGAATTACCTTCAATTGAGAATATGTCAACCCCATTAGAGAGGTACCGAGAGCTTGGTCTAAGAGAGTCTCTATCAAAAAGCTACAGATACCCAATTGCCTGCAAAGAGCTAAGTTTTATTCTGAGAGAGGCTTATCATCAATTCCCCAAGAATTTGCAATCCATCATCTTCCAAGACACTCTCACAGCCTTCCGTCTCATCCCAGAGTATGTTTTTCTTCATCAATCAATCCCTTTCTTTTCTTCTATTCCCGCATAAATTTCTACTTTTCATTATTTCTGGTTATGTTATTCATCTGTTTCATTAATCAAAACACTGAATGAAATTGATGATATATAAGTTTAGACTAAAAATCTAATAATCTGGAATTCTGTTTTGTTAAAAACTTAGATTAGATTAAGTAGCCTTTTATTCCCCCTTTTGGATGATTATGATTATGATATTATCTTGAGATAGAAACTCATGTTGATAATTTTGTATATTTCGTTCAGTTTATTTATCTATTTGATATTTGGCCTGTAAATTATTTTTTATTCATGACATGACCCTTTTTTGCTTGATACTAGTAAACATATGCCCCAGCAGTTATAAATTAAACATTAATCCCTAGGAGATTTCTTTTTTCTGATGTCATATATGGTTTTATAGTTCTTACTATAACAGTTGCAGTTTTTCCTTCTGGTAGAAAATTTCAGATGCTTTCTGGAAAACATAGCAATGTTACAACTTACAAGGGAGACATGTGAATGGATTCAATCATCTCACAACTTACCTTATATGTTTTTTCTCTTGTAAAAAAATGAAGTGTTAATGATAGTGCTACTGTCATGAATCCTGTAAACTGAAAAGCTTTATAAGCAAACCATAATAAACCCAATGCGGAATTGCGGATAACTGAACTACTTCCTATTATGATAAGAACTTGTTTAATCCCACACTTTGTACTTCAAATAAATTGTTTTAAACTTATTCTTTTTGCCCTGAGAAGAAATACAGGGAGAGGGAAGGATAAATGAAACCAATCTGCGGAGAAAGGTGAAAGAGATTGGTTAGGGAGGGTGGTTCTTTGCAAGATGGAAATCAAAATTGGAGTAGTGGATAAGGAATTTTCCCCCGACATCTCATTAAAATTAAACAACACTATTGCTATTTATCACACAATGGGGATGGGGAAGGGGAAGGTAGCTGGTAAAAATATCAAACGGTTAATTGCAACTATATCCTGCTTAAACATGTTTTCACATGGATTAGAAATGAAACTGGTATAGGATAATTTTCATGCGCCAATGGAAGAGTTGTGCTTTTTATATAATTATATTATATTAGTATGTCATAGATAGAAACCAAAAGTGTGATTTGTGTCTTTTCTAAAAGGAACAATTGGCTATGAGTTGTGACTAATTTTAATCAATGTTAACTTAATTCTAAATTTCTAATTGAGCATCTAAATGCAGTCACCAAGGACCACTTTGCCTCATTGGTTTTGTTGATGGTGTCTAATTCTAGAATACAGACTCAAAGTGCTGTGTCAGCAGTCCATTTCCTCCTTCAGAGTGTAGAAGCCGCACTACCAAAACAGAAAAGGAATATGGCTGTAACAGAATTTAAGCATGCAATGGTTGCCCATAAAAGGCGCTGTAAAGCTCACCAGGTGGAAAAAGGTCAGATTATATTTAAGAAATGACTTTGCATTATTTTACTGACGAGGGCAAATGAATCATGTTTCTTCCTGTATTTCAGGTTCATTTCAACTGCCACAAGATATTCTTGTACACATTTTCAGTTTTCTAGATATGCAATCTTTGGTCTCAGTGGTGCTAGTCTGTTGGTAACACTATTCTTCTTTTATGTTAATCATTTATATTGCATCAACTGACCATTTTGGCCCACATCTGGTTCCTGAGCAGGTGAAACAATAAAAGCTATAGTCATATTTTTTTTTTCTGCATTGGCCATTGCATTAAATTTTTCGTGAATATTGTTAAATACCATTATCAATATCAATTCATTGGTGACTCATAGATATTGTATTTCTAGGTCATGGAACTTAGCAGCAAATGATAACCGTCTGTGGGAGTTGCAGTATGTTGTACTGTTTGGTAGTGCTGCTAAACAGCAATCCATGAGACTGGTTGAAGACAGGAACAATAGGCTTTTGCAGAAACCTGAAGATACTAGAACCATTACTGACTGGAAAGAGGCTGTTAAAGGAGCATATACTGGTAAGCCGAATGGCCGAATGTTATTTCTTACTCTTCAAGAAATGTAGTTCAACTTGGTTTCTCTTTTCCCATCCGATACTTGCCAGGACAACTAATGGGATAAAAGTATACTACAGTGAGACTGGAAAACTTTTATATACATGTATTAATTTTGATTTCATTTGGACATTAGGTTACTAGCAGAATATAGTCAATATATAGAGACGATGATTGCTCATCATTACATTTATTTGGTTATCTGATCTGTATTGTAATTCTCCAATTCAACGAGTTAGGAATTTATTTTTAAAACATTTTGAATTTTTTCAATGCACGTGGGGTCGGAACCAAAAGTTTATTCTGCATGTCAAGTGTTTTAGGATCCAAACTACAGCTTCAGAAACTGTCAGGAACTCAGGATTGTTGATAAAGAAGCACACATGTATGCATACTTTCATATTTAAATTTTCTCTTCTCATCTTAGTCTGTTTTGATATAGGAGCATTATCCAAGAAATTAACAACCAATCGGGGATACTGTGTACACTGTAAAACTGTAGTTTGGCTAAACAACTTAAAATGTCCCAATGTACATTGTGGAATGATATCTGAAACTCAAGATATCAAGCCTGTAACAGCATTCCAGGTATATTCTGTACTGTATAGCCACTTTGTATCAGGTCATTTATCATAGTTTTTTTTTACATTGGGAAGTGAAAGCACCTAGATAGGGCCAGGGGAGAGTGGGATAGATGGTCTAGGAGAGGATTGAACCTCTGATATCATCATCAAACCTCAGTCTTTAAGCTGTGGCCGGTGCCAGCTGTGCTAATAAACTCACTGACATTGTAGCTTTTTTATTAGTTGCAGTCTGAATTCTACTTGATGTAAAACTATACAATATGAATTCTGTTCTCATGGATTATATGCATAACATATTCACATGGGAACAGGATATATTGCAAAGTATGTTTTGAACTTATTTGCACATATTGTCCATCAACATTGATTTTGATGAGTAATAGTGCTTTTTAGGTGATGCCCGGTAAACTGTCTCATTGCCAGAAACTAGTTTTTCTTTTCCCTCAAATTTGTTTGAATGCATACTTGTTGATGTCTCCTGCTGTTCTACAACTTAATGTACTGACGTAACTGAACTAAATAGCTGATTCTAACTGTATAGGTATACTAATTTCAGGTTGTGGAATATCTTCTAGATGATTCTCTATCCATAACATCATCTTCAGACAGCGACAGTGATTCAGAAGGAGGACCAGTTTCTAGGTTATGGGCATATCCCAAGCATATAAGAAAATAATGAGACAGCTTTTGCATTGAATCTATGATCATTCTGCTCTTGTAAGATATTTTAGGTAGCCTGCAGATTTTTTTCTCAGTGTCCTTTTTCCTGAGAAAAGATGGAGCTGATTCCAATCTCTGGCATAACAGGAATTAGATTTTCTTTTGATCCCAAAAATGACTTCATTGAATATATGATTTCATTCATTTTCTTAAAACAGAACTTAAATTTTCAGTCCCTATATAGTTATTCTATTCTATGTTTACCTTTGTCCATACTTTTTCAATTTGCATATCATTAACCCTTCAATTTACTTTTTCAATTTGCATATCATTAACCCTTCAAAATCATTAACCCTTTATGTTGAACCTCCAATGAATAAATATTTGACATGACATAATAACAGAATGAGTTGGAATGGAGAATCATCGCGATTAGGACAATATTAGATTAACTGGTCAATTAAAGGATTAGAATGAAATAATTTAAACAGTAAAGATAAATGAAAAGAGATTAGAATGAAAATATAAGAACTAAAAACTTGAAGAAAAAAAGGATTTTCTATGCATTTGCATGTGTTATAGTCATCTCTGTGATATAAAAGCCACATTTATAAAAAAAATTAGGTCCAAACAAACATATATAAAAAGAAAGCTTCTTTTCAAACGAGAGGTACTTTTAAGTACCACATATAACGACTGAGGTTTGAGGGTGGTGTGGGATTGTAGATGGGAAATTGCTGCGCCAAGTCTCGAACCCGCGGAGAAGCTAATGAGTGATGCTATGCATATCATTAGCGCTGGGGTGCGAGATTGGCATCAAATGTGTGAGAAGTATAATTATAAAGCAAGAGTACAAGTGTAGAACAGATATAACCATTTGATTAAATTATCCCCTTATTCCATCAAAATCCATCTTACTTTATTTAACAAAGATAGTATAAGAGACAAACATAAAGTTAAAAACTCATTAATATTTCCTTAATTTTATAAAGTTACAGATAAAATAAAATAATTTTTCTTTTCTTTGATAAAATTAATATTTTGAAACAGCTATTGTATTGAATCAAAACTATGATCATTGTTCTTATTTTAGGTAGCCTGCAGATATTTTCCCCAACAAGTAGCTTATAAGGTCCTTTTCTCTCTACTGAGAAAAGATGGAGCTGATTGCAATCTCTGGCACGATAGGAATTAGATCTTCTTTGATCCCTGATTTCCTATGCAACACTGAGCTATTAGTCCAAAATAATTGTCATTTTAGAAGTTTTAGTTCATTTAAGCAAAATTTTCAATTTTATCTTGCTCTTTTAATATCTCTGACATATAAAAAGAGAGACATGAACTGAAAAGATAATTTAGTCAGATGTAGTTATTTTCTTAAAAAAATTAAGAATATTTAATAACTTAATTTATTAATCTGTGTAAAATCTTAAAAGACGATTCTTTTAAAAAGAATGAATTGGCCCAGGGATCCCCCTTCCTCCAATATTAGCAAATTGTGATGGAAAGTTCATTTTCAAATATTTTATCATGATTAAAATATTCAAATAATAGAATAATAATTAATCCTATTCAATATCATTTCGATTCACTCCAACATTCCATTTTATATTATACTTAAGATTAAATATCATACATAGCCTTAAAGTCTCTAATGATGATGATAAGTAACCAAGAATGAGTTATCCTATAAATAAGAAATTACACTTTTTAACTGACTGACTAAGATTATAATGTTTTTTTGTAATCATTTCTAGTAGTGAGCTGAATTGCTCCAGAGATCACATGCAAACATTTCAGGTTTAATTCCTGGGGGATAGAGAATATAAAGATTATCAAAACTACATGGTCTCCTTTGGCGTTGATAAATTTCATTTAAGGAATCTTAAGGGCCACATCTTAGCTTAAGTTGCGAATGTGTTATATTCCAGCTATGCAATATAAAATCCACATTTATAAAAATTTAGGTCTAAATAAATGCATGTCTAGAAAGGGAAAAAAAATTCAAAAGAGAGGTACTTTTAAGTACCTCATACATTGATTGGTGTTTTGGATTGGGTTATGGATTGGAAGAGGGTGGGAATAGCTGTGCCGAGTCTCGAACCCGCGACTAGCTAATGAATGCAACAAAGACACATCATTAGCGCCGGGGTGTGAGATTGGCACCAAATGTGTGAAAAGTATACCTATAAAGCAACAGCAGACAGAACGGGCGATGTACAAAGATCACATGAATTAAATAACAAAGGTCTGTTTTGAGGAAAATACTCACGGATGTTTTTAGTGAACTTGTTGAGGAAGAAATATTGGAAATTTTATTAGAGTATGTAATATTTAATATTATAGATATAATTAATGTTGTGATTTTAAATAAAAACTTTTTATATATGGATTTATAATCAGTGCTCTAAGTGCACTCGTTAACAGGACTCTTGTTTTTATCCAGAAAATATTGCACCTTTTAACGATAGTTTCTCTTTAACTTTTTTTTTTTTTCATTTTAGTTACTCCCTCCGGACTCAATTATAAACAAAAACACACTCACTTATGGTGGACTAAAATATAAGCAAAAGTTAACTAATTTCACCATATTGAATGATATCATCCCAAATTGCCCTTATTTAATTCATATTTTATTTTTCAACCACTCTATTTAATGTATCATGTGCCAATAGAAAGAGAGTATGTCCATTTAAAACAAATTTCAATAAAGTTAAATGTAGGGTAATTTAGGAAATATAATTATTTTTTAGATGAAATCAAGAACATTAAATGAGTTTAACTAACTTTCTTAATAAGTGTGAATATGCTTATTTTTGCTTATAAATAAGTCCAGAGGGAGTATGAATTTAATTGATATATACTATAAGTATAAAAAAGTTTTACACGGATATCCAGCGGTATGCCGTCACATCATTTAATGAATATGACATTTTATGTGTTATTAAATTTAATAAATGATGTGGCAGCATATCAGTGAATGTATATGTAAAACTTGTTTACATTGTTAGTGTACATATATTAAACTCTTTAGTTATTACAAAGTTACATTCAATAAAAATAACATGTTTTTAATCTCTTACCAGTAAGGGTGTTTACGATCGAATCAATCCAATTTAAACCATAAAAATCTAATCAAAAAATTTAAAATCAAAACAAATTGGAAACTAAAATAACAAAAAACCGCAAGAACTATTTTTTGGAGTCATTTGAGGTGGTTGCGAGTTTTCAATTTTTATTTTTTAAAATATTTCAATCAAGGTCTTATAGTACTTAAAATTGAAAACTAAAAATTACATTTATTGGTTTTCAAAACGTCATTTTGAAAATCACAAAATGTGATTTTTAATTTTTCAGTTTTGAGTGGTAAAAAATTGATTGAAATTTTTTAAAAACAAAAAATTGAAAACTCACAACCAATTCAAACCAAAAATTGGATTGATTTTTAGATCCTATCTTAAAAATCAATTCAATCCAATTCAAATCAAAGTTATATACATATATATTTTATTTATAAAATAATCGTGTATATTTATTTATATAAGTATATATTTTTGAAATTACCGATACTATTTTTTTATGATTTATTATTTAACTTATATAATATGATTTTAATATTTTTATGAATATATCAGTTTTAAGCTATTTTTAAATTGGCTTTTATGTTTCCTGTTCTCCATTTTATATAGTTTTATATTTATATTAATGAATAGTATAAAATAAGTTTTTTTTTTTGGTCGAAGTATAAAATAAGTTTTTAAACCCTCCATTTTACCGTTAAGTGATTTGTTATTTTGTTAACTGATGTGGGAAAACTACTAGTTTATTTTTTCCTCCTTGTGTTATACTTTCTTTCTCATTCTCTCCGTCAAAGAATGTTACATTTGTACTTTTTAAAGATTGAAAATGGATACGTAAAAGAAAATTGAAAATGGAAATAAATTAAAAAAAAAATCTAATATTTATAAGAATTAAAAATATATATAACCTAATAATAAATTAATACGTATATATATGATGAGTGCATTGCGTATGGATATGGTATTATATTCATTTGTATTTAGACTTATCACTATTTATTTTTTTAAAAAGGAGGTATTTTGTCAAAAGGGGAGTATATATATATATATATATATATATAAACTATAGATATTCTCTATTGTTGATAATTCTGTTCGAGTCGGGGATAATATAAATATATATAATCAAGGATTTTAGCATAGAGTCGGGGATAATATAAATATATATAATCAAGGATTTTAGCATACATAACTTGCACAAAGTTAAAAATAAAACAAAATAAACATTTGTGATAATAATAAAATTATATTTTATTCATTTGTTATAGAATTATCAGTTTTGATAACATTAGGCTGAAAATAACAACATTTAAAATGAAAGTTTTGTATTTAAATACAAAGTATCGGTTACATTAAAAAAATATAATAAATAATTTTCATTTATTCATTTTAAATTTTATTATCCTCAATTTCTTAGAGTTGATATCATCAGAACTGTAGCTATTAGCAAAGTATTTGGAGGGAAAAAAATAAGATAGGCTATGATTTGCAATTCAAGTTAAAGTAGAAAAATGATTGGAATATGTATGAATGTCCACCATAAACGTCAATATAATAAAATGCATATATAAAATTAGGATTTTGATTAAATTAACTCTTTTAAAAATAGAAACTTTTTATTAAAATAAAAAGTATTTATTACATTAGAAGCATAAATATACAATGAATATCTTATATTTATAATAAAAAATTTCTATTTTTAATAATCTTATCCAAACCCTTAAGGGTTGATTTTATCAAATTAATTGTTAGTTATATACATTTGTAAATCAATTGACCAAAAAGTTGTGACTCTGTTGACAATAAATTAATAAAAATTATTGAACTTTATTAATAAAATTTATGGTATTATTGATTTTTATTTAAAAATTTATTTTTATCTTTTAAATTTTCATTAACTAGAAATATTTAGCATTTTATAATTAGATAACCTTTATGTTAATTTGAAAGAAAATAAAAAAATTTTAATAAAATATTTTACTAAACAGCTTTTAACTTATAAATTACTTTTAAATTTAAAAAAATTCAAACTACTAAATAACTTTTACTTTAACTTTAAAGTAATTTATAGAAAACAATCGAACTCTATGAATGTGAGGAGAGCATGTGTTCTCCCCACCCATAGTTAATAAAAAAAACTGTAAATTAATTGCGATCTACTTTATTACCTTTCTTTCAAAGTACTGCACTAAAAATTAGGAGAAGGATGACAAGAGTGCACCCCTAAAAATTTTCATTTCTTTTCATTTATTTCTTGCAGACCATGAAAGAAATTTTCAATGTCCCCAAAATGATACTTGTGAACAGTAGAAACCATCAAATAAGCTAGAGTTTTTCTAACGTGTGCACTCACGCTAGACGCAATTCTTTATCCACTATCCAATGTCTTTTTTAGTAATTTGATGTCATTTTTAAGCCTACTCTTTCATTTAACTTTTTTTTACTCTCAATTAAAACAATAATGAAATAGATTTTTACCAGAAAAATTTCAATCAAAGTAATCTTATTGACAATTTTATATCGGTAATTTTATATTATTTTTAATATGTATATAGATTTATTTTGTCACATTATTTTTATAAGTAGCAGACATTTTAATTCAGTCAAATTCATCATATGTTTAAATTTTGTTCTATCATCGATTTTCCAGGGAATTTCTGTTAATGGCCGACCAAAGAATAAAAACACAGAAAGAGAAACAGCAAATTGAACTTGGCAAGCACTTCCTCAGATAACATGGGGTACACGTTCATCAAGTCAACATATACAACAAAATGTTGATGCTTTGATGTTTAAGGCTACTAAAAAAGAATCCAAGATAAATAATCCTCAAAAATAAAGCCGGGACTAGGTGCACTTTTATTCCTCAAACTCTATTTCACTCAATTAATTAAAAGAGGATGCGGTAAGACTAGGAAATTTGACATCTGAACAAAACAGTCATCCACTGTAAACAATAACCTGATAGATGTATTCTAATCTTTTTTCAACCCTGCTATCGGTAGCTGGCTCAAAACCTTAGCATCAAGCACTGCATACTGTTTCTTGATCTCAATCATTGCCTTCTCAGCTAGTGCATCAACCTGATCTTCATGTTTCTCATACAGCAGTGGCAATGTGAACAGTGACACAAAGACTGTATATCACCAAATGAACTCACAGCATTAAGAGAATACCATTAAAAAGGTCTTTTAAGCCTAAAATATAAAAACATGAAATGTAACAATGAGAAGATTGGAAGCAATGCATGAAGCCTTACATAGGTAAAACAGGGTCAAGAAGTTGAACCAATTCCCAACAACCGAGATAACCCACAATCCAGCAATAACCTGGTAACAGGACGAAAAACACCTTAGTCCTACTGTTGCTGTCACTGTCAGCATAAAGTTCAGATGAAGAACAAACGTAAATTAACCACTAGACTTTGTAAAGCATTGTGCAAAAATGAAAAATTGAATATGCATGAATTCGAGTTGAACCTCAATTTCTCACCAACTCTAAAGAAATCTGTTGGAATTCAATGGAACCAAACAGTAGTTTCATCATGCAACTACAGTTTTACATAAGGATGAAGGGAGATGAATCTACTTACGCTAAGGAACTTTTTTAAATCTCTCCCAGTTCCAATTTCCCGCAAAACAACAAAGGCTTGGTTAATTTCAACTCTCAGAGCAGAAACAACCTCAAGAACGCATTCCTCAGGAATTGCAATATGCGGGATTTGCAGTGGAGACCTATTTGAGAAAATGTCAAAGACAACATGAAAGTGCATAAATTAATATAGAGGATATAACAATTTTCTATGAAGAGTCAGTTTGATATTCGGTATTTATTCCCATAAATTAATGAACCAGTTTTACAAACAAAATTTCATATAACATGAATTCCTGAAATTTTCACCCTTATATTTAAGGGGGACAACAAACCAATTCGAAGGAAAAACAGAATAAGAATTTCCAGTGACTTACTTGTGAATAAAGACAGATGCATTGGACCACAAGAAAAGGGCCGCCAGAGCTAGAATCAATAAATGGCAAACAAGAGTTATAAAGTGGTATTCCAGCAACTCAAAGAAAACCCACAAGGCAGTGCCAGCACCGAGTACAATTCCCGTGTTTCTCTTGTTCCTCCATAGGAAAATATCAGCAGCTGCAAGGAAACATGAGGCAACAGGATGATGAAGTTACTAGAAGAATTGGATTTATCACTAGAAATAAATCTATCTTATTGCAGTCTGAAATAAATGACTGGAAGTCTGAAAATAATTCCAAATCCCTTTTCATCATTTTGCAGGTCTTTGTAATTTTTTACATTATGTTCCATTTCCTTTAACAACTAAGAATTTATGCCAACAGTTTTGCACAACAAAGACTGTCCTAGCTTTAGATCCAGTGAATATGAATACTACTTTTTGTTTTGAATATAACACACATACATAATCAAATGTGACTGGCTTAGGTTGAAAAGCCATTCATGCATAACCAATGTGATGATACAATAACAAACCAAATTCAACACAAAACAAACATTTAATTTATGATCTGATCTAATATAATAACAATCGACAATTATGCCTCGCCAAAAATGATCAAAAATCAATATCAAATTCATTTAATTAAACACCACCACCACTGTCATCGTCAACATTATAAAAAATCACTACAACCTTTTGCATTGAAATGCGATTGAATAAACGACACTGTAACTTCGTTTATCTGCCTCAGATCATAAACGACACCGTAAATTCAGACTTTTCTATGGTAACTTCTCCAATAAAAAACAAAACGCGCGTGATGAGTTAATATGAATCAACTAATGCATAATAATGCAAAATGCAGATGCGTTAGGAAGGGGAGTTAGTTACGTTTTCCACCGCCCAAGACCTTGTGGACGGGCTGATCGCGGCCGAAGAGACGGTAAACATTGGACTTGGTGGCCTGCGCCGGCGGCCTCTTTTTCTTGTGGTCGTCGTCGGAATCGGAATATGAATCGGAATCGGTGTGGTGATCGTGGAACTTCTCCTCTATCTTATCGACGAAGGATTCATGCTCCCCTGGCGCCATTGATGAATGGAAGGAAAGAAGGAAGGAGTCACAGAGAAGGGTCTGAGTTACAAGAGAGAGAAAGAGAGAAGTGAGTTGCATCGAAACCTGTACTTATATTTGGCGGATTAAGTCCGAGCCTCAAGTTCGGAATGGTGGTTGGGAATGAATAACGGAAACCATGCACTTGCAGTTGCAGCTACTCAGACGCACGCAGCAAATCACTTCTTTTCTATTCTTTTTTTTTTTCAATTATTTTGGTGTAATAATTAATAACTAATAACTAATTTATATTTATTTTTTTAAAAAAATAGAGATAAAAGATTTAGAATAATTAGTAGACATTTTTTTCAATACTATAATCTGTCAAAAAACCTACTCTTATATTCTGTAAAAAAAAATTACCTACTCTTAAAAGACCCAAAAATAATTCGAATAAATTCATGTCCTTTGAATTTGCACATTGTTATGAATGAAACCCGATATATCTATGGTGCTACTTGATTAAAATCTTAGTCGACGAATCCATGCATATGAATTCGTTTTTTTTTTTTAATTATTGTTTTTTATAATTCTAATGTAATAAATGTTTTTTTAATAAAATATTTTCAGTTTTGATATTCTTATCTTCAATGCTAAGGATTCATCTTATCAAAATGGATAATATTTATTGGAACTTTAACTTTAGTATTTTAAATTTTTAATAATTTATTTTAAGAAAAATGTAAAAATGATATGATGATAATTTTAATTTTATAATTATATTTTTCTTTATTAAGCACAGATATTCCCATGCAACTAAGGCAAATATAATTACAATTATATATATTTTAATACTTGTAAACTTTATACTATATAACTAGTAATTTATCCGTGCAAATTGCATGGAAAATATATCTATTTTTACATAATTAACATATTTAAATATATAATTTAGAGTATATTTTTTTAAAAAAAATAATTACATTAAAATATAAAATATATATGAAATTTAAAATAAATAATTTAAATTTTATATGTAATTATATATTATAGTAGTTTTTTTATTAGTTTCAACATGGCCATTTATATTAAAAGACAATTATTTTGAATTTGAATTATTAATTTATAAAAAATAATTATTTCATTCATATTAGTTAACCAATAATGTTTTATATAAATTTAAATTTATCATATTCTTTTATATAATTTAAATTTTGAGATTTTAATTAATTATCATGTTATTTAATTTTTTGAAAAGAATATTGACTATTTATTGTTATAAATATTAATTGAGAAATATATATTACTAAATGATAATAATAAGATTATGAATTAAATTGAAAAAAATTCAATATAAAAATATTTAAAACTTAGAATTATAATTATTTAAATTTTATAATGTCTGTTTTTAAGTGATTAAAAATATATAATTTGAGAGAGTGTTAAAAAAATTTTACGAGAAATGTTATTGGTAGATTTGATGGGGTATTGGTACACGATTGACGATTCCATATATTAATGTAACAAGCAGTTTAATTTGATTTTTTTTTAATTCTAATGCTACTTTGTCATTAATAAAACCAATATTTTCTTGTAAACATAAAAAAAAATTTTGATAACATCAACTGGACGGATGATGATTGATGAATTGATTAGAGTAGTAAAAGTGGAATATTTTTATTAAAAAAAATATTTATTATTTTTTTATAATTTTAATATAATTAATTTTTTAATGCAATTTTTCTATATATGGTACTATTATCCTCGGCCCTAAAAATCGATATTATCAAAATCGAAAAGAAAAAATTCCTTAATAAGCAGCTGGTCTTCCAAAAAGATATGTACTAAACCCGAATTTTCATTACAATGAGCGGTATCAAATGGGCTGATAGAGAGTTAAGGGGCCTATTTTTCCGGGGCCCAACATACTAAGAAAGAACTACTGAACGTTATCTTTTTTTTTTTTTCCAAAGAAAAAATCTTTGAACCTCACTTTGTTTTTTTTATGTAAACCATAGGTATCCCTTATTATCAGGGGTAATCCTATTCGAGGTTTACTCAAAGTTAAGACTCTTCACCCTTCCTGAAGAATGTGTTTAGTAAGGATCGAACCCGAGAGCTTTTCCCACAATCTCAGTCTGCATTACCAATCAAGCCACAATTTTTATTACCTGACTTTGTGTTTGGGACTAGTGATGGTAAAAATGAAACTTTTTGTTTACGGCAAAATGAACCTGACTTATAGAACAAACTCAGATTTTGCGAGAAACTTGCTTAGCCGAAAGCGGTTTTAAATTATATTTAAAACGTGATTTTGGAGAGTAAATAAAAGAGACAGTTAATAGGATTTGGGAGTTTTGTTAATTTCCATTTCCAGAGGATCTAGAACAGTACAAAATAAAATATAATAAATAAAAACTGTTCCTTTTTTTTGGTCAAAAATAAAAACTGTTCTAAGAATCTAACTTAGCCCAAAGGGGCTTACCAGTTACCACAATCCAAAGGACAAATCCCTAATTAGTTTAGATAAAAAGAGAAGCTCGGGTTGTCTAGATAAAATAAAAATGGCTGAAAGTGATAAGTTAGTGCCCGTTTGGTTTACAGTTGGCAGAAATTGATTTAGGTAAAATTGATTTTGGTAGAATTGATTTTCTGTTTGGCTACCTAATTTTAAAAGTGGGTTGACAGAAATTGATTTTGTTTGGATGAAATAAAGTAAAATCACTTTTACATATAAAATTACTAAAATGGATTTACTATTTATTTTATTAAATAAATAGAAGTGGATAAATAGGGGTATATACATAAAAGTATTAAACGTATTGTGCCAAAATCGATCAACAAACCACTTCCACGATAAAAAATACCCAAAATCGGTTTAGTGTTCATCTCCAAATTACCCAAACAAATTGCCAAAAGCTGAAACCATGTTTTGACCGGTTAAAACGTGGTTGTGAAGAAAATAGTAGAACACATGAATGTGCACGATGGGAAAATGTGAGGTGAAGAAGAATGAGTACATGGGGAGCACGTACGAACTGTGCAAAAGTAAGTGTGTTGACTGTGCAGTGTAATATAGTATTGTATAGCTTTAGGTGAGTGTTTTGTTCTGTAAAGTGTAGAGATGGTTGCTGTGTTGTGATATTATTTAATGAAAAATGTTAATAAGTGTTTATAGGATATTAATTAAAGTTATAAATGTAATTAATGTGATAATTTCTAATAAGAAACGTTTCTTAACCGATGTGTATAGGATACTCAGGACCTTGTTTAAATTCTGTGGCTTGTGTTTAGGTTTCCAAGAGTGTGATATGAAAGACATGCACGTTTGCCTCGTCACTCCTCATCTTATAAGCAATTGACATTAAAACAGAAGTGGTCAATTTAAGTTGGTTTGATTTATAGTTAAATAAAATTAATAATTAAGATAAATAATGTATATATTTAAAATCAATTTACCATAATTAATTCTGGATAATTTAAAATTTAAATCAAACGTGCTTAGACATTTGTCCAGTTTCTTTTTTACTGCTATCTTCTATGCTTGCATTATTGCGAGCTAGCTAGCTATATCCATGCTCTCTGACGAGCTTATCTTTGGAGGAGACGTGTTGCAGTGGAGTTTTATTTATTTTCTTTTCATGGAAGCTCTAGCTCATTCATTGATTTCTTTAAATATTGAGTCATAGATGGATTTGTTGGTTTATATAAGGGAGATGAAATTTTTTTAATTGAATTTATATTGATATTTGTTCTAAATTTTCTTTTCATTGATTGATCCGAATAAAATAAAGTATTCAGACTTGCATGATTATAATTTATATAATTAACTCAACCGTTGAATTAAAAAAATCATTATTTTAGTTATTTAATATATATAAATTTTATATTATCTTTTAAAGCTAACACACATATGAACATGAGTTAATACTCCCATTCAGTTTTCAATTTTTCTTGGCGGAGTCATCTTCTTGCAATGAATTTCCGGGTTAAATTAATTTATAGTTAGATAATATTGATTTGCGGAAGATAAATTATAAATTAAATTAATAAATTCATCATTAACTTCTTTAGGTTTATGTATTTTTCATTCCTAAGAAACAAAATATCATGCATTAATCTTTTTTTTTTCTATGTCATGCAATTTAGTCCAAATTGATGGACAATGTCATGTTATATGATACTATACGAAATAAACAAAATTAATAAATTTGTCACTAACTTTTTAAGAGTGATGGCCTTTATAGTCCATGAGAAATAAATTAAACTAAATTTAGTCTATATGTTTGTTTCCTTATATCCGTTCTTCCATCTTCCCCTTTTTCTTTGTCTTCCACCTCCATTTTCTCCTTTCTTCCATAAACAATACCTGTAATTATCATTTCTCATCGGTACACCAAAAAACTTGCCTTTTTGTGTTTCCATTGTTGGGTTTTTTTTTTTTCTTCTCACTGTGATCATACTAGATGAAAGAGGTTGGCTTTGCTCTTTCTCATGCTCCACATGTGGGGATCAACACCACCACTTCCTTCCCTAGATGGGGTTTAGCTCGACCTAGCCTTATAACTACAGTATTAACGGCTTGGTACCCAAGTAGTCTATTTGATTGATTATGAAATGATGTAAATAATGCATCTTGAGTAGCAAGAGTTGGTCGTAAACATGAACCATGTTAGCTAGCTAGTGAGAATGGAGTGAACTTTACTGCTCGTTGAAGCTCGCCCATTTTTTTAACTCCGTGTTGGGGTTAAACAATAAGTGGGTAAGAATTGGTATAAATCCTAGCTTCTAATGTTGATAGCCTAATCCTTACCTTTCCAATATGAGAATCTTGAGTTGCATTGCCACCAAGAGCTTTTTCCCCTCCATCTAAATGACAATTATCAAAATCCCTCAAATGTTATCATGCAATGATCATAAATATATGAAGGGCATTGTGGATGGAAGAATTGAGTAGAGGAGAGGTTGAAGATGAAAAAAAGGGAAAAGGGGAAGAACAAAGATGAGGAAACAAAATATAGGTTAAATTTAGTCTGTTTCGCAGAGACTAAAGTGCATAGCTCTGAACAAGTCACAGACGATTTTGCTTGTTAATTTAGTCTTTAAGGTAACGTGACACATTAACAGTAAATTAATGTCGTCCATCCATTTGGACCAAACTACGTTATGGTGAAAGAAGCGAGAGATCAATGTGTAATTTTCTGTTTCTCAATGACTAAAGTGCATGACCTTAAAAAAGTCTAGGATGAATTTACTAGTTTAATCTAAATTATAAGTTTAGTTGAAATAATTTTATTTTAATTTTTAAGAATTATTTTTCATAGGACTAATGTTTTAGCAAACGAGTTGTTTATATGCAAATTAATATTTTCTATTTTGACTAATGAGTATAAATCGTAGATGATATGCATATTCACATACAATCATGATTTTTCCACACTCATTTTTTACACTTTTCTCTATATTTTATTTTTCTTTTTATCTCTCTCTTTTTTCTCTATCATATCAATTATCACATCTTTCGACATTCTCCCTCTTCATTTCCTTTTTTCTTCATCTATCTATCTTCTCTACACTCCCCCCACTCAAAAATCTGGAGTGTGGAAAAATGATTTTCCATCCACATAAGATCTCTATTTTTCCACAAAAATTAATGAGCACAATTTTATGGATTACATCCTATCACATGTTTTCCTAAAAATTAAGATATAAATAATTGTTTCTATCACGAATCATGCACCTTTCATTCTCCACAAGCTCAACTTTTCTTTGTAAGTAGTCAAGTAGACATGACAATCAAACCCGAACATGTGGATATCAACCCGCCCCCGAACTCGTCCCGCCTTTAATTATACTAATCATTAAATAATAAAGGTAAATTTATATATTTTCCTTAAAATATAATATAGTTCTTGAGTTTTTTTTTTTTTTAGAATTATCAAGGTCCATATTTACATATTATTTGAATTAGAATCTATTAAATATATATGATTTATTTAAAAACATTTATTTAAGTTATAAAAATAAAAAAATGAAAAATATAGAAGGTGAAATCCTCAGGGGATGAGGTTGAATTTTATAATCTCAAACCCGCTCTCTTTAAACCCGAACCTGCCTCTACTTTTATGGGGGCGAGGAGAGCAAAACTCGTCCCCACCTCGCTGTCATGCCTATTTGCAAGCATCTTTGTAACCTTGTCATGACTTGTCCATACATAGAACCGATAAAATGAGCTAGTCCAATCGGGTCAGTCTGCAAGAGCCTATAAAAATGTAAGACTCACACACTTATTTTAAAAATTCAAATAACTCATGGGTTTTTTTAACCTAGCCTGATAAAACCTGTTACCATCAAAAACCCGTAAAAAAGCGAGTTGACCGCAAAAACTGAAAGAATTGAACTACCCGCAAAAATGTAGGGCTCGAAAACTTATTTTAGAAACTCAGATAACTTGTGAACATTTTTAGCCCAACTTGATAAAATGTTACCTGCATTGGACCGGGTTGAGTAGCCTGAATTGCTAGTTGTATCCATAGATACACATCTAAGGATGGCACCAGCGCGGGGCGGGGGCGGGGGCGGGGGCGGGGAGTACCTCCCCACCCCCATTCCCCGTCTCGGGGCAATATTTCCCCCATTCCCATTCCCCATATCCCCAAGGGTGCCCACAGGAATCTCCATAACTAGATTAATTATTAAAGAAAATGCTAAAAGTCAATTATATATATATGTATACAGATAAGGATAATTTTTTATTTTAATTATTTATGGATCTTGTGAGGCAAAGAGCATGATCTCATCCTATCCCCAAATATACTTGGAGCGATTTTTCATACTCGGCCCTATTCTTATAGTGGAAAAATCTCTAAACTCAAAGTTCTAAATGAGGTAGGTCATATAACAATCCTAAAATCATAGGGGAAACTGTCAATCTTACGCACATCAATTATTTTACATGTGTTAGGGGCGGGACAGGGATTCCACGAGGCGGGGGTAATGATCCCCACCCCTATCCCCAAATATGCTTCGGGGGAAATTTTATCCCCGTCCCCATCTCCACGGGAAAAAATTCCTCAATCTCGGATTCCCAAATGGGGCAGTCCACACGGATATCCCCAAACTCGGTTAGAAATTTTCATCCTATCACATCTGATATCATTGTACTAAATTCCCATTGATATTTCTAAGTAAAGAATGTACGCATCTATATGTGTGTGTGTGTTTTGGTACTCAATCAAAGGAGGTTAAAGCCATTCTTTTTACCCTTCTTCATAATGTTAACTCCTCCCCACCGACATTCTTCTTTCTTTCTACATACGAACATGCAGAGACATATATACAATACTATTCGGTAAGCATCTATAATTTCTCATTTCAGTTTGGTGCTGAAAACCATACAAAACTTTATTGTTGCAAATCCTGTTCTTGCCCCCACTAGTTTGAAGCATGAAGACCCCACCCATAATCCGCAAGAAAGAATCATTTGACCAATTCATTCATTTGTTATTGTCCTAATATAGCGACAGAAAGTGATACACCTAACCATCAAAACAACACAACAAACACACACTAGTGTCGCACTGGCAGCCCTCCCTGAACAACAAATTAGGAATTCGGAATAATGTAACTTACAAATTCAAATATAAATTCCAAACAAACTACTAAGTCTCCGTTTGTATAAAATTTGAATACAGTAGAAATTGATTTGGAAGAATACAAAAAGAAAATTGCTGCCGTACCTGTTTGGCTCTCATTTGGAAACCTTAAGAATTAAATATGTTGAATTTATTTTAAATCACCTCGGATCTACCATTTTTTTTTTAAAATCTTGCATCATTTATTTTTTATAAGTTATTTATCTAATTATAAATCACAACCAATCCGAAAATGTTTTGGAATACATGTGGAATAGATTTTCATTATACCCAACAAATAAATAAATGAATCTTAAATATTCGTATATTCAAATTTAATTAACATTTACAATCATTCATCAATCAAATATGAACTATGGTTTTTTTTTTTTATTTCAGTCTGAAACATTTATATCATAATTTTTTTAAAACTAAAACTCAAGATCTTGATAAAGAGGAATAAATATGTATCATTTATTTGAAAGTCATCTTCTCGTGATTAAAATCCTATAGCAATGAAGTATCCGTATACCAAATTTTCATTGAATGAAGCAACTCTTGCAATCAATTGCAATAATATTAAGAGAAAGCAACTTTATCTCCACACCTCTCTCTCTCTCTATATATATATAATGGGTTTTTCTAACATGTGTCACCCTTGCACATGATAAGAAAATAAAAGAGGAAATGTTTTATTGGAAATTGCAACTACCACAATATTCAATGCATTGGTAATATTAAAAGTTGTAATTTTCAATAAAACCTTTCTACTTTTATTTTCTTATCCTGTGCAAGATTACACATGTTAGAAAAACCGATATAGAATCATCAGTTTTTTATTTTATTTTAAAAGTCCTTCTTGAGTTCAAGACTTTAATGAATGAGTAAGATTTTAAAAAGGATCGATACTGTTTGTCTAATGAAGGAGAAATATAAAGAAATCATGCATGGAATAAAATAAAATAAAATGTGCATTTGATCGATCATTTAAAAATCATATCATAGTGTACTTAAAAAATATATACCATCTTCGCAGACTCGGCAACAAATTCTGCCGGAGTAAGAGGAATCAATCTCATGTCGTGCAAGCCATAAACCATACAGGTTTCTTTCCTTTTTGAAATTAACGAGATGAATATAGTGATAGATCAATTTAATATGAAAGTGAGAAAAATAAATTTTCATCGTCATATTATTTTATATAAATGATTAAGTTTAAAATTGACTTAACCATTTTAAAAAATCACGTGATTTTATTTTATTTTAATAGTGCTGGGTGTGAGGGGTGCAAGAGAAGCAATCTCCTTATATTATTTTCACCTATCTATTTATCTATCTATTATATATATTAAAGCTGAACGATATAATATGAGATTGCCACATCAACTCTTAAATCACCATCTATGTTTAATTTTACCACATCAATAATAACATGATGAGACATCTTTGTATTTTGCCTTTCCTTCCAATATATATACCTACTTATAATTATTTTTTATAAACAAATGAATTATATTAAAAAGAGAGTGCAAAGGGTACTCTAACCCGTTACAATAACACCCAAACAGTACTATAAACCCATAACAATAAGACCCAAGCAAAACCAAAATAAAATCCTCAAACCAGGATTAAAACATTCACCTATTCCAAAAAGCTAACCGAACAAAGTGAAGGCTAAAACGCCTAAACATTGTTGCACAGTAATTCTCGATCCGAGCAATAAACTAAACAAAAATAATGCTTAATATCCTTTGAAATTAAACCACCAAAGACCATCACGTGTCAAGCTAATGTCTAAGTAATGATGACCAATACAATGCAAAAACATTAGATGAAGAATCAGATATCCAGAAACTCAAAAACCGCAAAGTAAGCTAGTCCAGAGCATCAACAGATATAAGCAATAGTGACAGTCATAAAAAAAACCTCTGTAGAAAATCAACTCCTAAAATTTAAACAAATATCTGGCTGCATAGACCAAAAAAAAAAGAGTAGCAAAAAGATTTATCTCTTGCAGTAAGTCCAACTTCGAAGCTTAATTAACTCCAATAAGTCAGCAGGAACAAAAATGTGATGTGAGAAAATTGCATCATTTCTAGCTAGTCGCAAACTCCAAATTGTGGACAGTCAAATAATAGCCCACCTCATATAGCATGTTGGAGGGATACTTGGGGAGTCCCAAAAACTGATGAAAATGAGTTGTACAACGATTAAGCTGCACTAAGGTGAAACCAAACCATTCCAAACACATAGACCAAATTTGAAATGCAAAGTAACGTTAAAAAAAATATATGAGTTGTAGTCTCCGATCCTCTCCCGCACCAAACACAAATCATTTAAATGAGTAATTTTTCTTTCAACCAAATTATTTTTTTGAAGATATTCTGTCCAAATAAACCTACTTATTAATATTTTATGATTATCCATCATTATGTCAATGTAAATTATAAAGACAATTTATTAATCTATGTACAACTCATTGAAAAAAAAATCAACCTTTAAATTATATGAAATTAAAAATTATTTTTATTCTTATTATCTCATATTTTCCCTCTTTATTAATAAGTGAATTTATTTATAAAATTATACTATCCACGTAACGCATGAGTGTATATCTAATTCTTAAGTAAACTTAGAATGTTTACCACTCACACTAACATTAATCAATATTAACTCATCTCTTTATCTCGATCTCACACTTTTATTTTATATTCAGAATAGTATTGAATTGATATAATATGTTTGAAATCATATTAAAATTTTAATTTCCAGTTGAATAAAATTATTAAAAATAACTTTATAAAAACATTGTACATAAATAATTTAAAATCAATTATATAAAATTCTACGGCTGTGAACCAAAGTTACCCTAAATCATTTTAGGTTCATCAGAACCCTTTGAAAGGTACTTTACATGCATAAATTTGAGCTTGGTTAGCTTGCTTGTTGTGACTTGTGAATGCCGTGTGACTCTGTAAAAGTATGATAAGCCGTTAAGGTAGTGTGATTTTCCGTTGTCACTGAATACTGATCAGAGAGAATCTCAAGAAAAAAAACTGAAGCAATTCCAGATCTGGACCACAAAATATTCCGGTCTACACATGATTAGCATTTGCCCAATTATATACACATATGATATAACACAGCTTTTATACTTATTATTTGTAGGTTAACTAGGTGATGCAGTTCAGGACCTGGTAGTACATTTATCCTTCTGTTGTGCCAAAAACATTGTTTGATGGTTGTATATAAAAATCCTTCTTTTCCACCTTTCACTCTCTGGGAATACTCTTTTTCCCCTTTCTTAATTAATGATTGATGTTGAGGACTATGTAGTCTATGTTGTAGAATTATATATAATAAGAGATTTTCTTGATACTTTTAAAACTTTTTTATATTAAAACTTTTATCTGATTTAACTAAACAACAGCTAATAGCCCCAAGTAGATACGGGACCAACCATATAAAATCAATTAGAATTCCCCTAAACTAGACTAAAATTATAAATAA
This sequence comes from Sesbania bispinosa, assembly GCA_026901365.1. NCBI lineage: Eukaryota > Viridiplantae > Streptophyta > Magnoliopsida > Fabales > Fabaceae > Sesbania > Sesbania bispinosa. The sequence continues at coordinate 327,447 of QLOH01000600.1, read as the reverse complement.
TTTCAAGTTGTAATAAATTCAGCCAGATATGGAGGATATAAAAGTAGGCCTTGGAAACATTGTTCTCATTAGTTGTTGGGGTGTGCAAATTGTTTTGGAAATGTGCTCAAAATAGTCATGCATAGCTTATGGATATTCAGAGGTTGCTTGAACATTCTAACTCAAAGTCTACTAATTATGTCCCACTCAAATAAGGATTAAGGAATGATGTTTTAACTAGTTAGAGACAATTCTGTTGAAATGACATCTAAGTGCATAATTCGTGGATAGGAAATTAATTGAAGTCCAAGTATTCATATTTTCTCATGCCAGAATCCAAATTGTAGATGACTATAGTTTATAAATTTTCTTCCAGATCATGTTATTTTGTCCCCTCAATTTTTCTAACTTTTTTGCAAGCATATTGTAGCCCAATAAAAAGGAGAAGAGTGCAAAACACACCAAACCAAGTTTAACAAGTCAAACCTTTTGAAGCAAAAGACTTGGACCCTTCTGCTCATTCAATGGCAAAAAGACTTGGACCTCTTCAAAGTATGGTATAGTCACATAGGAGGGGGTCCTAAAAGCAAGAGAACATGCGTGCTCTAACTTTGCACCCAATGCCTTTGCCTTGCAAAAGAACCCAATTTTCTGACTTAAACCAACTCTTTTTAATTGGTCTCTCTGTAAAGAAAAATAAAAAGTAAAGCAGTAGATAGCCCTTACGTTTTTCTTTACTCTGCATTTCTCTCTTTTTTATGAGCCTTTCTTTTTTAATCCTTTTTATCTTTCGTTTTCTTTCCTTCTTTCTATCCTCCTTCTTTTCCTTTTCTTCGCCATTACCTTTTTGGAAGTTTCCTATCACCACCCCCTTGCATCCTCAGCATCTGAAATAGCATCCCTTGCTACACTACTATCCCATATTTGATGCTTTCAATCTATTGTCCACAATTCCTTTTGCCAATTAAAAAGAAAGTACCTATCATATTCCTATTCTTTCTTGGATTAGAATTACCAATGGAGTAGCTTAATAAACTAGACAAAATTATTTAACCACCAATATAATGAAAAAAAAAGACTGTCCAAATGTCCTTATTAAACACATAGAGTATAATCATCAAGTTTCAAAATATCATTTAAATATCCTTACCTTTTAAGTGGTAATGTTAGTTTGGTAAATGTGGCCAATACCTTATATAAAACAACCCTATATTCGAAATTTTAGTGAAAAAATGAGATTAATAGTAACTGTTTTACTACTAGAGATGAGTATTTGTGGGATCAGAAGTGGGCCAAACAAATCTCAGTTTTCAAATTTACCTGTGAAAGACTGAAACACTTGGTTCATGACTCTGTATGCATCCAAGGACTAAGCTCAGAGCTACTGTATACACTTAACTTTTTTCTCTACTTTCCTTCTTACTCTCCCACATGGTCACTCTCCTGTTTCAGGTCCAAACAACCAATTTGAGAAACGTAAAAATAAAATAAAAACACACCAAAAAGCTCACCAAAAAGCAAAAGCTAAACCCCTCTGATTCCCGAAGAAGGCACCATGTTCAATGCTTACACAAGCCATTAAACGAAGTGAAAAGTGAAACCCTCTCTCTCACTCTCTATTTTGTTCATTCACCTAACTGTCCCTATAAAACCCAAAACCCAACCCCCAAACTAAAAGCACCAAAACACTCTTCAAACTCTTTCCTTTCATTTCCACTCTCTCTCTACATTCTTCCATGGAAGCTCTGAACTTCTTCAAGTTCTGGAGGAATGCCACTACAACCACCACCTCCAGCACAGTTCCTCACCTTGTGGTGGAAACAGACAGCGAATCCGACGAAGACGACTCGTTCTTCGACTTAGAGCTCACGCTACATGATTTCGACAACAAAGAAAACAACACCATCGCCAACAAAAACGACGACGACCCACAAGTCAAGACGACAACAAGAGAAAGCAAAACACTCTGTTCCAAAGAAACGGCAAATGAAGTTGATTCTTCACATAAAACGACACTTCCTCTGTCCCCAAACGAACCAATCTCCAAAAGAAAAGTGCTCCCAATTGAGCCTATTTCTAAGCCTCAATCTCCCATTGCACTTCTCAGATCAGCCCCTAGCTTCAGAATCTTCATGTTTAGGAAAAACAAGAGAAAGGCTTCACAAAAAACAGAGGAACCCACCAAAACAGGGTGGAACCAGAAGAAGGAAACCAAGGTCTTCGCAGTGAAACTTAACATTGAAGATTTCCAGTGTTCTCCAACACTAAGCAGAGACAACAGCACGAGAAGCTTCGGGTGCAAGGTTCGGAGCCAGGGCTCTGAAGAGCCGAAACCAGAGAAGTTTTCGAAGGAAGTGTTGCAGAAATATCTGAAGCTGATTAAGCCTCTTTATGTTAAGGTTTCGAAGAGGTACAGTGACAAGGTGAAATTCTCCGGGGAGGGTTTCACGGCTTCGCCGTCGTCGTCGCCGTCGGTGGCCTCTGTTTCTTCTCGGAAAGAGAAGCAGTGGAGTTTTCCGGCGGGGATGAGGGTAGTTTCTAAGCATCTTGGTAAGAGTAGGTCGTCGGGTACGGCCACCGGAGTTGGTTCTCCGGCGAACCGGAGTGATGATACGCTGCTGCAGCAACATGATGGGATCCAAAGTGCCATTCTTCACTGCAAGAGGTCCTTCAATTCCAGAGGTAATTTTTGTTGTTTTAACTAACGAGGAGATTTTTCAGTAATTTGGATATTAATTACGATTTTTAATATAATTTTAACTTTTTTGTCTTTTTTTTTTTTCAGATTCTCCAATTGATATTTCTGCGGAAGGATCGATGTATTCTGTGAGAAACTCTTTTGAGGATGAACGTGTCGCAAGAGTGTGATGATGCTACATATCTTGCTTGGATTTTGAAAGGGAAAAATGCGGGAACAAAGGAAAGTGAAGGGGTGTAGTTGATGATGATGGTGGTGAACGAAGCTACAGATGAGATGAGAACAAAGATTTCAATAGAGAAAAAATGAAAATGTTGGTTTTGTAATTTGTCTGTTTTGTAAAGGAAAAGGAGTTTGTGTTGTGTTAGGCATTATGATTAGTCAGTGTGATAGAGAGAGAGAGAGAGAGAGAGAGAGTGATAGGCTCCTGCTGGTCAGTGTACATTGATGGGCCATTATGAAAAGAATCAAATTTTCCTCTGATTTGGGATTTTCACTGTGTCTCTATGCACTTTGCACTCTGCTTGAGGTTACTTTCTCAGGTATTTTGATGAGATAGCTATCAAATGAATTGATATTCAAAGCAACAATATTTCATTTATGACTACTATTTGATTGGACTTGTATCTGGATTGATTCTCCTTCCCTTCTTTCTTTTGGATAAATTAGAAAAAGTGGATGGATGGATGTGAAGACTGAAGAATTGCGAAATTTGTGTTGTGACATGTTTTTTCATCAGAAAATGAGTATCATTGAAACCAGGAGCCATCATGCCTAAAAAACTAGTGCCAGAGCAGGAGATTCAGGGGCAGACCCAGATATTAGTACTTTGATGGAAATTCGGTTAATTAATTCAAGTTTAAAGAAATGAAGTTTGATTTGGTTACCTAGTTACAGTTACTACTAGTAGTAGTTTATTAAAAAATTATTTTATGTAAAAAGAAATGAGAACATAATAAATATGTGTAAAAGAAATAATTCGTATAATATAATGGGCTATATAAAACAGAGTCCAAACTCCTGCATGAAGAATGATTTGAGTTTTGGGTCCAGCAATGTGTATGGGCAATGGCACTTGATCTATAAATAAATGGATGGTGAAGGCGCATAAATGTGAATGAATGCAGAGAATGAGGGACAAAGGTGAACTGGTGAAGGATCGATGGTTGTGGACTCCTAGTAGGTTGTAGAAGTTACTGTTTATTAATTACGGAATGGCTTCACAAAGAAAAGTAAGAAAATATAAAAAATAGTGTTCATATGTATAAACTTAGGTAAAAGTGTTAATAAAATTATTTTACTAATTTAAAAATAAATCAAAATATAAAATATAAACATTTATATATTTTTTTTAGAAAATTAAAATTACGTTTATTAATAGACAATAACTTTCAAACTAATTTATAATATTGAAGCAATTTGAATATTAATTAAAAAATCAAATAAAGAATTTTTTAATTAAATGACTGTCTAAAAATATTGATTTAATTTAAGAATTTAATATAAAATTCAAAATGTTTATCATAACAGAAAAAGTTTGACTGTATAAATTTACGTAAAAAATATTTCTTTCATACTATGATTTTTTATACCCTATATTTTGGGATGTCAATTAGTACCTTCTAGACATGTTATTATAGTGTTGATTTTCATATTTGCGTTTTTTTTTTAAATCCATACCTGTGTTGGCAATTACTATAATGTCATTTCTCGTACACCTAGACTAAGCCCCGAATAGGATTGTCCTTGTAATAGAAGATACCTATAGTTTACACAAAAAAAAAATCAAAACCCAATATTTTAAGGCTTTAAAACACAACAAATAATTTAATATTCAATTTTTTTATTAAATATTACAATACAAATACACATAACATTTTTTTTTTATAAACTTAGACATTATATGTTAATATTCTTCAAGAAATGTAAGAAAATGATTATTATAATTATTAACATTATTTACTATTTAGTCATATATTAAAAATATATTTTTAATCGATAATATTATATACATCAATTTAAAAATATGTATAAATATATTATATATTGTAATAAATTAATGTATATATAATTATATATGAAATTATTTATAATTTTTCTAGGGTGCACCAAATATTTAAAAGTTGTATGATACACAACTATCTTTTAGTTGTTAGATTTTTTAGGGTCCATTATTTATTTTTTATACTCATATCTAATAGTTAAAATATAGTTGTATACGGTGTAACAACTTTAAATTTGTGCACATTAGACTTAATATTTATTTATTAAAGAATTTAATTAATTAATGTATGAAAGTGGATATGGGACAGACTGGACATTATAATGTTTGTATCCATCCATTCCCATTACCCGTACTCACGCCCATACCTACCTATGTCATTTTATTTAATTATTTTCAATGTCTAAGATGTTGGTTAAAAGAACCTTATTTTGGTTATAAAAGGAAAGCAAGTTAATTTAAAAATTACAAATGTAATTTTATGTTGAGTTAAGAATTTTATATTTATTTTATTGCAAATTTATTTTTATATAAAAATTACGAAATATAATTTATTTTATATCAAACTTATTTTTAACTATAATTAGTTTTATAAATTTGATATCATTTAAAATTAAATTTGTAAACGCTCACATGTGTATACATATACATTTTTTTAGTGCTGAGAAGATATAGAAGAATCTGTGAAGTATGAAATGTAAGCTCAGTAAAAAATAATAAAAAATTGTTGTTTGTGTTTGTGTGTGTCTTGCATCATTGCTTTAGTTTGAAGTAAGCAATCAAATGGTGTAGGTTGAAACATTATATGGAAAAGCATTTAGACTACTACAGAGTATAATTGGCTAGTCTGCAAATTCAAACAGACATTATGGAGGTTGGATGATTTGAGATCTTGAAGTTTGAAATGTATTGTATTTGTATTGTAGGTGAGAAAAAGACTGTTTTGTAGTTGCATAGATGTCAATTAATGGAGGGGAGACTCCTATAGGGCTTTTGACATGTAGTACTAGTAGTATTTTCAAATTTCTAAGGCATCATTATAATGAGGAGAACCATGCCAAAAATGACCAAACGTGGCCCCCCATGCCATTCCACACTTCAAGGTGCACCACCACAATGGAGATTTAATTTGGCTAACACAATCCCATTGCAGACTTCACAGTTTTGCAGAAAGCCACAAACTAGTTAGGCGGTGTGGTCCCTTTGTTATTGGATCATACTGCTCATTTTTGTTTTTCAAAGTGCACTCAGATATGGTGCGGTGCAATGCAATGCTGCATCATTTAAATATGGTAGTATAGTATGTAAGAATGAATGAGGCACCGATATTTTTTTGAAACAAAATGTTAATTTTGTGTGGTTTTATATGAGGCACCTATCTCCCAAAAAAGTCTTGTCAAATAGCTGAATCACTTGAGCATCTTGATAGGGTTCAATTCCTGACGGTGTATATGAAAAAGAATTTGTTGGGAGAAGCAAAACTCACTTTAATGATTTCTACGTCTCAAAAGAATTAGTATCCAGCTACCAGTTAAGGGATATATTTGTTTAAAAAAAAAAATGAGGCAACGATTTTTATAGCATGTCATAATATTTTATAATTTGTAATAGTTGTACTAAAGTTATACATTTATTAATAAAAGTATCACATATCAAAAGTCCCTGTACATGTCTAATATTCGAAAAATTCTACAGTGAGCTACCTTAATAGGTGCTTTACCGTATACCTTTTGATTTAGGGATAGGTAAAAAAAAAATATTTTTAGAATTAGCAATATAGTCATATTATTTTTAGAATTTACAATATGGTCATTCAGAAGGACCATATTACAAATTCTAAAAATATTTTTTTGCTTACATACCCCTAAATTAAGGGATACACGGTGAGACACCTATTGAGGTACCTCACCGTAGAATTCACCCTAATATTCCTCGTTAAACAAACAAAAAAGTTTACATCTCAAAAGCAGTGTTCATGTTAAATATCCTCTTTCTTCTTTTCATATGCATTGTAGATCAAGAAAACGTTGATTTCTAATTACACACCATAAAACTAATATTAGTGTATTTATTTTTTCAGTGTACAAAAAAGATAATAAAATTTAAATCTAGAATATCTCATATTAAACTAGATTCGCAAGGGCGTTACTAAACCGACCTAGTGATCATACTAGTGCATTTGTTGACCAACTGTCAAGTGCATTATATTTTTATTAAGAAATAGGTAATAATGAAAATACGTGTTAGATTGAATTATAACTATAATTCATGAATTTGGTAAATTTAAAGCTTTAAAAGAGTAGTAAAGTGTATTTATAACTATTATTTTATATTAATTTATTTATATCTTTAAATGACTTTTTAACTAGCTATAATTTTTCAGGATATTTAGAAGAAAATTTTAGGATTAAAAGGAGTGTTATTAATTATTTTGGGTTTTTTTAGTAATTTTATTAGTTTTGTAATTATTTTGGACTTAAATGTACGTAGTACATATTAGGCTAGAGATGAAATAATTAGACGTGGAAAAATTGGCCAAACTCATCAAGTCAGTACAAACCCGTTCATTAAATTGTAGGGCTCGATTTTTAAAAATTGAGCCCGAAATAATATCAGGCTCTTTTAGCCTAGCCTATTTTATCAAAATGGCAGGTTTAACCCATTAAAATATCGGGATTAGCTTGCATTTTGCAGAGCTTAAACACAATTTTGAGTCATAATTAAATTTAGGTTTTGTTGTTTGGCCCATTTTATCTCGCAACTCGTCTCAGACGGGCCCAAATCCTACCGACTACTCTGTTTTGCCACCTCTAAAAATAATATGGGAAATTTTATATCAACTTTGATTTGAATTTTCTCATTACATTCGAGTATGAAATCAAGTGTTGACTTGCTTAAATTAATTTTTTAATGCTTAAGCGTGAGCGATTGAAATTAAAAAATATCAAAATTGTAAAAATAGGGTTTTATAAAAGGTTTTAGAGGTTAAAAATAGGTTAGAGGTGGAAGGTAAAGTTGGAAATTGTATGCCATTAATCAAGGAAATCATAATTAACATTTATTTATTTTCATCATGTCTAACTAATTCTCTTGTAGTTAGAGGGAGGTGTAGCTTTTTTTGATAACTTGTTCTCAAACGGATGCAATTTCATTTAATTCTTGTGTTATCCTCTTTACATAATGCTTTTTTATATTGCTTGGATGATATTTTAATTAAGTGGTCTTTTAATAAAAAAATTAGGGGTTACTTTAAATTAGAGTGGAATAATTTGAGTTTTGTTATCTTAGGAACAAGAACAATTAATATCAGATAAGTTTAATTGAGTTATCATCTTGATCTTAGTATTCTTGTTATTTTCAGAGAATTGAAAAATGGATCTTAAGAAGAAATTAAAGTATTATAGACCCAAGGGATTTGTGGGTAATTAGCTCTAATTTTGACTCTTAAAGAATTAATGGAAGTTATCAAATTGATTCCCGAGGTTGGGAACAAGTAGGATTAGTGATTTCATTCACCTAACACTTTATTGTAATTAGGTAATTTCTAAGTCAAATTTTTATTTTAAATTTGTGATTTTGAATGGTGTATTTCCTTTAATTGTTACTTTTGAATTCTAGTTAATTATTACATTTTTAATTAATTAGTTCAATGAATTCAATTTTTGTATCTCTCAAACTTGATGCTAGCTAGTGAACTAATATTTAGTCAAATACAAGGATGATATGTTTTTATGAAAAATGTTAGTAACGCATTTTCTAATACACTTTTTTCAATATATTCTTTGTGATTAATTGAAATTCACACGAGTCTCATCATATTGGGAGTGAGACCAACATAATTTGATAATATTAATATGAAATTCAATTAATCACAACAAATGTGTTAAAAAGTGTATTACTAACACTTTTCTTTTAAAAAAAAATTAAGGCAACCATTTGTATAAGGATTTTGTCGATATTTCCTTCCTTAGAAGGATTCTAGTGTAGTTTAGGGTTTCAGCCCCTCCCCAAAATGGGGATAAAAAAGGAAGGAAGCTTTAAATAAACAACTTTTTCATTATGATATAGTGCACGTTTAGTTTATAGTTTGCAGGAATTAATTTTGGTAGAATTGGTTCTTGTAGAATTGATTTTGGTAGAATTGATTTTTGTTTGGATGAGATAAAGTAAATTCACTTTTGGATATAAAATTACTAAAATGAGTTTGTTATTTATTTTATTAGATTCAAAATGTCAACCAACATCATTTGACTAGCCTGAGATGTATCGACAATTCTTTATTGATAGGGGCAACGTGGTAAGAGACTGAAACAAATTTTGTGAGAATTGATTGGAAAAACAATTGTCCATGACCATGTTAGAGAGGATGTGAAATCTGTTTCCTGTGGCACTTAAAATTACCCAAACGAAATTAAAATATCTTTTAACTACGTCTGACCAACCAAAACGGGGTTATGATGCTCCAAAAGTTTAACCAAACAAGCTATATACTCTAAAGTTTTAGTTGCGTTATCTACATATAAAAAGATGGACTAAATGGTTATCACTATACCATGCCTATGGTTAAATCAACAAGAAGAAAACACACCGAGTGTTATGTGGGGAATCATGGGTTTCTTCATTGCCTACTCCAAACTCATAGGGAATAAGAGACAAATACCAAAGCTAGGTTCTTTGCACCAACTTAAGAAGCCTAATTTTAGTTAAGAAAGTTATATATGATATATATAAGGCGTAGGTTCTCTTAAAACTTGAGGAGAGAATGTGCAATGCACCACCTATAAACACAACATAAACAGCGACCCAACACCATTTTGTCTTCCAAGAATGGTAGATTTGCTCTGTTTCCTGAGCAGATCATTATGTCTCTGTGTAGTGAGGTGATGTATGTATACTGCCATTTACATCTAAGCATTGTGGTTGGAAGAATCATTGAACCCATTTTCCTGTAATCTGTCTTCTTGTTTGGGATAAATCACATTCTCAGGAAACATTATGATTGGGAATTGAATCTAATGCTTTTAGTTCATTGCATCTTATTGTTCATTAGAGAAGTTTTCTCAAACCACAATATTAGTAAACAAGAAAAACTATTCCACGTGTCACAAATACATGTCTCATTATTTTCGGGAGTAAGAAAACATAATGGGTTTAGTACGTTGTCGTTCTCATATCGGGAGGTGAGACAATACCCCATTATTATTACTACGGTTGTGGATCTTTCTGTGCATCTCGAGATAAAACAATCCAAGTATTCGTAACGATTCAACTAAAAAAGAAAATCATTTCAACCAATAATCTTAAAATACTGATTAAAGAATATCTATTACAATATTTACATTATTTAAAAAGATTAATAAAATATTTTTAATATAATAAAAACTTTTTATTAGTACTTTTTGATTTTTTTTATTAATACTTTAAATTTATGTTAGTATTCATATTAGAAAAATATGCATTTTGGATAATTAATTAAAAAAGAGTCAAAGACTCAATTGATGGTAATCTTGTTCACGGACTTAGATTGGAATTTTAACCGATAATTGGAATTAGAAAGTCCTTTTTGACCCCCAAAAAAAAAAAAAAAGTCCTTTTGAATATGCCATTTTATTTGACTTAAAATAAAAATAAAAATTTCGTAAAAAAAAATATAAATAACAACCAATTCAAAATCCAAATAATTTTTTTTGTTTACATTAGTCACAATGTTTAGTGTATATATGGATACCTAATTAAAACATATATATAATATATCAATTTTAATTTGAGGTGATGAGATACATGAATGCAAACCATTATAATTATATAGAAAGTCGTTGGTAGAGATTTTAAGTCGTTACAAAGACAAATATAGTCATATAGATATAACAGTAACTTGGTTTTTCTTTGTTCATCTTACAATATTTCCATACCTCTTTAGGTGACGGTAGTAATTTGCTGAACTCTATTTTCTATCATTTTTTTTATTTTTCTTCCTAAGTATGTATTCCATCCGTTTCTTTTTATCTGTCGTTTAAGGTTTTTGTATATAGATTAAGGAATGCAATAAATATGTTTTTTTAGCTCCATTGTTTACAAATATATCATTTCTATCTCATTAAAGCATTTAAAGTTCTCCACCATTTTTAGTCATATGCAATAAATACTCCACTATTTAATAAATTTGAAAAATGGTAAAGTTGAAAAATTAACACTTATTTAAAAATAAATTCTATACTCTAAAACGACTATTAAAAAGAAACGGAGGGAGGAGTTGTGTGGTTAATTATATATATTTTTTGGTCAACCTGTGGTTATATGTTACTGTGCAAGTAAAGATTAATTGGTTGATATGTGAACTTAGGCCCAACAAGATACCAATCGAATAGTTTTGGGATGGGCTTCATGAAGTGGATATTTATTTAACAATATACATTTCACACACACATATATACACTTATAGCAAAAAAGTTCATATTTGAATCCAACCATGTTGGGCTTAATTCAATTCTTTACGAGTACTTTACGAGAGTTGCTTTTAACGCCCCCTTTTTGCTATTCACACCCTCAATAATGTTTGTAACTTTTGAATTTCCCACCCTACTCCGCCTCCACCACCACCTCCTCCCCAACCCACCTGCACCTCCCAACACCACCCATAACTCTATTAAACTTTTTTTATCTTTAAAAAACACTTCCGGAAATTAATTTCCAGAAATTTCCGAAAACCAACAAAAAAATAGCTTTTGGAGATATATTTTCGGAAATTACCGGAAAAAAGTGGCTTCCGGATGTATATTTTCGAAAATTTCCGGAAATATATATATTTTTTTACAAAATTTTCTATTTTAAAGACGGAACAAAATCCGTCTCTAAATTCCATCTCTAAATTGGAGACGGAATTTTTCATCGCACATAAATGAGGAAAAATCCGTCTCTGATTTAGAGACGAAATTTAGAGACGGATTCTATTCCGTCTCTAAAAGTGAAAATTTGTAAAAAAATATATATATTTCTGGAAATATACATCCGGAAGCCACTTTTTTTCCGGAAATATACGTCCGGAAACTATTTTTATCGTTGGTTTTCAGAAATTTCCGGAAAGTAACTTCCAAAAGTATTTTTTAAAGAGAAAAAAAAATTAATAGTTATGGGGGGTCTTAGGAGGTGGAGGTGGAGGTGGAGGTGGAGGTGAAGGTGGTGCTAGTGGTGGTGGGATAGGGAAGGGTAGGGTGAGAATTGTAAAAGTTACAAACATTATGGAGGTGCATATAATAAAAAGAGGGTGTTAAAAGTAACTCCTTTTTCCACTTGATACGAATAAAACTAGACGTGGTTTTATCTGACCTAAAAAAAAACTAGACGTGGTTTGTTTACAAAACTCCCTAGCTAGAAATCAGGTTTACGGCCTGGAATATAAAATAAGTTTTTCATTTTTCCAGTAAATGAGAGAATAAAAGTTGCAAAAATAAAACTTATGGCGGAAAATAAAGATTCAATTTTGTCTAGCTAAGTGTGAGCATTTGGTAAGTATGGATACATGAACATATGGAAATCTTAAAATTCTATCCCAAATATGATGTGAATACTATATAACCATGGCATATAGTGCATGAACATGTGAGATAATAAGAAATAGTGATCATGTGATGTCTTCTCTACCATATGTTTTTTACCAGATCTGAAACCAGCCAGTTTTTAACATGATATCGACCGATCATCGAACCGACTTTGATAACTATGGTTTTGCTATGATAATTCATTGACTCATAGGGTGATTTGCGCAAGAAAAAGGGCATGTTGGTCCAAAGTTTTGTCACGTATTCTCTCTCATAATCCGACCATATATTTCCTCACTATTTCTCTACATTCTATTGAAATTGCGTGCTATGTGGCTTACCTTTTTTTTTTCTTCTCTCCTCTCTCATTTCTATTCTACCAAACACACAAACATACTTCTCTTTCCTCTATTTCTCATCCTTCCCCCTTAATTTCTCTACCAAACTCAATGTAAAGGTAAAATCATTCCTAAAATTTATGTCAAAATCTAAGATTTTCAAACACTTAAACACTAATTTTTGAAAGTTTCTCATTGGAATTCAAACGTAACATAAATAACAAAAGAGAGGGAATAAAAAATCATTTGTTACTCCAATTAGAGCTTAACAAATTTTGTATATCATGGTAAATAACGAGGTTTGAACATATACTTAAGTCCTTCACTATTTACTTAGTATTGGTGCTTTGAAATAGCAATAAAAGAAGACTATATAAAAACTTTTCTGGTCTTGGAACTTTGATGTGAGGGAGTCACATTAGATCATTAGTAATGCAAGTCGAGTTGAATGGATCCATTTAAAAAGGTGCACATACAAATATCCCTCGAGGGTGGAAAGGCCGCCTGATCAGGTTGAAGAGGATTTATGAATAGAGACTGAATAGTGGACACCTATAAGGACTCCAACATTCAAGTCATCAATACAAACTAAGAGAAAATGAGTAAATTAATGAAGAATATATAGAAAAGATATAATTGATAGGAAAAGGCTTCAATTCATTAATGACCATGAGTACAACTATATATATATATATAAACAATATTTGAATTTCAAAAATTAGACGTAACAATAATTTGAATTTGAATACAACAAGAGTAGATTATACAAAGATAAGATGAGAAGTTTTCTTAACCACTTTACACGCCCATGCAAGACGGTGGAGGGGTAACGACACCAATCTTGGATAGCAGAAATGAGTGTTGGGGCCCAGAGAGCGGCTTTGTGAGAAGATCAACTAGTTGGTGACTGGATGGAACATGAGAGACAATGAGCTCATTCTTGGCCACTAACTCGCGAACAAAGTGATAATCAATGGATATGTGCTTCATGCGGGAGTGAAATACAGGATTTGAGCATAAGTAAGTGGCACCAATATTGTCAGAAAGAAGTGTTGGTGCACTTGGTAAAGAAACTCCTAATTCTTGTAGAATTTGTCTTAGCCAAGGAATCTCTGCAGTGGTGGAAGCAATGGTGCGATACTCGGCCTCAGTAGAGGATGTGGCAACAGTCTTTTACTTTTTACATGACCAAGATATGGCGTTTGGTCCAAGATAAATTATGTAAGCAGCAGTTGACTTACGGTCTGCAGTAGCACCAGCACAATCAGAGTCACAAAAGGCATTTAGATGAAGAGAGGAAGTTTTGACAACATGAAAACCATGATTGATGGTGCCCTTGAGATAGCGTAAGACGCGTTTCAGGGCTTGCATGTGGATTTCCTGTGGTGCGTGTAAGTGTTGGGACAATTTGTTGACAAAATAAGCCACATCTGGCCGAGTAAAGGAGAGATAGTGGAGAGGGCCAATGAGTCGCCGAAAGAGCGTGACATCACATGTGGGACCATCTGGTAGAGGCGTGAGGCAGCACGGGGTTGACATCGGTGTGCCAACTGGCTTTGCATCAATTATGTTTGCAAGCTGTAGGATGTCGCGAATGTAGTGGTGCTGAGACATGAACAGACCAGATTTCGTTGGAAGAATTTCAACTCCTAGAAAATGAGACGGTTGGCCAAGATCCTTGAGGGAGAATTTAGCAGCCAAAGATGCTTGAAATTGATGGAGAAATTTGGCATTGTTTCCAGTAAGCAACAAATCATCTACATACACCAAGAAGTATGCCAAAAATTGTTAGTGTTATAGATAAAAAGAGATGTATCAAACCTGGAGTTCTTGAATCCATATGATTGTATAAATTCCTTCAGCGCATGGTACCAGGCACGAGGTGCCTGCTTGAGGCCATACAAAGCCTTGTTAAGCTTGCAGACATAAGAGGAAAGAGAGGGATGAATGAATCCTTGTGGTTGAGACATGTAAACATCCTCAGTGATAGTCCCATGGAGAAATGCGTTGTTGACATCCATTTGACTCACTGGCCAGTCATGAGATTTAGCAATGCACAAGACCAGTTTTATAGTTTGGGGCTTGATAACCGGGCTGAATGTTTCATGAAAGTCAATCCCCAGGCGCTGATGAAATCCTCTGGCCACTAAACGGGCTTTGTATCTGGCAATTGAACCACCTGGATTGCGCTTGAGGCAGAAGACCCATTTGTTTCCAATGACATTGTAGTGTGGCTGAGGTGGGACAAGATCCCAAGTTCCATTGCGCATCAAGGCATTAAATTCCTCGGACATGACATCTTTCCATTTATGATGTTTCATGGCTTGAGAGACATAGGTAGGTACTAAAGACTCTGTAAGAGGATATTTGGTGACTAGATTCAACTGTTTGGGCTTAAATATACCAGCTTTGGCTCGGGTGACCATGGGGTGACAAGGTACAAGAGTAGCTGGAGCCGAGGGAGATGCTTGTAACGAGGTTGATGAGGATGTGTACAAGTCCTCATGGGTTGTAGTGTGTAAATCTTGGGTTTGAGGGAAAATGGTTGGGGTTGTGGAAGAGGTTTGGATGGTGTTTGTGATATCAGGGGATAAAGGATTGGGGTGCATAGTTTGGGTGTGTTGGGTTGTTGGATCCGATTTGGGAGAGAGAGAATATTGGCTTATAGCAGGAAGAGATGGGTTATTGGATAAATGGATGGGTGGTGATAAGGTTGGAGAATTTGAATTGGAGAGAGAGGATAATGGGCGTGTGGTTTGAGGGATGGGTGGAGAGAGATTATAGTTGTTGGGGGATGTGGGTTATGAATCAGGAGAGAGATTATCTAGGTTGGTGGGTTGAGACTTTTGAGGGGATGATGTAGGAGAGATAAGGTTGTTGGTTGATGGGGATGTGAGTTGCGACTTTTGAGGGGATGATGTAGGAGAAATAAGTTTGTTGGTTGATGGGGATGTGGGGTGCGACTTTTTAGGTGATGATGCATGAGAGAGAATGTTTGTTGGGTTGGTTATGTGGGAGTGATGAGTGGGTTGCGGAAGTGAGTGAGGAATTTGGGGAGTGGTTGGGCGGTTAAAAGGAGATAGGTGTGAGGAAAGAGAATCTAATGGATAGGAAGTTGTGGTGGGATCACTATGGGATTTTGGGAGAGAGAGTGGGGAAGGAATTTGATTGGATAAGAATGAGGTGGATGACTCAAGATTGGACTGGGAGTTTGGGAAAACACTTTCAACAAACTGAACATGATGGGATACAATTAATTTTTTACTTTTCAAATTGAAACACAAAAAAGCACTCTGAGTATTTTACTATAACAAACAAAAATGCACGGTTGAGATCTTGTTTCAAGTTTGTTATGGGTGTAGGGGGTAAGCCAGGGAAAACAAAGACAACAAAAAATTTTTAGCTTGGTGCAATTTGGCTCACGATTAAAGATGATAGAGAATGGGGTTTTCATTTTCAAAGTAGGGGTTGGGAGGCGATTGATGAGATAAGCAACAATTTATAAGGCATAACTCCAAAAGGCAAGAGGGAGGGAGGCATGGTGAATAAGACAACGAGCCATTTCAACCAAATGTTTTCTTTCAGATAAGCCATTATGTTCTGGCGTATGTGGTGGGGTGGTGAGATAAGAAATTCCTTGAGATTGGAAATAAGCACGTAGCTTTATAAATTCACCACCATTATCCGAATAAAAATTTTAATTTTTGCATTAAATTGATTTTCCACTAATGATTTGAAAATAGGAAATATGGTAGAGACATCAGATTTGAGATTTATCGGATATAGCCAAACATATTTTGAAAAATGGTCAATAAAAATGACATAGTAAGAATAATCATCAATTGATTGAATACAGGAGAGACCCCAAACATCAGAGTACACAAATTCCAATGGGTGAGTACTAACAATGGTAGACCTAGAGAATGGAATTTTGTGACTTTTATTGGAGAGACAATCATTACATTTATTCTTAGAAGTAGAAAAGGAAATATTGTGTGAATTGAGAGCACGTAGTAGGGGGAGGCGTGCTGGATGGCCAAGTCGGAGGTGCCAAAGGTCAAGTGATGGGGAGGTGGTTGCATAGGCGGTGTGGGCTTGGAGGTTGGTGGTAGGAAGCTTGTACACATTGTCCTCATTAGATCCGTGTAAGAACATCGCCCCCGTGTCCAGTGCCTTTACCTCGAAATGATAAGGGAAAAATTCAATGGAGACACAATTAGTTTTACAAAGCTGGGAAACCGAAATAAGATTTTTAGTAACAGAAGGAACACATAAAACATTGGTAAGGTGAAGTGGGCGGGAGAGAGTGGGAAGTTTAGTGGAGCCCATATGAGTGATGGGTAAAGTCTTACCATTGGCCACTGTGAGTGTGTCTTCTCCAAGATAGTCTGATTTGATGGAAAGATTATTGAGATCACCAGTCACATGATGAGAAGCGCCATAGTCAATCAACCATGTGAGGTCATTGCTTTTAGATTTCTGTGCCACATTTGCAGAGGGAGGGTTTCGTTTAGGTGGATAACCATGGATCTTGCAACATGTCTTTGCAGTGTGGCCCTTCTTTTCACAAAATTGACAAACAAGAGTAGAGGTAGATGGAGACCTTTTTGAGGAGTTGTGAAAGGAGTGTGAACAACCACGATTTGAACCGGAAGAGTTTCGATTGGCAAGGTTAGCAGTGAGAGGAACACTACTATTAACACGATCTTCGCGTTGAAGGTAGATTTCAAAGTCCACAAACTTGTCAAAGAGATCATCAAACATTATTGGCAAGTCGCAAGTACCGATAAATGCCGTGAAATCTGGATATGATGGACCTAAACCATTGAAAGCATGAATGACAAGGTCGAGATCATCCATTGGATGACCAATGAGAGCCAATTCATCCGCAATAGTGCGAATAGAGCGCAAATAGTCTATGACAGGTAATGTGCCTTTGGTGATGGAATTGAGACGCTCTTTCAATGACATGATACGCGAGCGTGAGCGACTAACATAGGCCTTTTTCAACCGATTCCAAGCATCGGATGAGGTGTTAGCAGATGACATGACAGTCCTTGACTCTACATCACAAGAGCCAAGTAGAGCAAGATATAGTAACTGATCCTGATGAATCCAATAGACATAGTCTGGATTGGTTTTAGTTTCAGATCCTTCACCAATGGTAGAGGGAGGGCATGGGAAGGTCCCATCAATGAACCCTTCAAGAGCATGAGCAATAAGGAGAGAGCAAAATTGCTTGTGCCATGCTGGGTAATTAGAGGCATTGAGTTTGATTGGAAGCTGAATGATGGTATTGAGGTCGACAAGAGGTTTGTGTTTAGATTTCAGAGGAATGTGAGGAAGCCATGGTTGGGGATCGCAGTGCGGTTAAGCAAGATAGACTTCTGATACCATATAGAAAAAATATAATTGATAGGAAAAGGCTTCAATTCATTAATGACCATGAGTACAACTATATATATATATATAATATTTAAATTTCAAAAATTAGATGTAACAATAATTTGAATTTGAATACAACAAGAGTAGATTGTATAGAGATAAGATGAGAAGTTTTCTCGACCACTTTACAGAATATGCCTGGGTATCCCCTGCTGAGTGCTTATATAAGGACTCAGTAGAATGTTATTATAAGAAAGGTGATAATTGAGAGTTGACCGTGTAATTTTATGGCAAGTGTTGATTAAACATGATGCTTCACTAATTGTGATTACATCATCATAGTGGTGATCGTGGGATTGTCAAAGTTAGGGAGAAAAAAAAGTTGTCTTATTGTGCTCTAGCAGTGTCTTAATACCATAATTAGGGTCTCCCCTGCCACAAATAAGTCAAACTTATGGGAGCTCAATTAACCGGACGATTCACCAACCCCCGAAGCGTACGTGAAGGCTTTTAAGGCGAATGAGCTTGAACTATCAAGCAAATGGGAGATGGACCTATTTGTACAAATAATGCACAATATAACAAATTAATGTTACACATATTTAACAGTTCCAAAAAATTGTTGGCGTTGTTTTTCCTTTACATGACCGGAGCACCAATTCTTTAATTTGTATTGATTTATGTTATAACTTATAAGTATTCTCCTATAATTATAAACAACATTCATTTTTTAGTTGTTTAAAAAAATTGCACCAAAATTGAATATGTTATATATATTAGGGTGGATTTTAAAATTCAATTACTAGTTAAAAAAATTATTAAACAGTGTACGTAATTAATGTTGGTATAATTATCGATCTATATATAGTAATTTTGTTTAGAAAAAGACAAAACTCTATATTATGATTTTTTTCCTTTAAAATGTTATATCCTTTTCTAAGCACTGTCCAAACCAAATCATAAAATGCTTTGGTCACTTGTCATATTCACAATAAAGAGTTGTTACTAGAGGTGTCAAAATGGGCCGGCCCGAACCCGCAATATGGGAGGGCTTGTGCACTTAAATTAGAGGCCCAAATTTTGTCGGGCTTTTTAGCCCGAAAATAAAAAGCCCGGTGTTAAGCGGGTTCGGGCCGAGCTACCCAATCGGGCTAACGGGCGGCCCGTTTTTTTTTTAAAAAAAAAATTTGCCTTGCTTTTGAGTTATGCCTAAGTTCGCTGGCATGGCCCATTTTTTTATTTTTCTTCCATCTAAAAATGTTTGAAGTTCTGAAAATTGAAATTTCTAATGTGAAGTCAATGGATATGGTGAGAAATTATGATTTTCTTTTGATAGATAACTAATTAATTAAAGCAATTATGATCGAGTATATTATTATATTAGTGCATATATATACTTCCTCAAATCCAAGTTTGTCAAATATGTATTTTATAATCCTATTTTGAAGAACAATTTTTGGAACAGGTGCAGTATAGGTTTATTTAATTTAATTTAATTACATATCAATTGAGTACTATTATAAAATGGAAAAATCTTGGAACAATTTAGAATCAATTTTGAAGAACAATTTTTGGAACAGGTGCAGTATAGGTTTATTTAATTTAATTTAATTACATATCAATTGAGTACTATTATAAAATGGAAAAATCTTGGAACAATTTCGATTCATCGAATGCAAATTCATTTTGTTTTTCCCCTTTTAAATGATTTTTATAACTAAATTGTAATTTTTTTTAGTTTTGTAAAAGTATAATTATTTACAATTTTTAATGAACATCATTTTTGAATAAGTTAATTTTTTTTTAACCAGGCCGGCCCGCACAAGCCCACTACCCACATAGGGCCGGACTAGGGCACTAAGTTCACAGGACCGAATTTTAGCCGGGCCCTGCCCGCACAAGCCCGCTACCCGATGCGGGCCGGGCCGGGTAGCCCATTTTGACACCTCTAGCTGTTACCCACTTATTGTGAATAGGATGTATTGTCACGGACGACGTCGTGAAGGGCCAAAACTAATTTCCTCATATATTCACAAAAAATTAAAGAAGTAATTTCTTCAGGTGTTGTGACAAAACAACAAGCTTTGAATACGAAAGCAGATAAATTAATGGACAAAGAAATATTCATGATTCATATATGGTTGTGACTTGTGACTGTGAGAGAACAGTGTGCCCGTGAATATATAACAGGATATTTATACTTGATTAACCTTCAACCTCCATTTGCCATTAATTGTTAAAATTTTAACAAAATTTCAGTTTTCACACAAGAGTGTTGTCATTTAAATGACATTAAGTTTTTCTTTTTTCTAAGAATTTTTTTTATATATATATTGAGGTGAAATGCACATAAATTAAAAAAAAAAAAAACAATAGCTAGTACATTTATATAACGCCGTTATTTTTTATTAAAGCTAATTAACTAAATTTTCATGATCATATTGCATCATGATATAATGAGTACTTGCCTAAATTAGTTAGGCCATGTAACTTGGGTTCGCTTTATAGTTTTTCTGTTATAGTTAGCTTGTCAGTAGTCATGATTGTTGCCATTAATGATCAAATTGATAATGCTTTAATTTGATTAACATTTCGTTTCTCCAATATTGCTAGCTAAATCATTCTCTCTGCTGGGAAAAAAGAGAAAAAATAATATGAGGATGCATTTAGGAAAAAAGGAAGATATATATACTGACGAAGACATTAGAGATATCGATGAAGACATTAAAATTGAAGGATTTATCTGTTTCGGACATGAAGATATAAATTGTACGTTATGCTTTGTCGAGGTTGTGGGGGTACTATTAATTTTCATTCAGAATATAACTAAATAACTATTTTTATTATCCTATAAAATCATCTTATTTTTTTGTTAACATATAAGTTGAATTAATTTTCGTATTTGTATCCTTGCCTAATTTTTATAATACGTGTTAGGAAGGAAAATAAAATATAATTCATTTTAAAATAACTAGTAAATCTTGATTAGTTGACCGTAAATTACAATCAAACTAACTAGTGAGTCCTTTAACTTGTGCATTTAAAAAAAAATAAATTAGATATCATTTAATGTTATAAACGCTACTAATATCATGATTTTCAATAATAACCTTTAATATATATTTTTTTAATTTTTTTTATATATTGATTCTTTAATTAAAAAACAATATGATAGGTTATTTCTGTCGCGTAAGATTCCTTCTTATCTAGTTGGGTTGTTGGCTTAACACGTGGTTTGTTTTTAAGCCACATATATATGGTTCAACATGATTACTTAGTAGAATAAATACTAAGTAAAGTGGAAGTTAATTTAACAAGGAAGAAATTAAAGGACGATGAAAAAAGCTGCATTTTCCTTAATTTGAAAGGAAATACTTTTTATTATAAAAGCAATTCCATATAATTAAGCTATATTTTTATTAATTAAATGTATATAAATAAAATATATAGTTAATTCTATATACACTCTATCTATATATTATTATTTTTTATATTTATCTTCAGTAATGTTGTTTATTTTAAATAATGTTACTATTATTGAAATGGGAAAATGAAACAATAAAATGCCAATATCCCGTAAAATACGTTTGACAACGATTGTAGTATGAAACTAAAATTGTTGCATATGATATATATACAACGAAAATAGCGTACGTTTTGTAACTAAAATGCCAATCCCCTACTATAATTTTATGTGCCATTTGTAGGATCAAACTAAATTGTCGCATTACATCTCACAATGAATTTTTTATACAAAGATATACATTGAAAATAGCGTTTTGTAATTTAAGGCCATATAATTTTTTTAATAAATTATGCGCAAAATCAGAAAATTGACTACACTAAATAAATTATGAGAAATTATATTTATGTAATGAATTAACAAGTTTATACAACCATGAAAGGACAATTAATAGAAGAGAGAGTGTGTAATATATGAAAATAATATATGAAATATATACAAAAAAGAAATGTGTTTTATAAAGCGCACAACAAACATTTTTTACTTTTCTATATGTCATTTCTGATGAGGTAAAAAAAAAAAAAAAACTATAGGAATAGTTTTAGTGTTGGATCATACTAATAACTACAGTTTTGCATGGTCAATGTAGTTAAGTATACATATTAGACTGAATACCTATACACAACATCAGACCGATTTAATTAATTAGGAGGCTCTAGAATTGTCTTAATGGTGGGGAATTGATCAATAATATACATAAAATTTTTAAGTTTCAATCTCGTTATCTTTATTATATAAAAAAGACAGATTTAGAGTATATAATTGTTCTTTCTAAGAAGAAATCCAACACTTATCCACCTTAAAACACGAAGTTTTGAAACATGCACGGCTATTATAGCCACTGCTTTATTTTGGAAATGGCTTCTCTCCATTATTTAGATTTTTCCAACACGAGAGAAAAATACATACATTAAGTGGGACCACTATATATTCTTTCCGAACTTAAATATAAAAAAATAATTAAATTTACACTTATTAAAAAAATTAGTTAAACTCAAGGTCGATCCAACGTATACGTAGGTCTAAAGCAAATTATAAGCTAAAGGTCTAATTTTAAGAGACAAAAGATGACATATTTTTTTTTTAAAAATTGAGTTATTTTTTAAAAAAGAAACTTATATTAAATTATAATTTTATTTTTAATATGAATTTTTTTAATTATTATCTATTAACTAATAATTAGTAATATTTTTATATTTGATATATCATATAAGGATTTGATTAAATTTTGGGTAACACATGTTTTTAATTCTTATAAATTTAAGCATATTTGAGTTTGGTTCTCATAATTTAAAGTCAATATGTTTAGTTTCTTTTTTTATTGAAATAACCTCAAATTAATCCTTTCTTAATTAGCACCCCTCTCGCTAGTGACTAAAAATACAACTGATAAGAAATACCGAAAACTAAAACACGCTGAATAAAAACTAATTTGGGGTGATTTAAAAAAAAAAGACTCAATACACCAATTTTAAGTTATGATAATCAAAATAAAATTTATTTAATTTACATGAATTACAAATATATTTTACCCTTAATTTTAATGTATAAAATATATAAAAAAAATTGAGGCCTTGTAGCAAAGGCATAAAGCGATTGCTTTAGTAGCCTCCCCTGAGGCGGCCCTTGTTAAGCTCATGTAGAGCATGTTTGGTTTAGTATTGAACGTGGTAAAATCACGTTTCAAACACTAGAAATTAAATAATTGTATTGAGGAATTTAAATTTAAGTTTGGTCGGTTTTAATGCTAAACCAAACACACACCTTAATTTTCTTGATATCATTTAAAAAGAAATTGCATTGTCAAAATTATCTTACATTCAATTTTATTGAAAATTGTTTAAAATGAACATGCTCTTTTTACATGATTCATCAAATAGAATGGTTGGAAAAAAAATTAATTCACCATAAATTCATTTTTTTTTTATATTTGAGTACGGAGAGATTTCTGAGTCAATAATTAGAGAATATATTAATTACTTGTATTTTTTTTACCAAGAATCAATATTTAACTCAAAACCATTAATTAACTCAGGATAATTCTCTCAACTGATCCGTACGTTAAATAGTATGTCATACATGTTATTTTAATTATATTTATACACATATGCTTATTTTATTATATATTAATTATTTTAATCAGATACGAGAAAATTCTAATTTTATTATAAATCAAAATATTAATTAATATCCTACAAAATATTGTTTTAATAAATTTATATAACATCAAATATATTTTAAATTTATGAATATGTATAATGTATTATGTAAATTAAGGTTCAACTTGTCATATTACTTAATAATAAATATATTAATTTGTTAGTATGTCAATTTAATATTTATAACATATTAAATAAAAATTAAAATAAGTATTTAATTATCATTAATTTAATCATATATTACTCAATTGTAAAGATGTTGTTTTCATGATTCCACGTGTAAGAATCCTATTCAGTCATGTAGCCTCTTAAGCAAAATTTAACTTTGAAATAATTGCATATTAATTGTATATTTTAGTTACCTAGTGATTCTATAGTTAATTCATAGCTAAAGTTTACTTTAGAGACTGGAAAAACATGAGAGCATCCAAATCCTTCAACAACTTATTTTAAAAAGATTGTTAGGACAATCACATTCTTTTTCGTGTTACGCTAACTATTCCTTTTGTATAGTATATTATTTTAGTTTCAATGTTTTTTAATTAATTTCTATCTTTATTGCCCTAGTTAAACTAATTACTCTTAATATAAATATGATTTACGGATACAGAAGTCATTGTTCTACTATGCTTCTTCATGAAGAATATAATAAAGAAACATGGGTTTACATATTGTTGGTATGTATACACCATGATAAAGATATCAAGAGAATTGAAAGAGAGAAAATATGATAACAAATAACAATAATATGGCATGGGAGAAACATTTTCATAAGTAGCGACAAAAAAAAAGTAAAATAGATGATAATAATTTTTTGTGTATCAACCATTACTTATAATAAAATACTAATAAAACATATTCCAACCACCAAAGTCCTTTTTAATTCTAATTTTGTTAGTTTCTCTCTTATATCATCCACCAGCCTTGTACCCCAACACATGGAACTGCTCATTGTTCCATCCCACACACACTTTTCATCACTCAAACAACAAGAAGTTCTCACTAGTAGGCTTTCACTCCTTCTCCTCCTCCTCCTCCATGGCAGACCAGTCACCACAATTGTCTCCAAAAACTTACAAACTAACAGCTACTTCAATCTCCTACACCAAATCAACATCCACCAACAGCACCTTGCATTTGCACCATTCTTCCTCTTCAAACATTGTACATCAACCCCACCAACTTACATCCTCAAAGATGTCTCCTTCACAGCTTATCCCTCTGAGATCCTAGCCATTGTAGGTCCAAGTGGTGCTGGAAAATCCACTCTTTTAGACATTCTTTCTGCTCGAACATTACCCTCCAATGGTTCTCTTTCCCTTAACTCTTCCCCTCTCAACCCTTCCTCCTACCGCAAACTCTCTGCCTATGTCCCTCAACATGATGCATGTCTCCCTCTGCTTACTGTTTCTGAAACTTTTGCTTTCTCTGCTCGCCTTCTCAAGCCTAAGACTTGTGATATTGTTGCCATTGTTTCCTCTCTTCTCACTGAACTGAGACTGACCCATTTGGCTAACACAAGGCTTGCTCATGGCCTATCTGGTGGAGAACATAGAAGGGTCTCCATTGGTTTGAGTCTTCTTCATGATCCTGCTGTTTTGCTCCTTGATGAACCCACTTCTGGTCTTGACAGTACCTCTGCTTTCAAAGTCATGCAAATTCTCAAATCAACTTGTGTTTCTAGAAACAGGACAATTATCCTCTCCATTCACCAACCCAGCTTCAAGATCCTCTCTTGTATTGATAGAATTTTACTTCTATCAAAAGGGACTGTGGTTCATCAAGGAAGCATTGCTTCACTCCAAGCATTCTTGCACTCAAAAGGGTTCACTGTCCCTCATCAGCTCAATGCCTTGGAATATGCAATGGAAATACTAAACCAATTGAATGAGGTTAAAC
The DNA here is from genome assembly GCA_026901365.1 of Sesbania bispinosa. Lineage (NCBI taxonomy): Eukaryota > Viridiplantae > Streptophyta > Magnoliopsida > Fabales > Fabaceae > Sesbania > Sesbania bispinosa. Next base: position 301,926 of record QLOH01000600.1, on the reverse strand, counting down.
CCATCACTCTCCCAAGTCTCCCTGAATCACCAGAAAGTTCTACAAGTTCTCTAATGTCTGACAATGAAACTACAACAACCAAAGAGATCAGGTACAAGAGTTCTAGGATTCATGAAATCTGTACTCTTTATAGCAGGTTTTGGAAGATCATTTACAGAACAAGGCAACTTCTTTTGACAAACACAGCAGAAGCACTTATTGTGGGTCTTGTTTTAGGAACAATTTATATCAATATTGGGTTTGATAAGGAAGGTATTGAGAAAAGGTTTGGTCTTTTTGCCTTCACTCTCACATTCCTCTTATCCTCCACAACTGAGACACTTCCCATCTTTATCAATGAGAGGCCAATCTTGCTAAGAGAAACTTCAAGTGGGGTTTATAGACTATCATCTTATCTAATTGCAAACACACTTGTTTTCTTGCCATACTTGCTGGTGGTTGCTATCATATACTCCATCCCAGTCTACTTCCTAGTGGGTCTTTGTGCTTCTTGGCTATCTTTTGCTTATTTTGTTTTGGTGATATGGGTCATAGTTCTAATGGCAAACTCATTTGTCCTCTTTTTGAGTTCTCTTGCTCCAAACTACATTGCTGGGACTTCACTCTTGACAGTACTTCTTGCAGCATTTTTTCTATTCTCTGGCTACTTTATCTCAAAGGATAGCTTACCAAAATACTGGCTCTTCATGTACTTCTTCTCTATGTACAAATACGCTCTTGATGCACTTCTAATCAATGAGTACTCTTGCTTAGCTACAAGGTGTTTTATATGGTACCAAGAGAATCAAGAGTGCATGGTCACTGGAGGTGACGTGCTACAGAAGAGAGGGCTCCACGAGAGTGAAAGATGGACCAACGTGTACTTCTTGATTGGGTTCTTTGTGTTTTATCGTGTGCTCTGCTTCTTGGTTTTAATTAGAAGAGTTTCAAGATCCAAAACTTGAAGACCGATCCAGAAAACGTTGAGAATTTTAGTAGTATTTTGTTCATTTCTGATCAATCCTATATTGTATGAACTTGGTTTTGTTTCATTTGATTTCTATAAAGTATATAATCTGAAATACAGCCACAAAGAGAGTTTGTTTTATAGATATGAAGTTGACTCATCCTTCTCTTTTGCAATGTTGTTCAATATTAGATAAACGTTGTTCCCTCTCCTTCGAACCCCATAATTCGGATGATTTGTACTATTATTTGATATTTCATATTCTTGAGATACAAGTAGACAAGGTGATGAGCTTAAGAATGTGACCTTTCATATTTTAGGCACTATGATAGGCATGCATTAATTCAATTTCAACCTTTTATGGTCAGTTCTGTTTTTTTCCCTAGCTTCTCATATGTAAATATCTTAAATTAAAATGGTGCCCATTCCCATGAGCAAATTATTTTTCAAGACTACATACGAACAAATTTAAGAAAAATGCTAAAAAGAGATGATTCATATTGTATATAATTTTATAAGTAACATTGATCAGATCTTTTATAAATTAAATCTATAATATAAGCAACCACTGATTCTTATTGTCCTTTATTTTCTCACATGCAAAGGAGATTGATTGGAAAAATGAATGCGAGGCAAGGAGGATCAATAATTCTGTATATTAATGGCTGAATTATAAGGTGGGATCCACTTGAATGTTTTGGGGAGCTGACTTGGAGGTTTTCGTGGGTATATAACAGGAAAAACCACATAGATGTGTCTTGGCGTATTTGATTGTTCGATTAGTTTAACTTTGTTGGGGTCACGGGTCTCTTTGGTTGCAAAAGCGAGGGAAGAATCCACAGCTGTCTTCCTCATTATGAAAGAGATTTTGTCCCTTGGCTAAGTTGCTTCCTGCTAAATCTTTTGTCTGCTCTGAAGCTATAGTGCTCGTGTTCACGGGTTCTTCATTTCTGGTATCCCGTGAACTTACCCATTGGGTTGGGTGTTGCATGCAACACATGTATCTTTGAACCGCGGTTACATTAGACAATGTGAGACACCCGCATCATTGGTTTCACTTTCACTGTATCACTACATGACTTTTCAATTAAGTCTAATGGGAGTTTAGTTCTACAACCATTATAAGAGGTTACTTCACGTGCTTAGAAATTAGAAGGTTGGGTCACTTCACTTGACTTGACTCTAATCAGAAATTAAGTGGTTAGATTAAAAAACTTACATAAAGCTAAAAAAAATGTAAGAAAATTACTGAACAAAGGTTCTAAACAAAAAATACTATGTAAAAATACCTCATACAAGAAAATATATATAAAAAAATTCTACCGTAAACCATGTTCCCTAGTAATCCATGGCACCATATACTTAAAAATTTATCTATGAAAATTTTCAAAAGTGAGGAATTTCATAGGTAATTCCTCAAGTAAGTTCACCGTAGATCATGATGAACAGTAGAATCCTCCGAAAATATTATTTAATGTAACTAAACTATTGAATATAAGAATACTATTACGGTCGGTCATAGTTCAAATTGATTCCATAATGATATACTAAAAAATTAAGAACATAACAGCTATAAGACTAAAATCTAAAGGCATAACGTAGTTCATCGTAAGGGTGTTACGCATTCTGTGACCCAATCTGAACGGAATCATGAGTTTCTTAGTTATTCTGACCACCGGGTCATACGCCTATGTTTTGAAAAATCCTAATAATAAGTCAAGATTTCTGCTATATATAAATGATTTTTCACAAATTCATTAATAAAATTATTGCATCCCAAGTTCCCAATTGACGATTTTACTGCCGTATCGTTGAAAATAATCAAGCTGTACTTGTTGGAGGCCGCTTCAAATTTGAGACTATTTTGTATGCTGGCCCATTACTCATTATGATGACAATATGACTTACCACACATGTACTAGTAGTCCTCCTTGTTCTTGATGTGAATTGCGTGTTTATAACAAGATGACCTGTGATTTCATTTTATTCCAATGAAAATTTTTCGAAGTCACTGTGAAACCCACTTGCATCTTTTTCAATTGGACACATTTGCATTACCTTTTCCTGTTTTCAATCCCCATGAATGGTTCCTTAGTCAATTTATGGTCTTTTAATAAGCTAACTTATTGAGCTCTTATTTTTTAAATTTCATTAGCTTATAAACTTACTTTATTAAACTATTAATGAATTCATCTATTAGTAGTTTATGAGTGAGCAGGAAACATAATCTCCTCCCGTTACTGAAGGGTCATGTAAGAGGGTATAAATGTGGACCTCACACAAAATCAACACTTACACTGTCTTACAAGACCCTCTAATAAGTAGAAACTAGAGGAGATATGGTCCGTGTAAATTGTTCTTAGGTTAGTTATTATGGGGATGTTCTACCACTCTACTCCTAAGGTTAATTATTTTAAACTAAAAGGGTGCCCTCGCACATTTAGGAAATTAGGGCATATATCATTGTTTTTTAATCTTATTTTTCTGTTTTTTATTTTGATTTTTTAAAAGGGAATTTGTGAATTTTAACTTTTTCAATTTTTTTTATATTTATTTTTTTGCGTGTCAACCAAGGTATCCTCAGTCGCTAACTAAAAACTAACCCTTTCGAGATGAAGAGATCACTAAAGTAGACTTTACCTTTTTTAACAAATTCTTTTCCATACATAACGCCAGACAACAACCGTTCTAGGCTTTGTTGATTTTTTTATATATATAATCTAATTACCTGACTTGAACCAATCTGTTAATTATCGGAATGGCTTGATTCAAGTTAGCTAGTACAAAAATCAAGAATCCCAACTAACCCAACACATACCCCTTTTGATTGGTCTGGACTCCGATCCTCTAGACCCAACCTGACTCGAATCTAAGAATGTACATTTGGACAACCTGCATGAATTAGGTAAACTCGATAGACTAGCTACTTTAGCTACCTTATGTAGCTTAAAGAACTTGATAGATCAAAAAATGGAATTAAGGAAGGAGCCAATGAGCTAATTTTTCTTAAAACATACATCAATGCAATAGTTAAGGCCCTAGTGATGAGGGAGAGCTAGGTCGTGTCGTGTCGAACAACACTCTCCTTCCATTCCAGCCAGCCACAAGAATCAATATAAAGAATTGTAGGTATAGCAGGTTGCAATGATAGAAGCTACGCAAATGAAGAGCGAAGGAAGCAGAGTGGTATTAAGGAGCCTACTCACACCCATGTAGCCAACCAGGGTAATAGTTGCATCAGCAATCACTCGTGCAATTGTCCCAGCCTCTGTAGACAGGAGCCCTCCGTTATAGGTCCCACGAGAAAGCCTTGATGACATGACTCGTGAAAGCAGTGACAAGTTGACGCCTGTAATGCATGCCATTAATGTTTGTCAAAGATATTAAAAAAAAGAGGCTTACAAGCCCAATCTGATTGCATGCTCTTTGTTGGCTATGCTGTCCATGATGATAAAGTTTGAGTTCCGAAGTGTCTCTGCCTCTCATATTTCTTAATTAATTTCACTGAGAGGGATACAACACCATGATTTCTGTAGACGCCTCTTCAATATAATTTTGTCCACTACCATAAATAGTAAAGCAAATCACTAATAAGACCATACCTTCGAGTACTTCAGCAGAAACAAACAAAAGGAGACCCGAACAGATGTATTGTGGCTGAGAGTATGGAATAATTATATGGAAGCTGAAGAGTATGCCTACTAAAACCATAATTTCTGACGTCAACAGAATTTGCCTACAAATAGAAAAATGGAAAGGTATATCTTAGTTGCGTTTGGATAATATTAAAACAATTTGAAAGTTCAAATAGATCTTGGAGAAAAGACAGGGAAAGTGAAAATCTTAATCCCATGGATCTTTTCTATTGCTTTTTTTTTACTATGCATTAAAACTCAAAATGTATTATCATGCATCTTTCTGCAAAATCCAGAGCAAAAATTAGCTTTTATGGATGGAAATCAAATGAAGCATGAGTTTTACTACACGTTACCTGTCCTCAAACATATTGCTTATATAGCTTCCAACAACAATGTTTACAGGAAGAACTGTCAAGCCAAGGCCAGCAAGAAAAATGGCAACTGTGCTTGTTGACCAGTTGAAGTAGTATGTTGTGATGACACTAGATTCAGATAGTAAAATCTCCATTACATATTTGAGCATGAAATATATCAATAACTGAACCTGTAGATGTTAGATAAATTTGGTCAGATGAAACAGCTTTTTATCCAGTCTTCAATTGGAACTTTATGAACTGTGACATCACACAAAGAGCACATCAAAGATTCGCTAAGTAACTTTTAAATTATCTAAATTAATACTGAACAAGCTGAATGAGGAAATCCATTTTGTGTTTAAATAATCTTATGTTACAGAAGAAAGTGCCAATGCAAATTTAGCAGCACTTTCATGTGGTAAATCACATAAATAGAGGGTACAACTACAAGTAGTTGGTTTTTAAGTTAAGCTAAAGCTATAGGTATAAATCTTCTAATTATATTACCGTAGACCAAGATGTATGCTTATTGGAAAATAAAAATCCACTTCTGGCTTCAAATTCCATAGTTTTATCACAGACAGATATCAGTTTCATCCACGGAATCTAGTCAGTCACATGATGTTCACTGCCAGTGTCATCCATGAATGAGAGCGTATATACGTTCCTAGTTCACAAGTTTTGCTGCAGTGAGAAACTAACTAGTACAGCTACAGGAACAAATAGCCGTTCAATTCTTTAAGATTCTCATTAATAAAATTCTATGATTAACCTTTTTATAATACAGGAGCATGCTGTGTCTCACTTTGACAGTTGGACTTGCAAAGTTTAGTTTTCCATGTCAGCAATGACTTGAACCATATACATCTAAAGAAACCATTAGGCATTGGTTGATGGAGATCCAACATCTTATGGATTGATAATGTAACAATTAAGAGTTGCTCTCAAACCTTTACAGAAGGTGTAAGGAGTCTATATGCTGATCCAATTGAATTGGCTGGCTGACGAGATATCACTTGAGCTTCTTCACCATCATCATCAGCATCATCATCTCCTTTATCTTCTGAGCTAATCAGCAATGGTTGTTTTAGGCCTTTTTCAAGTGCATTGTTTTCTGCTAGCAAGGGAAAAAATTATATCATTTTCTATTACTTAAGTTGAAGCTTAACAGAATAAACAAACTGCTCAAATAAAGAAAATTCATGTAATTAGGACATAATGTAAGGATAATGTAGACACAGATAGCTTTCTATAAATATCCAAGTGACAGATAGACAGGCAACTCTATAATTTAGAAAAGGCTCACTTCGGGCCAGAAGTTTTACCGAGGTTTTCTTCATGATTTCTAAAAGATTACAATTTGGTAGCAGTTTTACCAATTCACTTGATATAACATTCCAGACAGATTTAGATATCATTGCTTAAAGCCTTTTAAGTTTTGAAGGCTAATTTCTTTGCATCCTTATTTGACCTGTTCTGTAGTTATGATATGTAGTGTTCTTTTTATTTGTGTTAACACACCAGGGATAATCCTTATCCCTGCTCAGGACTTAGTTACCTCCTCATCCGTCGTGATTTGAAGGTTGACAAAAATTAGCAATGTAACACACTAACAGTATAGGTAGCAGGAGTGATTGAAGTGTCACACATCAAATCAAATACGACAAATACCAATTATGACTTATAAATAAGTTCAAGCTTTACAAAGCTCCCAGTCCAGAGAGGACCTATTCTGATAAAAAGGGTGCTTGTTAAATAATGAAACAGAAACCAAAGCATACATGAAACCAAAACCGTGGTCAAATAATCCACTATATGCATCAAAATCCAATTATTTTGATGAGTAAGAATCTGATATTTTATCATTAGGGATTATTTAAATTGATTTTTAACAGTGGTCAAATATATAGATAACCAGTGTCATTAATGGTCTGATTCTTAAATTACTGAATCCCCTATAACTTCAAGAACAAAAAAAAAACAGTGAATAACAGAAATGTTTGGACTCAACAGTGAAATTAGAGGACTGATGCAGATTAACAATCTTACAAGAACACAATTGAAAATGAAGTCATCAGTGGAGAGGTGATGCAATATAAGTTTAGTACCATCATTAGATTGATGTGGTGTATGATTCTCTTCAACTTCATGAGAAGGTTCCTTAAAAGTGATCCACAACCACACTAGATATATCAGCCAAGCAACAGTCATAACCCACCCAGGCAAAGTATCTTGATTAAATGTAAGCTTGTAAATCTTAAAATTCGTCTGCAGTAAGCCAGCTAACGCAGGACCACAAGCCATTCCAAGAGCGCTGGCACTAACAAAACCTGCTGATGCTTGCATGCGGATTTTTAAAGGCACACAATCACTGATATATCGCCTGTTAACAGCTCTGGCAGAACCGAATCTGCAATTATAATGAAGTGTTTGTCAACGAAACAAGGTCTTAATTGACTAGCATCTTATAATATTCCTAGATTGAATATTAAGAAAAAAATAAAATGGCCACAGTTAATATAAATAACTCAATCCGAGAACAAAACTTGCAAGCACCATGAAAATCATGGTCTACACAGTTACTGTTTGCAGTATTTATACAACTCGACTCAAGAAAAGTACAAAAAATTTGCAAGCATCTTGAAAATCACGATATACAAAGTTACTATTTAACAACAAAGAACTAAAAGGTCTTTCCCTTGGGGCTAATTTTATGAAATTCCTTATTCTGAATTATGGAATATGGTAGTAATACTGGATGCCAAATTGAGAATGTAATAGTACTTATCTAAAGTGAAATGGTAAAGGCACACTATCAAAACTTATGATCATCAAGTAATGAAAGCAAGAGATAGAAGACTGCTTACCCACATAAAAGACGACCAATTAAGAGAATCCATATTGAATTAAAATCATATGCCAAGGCGTACAAGGCATTGCCGAGAAAAAGAGCTATGCTACTGAATACAAGAGGTCTGAAGTATGATTTATTTGACCAAGCACTGAAATACACTGAAGAAAACACCTGAGCAACTGCCATTGCCCCGATCACAATACCACAAACAGTCGGTGCAGCCCCAAGGCTCATAGAGTAATCATCTGCTGTAGGGACAATGATATATGTATTGACCATATACAAAAATGTGTTTGCCAAGTTCAGGAGAAGAGACACGAAATGGTATCTTTGATCGTCAACTTGCTCATCAGTAGGTGCAGGCAGCTCTTCTTGCATAATGAGTGCATGTTGCCCCAAAAAGTTAAGGAAATTGGTTGAGTGAGTTAACCTATCAACAGCTGCTCTTATTGAGTCTATGACAGGATCCTGCATGCAAGACCAAGTAATTATGATGAAATATCACCAAACTTTTGCTGCTTCTTAGTCAGCTAGTAAGGCTTGCCTAGAGATACTGAGAGAATAATGACAAATAAAAATCAGTGTATGAAACAGAGTAAATGTAAAATAAACCTGAAGGGGAAGAGTAGGTTGATCATAAATTGATAAGTAGCTTCCTTGACGGTCCTGAAGTTCATGAAGGTTGCGAGATAAGGCTCCTACAACAGCTCCTAATCCCTGAAAGATCCACATATGTTAGTCAATGTTCATTTGTATGGGAAAAAAATTTGACAAAATTAAAAATAGAGTAGTTAGTTTATGATGTATTTTATTCTGCAAAGGTCCCAACTCCCAAAGAAGATTGAACTATACATATTACCACATGCTTGAACACTTGTTGCAGCTGGGAGTAAGGATGATTTGCACGGGTTTTAACATAGTAATCAGTGAATTTATAGCCAAAGCGTTTGTCAAACTTCTTCAAGATCTTACGCAAACCAACCGCATTGATCTCTACAAAAAAGAGAAGTTTTAATAGATCTTGTCCCACTGTTCTATAAGCTTCTCGTAGTTGAGATATTTTTCTTATTTCAGGTTCCTGCTGAATAGTATCATTCTGCTCCCCAAGCTTTGCTATCCTGCTTGCCAAGTGCCCTTGTTGTTCCAACAGGAAAAGGACTGTCTTCTCAATCTGAATAGTAACAAGAAAGTGAGTGAAACAAATGTTACAAACAACTAAAGAATGCCATTACCGTACCTTGTATAACAAAATCCCTTTGTTCACATACACGTACTCATAACCAGAATCTAAATCAGTAAATAGTAACAAAATTGTCTAAATTTCATATAGCAAGTGACTCATAATTAATTATTCAATCAACAATGAGAACAAACCTGATTATCTAGCATTCTTGAGAAATCCTTGAGTACATGCCGCCGATCTTGGTTTCCTAGTTGAATTTGTTGAGTATAATGCTTTACACGTTTCTTCATTAGTTTGTAGTTTATGTAGTATCTGAATCAAAAGTTAAAATTATGAGCCTGCATAAAAATGAACCGAAAGTACAAAAAATGCAGGGCTAATATTTGACTCGTAAACCTCAACACATAGGCAGAAAACATACCCTTGCCATTCTTCAATTTGTCTTTCTTTCAACTTTTTCCCAAAGGCAACCATCTCTCTCTCTCTGCAATTGTGAAGGTTTAGATCAAAACAACGTAAAAAAGATAGCAAAGCTAACATTCAAGGATGTAACTAAACTTGTTTTATAGTAACCAATTAACCATGTACATCCTAAGCAGCTCAGTTCACCTTCACCAACATAATAAAACTGTGCTCACCCAATTCGATAGTCAATTAGTCACATCCATAGTATAGACTATAGAAAATATCACTTGTCTAAGAATACACAAGTTGTAAATTATTTACTTATTATAATTTCAATTTTATACAACGTGTTATATATATTTAAGTTAAAGTAATGTGCTACACAGAGGAGAGTGATCACACTGTTTGAGCTGCACATGTTACACTAGAGGTTATTTTTAATTTCTAGTTGAACATCACATCACATCAATGAAGTCATCATACATTGAGTATAATTTCCAAAATGCCGCAACAAACAGAAAGAACGGAGCCAACATTGTGTCGTAATCATAATAACAATAATAATCAAGTGGATAATTAACATGATCATGATCCGTACCTAATAACCAAGGCCGCGATAGTCGCTACTCTCTAACCAGAAAAATTAAAAAAATAAATAAATCAATAAAGGCGATTTTAACATGTTAAGAAAATGGAAATCGTGGAGGAGAAGATTGAAGGAGCATACAGAAGAGCGTCCGTCTCAGTTCTTCAAGATGATTTTTCACGATAAATTTTTAATAACAAAAATAGTTTAATAGATGAGGATTCATAAATTACCTACTGCATCTCTTGCAGTTCCAAGACGAAGAAAGATCAACGGTATTGGTCGCAAGTCGCAACAAAACAAAGAAACAGAGCAGAAGAAGAGTATGCCAAAAATGAAATGCTTACCAAGAGGAATGAATTGGTTTCGTAAGCTTAGATGATGAGCATGAAGGAAAGCATGGATGCGAAGCGATTGGAAGAAGGTAATGATACAAGGGGAAAGGAATTGCAGAGAGAAGAAATGGTAAAAGGGAGGAGTGTAGTGTAGAAGGCTAACAAACACACCGGAAGCGGGTCCTACTCCTGCTCATGCTTCCATATATATCGTGTTCATCTCTCTCTCTATATTGCTATATATACACACGGCTTGCCCTGCCACTTTCATTCAAGCCAACGTAACGTAACGGAACCCCAAGAGGCCAAGACACCTCTCCTTAACAAACTAAATGACCACTCCACGCTCACTGCACTGCCCACACCAATATAAAAAAATAAACCAAAAAGGGACACGGTCACCCAATGTTTCACTTATCTTTTTAAAAAATTTATATTAAAATAAATTTGTAACACATTTTTTTCATGAAATTTGAATTAAAATTTGATAAATATTGAACTTTTTGAATTTCATGAATAAAGTTAAAAGTGAGTCAAATTAACTTATAAATTACTCAACTAGACAAATACTTGTCACGCAACATACAAGGTATTAAAATTGGAAAAAACAAACATTTTCTATTCAAACCCAGACTTTAAAAAAAAAAAAAAAGTACTACTGAAACATTTTTTATAAAAAATGCAGCGTTAAATATCATAAAATCTCACACCAATATATTCAATTCCGAACATAAGCTCCACCTAATGCTAATATCAACAAAAATAGATAAATTTAAGTTTTTCTCTTATATATTGAGAATAATTATTGAGAGAGATGGCTGATTCTAAGAGTTTGAACTCGTGTGTTTTAAGCTTTTATTCTTATATATATTGAAGTTGGGTCAACCTTAAGAACCCTATGGAGTATAGACCCGATCCGACCCAAGGGTATCATATTGGGTTGAATCAGGTCATTAAGTTACGCCATTTTGTAAAGAAAAGAAACCGAGCTTATCAAGTCGGCTAACTGATTGGGTATATATGCACCTGCATAACCCGACCCAACTTGAGGACACATGATAATATGACATATTAAAATAATCTAAGTGAAAAACTTCATTGTTGAAAAAACTAAACCCTGTTTCATTTTTCACATTGTGTTCACTCTACAAAAAACTAAAACCTAGCATAACATACAACTTAGTGTTGTCGTCGCCGGTCCATCCATTTCCGTTTCTCGTGGAAGTCATTTACTTACCTTATTTTCGTCGTTGATGTTTATTGGTTGTTCGCCTCTTTGCAGTCGTGAATCACGACCGTGAGCCTCTATTTGTGCACTCCTAAACGTCGCGCACGACCGCCCCTTTATCATGTCGTTTCCACTGTTACTTTTCTTTACTTTTTCTTCTAAACAAATACAAAGGAAATATTATAATTTTATTTATTTAAATAGTATATAAACTCATAAATTTTTGTTCTTTATTTTTAATTTTCCTTCATTGATTTATTAGTTTCTTAAAAATAAAAGTAAAGTCTTAATTAAGACACTATTATTTTTTTGGTAAAATAACATTTTCGTCCCTATAAAATACTTGAGATTTGATTTCATCCTTATGAAATATTTAAGCTATTAGTATTAGCCTCCTTAAACTCATTCAGAGAGTCAAATTTCATGTCCAACTTGATTTAAAATTCTTTACACATTTCCTCCTTCTTATATCTTATATACAATCTCTAAATGAGTTTAAGGAGACTAACACTGTTGTATAATGTGTTAAAATACTACATATAAAGTTTTTGACTGTGATGAATGTTTAACACATCTGCAATTAACAATTGAGTTACTAGAAGCTAGCAACTAAAAAAATAGGTTAAATATTTGAGTAAACTAGCAAATTCATCCCTCACTTTTTTACGGTCATGCAGTTTAGTCATTGAGAAATATAAAAATCCAATATAATCATTGACTCCTTACTCCGTCTGTCACTATAGTTCAATTGTGTGTTTCTTGTTAAAAAAAATTATGACATGTTACGTTTAGTGAAATTGTATCACACTATTTGCCATTAATTGGGGCACAAAAATACGTCATTGGAGTTGAGATCTTCCAATGAAAGAAGGGGAATAAGATAGAAGAAGGGAGAACAGGGAAGAACACGATTATTGGAGTTAAGGTCTTCTAAACTATAAACTTAACAAAATGACGTCGTTTTTGTGCCTAAGTGGATGCTATAGTGACAAATAGTGTGGCACAGTGTCATTAAATGTGACACATCATAAAAAAGTTAACAATAAACATACAGTTGGACTATAGTGACAGGCAAGACAGGAAGTCAAGGATTATATTGGGTTTTTCTATTTCTTAGGGACTTAATACTCAAATCTGCTCAATCACATAATACTCAAATCTAATACCTATTTAATGAAAATTAAATATACATCACTTAAATCAACCACATGTTGGTGTGATGAGGAAATCAGAAGAACTGTTTTCTCCATTGGGGGCTATAAAGCTCCAGGTATGGATGATATACATGTTGTTTTCTACCAGCATCATTGGTCTACGGTAAGGATATTTGTGAGTTCATTAAGCGGGTATGGTCTAATCCTCTTTTAATTGAACCTATTAATGAAACCCGTATTACTTTAATTCCTAAAGTTGAGACTGCTACTAATCTTAGCCAGACAATTTAGACCCATCAGCCTATGTAATATTTCTTACAAAATTGTTACAAAGTTAATTTCTCACATACTAAAAAATATAATGGGACGTTTTTTTTAATAAATTATATATATATATATATCTTATTTTATTTAATTAAAAATACATAAAATTAATTTAGTAATTAATAAAAATACCATTATATTAAAGACGTACCACTCCGGTCTCAAATATAAGCAACTAAAAATTCAATTTTGTTGGTCTTAAATATAAGCAAACTCTAACTACCTTCACTCTATTAAATGCTACTATTCCCACAATACCCTTATTTAATTTACATTTCTTTTTAAACGATCCACTTTACAATAAATATTAAGAAGAATAGTTTAATAAATGTTATTCACTTTTTATGTGAGTTTGAAAAAATTTAATGAGTTCAACTAATATTCTTAATCAACGTAAATTAGTTATTTTTTTTTTCTTATATTGGAGATCAGATTAGATTAGTATGAAATTATAAGAACTCGCTAATAACATTTTTGTTTGTTGATATAGGTCGACGTAGTGCTTTTCGTTTGTCATGTGAGCAAATTAGCCAGTAACTGCAACATCTTGCATACCAATGCCATGCAAAAACACACATACATTAGCGTCGTCCATGTGAGGCAATCGTCAAAATTCTCAATCATTGCACTTGTACCGTTGAACATTCAAAGTATATATATAATCATGCATGATCACCAACTAAACATTATATAATAATTACTCCAAAGAAAGGTTATGGAAAGCTCTGTTTTCTCGTTCACTGTTGATCGGTATACTGATAACTAGAAATTTCTATATATTTATTTATGTATAATAGGTTACATATTTTATATATGTGTCAATATTTTTATAATGATAAATTGCAAAAGGAAATTATTGTCTCTTTCAAAAAATAGTAATGATCAAATGACTATATATAGTTGTAAATATAGTAATAATAAGAAGGATAACAATAGTGTCTGAGTGGTGAAATATATATTAATTTAGTCTTAAAGTTTAATTTTTTACATGGAGAATATGAATGTTCAAAACATTAACATTTTAAATTCATTTTTTATTTTTACAGAGAAATTTACCGTTATTAAGATTATGTAATTAAAGTGTTTTAGTTAATTTTATCGATATAAGTAAATTTCAAACGCACAACCCTCACAAAATTATTTTGATACAGAAATTAAGTTAAATTGTTCATTTGAGTTCTTATATATAGTATTTTTTGGATGATATATTTTTATCTCTAAATTCACATAATCTCTATTATTTAATTTTTTAAAAATAATTATTACCATCCTTGAATAATATAAAATTAACTGAATTTCATTTTTATTTCAATAATAAAATATTATTTTATTTTATATTAAAACTCTTAAGTATCATTTTACATTTAGAAATTGTTTTTTAAAAATATTTTTAAATTATAAAGACTAAATCAAATTTACCATAAAAATTATTGTATCAAATGATTAATTCAATCTAAAACCAATATAGTTAATTATTTAACAGTCAAATTTAAATAAAAAGTAATAAATATTTCTTAAAATATTTAATAATAATACAATACACGTTTTCTTATATCTAATAATTATTTGATATTCTCAAGCTAAAAATGGACCTTTGGCCATGCAGGGGGAGGGACATGCCAAGTATCCGCTTGGGATCATGTCTTCTTAGGACTATTTTGGATGTATAATTCAATTTCGGTAGTAATATTCCATTTCAGTTGGAAAATGCAGTCAGATGTTTGGGGTAGTATAAGCGATCAAGGGGTAGTAACTCATATCACAGGAGGAAACTTTGCCCAGAGTTCTATTACCATTAATGGATGGCTCCGCGATTTCTTATGGGCGCAGGCATCCCAGGTAATTCAGTCTTATGGTTCTTCATTATCTGCACATGGTCTTTTTTTCTTGGGTGCCCATTTTGTATGGGCTTTTAGTTTAATGTTTCTATTCAGCGGGCGTGGTTATTGGCAAGAACTTATTGAATCCATCGTTTGGGCTCATAATAAATTAAAAGGTGCTCCTGCTACTCAGCCTAGAGCCTTGAGCATTGTACAGGGACGTGCTGTAGGAGTAACCCAATACCTTTTGGGTGGAATTGCCACAACGTGGGCATTCTTCTTAGCAAGAATTATTGCAGTAGGATAATGGCTAGGAGGATTTGAAAAGCATTATGGCATTAAGATTTCCAAGGTTTAGCCAAGGCTTAGCTCAGGACCCCACTACTCGCCGTATTTGGTTTGGTATTGCTACCGCACATGACTTCTAGAGTCATGATGATATTATTGAGGAACGTCTTTATCAGAATATTTTTGCTTCTCATTTCGGACAATTAGCAATAATTTTTTTGTGGACTTCCGGAAATCTGTTTCATGTAGCTTGGCAAGGAAATTTTGAGGCATGGGTACAGGATCCTTTACATGTAAGACCCATTGCTCATGCAATTTGGGATCCTCATTTTGGTCAACCGGCTGTAGAAGCTTTTACTCGAGGGGGTGCTCTTGGCCCAGTGAATATCGCCTATTCTGGTGTTTATCAGTGGTGGTATACAATCGGTTTACGAACTAATGGGGATCTTTATACTGGAGCTCTTTTTCTATTATTTCTTTCTGCCATGGGGAATTTGGGTCTTAAAACAAGTGGCTAGTGATCTCAAGTTGGATCTTCTCGACGTGTTTCAGCAAGCCGTGACATTCAGTATTAGGAGAGGTCAAGAGATTTCGGCTTGTAGCGCCATTTACGCTAGCCCTTGTCCTACAATTTGAGAGCAGCTTTGGGAGCACCTGCGTAATCTCCGTTGCCGTATCTCTATTCCTTGGGCTCTCATGGGTGATTTTAATGAAGTCATTAATCGTTCAGAAGTCAGAGGAGGAAATTTCATACCTAATAAATGTGCTCACCGATTGCAGGCTCATGGATATTGGGGCTTCCGGAAGTAGATTCACTTGGTTTCGTAAAGAACAGAGTGGTCGTAGCATTTCCAAGAGACTGGATAGAGTTCTGGCCGACAGTGATTGGAGAATCCTGCTCCCTGATGCTTTTGTGGAGGTCTTGTGTAGGGTAAGCTCGGATCACGCACCTCTTCTTCTCCACTGTAGTGATGATCCTTCGTCTAAAAAGGGTTGTCCTTTCCGCTTTTTAGACGCTTGGTCGAGTCATGTCGATTACCATCACGTTATGGCAGAGGCTTGGTGTTCAGGGACTCATGAAGTTGTTGATAGTCTTTAGAAAGTCAAAGATAACTCTCTGAAATTTAATGTTCAGGTCTTTGGCAATATCTTCCGCAAAAAAAGGAGGGTGGAAGCTAGATTGAGGGGCATTCAGAATGACTTAGAATCAGAGCCTTCCTCTCAATTACTGTTGCTGGATAAAAATCTTCAAAAAGAACTTCATGAGGTTTTGAAACAGGAGGAGAGTGTTTGGTTCCAGAAATCCCGTGAGAAATGGGTTCGTTTTGGTGATCGAAACAATAAATTCTTTCATGCTCGGACGGTTGTTAGAAGGCGGAGAAATAAGATTAGTGCTACCAATATTCGAGATGGCACCTGGTGTACTGACAACGAGATTATAAAAACTGAGGTCAGAGAGTTTTATAAAGAATTATTTGCCTTTAATTCTCCTTCTGTTGCTAGTCATGTGGATTTGGGATTATTACCTACTCTTGGAGTCGAGGGGATATCTGCTCTTATTGCCCAGGTGACTAAGATGGAGGTTAAAAGGGCTCTCATGAGTATGGGGAGTTACAAATCTCCTGGTCCGGATGGCTTCCAACCTATTTTTTTCAAAAGATATTGGGATGTAGTTGGTGACGACATTTGGAGACTGGTTAGTGATGCTTTTATTTATGGTTACTCTGATGTCTCTTTATTGGATACTTTAGTGGTCCTCATTCCTAAAGTGGATGATCCGAGTAACTTGAAACAGTTTTGTCCTATTAGTTTGTGCAACGTTGTTTACAAACTTATTACAAAAGTTTTGGTTGCAAGATTGAGACCTTTCCTTGGTGGTTTGATTGGTCCTCTTCAAGGTAGTTTTATCCCGGGGAGAGGTACTTCTGAGAATGCTATTCTTGCCCAGGAAATTATTCATTATATGCGGACTTCTAAATCCAAGAAGGGTTCTTTAGCTTTCAAAATCGATCTTGAAAAAGCCTATGATAGAGTCAATTGGGACTTCTTGGAGAGTACTCTAGTTGATTTTGGATTCCCTCCCACTACTATTCGGTTAATTATGTGGTGTGTGAGATCGCTTAGTCTATCTATTCTGTGGAATGGTTCGACATTGGAACCGTTTCAAACTACTAGAGGATTGCGACAAGGGGATCCCATGTCCCCTTACCTGTTTGTCCTTTGCATGGAAAAATTGGCTCTCTTGGTTCAACAGAAAGTTAACTTGGGCATTTGGAGACCTATCAAAATTTCTAGACAGGGCCCCCTATTTCCCACTTAATGTTCGCTGATGATGTGATGTTCTTTTGTCAAGCTCAGGATAGCCAAGTGAGCCTTGTCATGGATTCATTGGAGGAGTTCTGTGCAATGTCAGGGATGAAGGTTAATTTTGATAAATCCAAGGTCATGGCTTCTGCTCGTATTTCTTCTGCTCGCAGAAGACATCTTCAGTCTCTTACTGATATTAGATTTGTTTTAAAATTGGACAAATATTTGGGGTTTCCTTTTCCTTGTGAGGGGTTGAAGGAATATGATTTTAGTGACATTCTTAGGAAGATTGATCATCGTATTGCTTCTTGGAAAGCGAATCTTCTTAACAAAGCAGGTCGTCTATGTCTTGCTAAGTATGTTGTCTCTTCTCTGCCTGTCTATACGATGCAATCTTTGTGGTATCCCCAATCAGTTTGTAATAAAATTGATAACAAGGTTCGTAATTTCTTTTGGTGTGGTGACCCTAATAACCGTAGTTGGCATCTTGTGGGCTGGGATAAACTTATCACTCCAAAGAAATTTGGAGGCCTCGGAGTTAGAGAGGCTAGATCTATGAATATTGCGCTGATGGGTAAGTTAGTTTGGTCAGTTTTGACTGATGCTAATAAGTTGTGGGTACAAATTTTTAAATCTAAGTATCTCTCAGGGAAATCCTTTCTGCGAGCAACATATAATCCTAGTGCTTCTTATATTTGGAAGGGTATAATTAAGGCAAAGGAAGCTCTCAAAGATGGTTTCAGTTTTATGCTTGGCCAAGGTAACACCTCAGTGTGGTACAAGGACTGGACAGGCTACGGTCCCCTCTGTGAGTCTGTTCCTTTTGTAAACATTTCAGATACTCAGCTTACTTTGAAGGACTTAATTTCTGATGATGAGTGGTGTCTTGATCTTATTTCTACTTGGATTACTCCAGAGATTGGCTTGCTTTTCCATGCTCTAACTCCTCGGATTAATCCTCTTGTTCCCGATCGTTGGATTTGGCATGAAGCTGGAAATGGTGCTTATTCTGTTATGGCTGGATACCAGTGGCTTATGGGTAACAAGCTGGATTGGAGGAATAGACCTTTTGCTAATGCTTGGGTCTGGAAGGTTCATTGTCCAGAAAAGGTGCGTCTCTTCATCTGGTTGATTTTGAATAAGGGGATCCCTACTAATGAGAAGCGTTTCTCCTGTAATTTATCTTTTTCTCCCTCTTGCGCGCGCTGCTCTCATTATTTGGAGAATACTCTTCATTGCCTCAGAGATTGTCCCCACTCTTTGGAGGTTTGGTTGAGGCTTGGGATAGGTGATGCTTTGTTCTTCCATTCAACGGATGTTTTTGCTTGGCTGCGGACCAATTTGAGGGGTGCCCACGGGACTTTGTTTGTTGCGGCCTTGTGGTGGTTATGGCGTTGGTGAAATAATCAATGCTTGGATTCTAATAAATGGAGCATCCATTTTGTTCTCAGGAGCATTGATGCAGCGCATGATGATTTCTTGCGTTATCTGGGTCCTCAGGGGAGGTCTAGTCATGATGCTTTTCGGAAGCCTTGTTGGAGTCCCCCCTCTGCTGGTCTCGTAAAATTAAATGTAGATGGAAGCCTTTTTCCTGATAGCTTAATTATGGGGATTGGAGGAATTTTTCGTGGGTCTAACAGCAAATGGATTGTTGGCTTTTCTGGGTCTGTTGGTCCGGGTGACAGCTTGGGTGCTGAATTTCAGGCTGTTTTTCATTGTCTTCATTTGGCATGGGAGAGAGGGTTCAAGGACTTAATTGTGGAGTCGGACTCACTTGATGTTATTCAAACCTTGCAGAGTGGCCTTTTGGTTTCTTCTGATCGGTGTTCAGAGGTGCTTAGCAGAATTAGGAACCTTTTGCGTCGTGATTGGAACGTTTTGCTTCTTCATGTCACGCGGGCTGTTAATAAGCCTGCTGATTGGTTGGCCAAGTATGGGGCTCGTACTGTTTCTTCCTTTTCCTTGCTGGAGGACCCTCCGCCTGAGGTGGCGTCTCTTTTGCTGCTGGATGAGCTTGGGTCTTGTTAGTTTTCTTTTGTAGTTGTTAGCTTTGTGTTTTGGCTCTTTATTCTGTTCTTTTTTTCCACTGAGTCAAAAAAAGCTAAAAATGGACCTGGTGATCAATTTCTCAAAGAATGGACCTTCAGGTCATAGTATTCATTACCAAAAAAAAAAGGTCATAATATTCATTTTGACACTAACGCATTATTGTATTACTCATATGTCTTCACAATTTTTAATATAAATTTTATATTTCTTTATAAATTTCTTTGTAAGAATTAATTTACATCACATACATATGATTATAAAATATATTGGGATTAGTACCGGGTTATTTGTTCAAGTGTGTATGCTTAATTTCTGTTGAACAATGTCACAGATTCAAATATAATGTAAAAAAAAAAAATCCAATATTAAAAATTAAACCTATCATAATGTCGATATTTTCAGTTAAAGTGTATTTTTATGTGATTATATTCGTTTCCTTTACGTTCCAAATCGAATTACATGTTTCAATATGTAAAAGTTAATAGTTATAATTAGAGATAAGGGAATAACTAACATATTCTCACTTATTTTTCAAAAACAGTCTGCTAACAACTTACACCTTCATATGTCAATGGTAAATTGACAATAATAAAATTTATTATTAGAAAAATAATGTTACGGAATATTATTATAATTGATTTTCTTGGTACAATTATGATATTGTAATATTGGAAATAATTTTTTAATTTCCCCTCTGCAGTAAACAGGTAAAAATATCAAATGAAATTTAATAAAATTAATAGAGGGATGTGCTTTATTATTATAAAAGAATATTAATTAATTTTTAAATAATACGTATAATTTCTTATTATCTAGATATTTTAATATCTACATTGCATTAGATAAAAAGTTTATAAATGAGAATAATATATAAAAACATATATAGAATTAACTAAAATATTATTTATTTTAGAAAATTAAGTAGTTAAATATATTTTTAGAAGATATTTTTAATTATCTTTTTTTTTTACTTTGTAAAAAAATAGTGTATCTCGTTGATATATAAGCTAATAATAGTATAGATTATACAACTAAATCACAGTGGGTTTTTTAATTGAAATACTGATATATAAATCGATCAAGACGCCGTTTTGTGATCGAACAATCTAAAAATTTGGTTAATAAAAAAACAATTAGAAAACATTAAAGCATTCATTAGTAATAAAATCATGATATGATGGCAAGGGCAAAGACAAAGTGACGGTGATAGGAGGACTATATAATATGGATTTAACCTTAAAGTGATTTGCATTCATTTTATAGTA
This sequence comes from Sesbania bispinosa, assembly GCA_026901365.1. Classification (NCBI taxonomy): domain Eukaryota; kingdom Viridiplantae; phylum Streptophyta; class Magnoliopsida; order Fabales; family Fabaceae; genus Sesbania; species Sesbania bispinosa. The sequence goes on along the minus strand of QLOH01000600.1, from coordinate 281,188 downwards.
TAAAGTAAAAAAATAGCTGATAATTGAGAAATTAACACTTAAATTTAAATATTTTATTATATGTATATGTCAGTATGTGTGTGAGAGAGATTATAATTATAATTCCAAAGATTATTAATTTATTATTCTTTAAAGTGAATCATGATTACATTACAGAATAAATTTGCAATGAACAAAAATGAGGATATATATCATGGTGGCATTGACATACTAAGGCAACAAAACATCGATCATGGACAAAAATGAAAATATTGCAACAGAACAGCTAAACAATGGCGACATGACGGTGAAATAATGGCAACATAACAACTGGTGATACAATGGCGATATAACGAGGAAACGATGGTGACATCATGGCTTCATCATCATGCAAAATGTTCACGCAAGTTTTCCTCTGAATTATCGAGTTTAGGCGGGTTAACGAGCATCAGAAAAAGATAGTAATGTCTTAATGGATCCGGATCATATTATTGGCCCACTCTAATAAAATAAAGATGATTTGTGAATTATTTGAGATGACAAAACAGAAGAGAAAAATAATTAGTAAGTTATTTAGTAGGAAAGAAATGAATGTGAAATGAAAGAGAAATAATAGTAAATAGTATTAGGTAATTATTTCTCTTCCATTCCCATTAAGAGAAGTGATACCCACAATTTTCTATTTTTGCATTTCCCTCCTATTTTCATGTACTGCCAAATAAGAGAAGATTTCTACTTCTCTTTCAACTCTATCCCTCTTAGTTACTTCTATTGCATTTTGGTTCTACAAAACATCGACATTTCTAAGAGAAGAAATAAAATTAGTATATATATATATATATATATTCAACTTCTTTAGGAGCTCTTTCTCTTTCATTTAATATCTCAATAAAATCTTTAAACTTATAAGACTTTTTTTATAAGCTTATAGTATATGTTAAAAAAAACTCATATAAACTAAAATTATTCCAACTTGGGCCTAACTTTGATAATTTCTTTCCCCTTTCTTTTGGATCCAGAAGGCTGATAGTTTTTTTTACAAGGTATTGTCAGCGGTCCTTGCTCCTTAGTCCATATCATTCTACTGTGTTTTCTTTAAGCTTGCCATAAAGCTAAATTAGTTCGGTCCAAAACGCTCAGAAGATCACTTATGTTGGCCCAAACCCATAAAAATCAGTAATAAAAAAAGGTTTTTTATGGCATCCTTTTACTCATATATGTTGTTTTCTCTACACTTCCACCACTAGAGCTCGATGTTACAACACTGTTTTACTCAGATTGACTATATATGATGTCGTGGATTTTTGCTGGAATATGTTGAACATGTGCTAATCCAAAGGAATCAAAAAAAGAAAAAAAAATGAAAAGTCCAAGGTTGTTTCAATTTTTTTTTTTTTGTGATATAAGGCTTTGATTTTAATTTTTCTGTTATTATTAGAATTGTTAAATTGTTTATATTGATTGATATGTGTGCTAATTTTGTTGTTTTGCTCTGTAGTGCACTGTTGTTATACTCTTTATTTAACATCTTATAGCCTTTATAAGTGTCGTTGGACATCTTTCAATACATGATCTCTTGACTAAAATGAATGTTTTTTTTGTTACAAGTGATAAAAACCGTTTGAATCATGTTGTTTGATCTTTTCAAAAGAAAAGAAATATTTATTTTTAACTTTTGATTTTATTAAAAATATATATGGTTCATTCATGAATCAATTTTATTTAGTCTTTTATTATTGATTTTTTAACTTGCTAAACATATAGTATTATTATTTTATATTAATTTAAAACTTTATCTGACTTGATTTCTGAGTTTGTTATTTAAAATATTATATAATAATATGCATTTAATTATTAGTGATTCAAACTTGATTAGACCAATAAATCATAATTTAATTTCTTCGTCGATTTAAAAACCAAACTATTTTTAAAATATTAGTCAATAGTATATTTAGAATGTAAAAATGCTAACTTTTTGTCTTGGCCCATGGGTTGGTACAATGGAGTAGTACATAGTCTCATTTCTTTCCTTTCAAAGAGACCAAGGAGTAACACCAAAAACCAAGCTCCAGGAGTAGTCACTATAAAAAATCAGAGAAAAGGTGATGTTCTCAATAATAAAATTTTGCGTATCAGAGGTGAAAAGAGGTCTGTTTGTAAAGAAAAGGGCAGGAAAGCATTCCAAACAGCTGATGAAGAGAGCAATCCCTAAGGTAATGGATGATAGACTCAGTCTGAAGATGACAAACAAAACATAAGTCAGGAACATTAATACCTCTCATCACCAACAATGAGTTGGATTTTAGTCTCTTTGTTAGAGTCACCAAGAGGAAACACCTAATCCTTTGTGGGCCATTCCAATTCCCCACATACCTCTTAGGTATATTTTCAACAATGTCATGAGAAGTTTTGGTCAAGAATTATCTTTCATCTAATTAACACATGTTTTCTCCACATTCAAACCATTTAAGACCAAATTCTATCATTTTATTTTTGTGTATGATAAGAGGTACCCAACTCTCCATCTCCCTTATCTTATCTTGTCATTATTCATCCATTAAAACATTTTTTCATTTATGTAACATGAAGTTTGTTCTCGTATTCTCTCTTTATCACCTAACACTAACACTTAAGTGTAATTACATAACATTGAAACCTTGTACAAACTACAAAACTAGAATAATACTAAATATTTCGTCTCAATAAAATATTTTTAATCATCACCATTCACCACTTACTATTTCACATCTCTCCTCACTTTCTATCGTTTTGTTTTTATATATCACTCTTCACACTTACTTTTACTTTGTATTTCTCTCAAGCTGTAACACACACACACGTTAATTTTTTGTGGGAACACTCTCCCTGACTTCACGCTATACCCACCAACATGCTATGTAAAACCGCTGCTACTCATAGCTTTTCTCCATGCCGCTTCCAAGAAACTTGCTTGCGGGTTCTTTCTTTCTGCAACTCAAACTCCCTCAAGGAAGGAGTATGTGTTCATAGCCCCATAATCAAAGTGGGTCTTAAAGATGACTTGTATTTGAACAACAATTTGTTGTCTTTGTATGCTAAATGCTTTGGAGTTGGACAAGCACGCCATTTATTCGATGAAATGCCTTATAAGGATGTTGTGTCCTGGACTACGGTTCTGTCTGCTCACACCAGGAATAAGCATCATTTTGAGGCCCTTCAATTGTTTGACATGATGCTAGGTTCTGGTCAGTGCCCGAACGAGTTCACCTTGTCCAGTGCCTTAAGATCGTGTTCTGCCTTGGGGGAGTTTGAGTGTGGGGCTCAAATTCACGCCTCTGTGGTAAAGCTTGGGTTCGAGCCTAATCCGGTTCTGGGCACTTCTTTGATTGATTTATACACCAAGTGTGATAGTACTGTGGAACCATACAAATTGCTTGCATTCATGGAGGATGGTGATGTTCTGTCTTGGACAACAATGATATCTTCTTTGGTTGAAACTAGTAAATGGAATGAGGCTCTACAAATCTATGTCAAAATGATTGAAGCAGGTGTTTACCCAAATGAGTTCACATTTGTTAAACTCTTAGGCTTGTCTTCTTCTCTTGGTTTGGGTAATGGGAAACTACTGCATGCACAGATAATCAGATTTGGTGTTGAATTGAATTTGGTGTTGAAGACAGCCATTGTTGATATGTATGCAAAATGCAGACGGATGGAAGATGCAATTAAGGTCTCCAATCAGACACCTGAATTTGATGTGTGCTTATGGACCACCATTATCTCTGGATTTACTCAAAATTTGCAGGTTAAAGAAGCTGTCAATGCATTTCTTGATATGGAATTGTCTGGAATCCTACCCAATAATTTTACATATGCTAGTTTATTGAATGCTAGCTCCTCAATTTTATCATTGGAACTAGGGAAACAATTTCATTCACGGGTTATCCTTATTGGACTGGAGGATGATATTTATGTAGGAAATGCACTGGTTGATATGTACATGAAATGCTCCCACATCACAACAGATGCTTTGAAAGCTTTTAGAGGAATAGCCTTACCAAATGTCATCTCTTGGACTTCTTTGATTGCTGGCTTTGCAGAACATGGTTTTGAAGAAGAATCTTTTCAGTTGTTTGTTGAAATGCAAGCAGCAGGAGTGCAACCAAATTCCTTTACACTATCTACTATCCTTGGAGTTTGCAGCAAAATGAATTCTCTTGTTCAAACAATGAAACTCCATGGACATATCATAAAAACAAAAGCAGACATAGATATAGCTGTTGGGAATGCTCTTGTAGATGCTTATGCTGGAGGGGGGATGGTAGATGAAGCATGGTCTGTTATTGGCATGATGAATCATAGAGATCCCATCACATACACAAGTTTAGCCACAAGATTAAACCAGAGGGGGGATCATGAAAAGGCATTAAAAGTCATCACTCACATGTGCAATGATGAGGTTAAGATGGATGAATTTAGCTTTGCAAGTTTTTTATCAGCTGCAGCAGGGTTAGGCACTATGGAAACTGGAAAGCAGCTACATTGTTATTCTGTCAAATCAGGCTTTGAGAGATGCAACTCAGTTTCAAACAGCTTAGTTCACTTGTACAGCAAGTGTGGTAACATGCATGACGCATACAAAGCTTTCAAAGACATAAATGAGCCAGATGCTGTGTCATGGAACGGTTTGATATCTGGATTGGCATCAAATGGACATATATCCCATGCTCTTTCTGCCTTTGATGACATGAGGTTAGCTGGAGTTAAGCCTGACTCTGTTACATTCTTGTCACTGATTTTTGCTTGCAGCCATGGTGGTTTATTGGATATGGGTCTTGAGTATTTCTATTCTATGGAAAATACATACCATATAACACCAAAGTTAGATCACTATGTGTGTGTAGTTGATCTCCTTGGTAGAGGTGGTCGACTAGAGGAAGCTATAAGAGTTATTGAAACAATGCCCTTCAAGCCAGACTCAATAATTTGTAAAACTTTATTAAATGCTTGCAAGTTACATGGAAATGTGGCCCTTGGAGAAGATATGGCAAGGAGATGTCTTGAGCTTGATCCATCTGATCCTGCAATATATTTGCTGCTTGCAAACTTGTATGACAATGCTGGACTCTCTGAGTTTGGTGAGAAGACTCGCAGGCTAATGAGAGAAAGAGGTTTAAGGAGAACACCTGGGGAGTGTTGGATGGAGGTAAGAAGCAAGATTCATCTGTTCTCTGCAAGAGAGAAGATAGATGAGGATGAGATTAATGAAAAACTAGAGTTTCTTATAACTGAAATTAAGAATAGAGGGTATCCATACCAAGAGAATGAAGATAAGTTATACCACTCAGAGCAATTAGCTGTTGCATTTGGTGTTCTTAATGTGCCAACCATGGTACCAATACGCATAAACAAGAATTCACTAATGTGCCCTCACTGCCATAGTTTTATAATGCTTGCCACACAAGTGGTTGGTAGAGAGATAATTCTGAGGGATAGGAAACGATTCCATTTCTTTAAGAACGGCCAATGTTCATGCAGAGGTCACTCATAATGTGGAGAAACATTTCTTTGTTAATTTTATGCTAAACATATTGTTACATTGATGGACCTTGGTAATTATATTTTCAAAAATTGCTCTTATCATTCCATTCAATTATCCAATAACCAAATCAAAACCATACTTCATTTCATGGAAAAATGCTCAAAAAGTATGTAAATATTATTTCATTCATTTTTAATATCCTATACCAGTATATTTCATTCTACTCTTGAGTTGATATCCAAAGAACGTGAATTCTTTCTTTCTTTTTTTTTTTCTTGGGGCAATTTATGAACCACATTAAAAGTAATTATGGAAGCTATTTGAAAGGGTTTGTGTTTCGATAAATTATTTTAAAATTAAATGAATATTCAAATCCAGCAACAATTTAGGCTCTCGTTTTGGCCAGATCAAGCTTAGGAAACAAATCTATATCACGAAGAGATGAGATATTACTTGTGTGTGTTAGTGTTGAAATAGAATGTTGACTTAGTTCTCCCCAGAGGCAGAGAGGGGATGCCGACAAAGGCTCCAGCGAAAGAGGAGCTGCTCTTCGTCAAGTTGCTGGAACTGAGCTTTTGGACAGATAGCAATATAGCATTAGCTTAACTACCATTTAACAACCGAAGGTAATAAGCCTAATAGGGGCGTGTACTTTTTATATTAACATATCAACATTTACGTATGGTTAGTTTATCTTATATTATTTTTCAAGATAAAAATTATTAAAGTAAGATGGTTATTATGGAGACGAGTACTAATTTCTTGGTTGTCCTTTGAGAGCATTAAAAATTTTAGTTTCCATATGGTGCAACAAACTCACTAAATTTTGGAATCTTAAATAATTATATATCTCAGTTTTTTTAATATATTTTAAATTAATACTTTAAATAATTTCTTAATTTAATTGTTTTTCTCTATATGCTCCTTAATTTTTAAAAATAAATTGGAAGGACCATATTGACTCTACAAAAGGCTACAACAATTATATTGAGTTCAACAAAAATTACTTTCTTTATCCTACAAACAAATGTATATTAAGGTGAGTGTTTGCAAACTTGAGTTTGAATGAACTTGATTAGAATTAATTTCGCTTGAAAATAAGTTTAAATTGATGTGATTTATGTTTGAAAAAATTCTCTTAATTAAAAGTAAATATGTAGTAAAATTTAGTATATATTTTTCAACTCGAGAAAAATTACAATTTATTATGTTGGCCCATTTAAGGCAAAATCAATTTTGATTCAAAGCACTCAAACATCTTAGCACATATTTCAAACAACATTTACATCTTCAAACATAATTTTGAATACTTCCTACGCCCATCAAAACATGTTAGCATCATAAAGCTTAGAAAGGTTGATTCACAACTACCGATGAGTGATGATCCTTTAGAAAGTTTTGTCTCAATTTGGTATGCAAAATGCAAAACTACTAGGGCTAATCCTCGACATTTTTGGCTTTTACACCTAATTCATAAGCTGATTTCGAATACACGTCTCAAGTTCCATATGCTAGTGTTGTTTGAAGTCTTTTGTACGCAATGGTGTGTGTTAGACTAGACTTAACATATGTTGTTAGCATGGTGAGTAGATTTCTAAGTCAATCTAGAAAGGAATATTGGCAAGCTACTAATCATATCATTCAATATTTGAGAGAGAGAGTTATGTAAAAAAAAAAAAAAATATTTGAGAGTTATTGGATGTTGGACTTATTTATAGAACAAATACAAGTTATTCTCTTACTAGGTTTTCATATTCTGATTATGCATATGACTTGGATAATAGAGGGTAAGTCACAAGTTATACTTTCACACTGGGTAATTATGTTAATTGGAAGTTTAATTACTCTTCAACCTTCAGTTGCACTTTCAACAATATAAGCAGAGCACATGAATTTAACTAAAGCAACAAAGGAAGGCATCTAGCTAAAAAGCTTATTATGTGATCTAGCTTGGAGTTCCACTAGAGCATGCTTTGATGTTATGATAGCCTAAGTGCCAGTTTGACAAAGGATAAAGTTCATACCATTGAGCGCGTGGATTAGTTGGTAGGAGACTGTTTCAACTTAACCAGTAGTCTCAGATTTGAGCCTTAGATATGCATAGTGCAATTACGTTAAATACTCGTCGCCCATAAAAATTTTACCCTGCTCAAGTGGGATATCAATGGTCTTGAAAAAAAAATCAAGTTCATTAGGAATAGAATTGGGTATATGAGCTTGTACAGCTTCTTCACATATTATTTTTCTTTTTATCTCTTTATTCATTAATTCTTATCAAATCACTTATACATTTTTTTTATTATCTCTCCCTATCTGTCTCATGATATATCAAAGGTGAATACACCACCATTTATCGAAAACAAAGATGACATTTTAAGTGACTGCTTGATTTAATTAACTTGTATCCACTGCAGCCTTGTGTTTCAAAGAAGGAAACACATGTTCCTTTTGCGGCAATGAAAATATGAATTAAACAGACCGTAAGACAGACCACTAGTCCGTAGCCATGTCTTCCCTTTTTTAAATTATCTTACTTGACAAATTGATCATAGAATAAACATTAAATAAAACCACTTGATGTATCAATCACACCCACTTTCATACGTATCATAATTATTAGGCCATATCCAGTTGTGTCCTATAAGTGAGGTTGAACGCATCCTCCTTTTTGTTTCTTCTAATGTATGGGCCCTATCAATGTGTGATCTAAAAATGTACCCTCCTCCTTTTCTTTATTTCCTCTTCTCAGCTTAACCAGGTTGTATAGTATAAAATTCCGGGTATGCATCACTTCTCTTTTATTTTATTTACACAATTGATTAAAAATTACAGACGAAATTGAGCTTGAATTTCGTATCCATTTTAGATTAGATTTAGATGTGGTTTGGCGTTTTGCTTGCCATCCATGTTGACAATGATGTAGAAACTTCAAAGTTTGCCTGAGTCAACCATAAAAAATCATTTTTCGTTTTCTAAATTGTTTTTATTAGAAATAATTAATAAAATATTTAACCCACGTGGCAGATGTTTGGTGGCAGATTCTTACGGAACTGCTCTACGTGGTGGAACATTCAACAATACGACTTTGATTTGGAGAATCAGAACATGATGGCGTCTCATGATCCACGCACAATCATAATCAGACGGTCACCATCGCATGATGACGCGACCTTGATGAAGGGAATCTCAAAGATGCAACCGCAAAACGCAAAAACCTCTTCATATATTTATATATATTATTTGAAAAATAGAATATATAATACCCGGAGCAGATCCGGTGAGTCAAACCCGAGTATAACCGGATCCTATTTGAATACGGGTCGAAAGAAAACCGTATTCAAACCGGGTCCGTATCGGGTAAGGATCCACCGGTTGAACAACCACCGTCAAAGTGATCCAAATCCAGCAAGACATTCGTTGCCATGGCATCCGGGTTGGGTAACATAATGTCTGCTTCGTCTTCTCCTTCATCGTCGGATTCAATTTCCGGGTCCGGGTCTGGATCCGGATCTCCTTCCTCGTTTTCCGGTGGGTCTGCGGACGTTGACACCGGAGAGTGTGTTGCAGGAGAGGAAGAGGATGAAGGTAAAGTGTTGACTTGTGAAGAGGGTTGATGCTGCTTGGTTCTCGTACTTCCGGCGAGCGAGTTCCGGTGGGTGGGTCTGGGATGGGTGTGGTCTCCGGTGTACGTGACGATGAACATGTCAGCTTCAGTGTTGCTCCGTTCAACTTGCTTTCGTGCTGCACAACCTTTTGAGCTGCTACACCTATAGTAGTTCCTGACACAATAATACAAAGTGTTAACAAAACAATAACATTTAGGATATGGATGGGAATTAAATTCTGATATAATTTGATGATATTTTGATATATAATTATATGGGTACCTTGGATATGGTGAACCTTTAATGGGTTTTTGTCCATATTTACGCCATGCCCATAAATCTGCTGAGACGTTATCTGCAGTTACATGGCACACCATTTTCTTCTGTTGGCTTTTTCTGTAAAATAGGAAAAAGGAAATGTAAATGTATGTACTAATTCTATGCTATAGTAGGTAGAGTTAAATTATTTGAGGAGTAAATGAAATATGGAAAAGTTTATACCTTTTTCTTGATCTGGGTGTTTGGGGTTGTGCGTTTGGTAAAACTAAAGCAGAATTGCTCTGGGTTGCTTGAAACTCCTGTTTCTGAATTGGTTGTAGTTGACTGTGTTGTTTCTGTACATGTTGTGATTGCTGTTGTTGTTGTTGTTGGTCATGGAATCTATTGAAACTAGAAGAAGTGGATGCTTCTGGCACAAAATGGGGCCAAATGGAGGTGTGAGTAGTAAGGGGGGCAAGCACAGGAAGATGGTGGCTTTGCTGTTGTCCTGCAAAATCAGGGGAATTGGGATTGATACCACAGCCACTAGGGGTAGTGGTGTTGGTGGTGGGGTTAAAGGATGTGAACAATTGGTTTAGCTCTTGAAACTCATTGGTCATGGGTTGCACTATATTGGGAAAAGAAAATGCCTCATATTCTTCTTCTTCTTCCTTAACAGTAGAATTGGCCAAGGAAGGATGTGTAGTATTGGTGGTGTTTGGTGGGTTTTTTGTTGTGGCAGTATTGGTGGCTGATTGACAGCTTCTCACGATGGCAAAGAGATCCCAGTCCTCAGCCATCATATATAAAGAGGGGGAGAGAAGATAATAGCTGAATAAAGAGACTTAATTAGGTTCTGGGTATGATCACTAGAAATCTAGATCATAAAAAGCAGACAAAGATCAGTGTGGGGTTTTCCCCCAATTGAAGCAACTGAATAGAGAACAACGTTTCAGACCAGAGGGAGAATATAGGGGCACAAAAGGATGGCGCTGACTTTTTGGATGAATGCAAAATTTAGAAGGAAAAGGGGTAGGAAGAAGCAAGAGGGGATGGTGGAGCACTGATTGAGTTGGGTAATTAATTATTTATACTAGAAAAATTGTCATTTTGTGATGAAAATAAAAACTAAGAGAGAGAGATGTGAAAGTGGGATTTTGTGGGGGTTGGAGGGTGTCATGGATTGGAGGAGTTTGAGAGATTTTCTTTCTCTCTCTCTCTAAAATTGCCAAATTCACTTTGCCTTTTTCATTGACATTGTAAAAATGTCAAAGGGGGCCCTAAATAAAGGTGGCGAGTTAAAATAAGGAGGATGATTCTGATGCCCATAGCTAGGAAAGTTCCTACGCTCACAGTTGTTAACTAACACCATTGGAGATCTGATTAGTTTCTGCATGATACAACCTACTCACGCGCTCTTGTGGAGAGTGAGACCAGATGTTGAGCCAATGTGTGTGTGAAGCGCTTATGCATGACATGCATTTCAATTCAGAGTTGTGTAGGATACATGTTTATGTTTACAATGTGATTTTGGTTTAAATTAAACATAAACAGTTTTATAGTCTCATTGATGTGCAGTTCAATTTTTAAATTTTGATTTCACTTTAGTATTTTGTTGGTGAAGAACGCCATGTCTTACCTTTTCTCTCAGCTTGTAATAGAACAATTTTTTTTTTTTGACGGATTTTGAAATATTGGGTTAGTGTTTCTCTAATTTACAGTTAAGTAATATTAAATTTAAAATAAATAATTATAAAATAATAATACATATTTTATAGAATATGTTGGATAAAAGTGATTTAAATTTAATTATAAAAAATTGAGTATATATTATTCCCAATTGTTAATCAAACGAGCATCTAATAGAGGTAAGTTTATTACATTTTTTTTTTAAAAAAAAATTGTGTAGAAAATATTGTCATGACCATGGTTTTTAAAGAAGTTTTATGCACTCGTAGAAAATCTGCAATTCTGTATTATTAATTATAACAAAAAGTTTGAAATAAGGCGTGTGAAATTTCTTGAATATATCCTTTTGCATTGTGTTTATAATTTTTATTAAATTTTGAAAAAAAAATCCTTTCCATTTACGCGTATTTTTAAATGTTGCATCCCGATAAAATCTCTCACTGAACTGAAGTAAAAGGCGTGAAATGCATGTTTTTCTTTTCCAAACACGAAAGTGTTAAAAGAAATGAGATCTTTAGAACATATGGGTACGAGTTCAAATAAAAAATTAACATATGGTAGGAGTTGAACAAATCAAGTGGTAGAAGAACCGTGGAAGTGGACTGAGTGACATTTTCATGATTAAATAATAATGCATATACGAGAAGTTTAACAACAAATTGAATTATTTTAAATGACGCGATGGTTGAAGTCGTACTCAAATAATATAATTCAGGGCTTTGGAACACTTATTTTATTTGTTTTTCTTAATTATGTGGATTTTCTCAATTTTTATGTGTGAGATAATTCTTATTTGAGATATTGAAAATGTTCCTTTTACAACTTGAGCTCATGATAATAGAAAATGTTCTCGCAAAGCTAAAATTTAACTTATTAGTTGAATTTGGGAGAATTTAGAACCCTTGCTTGCTTCTAACAAGCAAGATTTGTGACTATACAACAAATGTACGTCGTCAGAGTACTGTTTCTAATTTAAAAAATGTTTCAGTAGCGTGTGCCGTGCAATAGTAAAGGCCCTTTTTCGTCAAAACAAAAAAGAAATAAAAACCCATTAAAAAATAATTTTTTTACCATTTCAACCAAGATGCAATATTTTCGACCAAAAAAAAACCAAGATGCAATATTAACGATTAAGGCTTTTTGAATATTTTTCTTGATTTTTCGGTAACAATACAGAAAAAAAAAAAATGTCCAATTGCACGCGCTATGTTGAGCGGGGTGTCCATTTCGAGGTTGACACTATTCGAAGCTCTGAACCATAAAATAGGCTTTGAAATGAAAAGTGACAAAATCCACGACCCTTAAATTTGTTAGGACGTGATTCTGTAATTTTTCTTTTTTAAAGGAAGTTATTCTGTATTTTCAAGTTTTCCCTAAAGAATCTTTGCAACTTTAAAGATCCGTGACATACATAATGGTACTAACTATGAAGTTATATATGTATATATGGGTAGGTTTGATGTGTCCATACTCCACAACTTCGGGGTTATAAAGTAATTAATGAGAAATGTTTTTCATATATAATATGTTGTATATACAACATGAAAAGAGATAGAGAAAAATAAAGAAGTGTGACAAGTGATAGATGATATGATAAATGATATTAGGGGTGAGCGTGTGACTGGTTTTGTGCGTCTCATACCAGACTCTAACATTTTATTATACCAAATTTTCAGACCCGAACCCGTCCATGAACCCGAAGAAACCCAAAAATGTATAAGAGTACTTGAAACCCGAACTCGTCTACAATCCGAAGAAACCCGTCCACAAACTCTAAATCCTAATATTTTACTTTCTTATGAACTTTCAAATATTGTTATGAGAAAATATCACTATATTATTATATAACTTTATGTAAGGAATATGTTTTCACAGTAGATAGAACCTCTATCAAAGAGAAAAGTTAAATTAAAAAATATCTAGAAAGTTAAAATGATGTTAAGCCTTTAAGTAATATAAAATTATAAGTGTTATATATTATATATATACATATATGGGACGGGTTGGGTAACCCGAATATATATTAACCCGAACCCGTCCTTAACTCAATACCGGGTTATTGAATGAGACCCAATTAAACCCTAATCTTTCATGTGGGACAGGACCTAACCCGACCCTAATAGCTTGGATTGGGACGGGTCCGTGGGATGAACCGGGTTTTGTTCACCCCTAAATGATATGATGAAGAGAAATAAAAAAAAAAAGTATGTTGTATAAATTATTATATAAATTTGTTATATAATCTAATGTAATTGTTCATTCTAAGTTAGGATTGCAATTAGACTTTTCACTCTATTTTTATAATTAAATACATTAAATCATTTTAAACTGAATATTCACGTTGACAAAACTGTGAAAAAAGAAGTATCAATTTTTTATAATTAAATACATCACATCAATTAAATACATATTACATCAATTTTTAATTGAATATTCACAGTGACAAATTTTTATTTTTATCTCTTTCCATCGTATCATTTATCTCATCTCACACTTCTCTCTCTTTCATCACCATCTCTTTTTTTAAAAAAAACTATCACTATCTCTCTCTTAATTGTATACTATATATTATTTTTGTAGAAATAACATTTCTCAGCTATTTGACGCCTAAGTTAGATTAAATCAATTTATTAAATAAACTAGATCAATGTTTTTTTTAAAGTATTTTCAGTCAAAATTAAAAGACTAGATTTTAGACCATTTAAAAAACCTTTTAAACTTATTAGACAAATAAAAATCATATAATAATTTATGATTGCTATTATTATTAAACTAGTTTTTTAATATAATATTATCTTAAAATTATATACTTATTGTCTTGTTATTTAATTATATTATCATATATAAAAATACTTGAATGTGTAACATATTTATAGACATTCTTATAACATATGTAAAAATCTTATTATAAAATAGATTTTTAAACATACTTTTAGTATGCCAAACTTTTAAAAAGTTCATACTTTAAAAAGTTTATATCAAATATCTTAAAATTGAGTTATAGATCTAACTCAGCCTTGAAAAAGTTTGATCTCCATCCTAACTTATCTATTTCCATTCAAAAAATGGAAAGAATTATTTTGACATAAAATATTTAATATTTATAACATACAACGCCAGAAAGAAGAGAAAGCATGAATGACGAAAGAGTGGAGGAATTATGAAAGAAGGAAAAATGTTTCCAGAAAACAAAAAGAGCCCTATGTAATGCTATATATTATTTTAAAAAGAGGAGCACAGGAAAGTGAGAATAAAAAATATATATCTTTTGACAAAAAGAGAAGTAAATGGTTTGACTGCAAAAAAAAGTTTAGTTTGGATACATGTTATTAATTTACAGGGCATATAAATAGATAGGTATCCAACTTGAAAGCACTATGAGTCATAAGAATGAGTTGACAATTACTTCTATGGCATATTTGATGATGCGAGTGGAGTTTATTAAACTGAATTAATCTATGTATGTGATTTAATGGTACGAGCACAACATTCTTCATTCATTACGGTAATTAATTATTAATTATATATTTTTTTTTTGGAGAAATGTTGTTGGTACAACAACATTTCGTACAACAAAAAGAGATGTAAAGATAAAGAAGAAAAAAGAGGGAAAAATGTGGGATATGATAAGTGATGTGATAAAGAGATATAGAGAGAAAAAATGTGTTGTATATTTTTTGTTGTATAAATATGTTTTTTTTTTTTTAAAGAAAAGATAACAAGGATTTGAAGCAGAGATGGTACGTGAAGGAAGCTTTGAGTGTAAACAGAGTTGAATGGGACCACCACTATCGTATCAGATGTAAAACCCATTAATTCCCGCCCTTAGTTGTGGGAGGGTTCCAAATTTTTCAAATAGAAGAATGAAATCTTTCAAGTTTCAACGGCAGTTCTTCATTCCATTAATGTTTGGTTGGTCACTTTGGTCAATGGAATAGCTTACAAAACATATATAGGCCTGGTTTAATTTGATAGAAATGGATGACGTGAAGCACAATAGAATGGAATAGAACAATATATATTAGGTTTTATTATTTAGATTATTTAAAATAAGATAGAATAAAATAGAAAATTGATACAATTTTATTTTATTATATTCTACTTGATAAATGTTTTTTTCCTTCAAATAATAAAATGATAATTTTATCTTATTTAATTTTATTTAGTATGAATATATATGACCTTTATAATTATTGTGTCGAAGGCATTAGCTACTTGAGTCAGAAACAGAAATTAATTAAGGAATGGGTAAGTCACTGGGTTTAGTGGTCTTTAGCTTGAACTTGAAATCTTGTTACTTTATTGACTTTAACAAAATAAAGAAAAGCTTGAGAGTGGAGGATGAAACGTGTACATATATATATTTTCCTGATATCGCTTAAGCTAATCAAGAAGTTAGTGTTAAAGTGCTTGAACTTTTACATATGCATGAACAAAATCACGTTATAGATTATATGATAATATCACACACTAGACTAACAAGTCTTTAATCATTACAGATACTGAGATTGGAGAAAATTTTCTGTGGATATACACATGTCACACTAACTAGCTCATAGTTGTTTAAGACGAAAATTGAACATGAAATTACTATTAAATAAAAGCACGTGAGTCTTGTAATGGCAGCCAAATTCAATTATAACTATTTGATTTTCGCTTATGGTAGCTCGTGAGTCTTTTACACAGTTTACAGTTTTTGTTTCGTCATGTTTCTTTCTGTTCTTTGGATTTTGTTTTCCCATCGGACCGAAAAAATACACTGAACCATATATGGTAATTATTTTATTTATGATCCTTTGGCTTGGATTTAGGCTATGCGACTAATTGATTGTCAAATTTCGAGTCAATAATTAATATTCTTTATACTTGTTTGTTCTTGTTTTTATTTTTTTCACCACTTGTTAATAGTCTAGAGTTGATGTCCAAGGCAAAAATTGCTCACTTTAGAAAAATAACGGACCCAAACAAATAAAATAAATTGGGAAGGGACCAAAATCTAAAGTTCATGTAAATAGAGGGAAGAAAAGGTTACTTAAGTCCTATAAAGCTATTAAAATAGGCTAGTCCGACCAAACCGACTTATAAAAGCTTTACTATAAATACTTGAATAACTCTCGGACTTTTTTTAGACGGACTTTTTTTAGACAGACGTGCAAAAGCCCACTACTTGTATTGAGACTAAATTTTACAAACTGGAGATAATTAATGTTCAGGAATTTTCAGGACATGGAAATCCAGTATGTTTAACTTCATGAACTTGTAGATTTGGATTACATCAAAACACATTACAAATGTGGATTCAGTTCAATACTATTCTGCGTTCGCAACATAGTTTTGACCAAAACCAAACATGCTATTGATCATACCCTATTCATATTCACTTACACTGGTGTTTTACTGAGAAAGAAATATGATCTTTTACGGTTGGTATTTGGTAATAGTTCAATTAGGTTAGTTAAGCAATAACAGACAAATGACACATTGATGCTACTTCCCATCTATCATCACGCCCAACAATTCATTCCATCAAACTGCTTAAAATCTTACAAGACTTTAGAATAATAAATAAATGAACTTCTGCCTTTTGAAAGTTGACCTAGAATTTGGGTATGAGTGTGTTTTTTTCTATGCAAAAATTTCAGTACTGTGTGTAGTTTATAATAAGAGATGATACTTTCATGCTGTTGTCTAGTCACTAGAAAGTAGAATAACTACAATGGGTAGAGCATCTATATAGGAATCTAGATATCTCCTCTCCATGATATATCAACCAGAGTTTGTTCCCCCTCTTTCTATGGTATAAACTTATTAAATAGTAGGTATATAACTGATATGACTCAAGCGCTGGGGATAGCCCCACTCCAAGTCTATCCCAAATCCAAAAGAGTAGTTTATTGAATGGGAGAGCCTCGCCTCATAGGTCAGGACTTAAGTACTACATTGACATTAAGCTTCTACTTTTATTCAATATGGGTCATAACTCATAACAGTATCTTGGGCTCTCAACTAGTAACACAGATATCAAAGATCTTATATGCTGGCCTAAGGTAAGATGTAAGAAATTAATTGCTTAGCTTCAGTTAAAAATCCAAAAATGGCAAAATTTTAATTTGACATGTCTAAGTGTGTGTGTGGTGTTTGGTTTCCATCATAACCACGTTACAAACGTGGATCCGAGCCAATACTATAGTGGATCTGGTGGAAACCAAATATGCTATAAGTATATGATATTGTTTTGCTGAAACAGCAAACTGTTTATTCTGAATCTCTAATTCTGGCAGACTCTCTAAAGTTGAAGACTACATAAAGCTTAACCTGATGCTATTGCACAACCAGCTCTCAAAATCATATCTTGTTTGCAAGCTGGTGGAGAAAAGGATCTACATACTCTTAAGTCTCTCTGTTGGAGATGTAAGGATATTCAAGCGGAGGTACTACACAAAATGTTGGAATAGTTTCCCTATGAAGTTCTTTCTTGCCATGATTTTCATATACATTTTATGTATGATTAGGTTGTTGTATGAAAAATGAGTGCTAAGAACCTCACGTGTTTTATTGCATTTAATCATAATTCAAAATTGAAAGTAATTGCTTTCCACAGTTTTTTTTTTTTTTTTTAACTTGACTTTATATGGTTAACTAGTGTATTGACCGTATGTGCTAGTAACTGAGCATTAGACTTGAGCAGATGGATATATGTTATCAATGGGAAGTATCATTTTACATAGTGGATTCGTTTTTCCCTTTCAAAATGGGTTCAAGTACTGTCATAAGCTATTCTTGTCTATCATATGTAAAACTTTACAATATAGAATGAAGCAAGGCATTTAATGATACTTCTACTTAAACCATACTCCATATTTGATACTGTCAACAAGATGGCTGTGAACTCCCAAAGCAAGTCTTTAGGCTTCCCATTAAGTACTGAACCACCAGATTCATGTCACAATTATATTGTAAAAATGCATCTAGAAAAAAGTAATTATCTAGATACATTGCATTGTGAGATTTATATATAATCATACTAAGACTTAAAACATATAAAATTTAAAAGCTATTAACAGTCAAATATATTTTGCCAAACTTTTATACTTGTGGTTCAGAATCTCCAGATTAGAAGTCGTATAAGCACTTAATTCCCTTGTATAAGTAACTCCCCAATCTTATCACTACGAACTTGATAAATCTTATTGAACTATTAAGCTCAGTATATTACCTAGCTCCTTGTGTAAGTCTTATAAACAAATTGTGCTGCCAGCATATCCACTACAGCAGAACCAACAGACTTGAAAACAGTTATTTGCTCTGAACTGCTTCTCCCAACCTTGTCACCTCTAACAAGTTCCACCAAATTTCCTCCAATTTCATCTTTCTTGATTACTCCTCTGTCAAAAGCACCCACCAGCTCCCCTGCTTCTACCAGTGCAGCTTCATTGTCCACGAACATCTTTCCCCTTCTTATGGCCTCATCATCACATTCCTTCATTGAAGGCTTGAAGGAACCCACCAAATCCAAATGAGCTCCAGCCTTCAATCTCTCACCTTTCACAAGTGGTGCCTCAGAATTGGTAGCACAGCTCACAATGTCCCCAAGTCCAACAACCTCATCCAAACACCCACAACCCTCAAAGCTCAATCCTGCAAATTCATCACTTTCTTGCAATTTCTGGGCCAAAGTTTTCGCCTTTTCTACTGTTCTATTCCAGATTATGACTTTTCTCAAACTGGGTATGGCTGAAAGATGAGCTTTGATCAAATGGGGTGCTAGGGCACCAGCCCCAACCATAACAAGGACCTCACTGTCATCTCTCGCTAAATATTTGGAAGCCAAGCCAGAGACACACGAGGTTCGGTAAAGGGTGAGTTCAGTGGAATCCATGGAAGCAAGAGTTTGGCCATTTGTGGAACTGAAGAGGACATAGCTTCCCTGCACACCTGGTAAGTTGAGTGCAGAGTTTTGAGGGAAATGGGTGACAAGCTTGACGCCGATGTAAGGGAAAGAAGGGGAAGAGGACCAAGAGGGCATGAGGAGGAGGGAGGAGGGAGGAGAGACATCGTAGTGTTGGCGAATTGGGGTTTGGAGAAAGGTTGAGACTTTGGGGAGAGTGGATTGGAAGTGATTCATGAGAGTTCGATGGGTGAGGATGGTGCATAAGGTCTCGGTGGATATGAAGACTGGAGAAGAAGAAACGGTGTGTGTGGTTTTGTTGGTGCTGGTTTTGTCTTTGTTGGTGGAAGCCATTGATGAGAAAATTGTGGAAGGTTGGAGGTTAGAAAAGAACACACACAATGGCTTTTGGTTTGCAGGAGAATGAGGATCAATTGCAAGACTTCCATCTTTGTTCTTTCTGTGGAAACTTGCAAGGTCAACTTAAAAAATGGAAGTTGAGAAAAATGATATAATAAATAAAAATGTGAAATTGTGAACAGAACGATTTTCCTTATTTTGGGGTAAATTATGGTTCAGGTAAAAATATAATAACTTAAATTTTTAAATATCAAAATTAATGTTTATTTTATTCATAACTAACGTTAAATTATTTTTCAGTTATTTTTATGAAATATTAATTAAAAAAATATAAATTAATAATCATGTATAATATAAAAAATTTTCACTTTAATTTTAAATTAATAGATTCTCAACAAACTAGTCTTAATTACATTATAAATCTATATTTACCATTAAATTAAACTCAAATAGTCATATAAAAATTATTTAATAAAAAATAAAATTATTTATTTATTTTAATAGTTAATAAAATATAAATTAGACTATATGGATTAGATTTTGTTTGATCTACACTAAAATCCTCCTTTTAAGATTTTAACAATCAAAAAATATTTGAGGGTCAATTTCTTTTCTCCAGTGATATAAAAAATATCAATTTTTGAATTATTTCTTTAATTTAAGAAATTAATGAAAGCACTACAAATAAGTTATTCGTATGTACCCCAAAAAAAGGTTATCGGTGCGGGGATTATTAGTATTTAGTAATGAAGGTTCTAGACAATTTATAAGAAATTATAGGTTATGGATTACTTTTTTGAAAATTTTTATTTAGTATTTTGTCTTTTGTTACTTGGTAATAATAACATAAAAATGTATTGTGAAATTTCTTACAAGTTATAACTTATTTTTTGGTTTTGTACTTACCTTTATCCTTTATTCTCTATCCTCTCATAATGATTTAAATATAAAGAAAAGGGATATCTTTCTTTTCTCCCCTTCCATTTCATTTTTTATTATTTAATTTGAAAACTTCATTATGGAGAAGGGTGTTGTTTAGTATCATTTGGAAATTGTACCAAATCATTAGTGGTAATAAAAAGATATGTACTTAAAAATTGTATTTTGTCAAATATTAGTAATTCACTAGCTAATTATAAGTTTAAGTAACTGAAAATAAGTTTTGGTTGAAAATAACTTAAATTAGATGTAGATCAACAACCAAAATACACAAACACAATTAAAGAAAACACAAATCAAACTACACAATTTACAAAATACAAGTGTTATAGAAATAACCTAATTAGTATAAAGTGTTAGAAGAACCACTCTTCCCACTTCTTCCTAGCATTATTCAATATGAGAACTTCAATTAATTTTTGGAACCTAAATTAAAGTTAATTATCCCCAAATCTTAGGCTAATAATCTTTCTTGTTAAGATTCAATTATCAATTACTTGAATATTTAGAAAATTAACAAAAGTATTAATATTTTAATAAAAATTTAATTAAACTCACTTAGGCTTGCTCTTATCCTTGAGAACACAAAACCTACGTTGTTCTAACCCCAAACCCAAGTAACTTCTAATTTTTCAATTAAAAAATCACTCAAAACAAAGTGATTTAAATTGATTTTTCGTAAGTACAAATCAAACAATCATTAAGAGTATGTGAAACAAGTATTTAAGAAGTTACATCATCCATTAACCAAAAAAGATTTGCTAGACATGATTAGAAAAGAAAACCAAGGTTTTAAGATGGTGATGAGATCATGAATCAGCGCCTCATCTTCATAACTTAGCCTGGAAGCTGTGAACCTTTCTTTTGCGATTTGATGCTTTTATACCTTTATTTTAGAATTTCAACGGCTCATGCTTTTATACCTGTATGGTTTATTTCAATATATTTTTTAACATTAAAATAATTTTATCATCTAAGTTAATTTTAAAATATATTTTCAAATTAACTTTTTATATTTCCCCAAAAATATAAAGTGATGTGTGTATGAATCTATTTAGCTTCATATGATAATCACAATAGATGCGCTAATGAAATTCAATTATTATTTTTCTTTCGGAAAGCAAACGAGATTCAATTCTCATTCTCGCACGGTCCTTAAAGAGAAAAATGAAAAAGAAAAAACGGAGACCAATAAAGTGGATACCCCAAACTATCTTTTCATTCATGAATCAAAATCCCTTGGGATGCTCGGTACATTATTTGGCACTTGTGAATTTTGGCAAATATAGACTACTTCTACCAAAAAGAAATAAAGCGGATAATGTTGTAATGAAAGCACTTTATTTTCCAACTCTTTAATGTCCTTTTGCACTGTGCTGAAGCTCACTTTATATTTTTTGAAACGTATAATATGATTACAAACATTTATCTTTATGGTGGGGTATATGAAGAATTTGAAGTTCGCAGGTTCACGGTGATCATTTGTACAGATTACCATATTAATTACAATCTAATTAATCAATCAATCCAAAGTATTGATTGTAATAATATCATTCTTTGTTTGTAAATCATGGCAATGTACTTTTTCTCACTTGTAAGTAAATGATGTACTCAGTTTTCAGCCCAAAAACAGAGAAAAAGAAAAGAGATAAAATGCACAGAAATTAGGAATTTAGTAGTAGTAGTAGTAGTATATAACAAATGCACAGAAATTCTACAATGTGATATGACAGAGTGAATCTACATGGAATTTTAGATAAGAAACAAAATATGGAACATTCATGCATAAAAATAGCAATGGAGCAAAGTAACGTAAGAGAAAGAGACAGAAAAAGAAACTAACATGGCTGCAAATTCCTTGTTACTATGTTGTATTATTAAATGCCTACTGCTAAGGCATCAATCTTAGAGGAAATGCTCCAATTGGTACTTGAAAGACTCCATTGATCAGAAACTATGCCTGCAGCTGCAGATGCAGATGAAATGCCACCACCAATCCCACATTTTGCTACAATCCTCACATTCTCTATCAACTCCTTGGTGCGAGCTTCTTGTGCCAAAATTTCCAATAACTGTTCTGGGGTGATCACTAGCTTCACTTTCCAAAACCTACTGCTAGTGGTGCAGCTATTATTACCAATACTAGAAAAAGGCTCTATGGAGGACCTCTTGAGCAACCCCATTCCCTGGTGGTGGTAGTCCAAGGACATTCTGTATGGGGCAGGGTACAAGGTTGTAGGAACACTGTGAGATCTAACATGGCCTTGTCTAACAACATGGTCACCACCACAAGGAGTATCTATTTTGTTGTTGTTCAGTGGAAGCAAGTAGTAAGATTGGCCAGCCTCCAACTCATCAAATTGGCTCAGTGGCTTCCAGAAGAGGTCATGGCTTCTGAATATGGCATGTCCTGGGAACTCATTTGTGATGAAACTCACTGTTACTGGAGCATTGAACTCCATGATGCCACCATTTGATGTTATTACTTTGATTGCTCCATCAGGATCTGCCATGGACCCGAAGAAGCAGTTCCCCATGTTGGACTTCAAACCTATATGATAAAGTAGTATTTGTGATCTTCTTTGTCTTTATATATGGTAGGTAGCTAGTGCTAAGTATGATTGGAGTGGGAGGGAACTGTGGAAAGGGAAACTTGTAGAGAAGAAAAGTAGAACTTGTTATGTTATGTGGTCGGTTAGATTCTTGTTTTGAGCTTTGACAAAAGGTAGGCAAGAAGAAAATTAAAGGAAATAAAAGGGTAGCCTATGCTCCCATTACTATGCAATTCAGATAGGGTAGGTGTAAACAGCCAAATTATCATGAAAAGCTTTTGGATCTACATATTGCACATACTCATTCATATGATGCAAGAGTAGAATTTCATAGTTGAATAAGGAGAACCTATGGTGAGAATCAAATGTTGAAAGAAATGAAATGAATTAGCAAGTTCTATTTATTCAGCAGATGCCTACCTAAACATTTTCCTTTGACATCAGCATTATTACTATATAGTGCATTGCACATTAGACTTAGACATAGTATGATCTCTGGTGCTTGCACATTTGGAACAGGAAAATACTATACCAATTTCTACATGGTTTACTTAGTCAGTGTACAAATAGAGAAATGGGCCATCTTATTTGCTTTCACAAGTCTTTTATTAAACACAAAAGATAAAAATTATTGTTAGAAATCAATTTTGGTCCCACTAGGCTCAGTCCCAGAGAAAGAAAGCAAAAGCACTAGTAGAGTAGTACCTGTCACTTGGCCCTCTTCATTGGCCTTTTTCCTTTTGATGATCAATGTGTCAAGACAGACACTAATGTGAATCCACTGAGTTGATTAGAGCTTGGAATAAAATTACTAACTCCAAAAAACTGTTAATTTCATAGCAAATCTTAAAATATTCAAAATAGAAAATACAGGCACCATATTGTCAGGTAAAGACAAAGCTGATTTCAAGAAAGCAAATACAAAGAGTAGCATAAACCTTATTCAAATCTGAAATGAAACATTTAAAACAAGAAACTGACAGAAAAGTGACATTGAGTGAGTGAATCACCCATGAACATGGTTTCTCATCATCCACTTCTTTTTTTTTTTTTGTTTTACATGGAATGCAATGGGGTTTGAACTTAAAACCTTGTGCTCAACTACCCAAACCCCCAACCACTAGGCCGACCCTAGTGGGCACATCATCCACTTCTTTAGCTGTGCAAATTTTATTACAATTGACAAAAATCTTATCTGTTGCATTTTCCACCCATTTAAAGTGAGCATGCCTCCAATTCTTCTTGAATAATAAAGCCCCAATAACTCCCCAGAAACCAGGTGCAAAGCCAACTGCTATGACAAAGTAAAACCATACTTTTTCTACCTTATCTTTCTTGCCATTTTCATCTTCACTACCTTTGCTTTCAGGAGCCCCATGTGAAATATCACTAGGACATTTATTAGGGAGTGGAGATCCACAAAGATATGGATTTTCAGCATAAATAGATGAGTCATCAAGAGTTAAAAATTGATTGTCTCTTGGAATTGGTCCTGGAAGATTATTATGTGATAAATTTAAATGGCTCAGTGGAGTTAAAGTGGGCATGCTGTTTGGAATTATGCCTGAAAGTTGGTTATGGGACACATCAAATGATTCCACTGATTTTTCAGAGACTGTTGTTGTTGAAATGCAACCATAACAAAGAGGATAAATTTATTTCATTCCATTGTTGATTATCCCTCCAACAATTTGGGATTTCACCAGATAAGTTGTTCTTTGAGAGGTCAATTGAGTTTGGCACAAAGAGATAGGTATTGAACCATTTATGAGGTTATTTCCAAGAAACAAGTGCTCCAAAGAGGGCATTATGTGGCCCATACTTTTGGGAAGTGAACCACTTATTTAGTTATTGGAGAGATCCAAAACCCGCAAATGCGATGTACTATTTGAGAACCATTCCTTTCCATAGAGATTATTCCGTCCAACTTGTTTGAAGAAAGATTTAAAACTTCAAGATTCACAAGTTGATCAAAATTTATGGGAATGCTCCCAAGTAGTTCATTTCTAGAAAGATCAAAACGTGACTAGTTCATCAAGATTGTTGGGAATTTTCCCAAGTAACTTGATGAGTTAAAATAATGACCCATTTTTTACCGTTGGACACTTCGATTTGGGTAAGTAACGGATTAACACGTGTGGATAATATTGTGGATAATATTGGTTTGGGCCTAATCTGGGTGTTTAATCAATTTTTACTCTTTTTAAATGTTCGATTTTTCATATCTTAGGATGTTATATAGTTAAAATTCTTAAGTTAAGCCTATAATTTGTGTCAGACCAAAACCAAAAACACATATATTACAAAAAAAAAAAATGCATTCAAATACATTCTAGACCAAAATAACAAATACATTAAAAAACCAAAAATACATGCATCAGAAAGACAAAAACCTAAGCACTGTTGGGTAGCCTCCATCGACTATCGTACCACCTCCATCAGAACCCCTAGTTACTACTGTAAGCATCCCTATGAAAAACCAAATAAATGAAGCCAGAGATTAAAGAAAAGAGAAAAGAAAATAGAACAAAAAAAGAAGAAGAAAAGAAAACGGAACAGAAAAAAAATTAAGAAATGAGACAACGGTCGCAAAGAAGGTTGGTTTAACACAGGAACATTAGAGGCCAAATGGGTCCTCGAACTTTTCTCCCTTAGTCCCGCCATCATCACAATTTCATGAAGGGAAAGATCTGAACGACTATCAAGAGTCAAACAACTTAGAGGATCTATTTAGCTTGCTGATGTTTCTAATTCAGCTAGTAGCCACGTCTGAACGACTGAGCTCATTTGCGATCGGGGATGGTGCTGTCGGGAACGTTGCGTTCAATGAAGATGGATGAGAGAGCGATATGAGAGAGTCAGAGAGAGGTTGAAGGTGGGTCTTGATAGTTGAGAGAAAAACTAAGAAAGAGAAACAAGAGGGTTTAGTTGATAGAGAAAATGGATGAGTAATTATGGAGCGTTAGAAATGGAAATGGGAAATAATAATGAGAATTAAAGAGTCTATTAAATCTGCACTATAAGATTAAGAATCCGGAGTCATCTTGGCCATTGAAGAGAAACACAATCTGTGTGCTCTCAAAAATAACCATCCCACGCTCGCCACGTGTCGGTCAATGATGGGTTCCGTCAAAATTTATTTCACCCACCCGACATAGACCAATATAACCCATATGTAACTAATTTTTTTAACTGGTGCAACCCGTCACCCACTACTACCCATCCGTTCACCCTTTTTCCTTACGGGTTGCTCGGGCGCGGGTCGGATCAATGAACTTGGCCACCCCTAACAAGAGGGGGCTTTTTCGTTTTAAAAGAAGGAATAGTAAAATAAAATTAATTAGTTAGTTGATAAAATTAAATTTGTTTTTTTATATTTTTTAAAAAATAGAAAGAGTTTTTTTCTCTTTTTTGTGGGGATCATATGGGTGCTCAGATGTTACTATTTTTGGGCTGAAAGAATGTTCTCATGGTAAAAGTAAATGAAGACTTTAACAATAACTAATTTTGGTAAATTCTACTGTCCAGTCAATAATTAATGGGTACCGGTCTGGTCCTTACTTGTCCCAAAAAAAAATTGTGACACGTGTATTCCAAGTTCACCACTTTCTTCTCTCTCCCTCCAATTCAATCCATGTAGCCATCCACGCAAACAACCTTCTACTAGTCCACCTTTTGTTCACCTCTTCTTTTGGAACTCAATGTTTTCTTCATCAGATGTCACAGTGAAAACTGCTTTTGGTTTCAAACTTGACATCTTCTACATCCGGCTCCACTTCATGTTTCTTGGTTTCATGCTGCTTCAATTGTTGAAGCTCTTGTTTGATACGTTCAAGCTTTTTCTGCAAAGAAGACAAGTAATGCGCCATTGGCACGTTTTCCTCCTTAGCCCTCTGCAACTTTAGCCTATCTCCTCTAGTTCAGTAGCAACTCCTTCATGCCTCAAAGACTCAACACCATTTTCATTTGTTCCACTGTGTATCTATATATGTATATATAATATATGTTACGTATGCACAAGCAGATTAGTCCAAGATTTTTTTTTTTTATTAATTTATATACACTAATATTAATTAGTTAAATAAACCGATGTGGTGTTGGGTAATGTATGTAAATATCCTAGAGCTACAAGAGTCACAAAACTTCAAATATATGAGGAATGTTGATTCACGGTGGAAGGTTGGTTGCCTATATAGGGGTTGGATTCGAGGAAGGAAGAAGGTGGTAAAAGATTTGAGATACATGTGTTATAGTTTTGTTGGGACAAGTAGGAATTGGATTGGTACCCATTAATTATTGACTAGACCAGAGCATTCACCACTATTTTTTGGGTCGAAGGGTAAATTTTACGAAGTGTTATAATTTCAATAATATCCTTAAAATATTGTTAAATCAAACAATAACTCATAAAAGACTAAACATGTGTTACATCCTTATTCAACCACATAGAATAGGTATCGACACCAAATAAAAACAAAGATAATGTAGAATCTATCAATTTTTTTTTATTTCTCATAAATTAACTATTCCAAAAATTTAACAGTAAACTTAACATATATGAATGGTTTTATATTTTTTTTAATAATTATTACCATATATGTAGGAGAAGCATGTGATCATACTCGTAGTTTATCAAGGTATATATATTCAAAACCATTAAGCGGCTTTCAAGACCTCATTACCAGCTAAACATATACATTGATGGGAATCATCTCAATTGATGCGTTTAAATAAAGCATTAACCTAGACAGATCCCAACTAATCAGACCCTTGTCTTTCTATTAATGAAGGAGAATCAATAATATATATATATATATATATATATATCAGATGTTCAAAGGCAGATGATATGATGAAGACCCTCTGTCCGTGAATGTAACAATCTATAACTATATTAAAAAAAATGTAATGTTTATATGGATCAAAATAGATCCTCTTAATTTGTCCATATCAGACTTAATGCATGTGCTTCTTCTTTTAATTTGTAAGTATTGCCGGAATTGACCATCTATATCATACAACTTGCACCTAATTTAACCATGAATTAATCCTTGGAGGCAGCTGTTTACTTGTAAAAACTAGCAGCCATAATAATGTAAGATTAAATTTAAACTGAGTTTGAGATCTTAAATAAAATAAAGGGAGATCGGATTCCACTCGGAAACCAGTGCAATTTTTTATTTTGAAGAAACTTGAAAATGATTGAAGGAGTGGGATTACAATATTCAGAGGATGGAGACCATAAGAGTCTATCCGTCAATGGGCTTGGACCTCGTGTACTTTCACTCTGAAGTCTTCATGAGGCTTATAATATGCTACAAATAATGCATTAATTTATTTAAAATAATTTTTTTAACATGCATTGATTGGAGTAGAATAGAAGAAGATTGAGTTCCTTAAACATATAGTTTCAAATTTTGTAATATTGGAAGAGTCTCTCACTCGCCAAATACTTTTTGATTTTTTTTTAAATCAAAGGTAATAATGTTCGAGCCGAGAACATTTACATCATGATAAAATTAGCTCTTTAAGATTTTTTTTCTATCTATACGACTCGAATACTACGAGACATTGTTTAAATAGAATTAAATAAGTACTACTTGAACCAACACTCGTTGATATTAGTCAAATACTTTGAGAAGACGGAAATTAAAAATCAAATTTCCTTTTTTTTTTCCTTGCACCCAAAAGAAAAATGCTCTTCCTCTTACGTGATATCACAGGGAATATTTTTAGATGATTATTTACATAATTCATGGTAGGTAATATTTAAAAATTTACAGTGTAAATATTTATTTTTATCAATTATTACAATGTAGTGTTTTTTTTATGAGTTTAATGAATACATATTATCAATGTACAAAATTTTATTACACTGTTATACGATGTGGACTTATCCTTAAAAGGGGTAAAATTTTGGATTTCTTTATTTTAGATGAAATTTAATATTTTGATGATGAATTTTAAACATAAGGAGATTTAAAATAATTTAATTAATTTAATTTATAAAAATATTAAATAGAACGTGAGAATTTAAAAATAAAAATTGAGATAGAAAATAATTAATAGAAAAATTATATTAATAGTGTATTTGATAAAACTAGCTGAAGACCGACAAGCTAAATAAAAACTGAAAAACTAGTTAAAAAGAGAAAAGTTAGTTGAAAACAAAAAATTGTTGTTTTGATTGAAAATGTTTGATAAACTAGATAAAATGATATATAAGGACATTATTAATTATTAAATATGAAGAGTGGGAGTTGTTGGATGATAAAGTTGTAATAAATTTTCAATTAATAATAGCTGAAAAAGAGGGTTCTTTTAAAAAAATTACTTTAAGTAGTTTTTCAAAAAAAAGTTAGTAACCAGCAGCAGCTAAGAAAGTTGCTAAGAAAGTTACATACAGATAGAATGATTTTATCTATTAAAATAAGCTTTCATATAATCGAAATTTCCTACCAAATACACTCTGTTTTTGAGAATAATAGACTCGATTTCCTTAAAAATTAGAGCGACCAAATTAACTAACTATTCAAAAGAGGAAAAGAATTAGAGCAATGAAAAGTGCAACTTATTTTATACAACTAACATTACTCACCATAAAACATATTTCTTCCAAACTAAATCACATAGCAAAAACCTTTCTCCAAAAAAACCAAGAACAACAGTTAACAAAAACACAAGAGGGAAAAACAAAGGCGAGATTCAAATGCAGCACTCCAAAAACCATTTCTTTTGAATAGCATTAGCAGATAACACAGGCATTAGGATTCTCTTCGATACTTGTATAATAGTAATGTGGTGGTTGTCTCATCATCATCTGATTATGATGATATGCTTCACAAACCATCATAATGTCATCCAAGTTCTTGTTTTGTTCGTTTTTCTTCACCTCTGCCTTCTTTTTCTCTTCCTTCTTAGGTTCCTTCACTTCCTTGGCAGGTCCAACAGAGATTATCTCAGTATAACAAAGCTTCCTGAGCTTGCCCACTACAACAACAGGGTCAATGTCTCCAGTTATGGTCAATTTTTGCTCCTTCATATCCATAGACACTGACTCAACCCCTGCAATTAAAAATCCATATCATTCAATTCAATCTTTCCCTGTGATTTCCTAAGCACAAAAAAACAAAAAAGCAAAGAAATTTCAGAGATTGAAATTCTTTCCATACCTGAAACGTTAGAGATTGCCTTCATGGCTTTTTTCTTAATTTTGTCATCGGATAGTTCTACCTGTAGCACTACTTTCTGTCACAGAGCAAATCAGAGGACTGTTATAACTTACAACCTCCTATATAAATGATTACTTCAATTCAAAGCATGAAAATAAAGGTTGAGATTTTTACACGAGATCTAAAAATTTGAATGTCAAAGTGCACTTGTACAAAAAATAAATAAATTAAAAACAAACATAACGATAATTTAGTTGATGATAAGTCAATGCATGGAACTGGAAACAGAGGAAAACCAAAGTGAGGAGCTTTCACAAAAATTACTAGGTGATGTACAAGATAAAACTTGAAGCGGGTACAAACAAATTCTTACGTTCATTGATGTGAAGGTAAGACAAATAGGACAGCAGGGGCAATTGTGACAGCCTACAAGAATGGCTTTGTTTTGAAGTGGTGTACTGAAGCTCAGCAGCCTCAGCTTCAAGGTATTTAAAGGGAAAAAAACAAAACTACACTGCTTGCATCTTGTGTTTAGTGGAATGGAATGCATGAATTTTTCTCGGTATTTGCTAACTAAACCACAAGCATTTGATTATTATAGCATCACATGTGTTTTAGTTAGATCTATAGAAATCAATTTGATTTTTTCACACTTTATTATTTTTTTTTTCACATATTTTATTATATTTATTACTTTTTCTATTTCTATTTATAAAGTATATTTGACTAAATTACACAGATTAATAAAGATTATTAAAATTAATTAATTTTATTGGAATTTTTTTAAATTAACATTTTAGTTTTACGGTTATTTAATATCATTAACTAGTTCTACTATTATGTGATAGATATTAAAATTAATAAGGATAAATAAAAAAATAATAATAAATATTTTTTAAAAATTATAAAATGACTTATAAAAAAATATAAATAATTTCTAAAAAAACATCTTATACAAATAAAAAGATAGGGAGTATATTTTTATTATGCTCACATATATAGTATTGATGTAAGAGTTACACCAATTATCGGTACTCGAGAATGAGGTGGTAGAAAGAAAGTAATGGTTGACGTAAATTACAGTTTTAATCAAAGCTAACTTCACATGTTACTGTGCTATGTAGGTAAGATGTTTTCAATAGATTGAGAGATAACTCAGTTTACATATATAATAAATAAATATAAGATATTATAATAAATTTTGAGAGAAGTTTTTAGCAGGTGGAATTAAACTAATAAATCAATATATCAAACCGAATCAAATAAATTGATTTAACTAGTTTGGATAATTGATTTTTCTTTGCCATCAATTTTGATCAAAACCTTCAATTCTTGAGTTTATATTTTGCAACTTGGAGACCTTACTCGGGAAACAGTTAAATTTATCTAGGGGTGTTCGCGGATTAGATTGGATTGGTTTTGAGAGAAAAATCATTCAATCCAATAATTTCAGTTTTCTTATTTATTCATCCAATCGGTTTTGATTTTTTTTCAAATTCAATCCAATCCAATCCAATTTTAATCGGTTTGGATTGGATTGGATTTCGGTTTCTCAAATAAACTAAAAAATGAAGTTATGAAAGTAAAATTATGATAAAAACATGCAATTATCTTATCCTATTCTATAACATACAAATTACTCAATAATTTCCAATCTCATTATTGAATGTTATTTGTTAAATATAGTTACACAATAATAAATTTTTTACATCATCACAGAAAGATAATATCAATAATGATAATATATCAATATGTTCATAAAACTTTGGATCGGTTTGGATTGGATTGGTTCTCATAGGCAGATCCGAAATCCAATCCAATCCAATTAAAAATTTCGATTTTTTACGGTTTGCGATTTTTTGGATCGGTTGTTGCGGTTCTAATTGGATTGGATTGGATTTGAACACCCCTACATTTACCCTCTAGGAAATAAATATGTATCACTTAAACTAATCATTTATTAATTCATGATTTTAAATCTGGTTTTATTCTAATTTTTTAATTTTAAATTTTTACAGATGTTATACCACTTAAATCAAATATGTTGGATGATAATTTAAAATGGCGTTAAAATGATATTGAATCTATATTTACAATAGTATTACCAATAATAATAGCTTTTATCTAAACGTATCTTGGAGTTTACATCCAATATATTACCAAACGCAATATGAATTATTTTATATATTGATTTTATGAATAATATACTTCTAAAACTATCTCAACATATTGGAGACACCATTAGTCTTGGACCACAAGATTGATTACCGTTACTGGAACAATGATTTCGTGACCAAAAATTTAAAACAAAACATACTGTGAGTTAATTCTGTCACTAAGCATAAGTTTACTCATATTGAAAATAAATTCTATCACTCTGCATAAGTTTTAATATTGAAACCAACAAAATTTAATCCTGTACAGCATACTACTTGGCCACACTTTATCTTCCAGTCCGAATAATTATAAAAATACCAAAACAAAAGACAAATACAATTTTTTTTTTTCGGATTAATTTTATTAATCCAACTTAATATTGAAAATCTAGATGATGACACAACTATTAGGATCCTCTTCCACACTTATGGCACGGTTATAATATGGACTGTATTGTGGTTTCATCTGATGATAATATGCATAGGTTTCGTAGAACTTGAGAGGATCAATCACATTTTGATCTTTTGTTGAATCCTTCTTGTTATCATCTTTTTTAGGTTCTGCCTTCTTTTCCTCTTTTGCTGGTCCAACAGAAACTATTTCTGCATGACAAAACTTCCTCAGCTTGGCTACTACACGTACTGGATCAATATCTCCCATTAACGTCATTTTCTTGTCTTTCATGTCCACAGAAACTGACTCAACCCCTGCAATTATATATATTACAACACACAATTTTAGCATATCACTAACTGAAACAGAATGAAAGAAAAAAGCTTTGCTTTTATTGCAGTCTTTTTCCCCTCAATTGTGAGAGACATCTAAAAGCAGAGGAGGAAAGGAATATTACAAGTTGAAATATTAATACCTGAAAGGCCAGAGACTGCCTTCATAGCTTTTTTCTTGATCCTGTCTCCATGTA
Source organism: Sesbania bispinosa (assembly GCA_026901365.1). Lineage (NCBI taxonomy): Eukaryota > Viridiplantae > Streptophyta > Magnoliopsida > Fabales > Fabaceae > Sesbania > Sesbania bispinosa. The sequence continues at coordinate 248,146 of QLOH01000600.1, read as the reverse complement.
ATTCCACCTTTAACACAACTTTCTGTTACAGAAAAATCAAATAACTATTAGGACTCAACAGCACTTTCTAATTAAGCCTAGCTACAAAATGCATTGAATTGAAATAATTAATCAAAGACATGAATATATATAGGTTGAAATTGGAGCTCCAAAAATAAAGGAGTGGTTTTAGGTGAGGGTCTATGACTGACCTTCATTGTTATCAAAGTTTATGATAATTAATGAAATTGCAGAAGGAGAAGAGGAGGGAGATTGAAGATTTTCAATTTGAAATGAAGTTGTGAAGTGAAGATATGAATGAGATTGAGCAACATCCAATTCCAATATATATATATATAGGTGGTGATGATAGAGGCGGAGCCAAGTCTAGTCAAGGCAAATAGTGTGATCGATTGATATTATTCCCTAAGTTCAACAGCAGAAATGAAGGACTTGTACTTTGATTTGATTTCCTAAACCCCTTCCTTCATGGAATGTACATCAACCAAATAATAAAAGTGTTTTATTATTTTCATTTTTTTTAACGAAAATGTGTTTTAGAGTGTGACTGCTTGTATTAATATTACTACTGTCTTTAAACGCCAAAACTGTAAGAATTTTGTACATTGAATTGAACAGTCATATTTTTTTTCCTTGACCTTCTCTGTTATTAAATTTATTTTTTTAATTTTATTCATAGTTTATATATAATTTGATATTTGGTTTTTTTTATTGAAGAAATTAAAATAGGGTCAAGTGTTTAGGAGAACCGTGGTCAACACAATGAACAAGCCAGTTTCCGGGAAGTCATGACGTTGCTTCTGCGTTTGGATCCCTAGAAATTAATGAGAGGCGCTGTTGACTTTATATTTGATGAATGATCTGAATGATGGCTTTTGAGTAGTAAAGTGGTACATTTTATTTTGTTTCCGCGTCTGCCCTCTGTTTCATGAATCACGCGCATCGCATGTCTGAGTTGTGACAATACTGTGTTTGTAACATTCTAGAGAAAACAAGAGATTTAGACATTTCATTTATATAAAAGTTGAAATTACGACAGAAAGAAGACCACTTCGCACTAATGTATCTAACTAAATCTTGTCGGAGCAATTTCATTTGGGTGTTTCCAATGGATCCCACATGTACACATCACTCATTTTTACTCTTTTCAATACAATCATCTTCAAATATTTTTATTTTTATTTTTATTTCTATAATGGAGTAACTCTCTTTGGGTGTTTGCCATACAAAAAATTATTATTTTTATTATATTTTTATTGCTTTTTGGGATGCTTTAGCAAACCATGCATGCCGATGAAGCAACTAAAGTAAATTACTTATAATGGTAAAAAGTGATTAAAGCAACTGTGGTTGGTGGGCAAGTTGCTTCCCAAACCACCATTACTGATGCTCTTGGTTGGTTATATAAACTTAGTGACCGTTTGGCACAACTTTAATTTTACATTAATAGGGAACTTTAGGAAAAAGGAGCTTTTTCGCATGTATCCCAATTCCAATCCGGTCTCTATTACTAATTTCATTGTTTCTATTTTATATTTTTTATAAACAATCTCTTCTCTGATTCTTTGTGCTCAAACTCCACCTTCGTATTGCAAGCTGTGCGGCTGCCTCGCGTCCCTTTCTGCTACCCTCGGCGCCGTCCAAAGCTCCACCGTGTCGCTGCCTCCGCGTCGTTCAGAGATCCGATGTCCTGCCACCTCTTCCGTCGTTCAGAGCTCTGTCACGTTCATTATTATCCATATGAAAAGGAAGACTTTCAGCAATGCAAGCTTCGCAAAAAAATAGTTATTAAATTAAAATTACTGATTAGTTACAGAATCAAAAGTCCAAGTGTGAATTGTGATAAAGTGAAAAGTCCTACAAACCTCAAGTACGGACGTGATATTTGAAAAGCTGGCACTTGATCATTCCCATTAGGACGCCTAGGTACGTTCTCAATCAAAATTGAAGGTCCAGATAATCATGCTGCATATATACTTGTTATGTAACATATATTAATATCGTCTTCATTATTAATATATGTTTTCTAGGAAGAAAAGAAGTTAAGCGGATCAGATGAGGAGGTTCTTCTCATTTCAAAATAAAGACAAATTATCAATTCTTAAGAATTTACAATAAAATTAAAAATCACTTTATTATAAAATTATTTATAATTTGAATCCAGATTATACATTTATCATTAGCACAACTAAGCCAACTTTATTGGCTTCTCATTGTTAATATTGTTAATTTGTTGTGCATACATTTTTAATATTTTCTTTCTATCATTATCTATCCCAGTTTATGTGTACATATTTTTTAATATTACTTTTCCATATTTTTATGGTTGGCCTGGTGCTGTACATTACACACGTATTCTTTCATTGGTGTTTGAAGAAATGAAAAATCTTTTCTCACACCCTCCTAAAAGTACGAATAATTTCATTTATATTAACGTCTAAAATTATTGGCCCTATTCAAGCTAGCTTTGTGCTAGGTGGAAACAACGCTGATAATGTAATCATTGTTCAAGAAGCTATTCATTCCATGAAGAAAAAGAAAGGTGAGAAAGGTGTGATGACTATTAAGTTGGATTTAGAGAAGGCTTATGATCGTCTTAATTGGAACTTCATTAAGGATTCTCTAATAGACATTGGTATGTCTTCTTCCCTTATTGACTTGATTTGGCATTGTATTTCCTCTGTGTCTATGAGTGTACTTTGGAGTGGTGAAGCTTTGGACCCTTTTAACCCTTCAAGGGGTGTGCATCAAGGTAATCCTATTTCCCCTTATTTATTCGTATTATGTGTTGAAAAATTTTCTCACCTGATTGATATAACTGTTAATCATAACATTTGGAAACCTTTTAAAATTTGTCGTGGAAGGCCAAAACTCTCACACTTAATGTTTGTAGATGATATTATTCTATTTGCTGAAGCTAATCTTGAGCAGGTTCAAGTTATTAAAACTTGTCTAAATCTTTTTTGCTCAAGTTCTGGCCAAAGGGTTAATAATGACAAGACAAGGATCTTCTTTTCCAAGAATATTAATCACTCTGTCAGGAGTCAGATTAGAAATGAGCTTGGTTTCCGTAGCACTGAAAATTTGGGGAAGTATTTGGGTGTTCCTATTCATCATAATAGAGAGACCAGAAGCACTTTCCGTGATATTACGGTAAAGATCAATCAAAGAATGAGCTCTTGGAAGATTAATTCTCTTTCTTTGGCGGGTCAAATAACTCTTACAATGTCAGTTTTAGCTTATCTCCCCTCTTATATTATGTAGACTTCTTTTCTTCCCATAAGTGTTTGTAAAGATATTGACAAAAGGAGTCGCTAGTTTGTTTGGGGTGATTCTCCTAATCGCCATCGGGTGCATCTTGTTAATTAGGATACCTTATGCCAACCAAAGGAATCTGGAGGCTTAAATATAAAAAAATTAGCAGACATCAATAAATCTTTCATGATGAAACTTGGGTGGAAAAATACAGATGATTTGTGGGTTAAAGTGCTTAGAAGCAAGTATGCTTGTGGTGGGGACCTTATCCCTACGATAAAACGTCGTCCTAATGACTCCAATTTGTGGAGGGGTATCTGCAAGAGTTGGCCGGACCTCAGGAGTAATATTAAAATTAAGGTTGGGAATAGTACGAATGTCAAATTTTGGACTGATCTTTGGTTTCCTAATGTTGATAAACTTCTCACTCCAATGTCCTAATTCGGATGAACCCGTGGATTTGAGTGCTACACTTGCTGATTTTCTCCTTTCTAGTGGTCAATGGAATAGTGAGAACCTTCAGAAATATTTCACTCAGGATTTCGTAGATGAAATCATCAATTCATTCAATGTAACTCATGGGGAGCGTGACTCCATTCACTGGTCGCCCTCTTCAGATGGTTATTTCACTATCAGATCAGCTATTAATATTCTTCAACACACCAGTGTATCTCCTCACGTAAGGTTTTTCAAATTAATTTGGTCCTAGGCAGGACCCCAAAGAATCAGGGCTTTTCTTTGGCTACTGGATAGTAATGCTCTTCTTTCGAATTCAAACCAATTTAGAAGACATCTTGCGCAGAGTGCCTTATGTTCCATTTGCTATCAAACCGATGAATCAATCCTCTAGGTTGTTCGTGGTTGTGCTTGGGCAAGGAATGTTTGGCTCCATTTTCTTCCTCGGCAAATATACAGGGAGTTTTTCACACTTAATTTAACTGATTGAATTCTCTTTAATCTGTCTTCTAGATAGAAATCTTCTTCAAATAAGGATTGGACCTCACTTTCCCTTTTGTTGCTGCAAGTGTGTGGTTTTCTAGGAACGCGTTTCTGTTTGATAACTCATCCTTAGATAGCATGGTGACTATTTCTGTCGTTCATCATTAGATTGAAGAAGCTCACTACGCCTTCAGAAGTGCGAACCAACAGTTGCGATCTGATACCTCTCCTCCTCATTGGATTTGATGGATTCCCCCTGAACCATATTAGATCAAGATAAATTGAGATGGATCTTTCATTCCTAATTCTAACCAGGCTGGGTGTGGTGGACTATTTAGAAACATCACTGCCAGTTTTTGTTTACCTTTTCTAGAAGGATTATTGCATCCTCGGTTCTCGAAGCAGAGTTTTTGGGCATCCTAACTAGCCTCCAATTTGCTTGGAATAAAGGATTTCGAAAAATTTTGCTCAAAGAGGATTCTCAATCAGCCATCCAAGTCATTAGTAGTTCCTGCAGAGATACCCATACTTTGGCACATTAACTTCGCCAAATTCACAATCTGTTGCGACGAAATTGGATTGTTCACATCCACAATATTTTAAGGGAAGCAAACCAACCTGCTGATAAGCTTGCTTCCTATGGTCTTCATATTTTTGACGAAATTTGTATTTTTTTCTAAAATTCCAACATTTTTAAGTTTGTATTTGGATGCTGATACTCGGGGAACTTAGTTTCCTAGAGGTTTTTAGTTTTTTGTTTTGTTCCAAGGCTTAGCCTCCCTATGTCACAAAAAAAAAAAAAGATTTGAATGCTAAATAGTGTCAGTCAGATGGTGATATGAAAAGGCAAGTCATTAATTTCTTTCACGACTTTTAATTTTAGTGTTATCCTAGCTAACACTAAATTGTGTTGTTAATCCAACATTTTCTTATAATAAAAATTTTGAATATTTATAAAAAAATTAAGAAAAATAAAATTCCATTTTATTAAATATTTAACTAAAAAGTCCAAAAACATCAAACAAATGTAGAAATGTCAAAAAAATCTTTTGCTCATGGGTACCTATCCCATCCTACTTGAACTTGTATATAATTTTAGTAAATAATATATTGTTTAGTTCTTAATTTTCTTAGTTTCTTAAGATCCTTGATTTTTATTTGTATATGTATTAAATCTTGTAAGAAAATGGATATAAAGAATGGTACAATTTCGCCTTCAATAGTTTGAACATATATGGGGAAGATCCATAGAAACCATTAAAGAAGATTAGCCAAATGGAAGGATAGTCCAATTGTTATGAGTATAAGGCGATCCAGGAAAATTACAAAGTAAACCATTAAGAATGACTTAGATATAAATGACTATATGTACATATAATATATGGCAAAAACTTATATCAAATTTTGTAAAATTTTAAAAATAATAAAAATATCATGAAATAAAAATGAACTGATGTAATGAAATGGGAAAAAAAAAGGATAAGGTACCTACTTTCAATCTCATTGAGGATGCAAGCAAGTCTAGAAATAGGTTTGGGTTTGGGGAATTAGAGTCGGGGATAAGTAGGCAAAATCCACCCTTACCTTACTTTAGTGTCTATTTATACAAATAAAAAATTCATTAAAAAATACATTAATAAATATATACTCTTAGTGTAAAAAAATTTATACGGACATTCAATGAAATGTTACATTATTTAATAAATATGACACTTCATATATTATTAAATTCAATAAATAATATGATAGCTCATAATTGAATTTATGTGTAAAACTTTTTTTATATTGAGCATGTATATTCATTAAACTTGAAAGATATTATCTGATTCTTCATAATAAAATCTGAAAAACATCACATGTGGGTGGATATTCCCGAGCATAAACACATTCTTCCAAAACAAATTACCTAAATATGCTCTTTTGTTCTTTGACACCAATCAATACCATTCCAGAGTCGGAGATGACCGATCCAATGCCATGGACGGCAAGACTATCAATTGATAAAGTGATTTAACGCAACACAGGAAAGTGCAATAACAACATATGAAGAGAAACAAAAGACCACACTTGGCCAGACAACTGAGAAAGAAACAAAATAGAATGGAAAGGATAGGGGACTTGGATCCTCACATTGTGAAATGGATATGGGCCCATCAAAATTTAAGTGGGCCCGGCATAAAATATCTTAAAGATATCATGTGGCCTATCTTTTGGTGTCTCTGATCACCTCACGAGGTAGGGAGCATTGTGGGCCCAAAGCTTCATCCCCAATCCACCTTTTATTGACACGTTACTAACCACTTAATTGCCACTTCCCTTGTCGTTTTTATTCAACTAATGAGGACTAACCGACTCTCTTTTACTGTCGTTGACACATATTCCTGAAAAAAGAAAAATGGCGAGAGATTAGAGATGAAATTATAATCGTATCAAAATATCTATACTTAATTTGTCACTGTAAATATGATAATATCTTAATTTATCTCATTTTGTCTTCCCATTCAAATTAAATTTGTTAGCTTTAGTCGATTCACATCACATGAACACTATCACTTACCGGAAATGAGTTAGGCCCCAATTATGCTTTTCGATTTGGAGATATTTTGTTCAAAACCTAAAAAAGATAGTGGGTGTAATTGAGTATAGTATATTGACTTAAAAACAAAATGTTTAATTCTTTTTAGAAATGATATTTTTCATATGTGTGATTTTTCATCTTAACGAGTTTATTTATTTCCTGGAAATTCTAATTTGTCCATGCAAGATGGCATAAAATCTCATGGATTTCATTAAAAAATGAATTGTTGGAATTAATAGCAATGTTTATCTCAAAATATTGTTTTACTTAGAGCAAAAAAGTAAAAAAAGAATATCATTAAGAGACCAACTAACTCCCAGGATAAGAACAAGTGTAAAGTGAGTTACCTAATTAAAATGCAACGTTGGACTCTATAAAACAAAACAAATCAAATCAAATTTCCAAAAACTAAAGCAGGAATCTGGCAGTTTTTCCATGATCCAGTGCCTCCTTCCTTGTATAGAAAAAAATGAAAAATCAGTGACATTAGATATAGAAATATTAGGAGGAAGAATCCCAGGCTTAATTACAACGCTAACCTTAGAAAACAGAAATTCTGAAAGGAGTTCACATATTTGATTTGCTCTATGTTGTCGTGGCAAACAAGTATTGGCGGTTGTAATTTACGAAACAAACAAAATCCTATAAGTACTTGAGGTTCAGCTGTTGTAAGAGCCGCATTTTTTCTTTTCTCTTCTTTTTTCTCTCTATAGAGGAAGAGAAAGAGAAAAGCTTAAACCCACGAAAATGGTGTCAAAAAACCCGAACCCTTCAGAGGCTCTGTACTTGGATCCCAATGGCATGGCTCTGGCTGGCCTAGTTCCCTTCACTGATTCTATGGAGGACCCAACCAAGAAGACCCGCAAGCCATACACTATCACCAAGTCTAGGGAAAGCTGGACTGAACCCGAGCATGACAAGTTCCTTGAAGCTCTTCAACTGTAAGCAAAACAGAGACTTGTTATTTTCATTTTGTTGTCAGAATGTAGTGTGTCAATTTTGATTTTCAATTGAGACATAGGTTTTAGTGGTATAATATAATACCCTATGTGTGTGTCACTGTTCAGTCATGGTTTCAGGTAGCTGCTTGTCAAGGTCTCAGACTTTGCCTTGGTATTTCAGATGGGTTTGGTGTGGGAGGAATAGAAGATGTTGGGAATGGTGAATGGACAGTGGATAGAGATTTCTTCACATTCCACTGTGTAATTAGCTGTATTGCTGGATTCTATACCTGATTTTCATTTTTCTGTGTTATATGAGATACTCTGTAAGAGAGACTGAGAGAGAATCATAAAGAAATAAGCCAGTAGCTTATTCTTTTTAAAATATTTTCATTAGACTCTGAAATTGACATATTGATTTCTTCATGGTGTGAAAATGTCACTTTTCCCTTAAACCATGTCTGGCGTACAAGCCACTTTGAAGGAACTGAATTTTGATATATTAACTAGCAAGTTTTTTGTGTATTAGATGAGTATTTTTAAATTAAGTTGAAATATAAACTATTAGATTAAAAGAGAACAAATCTTTATAATAGAAAATAAGTGTAAAATTATAAAAGTGATATGAATAATTTATTCATCTAGAATTTAGAAAATGTATATTAAAAGAGAAAATTTAAAATTATAAGATATACATAATTTATTTAAAAGAATTTGAATTTGAATATTTAAAAGAAGAGAAGTTATGGATGAATGTTGTCATTATTGAAGGGTGAGTAGAGTAAGAACTTTTAAATCATTCTCAAAAGAGTATACTCTAGTTTCCTATATAAGGGTGGATTGCACAAGTGACAGAGCAAGGTTGGATTGTCAATGAGTCCAATAGAGAGAATGTGAAGCTTTATACTAAAGTTACACTTAAACTTAGTTAGTTTAACTTGTAAATTCTATTCCATTTACAATGGAATCCTCTCATTACTTACATTACAGTAAGGGTTGTGGGTTGTATTTGTAGATGTCTCTTATAGTAAATTTATGTGGTTACGTCAAAAGAATACGTTGTTTTTGTTATTAAAGAAGAAGATTTTGTTAAAATGGAAAGATAGAAACTACATCTTGGGGGAGGTTAAGATTCCTCCTAAATGGAAAAAAAAATAATGAGAAAAAACAGACAGCAGTGGCTGGGAAAATGCAGCTGAGATGGTCCCATCTCTTTGTGTTCCAATAATAAATTTCCCTTGAAACTACCATGAGCAAGGCACCTAAGAGAAGGCAAAAATACAAACTTGTAAAGGCAAAGTGATACAATCATTCTTCTCAAACCAAATACACTGGAAAAGTACTCTATTGTGTACATTGGAATTTTGATAATAACTCAAGAATGCATTGTAACCATTGCATTTCTATGTTGGAGAGCTTCATTTGAGGATTAAGCTTAATTTTCTATTCCGGAATGAATTTTACCATTTCAAATTTAAGCTAATTGTTTGTTTTCCCCTTTCCTGGTCTTGGTGTCACAATTTTGCATTACCTCATATTGTTTTGTTCCTTTCATTCTGTATCCAGGTTTGACCGTGACTGGAAAAAGATTGAAGCATTTGTTGGATCAAAAACAGTTATCCAGGTAATTTCAAATGCAATCTGGGACTGGAAATTTACATAAGCTGTTATTTCTAGGTCCCATTGGCCATAAATGTTCTGGATTAAATTAGTTTTCTTATAATTTTTGGATTGTGTTCAATTGCTTAAGAATTTCATCACTTGCAAACAAAACTATAGGGTGTTGAAAATGAAATGCCAATAAAAAAAGAAAGAAAAGATATTTTCCTTTCTCTCTGCACCTTCATTGCTAATAGGAGTGGATTTGTTAACTTAAACCCTCAGTCTATGAAACTTTGCTTTTTCTTTGGTGAGACAAAATTGTGAAACCTAATAAGTAATAACCATACCAACCTTCTCTTTGTTTGAGGAAAAGTTCCTATATCATCCATTTAATATTCATTTGAGCTATTATGTGAGTTTGGTGTGCTTACTACTCAAGGAGAAAACTGTGCTAAAACTTTTCAGTATAGAAATTTGTGGAAAAAGAAATCACTTGTGTTGATATTTTCCATCAAGCTTTCAGCTTTTAAAATGTGAACAAAGCACAGCTTACATGCCTCATGCTGAAATTCAATTTAGTTTAGAAAAATGGAAATGACAAGGATCAAACTCATAAGCATTTAGTCATAAATGTTTTTATACAATGTCAAAGAACCAACTATTCTAAAAGCTTAATCTGTTAGATGTAGGCTTGGGAATGGTTTTGCTGTCAACAAGAATAATGCAAATTTCCTTAAATGGGATACCATAATTGACCAACTTGAAAAGCAGAAATTTTTTTATGTTGTTAACAGAAAGAAAAAAAAAATTATTGGGAATGTGTTGGAATATCTTTTAAATGTTCATTGGGATTTCTATTCTTTTTCATGTCTCAATGTTAAATGGATACCTCAAATACCAATAAGGACTGAAAAATGACTACTGATTTTGTAGATACGTAGCCATGCACAGAAATACTTTCTAAAAGTTCAGAAGAGTGGGACAAGTGAACATCTTCCTCCACCCAGACCAAAACGAAAAGCTGCTCATCCATATCCTCAGAAAGCATCCAAAAATGGTTACAATCTTCACCATATTTTTTTACAACATAATTTAGTTCTGTTGTATCTAATATTTGTAAGTGATGTTTGGCAGCTCCAGCACTCTCACAAGTATCGGGATCCTTTCAATCTTCATCTGCTTTGCTTGAACCTGGATATATCCTAAAGCATGATTCTTCATCAATGCTTAAAACTCCTATTATTAACACTGCAGTGTCTTCCTGGTCAAACAACACTTTGCAGAAAACAGCCAATTTATTGCAAGGTACCAAAGGCCACAACTTTTATGTACTTCAAAATTTAGATTATATCATACTGGGATATAGTTTATGGAACTTATTTGCACAATTTGATGATGATTCCAACTAGTTTATTGTGTTTACGTGTGATTTAGGACAAAAGGTGAATAATTGTTGCAGTAGCAGTGAAAGCACTCCTAGACCACAGCTGGTTCGTGAATCTAATGGTCAAAGGAATAATAACCATCCACTGAGAGGCAAGGATTTAATGATTTATTTTCCTAATTTCATTGTTACATCACTTGTAATGTGAGCATGACTAGGTTATGAAGTGTTGTTATAAGCATAACCTGTGTGTATGTGCTGTATATATTTCAGCATCTATGCTGTTGCTTCATTCCAGTTTAATAACCTAGAAAAGAACTGTGTGGACTCCAAAGTAAGTTTGGAGTCTATTCATTTCCAATCACCTTCCTGGACATGAATCTTGATTATCATTGTCTGAGTTGCCAAAATATACATTCGAACAGTGCTTTAAACTGCTGAATAAGTTAGAAGTTTTAGCTTTTATCTGAATTTAGAGGCACTCTAAAAATAATGCTGATTAAATTTCCATATTTCTGATATTTACTCAATGGTACCTTTGATTTATTAAATTTGATGCAATTTGGTATCTGGAACATATTTGTCATTTTAATGTTTACTCATCATGTGGTTGTATTTTTTGATGTTCTGTGACTCATTTCATCTAATGATAATACTAGAAAGCTGTCTTAGCCTCATTAGGAGTTTTACAAACTCCCACAGACCCACTTTGATACACAGACATCTGTTTGAAAATTTATGTGCACAAATTCCTTGGAAATTTTCTTTTCAATAAAGTTTTTGGCATATGATATTGATAGCTTTTTATGTTTTCAAATGTCAAATCAATGTTTTTTTTAATATTTTAATGCAGTTCTTCCGGATTTTACTCAAGTATACCGCTTCATTGGCAGTGTATTTGACCCAAATGTAACTGGACATCTCCAGGAACTAAAAAGGATGGACCCTATAGATGTTGAGACGGTACGTGTATGTGTGTGGTTTCTTTTCACCAATGAATCTTTGCTAATCTACTCAGCTATTTGTTTTGTAATTACTTTTCTCAGTCCGATTATTTTCTCATTTGCTTCCATCTATTAATTGCTACTCCTTAAATGGAGATAAAATATTGAAGCTTTATTTCTAGCTTTGAACACCTGGCTGTTTTGATGTGTGCCAACTAGTACAACTGTATAAGTGAGTTTAAGTTTTTAGACATTTATTCTCTTGTGATGTTGAATATATTTAGGTGCTACTGTTGATGAGAAACCTGTCTATCAATTTAAGAAGCCCAGATTTTGAGGATCATGTAAGTATTCATGTCACTGATCTTTGTATTACTGTAAATATATACTAATGAGTGCACCTTATTTCCTGCTTGAACCTGAGGCAACATCTGAGTTTTTTTCCCTAAATACTTTTTTTAGGATCCTTAGCTTGAGGAGCTACTGTTTGAAAACTGTCCATGTCACACCATGCTCCTACAAAAGCATCATATATGGATTGGAATTTTCATATTCATAGAAACTTAATTTACTAAATATCTATGCTTGTTGTGTAATTCATACAGAGAAGGCTGCTTGCATCATATGAAGTGGAACCTGAGACAGATAACTATATCTGTATGGATCGACCCATGCATGATGAGCAGTTGAAGAGTACTACTTAGATGGGGTGGATGTAGAAAATAGCTTTGTTTGTCAACTAATGTATGCAGGCAGGGATTGGATTTTGCATGATGAGGTAAGATATTGGCAAGGGAACAAGCTGGGTTTGCAGCAAAAGCCTTATATGATCTTACTCTAATTAGTAATTGCCGTTGCTCATCTTCTCAGCTAAGCAAGGCTTTTGATTCCCTTAATTCAATTTGGTCATGTATATATTAATTAACGTATTATATAAAATAATAATGCGGGAATGTATAGATTACTTAATTTTGTGTAGAGAACCTGATATATTAATTAGCCGAACGATTAATATCTGGAAAGCAAGGCAGTTCCCTGCAAGACACTTCTTAACATTGTACAGTATAAATTTTTGAGCGTTGGGGATATGAACATGCAATAAGAACCATATGTCAAGTATCATGCGGTATACACACGTGGGATTGGGTAGTTATGTTTAACCTCTGTCCTTAGATACATCAAAGCATTCTCAATGAAGTCGGTCTTGCATTCCTCACAAATTGAATTTGTACGAGAAAAGAGAAAAGACACTCAGCATCTCCCCCGATTGAGCTCTTCACTTGTGAATTAGGTTAATAGATAGGTTATTTGTCTATAATTTGTATCCTGCCAGAACGTTATTCCTTTTAAGGTGTAGGTCAATTTGGTGATACAACCAAATTGATATCCTATTAGGCGTAGTTTGTCATGGACTAGCCTAGCTAGCTAATAAAAAGGGGAAACAACCAAGTTGATAGTGCCACTCGAAGATCTCTGACTCTTAACCATAATAAATCACAATTATATAAAAGAAAAATTTTCAGTTTTCCACTAATATGTACTTCCTCTTCTAAAATCATAATTCATGACATTATATACGTTACTTGTTTTACTTAAAAAAAATTAATAGTAGATGGAAACTGAGAAAATAAGAACAGTTTTATCAGAGGACATACCAATGGAATAGCAAACATTTTCTCTGCAATAAGGTTCCAAGATATCATCTGTCTGACATAGAAAAATCACTGTATTAATCCTGTACAATATCTTCTGTCCACTGTTAGCCTTCACTGTGTCATAGTATTTCAGGTTATGAAATTTCCATGTATCTAATCTACTAACTAAAAAAGATTTTGACGGTATTTACAGTTTTACACCTCACGATGAAACCAGAAACCTCTTTTTACAATTTTTCATACCAATATTCCATATCTCCACCTCAACTGCTGCTGATCGTGGTTGAAAGTCTGTTACTAGAAACCTCCCACATAAGGATGCCAGTGTCAACTAGTGCTTGAATGATGTTGCTATCACCATGAAAATCTAACCATGCAAACAATAAAACGAGTAACTATAATACCGTTTAAATTTCAGTTCTAAATGACTCGTGCAAACATTATACAAGTGATTTCTTACCTGTATTTGGCCTTTTGAAACCCATAACTTGGTTGTTGATATTCTAAACAACCCTGCATTGAGTTTAGGCTCTGTATGCAAGAAGCCATCTGAAGTGCAGGCAAGTGTGGCGGCACTCCACTTGGTGATACACATGCTGAGCCAAGATGAAGTTTGCTGGGATTTATGAACTGCTGGAATGTTGACTGACTAACTTCATGATCAAACCTCCTCAGCTCATCATGAGAAAGAGGGAAAGGTTGAGAAATTGTGTTGCATGGGAAAGAGTGGGAAAAGAAAGAAAATGTGGCTGAATCAATGGAATTCTTTTGAAAACTATTATGATTTTGTTGATCCCTTCCTGGAATCAACTGATTGCAACAGAACTGTATGTAAGATTGCTGTGCATGAATAGGGTGGCAAAGGTTATCCAATCCAGCTCCATGGTGCGCTATAGGATCATCCGGATGTGGTACAGGAGAACTTTCATCATCCAGTATAGATTCTATTAGCTTCTCAATCATATCATGAGGTGAGCTTGGACTAGACATATCAGATTTATTTGGATTACTTTCCGGACTAGACATGAAACTATCAACCACAGCCGAATTTTCCACCTCAGGCATCAAGAATGGTTCATCAAATGTAATTAAACTGTCTTCATCAGGCAAACAAAGTTCAGGGCTAGAATTTGATTTTCCATCTAAGCTGTTGCAGACAGAATTTAATTCCAACTCTTGTTGAACTTGGGAATCAGGGCTGGATGGATTTTGCCTCATGCTAAGTGAAATGGCTTGCTTGACATCTTGTGAAGACTCACAATGGATCATAGCAGATTCACACTTATCAACCATTGAAATGAATTGTTTTTCCTCTTCTACAGGAGGAGAGATATAAGCCTCTGATAGATCACTTGTTGCAATTTTTCCAGGAGAATCATGGACACGAACTGATGTATTACTTACTTGAGACTCCATGATACCTTGTTCATGTACCACTTCACCATACTTATTGAGATTTCCACAATTCTCTTGGTTTAAGAAGCTTGTTAGCCTGCTTTTCTTTAGGGATTCCATAACATGGCCAGTTCCTTCAGGATGTCCCTCATTCAAGTCTGAATATTCTTCAGACTCCAGAAGGTGCATACCATTATCCAACATTGGAAGAAGATACCAAGATGTATCTATATGGTTTACAGACATCTTCCATGGATTTCTTGTCTCTGGCAGGGTCAATGGTTGAACGGCATTTCCTCTTACAGCTCCTTCCATCAGACCTGGTTTCCATGAATAATCTACTTGCTTATTGATTACATTTGAAGTAAACTGCAAGGTATTCGAGTTTCTTGTTGCTGGTGTAATCAGAAATTCCTCTGAAGAGTCCTTGGAATCAATGTTTTGGGTACACTTGTCCTCCTTGGCCACTTTAACAGTATCTGCACATGACTTCTCTTCATATAATGTTGAATACTTGAATTTATACCTTGCATTTTTTTTAACAATGTTTAGTGCTTTCTTTCTTATCAACTCATAGAAGCTGAGCAAGAATTGGCTACTCATATCGATAATAGGAAATTGATATAATAACCTTACGGATGACAAGTTAAAGACCTAAGAAGACAATGAAGAATCACATAAGAAGAGATTTGACCTTTTCTCCATCTTTCTGGTTCTTCTTCCTCTTGATTTGAACACTCAGAAGATCCAGATGTGTCACTGTTAAGCAAGCCATTGCTGTCTCCAATTAAAGGAGGTAGAGCCTGAAAGAACAGGATATTATTGACCCCTTTACTTTATCAAAATCGTATTTGTAAGATAGTCAGTTCTTTAAGTTTTCTCAAGGAAGCTCAAATCAGACCTTGTAACGACATGGAGGCCGATATGGTTCATTACTCCTGTGCAGTAGATGATTAACATTATCCGGAACCTTCAGAGGAAAATTTTGAGGCATACTTTTCTGACATCTAGAATCTGTGTCAAAGCATAAAAATTTTTGTCAAACAACCACGATACCCAATGATAATCCATAATGCATATTAATGACAAGAAGATTATCAAAAGCAAACAGATAGAGGGTCCTTCGGTACGTAGAAGAAGAAAACCACACATTACACACCTGGAACACAAGAAGGTTGCGAAAGAAGGCCAGGTAAAGGTGAATCTTGCAACACACTGTTCAAGAAACAGGCACAAATTAAGCAACCAACACAAAGCATCAGAATAATACGCAATCTTATAAAAAAAACTCAAAAATGTAGAAGAGGTATTGTTAGTTTGTTACCATGAAATTGAGAGTTCAACCTCCTTGGGTAATTTTACTGTGCTATCTGCTTTGGCTAAAGAGAGAAGAAAATCTCTTGAATAAGAAAGTTTTGAGCGCCTGCAATACCAAATCAAAAGGATCTTCATTAACATTGAGACTAAACCAGGCTAAATGCGTTACTTAGTCTCCAAGAAAAAAATTAGCAGAAGCACCAAGTCAAAGTTGTCATCATAAGTTGCATAACTGACTCTGGACTCTTCGCCAAACAAATAAAGATTCATCGGAATAATAAAGAAGAAGCTACTAGTTAATAAAACAGCTTGTTTGTAAGGATCAAGAAAGTGATAGTATAATAATAAGAAATCAATGTTTACTTGTTAGGATCTTGGATATCAACATTGGGAGGAGACGGTGTCAAGAATGTCACAACTCCATTTTCCTGCCCCATTTTCTCGGGAAAATCCTCGGTCAATGAGTATTGACTCTTCAAAATCTTTCCAAGAGGCTAGTGTTCTTGAAGCAGTAAAACTTGGACCACAGCTTGCAAGAATGCTGTTAATGTATCAAGAAGAAGTTCCTAAACCTAAAGATCGAGATCTCGTATGAGAGTGTGTATTATCTGTGATTTTTGCCAAAAAGAAAAATAACGACGATAATAGCAATAATGACAAGAACAGGAATGGCGGGAACAGCATGAGGAGGCGGAGGTGGTGGTGGTGGTGGCGGCGGTGAAAGAGGTAGCAAACGAAACATTTTCCTTTAGAGGAGAACTGTAATAGAAGAAAAAAAGAAAAGGCTTGCAGAAGAAGTAACAGAGGAGGGAGCGAGAATGAAGAGAGAGTAGAGTGAGGCTTTGATGGCTATTCCATCTATTTCAATTTATAGAAATTGACTGCAATGCGACGCGTTTTACTCTCACTACTAGTCTAGTAGTGTAGACTGGTCTAGTGACTCTAGTCACTAC
Organism: Sesbania bispinosa; assembly: GCA_026901365.1. Classification (NCBI taxonomy): domain Eukaryota; kingdom Viridiplantae; phylum Streptophyta; class Magnoliopsida; order Fabales; family Fabaceae; genus Sesbania; species Sesbania bispinosa. Next base: position 231,183 of record QLOH01000600.1, on the reverse strand, counting down.
TCGCTCTCGTATTTAGCAGGGTAGAGAATAAAAATAGGGTCGCAATTGGTTACCCTTCCGTGAGAGGGGTTTTGGTACTTTCTTGTTAATTTTTTTTATTGAATGGAGGTATAAAGGCTAAAACTACATAAAAACAAGTCGTGTAATCCGTCATAAATTATTTCGAAGACATAAAGTAGATTTTAAATGAGACACATGTGTATTACAAATAAGAATGTGAAAAATGGGGGAATACAATAAAAAATACAAGATAATGGTTATCGGGGTCAAAAAAAGTCTTTTAAAAAATTAAAAATACAAATTCTAATAGTTAAATATTGCCCCATAATTATAAAAATACTAAAATCATTTAAGAAAGTTGAGAGAAATTAATTAAATAATCAAAGAAGGTACCAAAACCTTCTCTCTTTAGAGGGTACAATAGAATTTCCCATAAAAATACCTCGTCTAAACAATAAATAAAACAAGTAATAATCAAATAGTAGTACTATTTAACGAAAGATTATTGACCAGAGTTAAATGAAAGAATTGAGTTTTATTTTGAATTTTATGTTTGTTTTGATGGCTTATTTCTTCATTAAAAATATTTAGTTTATTAAAGATTTTACTATAAAAATGTTTAATTTATTAATATTTATTTATCTTAATTATATAAAAGTTATCTTTTTTTTTAAATCACCGGTATTCCCTAGTATCAGGGCAATTCGGATCGAAGTTTAGTCACAGTTAAAACCTTATCCTTTGCTAATGATGTATTTAATGGAGATCGAACACGAGAATTTTTCCCACAATCTTAGCATGGATTAACAATTGAGCCACAACTCTTTGATTTAAAAGTTATATATTTAAAAAATAGTTTGATATTTCTAATATTTTTTTGGTATTACTACCACTCACATTATTATTAATCATGGAGTTCAATTTTAATTTAAAAATTTATATTATTGGTCTTCATCATCACGTGTCAGTCAAAGAAAATGTGACTTTATTTATTAAAATAAAAATTACAAAACTAAATACGAAAATATAATTAGTTCTTAGAAACTAATAAAAATCAAAAGTTATTAATAAGAATTATAGCTTTTTTTTACATAAAATACACGATATATCATTTATTGAAACAATACTTGTGAGATTTATTTTTGGCACTGTGTATCATAGGTTTAGTTACTACAGTACCTTCTCCTTTATTAGAGACATCTATATATATAGATGTAAACTAGTAGGTTACCCGTGCTTTCGTACAGGTAAATTGATGGTATGATTAATGTTGCCTGTGCTTCGCACGGGATAAAATATTAGTCATCATAAATACTTATATATTAAGAGAATATGTTTTAATATAATAATAAAAAAATAATATATGAGAAAAAAAGAAAAAAAAAATAGAAAGAGCAAGATTGTCCCGTGGTTCATTAAAAAATTACTTTTATAATAAAACAAATTATAGAAACGAATAATTATTGAAAATAATTTAATATAATAAAAAAAAGAAAATAAAAGTGCGATAGAAATAAAAGGAAATGACAAAGCAAGACTCTCCCGTGGAGGATACCTGTTATTCATTGCATAAAAAATCATTACTAAATTAAGAATAAAAAACCAAAAAAATAAAAAGAAACGGAAGTTTGAAAACACGACACATGTACTGTTGGAACAATTTTAATATAGAGTAAATAGAATATAATAGATAAAATGATAGGAACGGTAGTGTCTCCCGTGGAGAATACCCGCAATTCATAAAAAGATTATTTCATAATAAAACATATTAATAAAAACAAATAATGAGAGAAAATATTTTAATATCATAATAAAAAAATGAAAGTGTGAGGATTACGACTGCCTCCCGTGGATGATACCTGTGATTCATAAAAAAATCACTTCACTAACGTGAGAATGAAGAATAATGATATTATAAGTGAATGATTAATTGAAACACAAACAAAAAGAAGAAAATACACTATAATAGAAGCTAAATAAATGAAAAGAAAGTAAAAAAGGATAATACAGTTTTTGTCATCGTCCATTTCTGAGTTTTTATTACATAAAAACACACATTAGGAAATATAATAAATGTGTTGATCTACATTCAATGTAATATAATAATAAAAAAGAAAATTAATGTGTGAGAAAAAAATAAAATGGTAGGAACAGGACTGTCTCCTGTGGAGAATACCCGCAATTCATAAAAAATCTTTTATAATGAAATATATTAATAAAAACGAATAATGAGAGAAAATATTTTAATATCATAATAAAAAAAATGAAAGTGAGATAAAATATAAAAGAAAAGAGAAAATGATAGGATTAAAAATTCCTCCCGTAGAGGATACCCGTGATTAAAAAAACACTACAATAGAAGCTAAATAAATGGAGATATAATTTTGATAAAAAAATATAAAAAGAAAGTAAAAAGGATGATGTGATGTTTTTTTGAGGGAAAGAAAACGACAGGATTAAGACGGTCTCCTGTGGAGGATCACTTTACTAATGTGAGAATGAAAAAGAATGATATTATAAGTAAATGATTAATTAAAAACAAACAAAAAGAAGAAAAAACACTACAATAGAAGCTAAATAAATGAAAATATAATTTTGATAAAAAGTGAAAAGAGAGTAAAAATGATGATACAGTTTTTGTCATCGTCCATTTCTGATTTTTTTATTACATAAAATCAAATATTAGGAAATATAATAAATATGTTGATGTACATTAAATGTAATATAATCATAATAATAAGAAACATTAATGTGAGAGAAAAAATAAAATGCTAAGAACAGGAGTGTCTCCCATGGAGAACATCCGCAGTTCATAAAAAAATTTCTTCTATAATGAAACATATTAATATCAATAAATAATTAGAGAAAATATTTTATATCATAATAAAAAAGAAAATGAAAGTGAGATAAAAAAAATAAAAGAAAAAAAAATGACAGGGTTAAGACTGTCTCCCGTGGAGGATACCCGTGATTCATACAAAAAACACTACAATAGAAGCTAAATAAATGGAGATATAATTTTGATAAAAAATAAAAAGAAAGAAAAAAATATAATAAAAAAAAATTAATGTGTGAGAAAAAATAAAATGGTAGGAATAGAACTGTCTCCCGTGGAGAACACACGCAGTTCATTAAAAAATTTCTTTTATAGTGAAACATATTAATAAAAACGAATAATGAGAGAAAATATTTTAATATCATAATAAAAAAAGAAAATGGAAGTGGGATAAAAAATAAAAGAAAAAAGAAAACGACGGGATTAAGACAGCCTCCCGTGGAGGATACTCGTGATTCATAAAAAAACACTACAATACAAGCTAAATAAATGGAGACATAATTTTGATAAAAAATAAAAGGAAAGTAAAAAGGATAATAAAAAAAGAAAATTAATGTGTGAGAAAAAAATAAAATGGTAGGGACATGACTATCTCCCGTGGAGAATACCCGCAAATCATTAAAAAATTCTTTTATAATGAAACATATTAATAAAAATGAATAATGAGAGAAAATATTTTAATATCATAATAAAAAAAGAAAATGAAAGTGAGATAAAAAAATAAAAGAAAAAATAAAACAACCGGATTAATACTGCCTCCCGTGGTGGATACCCGTGATTCATAAAAAAAACACTACAATAGAAACTAAATAAATGGAGATATAATTTTGATAAAAAAATAAAAAAGAAAGTAAAAAGGATGATGTGATGTTTTTGAGAGAGAAAGAAATTGTTTGAGAAAGCAAATTGAGGGAGATATCAGCGGGAAAAAATTTCTTGAGCACTTGACACATGTTAATTGTGTAAATAGAATTAATAGTAGTAAAGTAAATAGAATAGATAGATAGATAAATAGATAATAATAATAATAATAATAATAATAATAATAATAAAAAAAGAAAACTAAAGTGTGATAAAAAAAGAAACAACATGAGGAGAACTGCTTCCCGTGTACAGAATTGTGTTTCATAAAAAAACTTTTTTAAAATGAGAATAAAAATTTTTAAAAAGATCAAGTGAGAAACGTGACACATGTATTACGGGAACATTTTTAAAATAGAAAGTAAATAGATAGATAGAATAGATAAAAGAAATAATAAGTGAAAAAATTAATAAAAAAAAAGAGAAGTTAAATATTGTAAAAGCACTTGAAATTTAATGTAAATTAATATATTTATTGTATTTTTTTAATTTATGTTTCTAAGTAATGATGGTGATAAATAAAAATAAACAATGAGAGAACTAAGTTTAAAATAATAAAAAAAAAGTGCGATATAAAAAAGAAAAGGAAAAAATAAAAAAACCAAGAACCATTAGAATCTTTTAGAAAAATTAAAAAAGAAAAGAAAAGATGAGAGAGAAGGGTAAAAAAAAAAAAAAAGAGGTAGGGAGGGAAAGAATCGAGGAAGAGAAGAATCAGGGAGAGGTGATGAAATTTTGAGCGGGAATTTTTTTTTTGAGAGAGTGACAAGTGGCGGTGATGTAAAGAGTATTAATAGTAGTAATAAATTGATGATTGATTGAATAGATAGAATATATTTCTATTTTTTGTTTTAACATATTGTAGTTATTTCTACAGTGAAAAAAAAGAGAAATGATTATATTCTAATAATAATTGTAATTTGTAATTGTAGTTATTTCTCAATACTCAACGTTAAAGTAAATGTCCATGCTTTACAATTACATCTAAAGGAACTTCACTTGACTCATTGGAATCCCATGATTTTAATATTTTATTAAGTTAAAACTACAATTAACAAATAAAATAAAATGATACACAAAAGAAAGAACAAAAATATTTCACTTCTCCCGGTTACAAACGCGGCTCATCAATCAATACTATTACATTGGAGAAGCATTGATGGGTACTGTTCATTCAGCATTTTTTTTGTACTATCTATTTTTGGTACTATTCGTGGGATTCGAATCGAATGGCAAAGACAAATTGAGGGAAGGGTTTCGCGAACTGGGGACTCATTTTTTTGTAATTTAGATTTACATCAATACTAATTTAGATAGCATTTAAAGTTTTGTGCTATCTATTATTACATTTTTTTTAGAAAAAATAAGAATTGGATTGCGCTACTTAACGAAAAAATGCCATCAGGCAATTATTTATGTTTTTGTGGATAACGCTTACATTTCAAACGCGGTCTATGTTATTTCGTGTTTTTGGATTAACGCTTAAAAATTCTCTCATTATTCGTTCATATTATTTTGTTTCAGTATAAAAGTGATATTTTATAAACCATAAGTATCCTTCACATGGACCAGTTTTGAACCTACATTTTTTTTCTTTTTTCATACCTTACTTTTTTTTATTATTATATTAAAATAATTCCTCTCATTATTTATTCATATTTATCTGTTTCGTTATATAAAAACTCACATTAAGGAATACAATAAATGTGTTGATTTACATTACTTTTAACATGATATTTCAATATATAATTTATTTTTCTATTTTATTCATTAATGTTTTCATTTATTATCTAACTCATCTATTCTATTTATCTATTTAGTCAATATTAAAATTCCTATTTATCTCACTTTTAATTTTCTATTTTTTTGTTATTATATTAATATATTTTCCATCATTGTTTGATCCCATTAAACTATTTCATTACAAATATGTTTTTTTATAAATCACGGGTATCGTTCACGGGAGACATTCTTGCTCATACTATTTTTTTTTCTTTTTTTTTTTGCACACTTTAATTTTTTGTTATTATATTAAAATAGTTTTTCTCATTATTCATTCATATCTATTCTCATTTCACTAAAGTAATTTTTTTATAAACCACATGAAACATTCCGGTTCCTGTCTTTTTTATTTTTATTTTTTATAATTATTATATTGAAACAAGTTTTCTCATTATCCATTTATGTTTATCTATTTCATTACATAAAAACTCACATAAAGAAATGCGATATGAGTTTATTTACATCAATTTTAATGTATTTTTTCAATGTATTATTTATATCTCTATTTTATTCATTAATGTTTCACTTATTATCTCTCTTATTTATTCTATTTTTCAATCTGCTTCCATCATACTATATTAAAATTATTCCCACAGTATACATGTTATTTTTTTCATCTACGTTTTCTCAAGTTTTTTATCCCCTTTTCTGTAAAGTGATATTTTAATGAACCACATTTATTCTGCACGACAGACAGTTTTGCTTTTTTTTTTCTTTTTTTTTACAAATTATTTTTTTTATTGTTTTTATATTAAAACATTTACTCTCATTATTCATTCATATTATTTTGTTTCATTATAAAAGTGATATTTTGATAAACAATGGGTATCCACTATCCTGCATGTGACGCAGTGTCCCTCCTACATTTTTTTCCCTTTTTATCACACTTTAATTTTATTTATTATTATTATTATCTTAAAATAATTTCTCTAATTATTTATTCCTATTTATTTGTTTCATTACATGAAAACTCACATTAAACAATACAATAAATGTATTGATTCACATTAAATTTAATATGATATTTTAATATATCATTTATGTCTTTATTTTATTCATTAATATTTTCATTTATTATCTCACTTATCTATTTTATTTATCTATTTTTTCTATATAAAAATTGTTCATCAATAACATGTGTCATGTTTTCTCAGTTGCGTTTCTTTAATTTTTTATTAGCAATACAGTAAAGTATTTTTTTTACGAACCATACAACTATCTTCCATGTGAGACAATCATTCTCCAGTCGTTTTCTTCTATTTTTCTTTTTATTTTTTTACATTTTCATTTTCATTTTTTATTATATTAAAATAATTATCTCTCTATTTTATTCATTAATATTTTCACTTATTATCTCTCTTATTTATTCTATCTACTCTATATTAAATTTTTTCACTCAATACATATGTCACATTTTCTCACATTCCTTATTCACATTTTCTCACATTCCTTATTTAGATTTTTTTAGGTTTTTTTATTCTCACTTCAATAAAGTGATTTTTTATGACCCCAAGTACTCTCCACGAGAAGCCGTCATGTTCCTTCAATGAACATCCATATAATGGTGGGACTAACTCTTTCAACAAAAGTTTTGTCCATACACTTTATATAGGTTTTAGGTCACTAAGATGGGATATCTCAAATACCAATATAATTTAAATTTAAATTACTTTTATGATGTCTTGATTATAATTTTTATGGACAAAATTTCAAATTAGAATTATAAAATTTATAATAATTAATTTCTTTTCTTTTACTTGAATAAAATTATTATATTTTATTTTGATTTATTATATATTTAATATAGTACGTTTAAAGGTTAAGCAAAATAAAGAGGGTACATTGAGTTATTAATGGTCATAGCAAAATTTATTTGTGCCACATCATTAATAAAAGTTTCATACACTTTATTTTGCTATGACCATTAGTAAAAGTTTATATATTATATATTTAATATACTATTACAATCCAGTAGATTTTTTTTTACTGTTCATTGAGAGGGCTTTTTTTTTTTGGCATCATTATAATTTATAGGTAGCATATACAATAGTTTCTATTTAGAGTATTTTTTTTATAAACGTGAAAACTATATTTGGTATTCATGATAATTTATAGATTAAGAGGTAGAGTAGTCTTGCTATGGGTTAGGTTGGTAGAGTTATACATCATTCCTAATATTTATTTTTATATTTTACTGTGATAGAAAAGGAAAAAAAATATAGAAAAATATTAGGTGTGAAAAAAGTGTAAATTAATTAAATGAGTTGTGACTATTAATAAAAATCAAAGCTAGATATTGTCACACGTTGGTGTTTATTTACCAAAAACCGTTTTCTCTCATGGTCAATTATATGTTGCTATATTTAGGGTGAAGTCTCGACAAGGACTTAAGATTCTTATATGTGATTATATTTTTAAATGTTATAATTTGACGAAAAATATAGTGTATAAAGAGATACTTAAAAAAATATAAATAATATGATATGGTATATTTTACATTTATAATTATTAATGTTTGAAATTTGTTGGTTTCAAACAAATTTTCTATGTTTTAATATTTTTTAATTATTTCTATATAAACAAATATAAATTTTAATATGAAAAAAAATCACTAACCATTATCATTTTCTAAAGTTTACATATTTATATTAATTAAATTAAATATATTATAGTATTCAGTAAATAATCTGTTTAAATAATAATACCATGCATTGCATGGGTGGGACACTAGTAGTTAAACAAAGCTATATATATTTTCAGTTTACATTGTGCTATATAATTATAATTATATATTAGCAACACTGTAAGGAACATGCCATACCCTATAGTAAGTAAGTACACACAAGATCCATAGACTATACACAGCAAAAAAAACCCAGAAGAGAGAGATAGAGATCAAATTGATCAAAAGGCATACATAAAAATGCAAATATATAGGAATAAAAGAATGGAGAAAAAGGGTCATGCAGGGAACGGTTATAGCAATTGTGGCTGGCTGTGCCAGAAAAATCAAGTGAGCCAGAAGCTCTGGACTTGCGCTAATTGAAGCTGTTGAAGGCGTATGAAGCATAAGCTTGGAAGGTGTTTGGAAGACAATGTTAGCAAATACATATTTTTGTCTTTTCTCAAGTGGTAATTTTTTGCCATTTCATAGTCCAAATGAAACCTTAAGTTGTGCTACAACTTTCAAAAGTTGGCATATGTATTGTATAGATTGTCGACTTGTATTCCATTAACCTTCAAAACCTGGATATCAAAATTAACATATTATTAAAGCAAATAATAGGCATCAACAACATCCATTTTAAGTGAACAATAGTAACCTGTAACAATAACCAAAACATGAAAAGATTTTTTTTACAAAAATATAATTCTGATGGACAAAATAGTGATAGACTGTTACTTGCTACTTCAATTCTGATGAACAAAAATATAATCAAAACTTGTCTTTTGCATGCACATATAAACAGATATATTATTCTAAAAATTCAATGTATGCGCAGAATTTTTTTGTACTATATATGTAATAATACATGTTTCCTCCTTTCAACTTGACCTTGTACTTGTTATCTAGCATTAATCACATTTTAAGTGTTTCAAATTGTCATATGATATTTTCGATTGGAAACCCATATTTTGTTTGCATTTAATATATATATTTGATGTCTGTACTGGATTATACTTCATCTTTATCTTAAAGCACCAACCTTGCATTAGCCGATATAATAATTGGTAAGATTGGCATGAAAAGCAAAGCAATGTCATGAGTATAGAAAGGAAAAAGAATATGGAGGGAAGCATTAATTTGTCTAATGAGTTGACAGGGTCAGGAGTATAAAGAGCTAGATCTATTTCTGTAGAATACACATATGCAAAATTGGATTGGATTGAAGTTGAAACATCCTAAGTTAAACATTCTATAGACATACAAAGCAGAAGAGGGTGGAAAAAGAAATCACAGGCTCCTCATATCAGAGCATATTACTAATTAGCCCATTAGCACATGTCAATAGCAAATCAGTGATGTTCTCAACATTATAGTTATAATAAAGAGATCCAACAAATGCAACTTGATATATCATATTCACGTGTGTCTGATCTTATTCTAATTGAAATTTGTTCACAAAAGGAAGAAAATAGTAAACAACACAATCCAACAGTGCCCTTTATTGGCTCAGGAAACTTTCAGAAGTATAAGACAGTGCCAAAAGGCATCATGCAGCTTGACAATAAAATCTGCTATTGACAGAAAGAAATTTGGAGGCCATTTCAAAACCATTTTCACTTCAACACCAAAACAGATGGAAAATTAGCAAATTAAAGAGATATACAAAGGTGAAAATATTCTTACTTTGCAATCTCCCCTGCTGAGAATCCTCTTCCTCATGCTCTCTATCTTTCATAGTTTTCTGTTCTACATTCAACATAAAGATGAACATAATACTTATTAAGTTGTGCTAAATTTTCTATTTCCAAAACAGTGAAACCAATAGAAGTTGCAATTCCTGAAGACCCATTAAGAACTTTGCAGTTAATCTCAAGCCATCCGAAAAGACCTTTGAAACTTTTTGTCCCTCCGGATTGCATTGCAGGAACTCATGCATCACATGAACTTGGGTTGACATCATCTTTATTCAATGAAGCAAGATAGGAAAAGTCATTGTTTCTCAAGCAAGTCAGCAAATAGGAAACTAAAATCATTTTAGAACAGTGGTAAAACAAATATAAAATTAAAAAGTCATTACACCAACCGCCTAACTGCTCCCTTTGCTACCCCATTAACCCACCCACACCACCTTTGCCCTACCAAGTTATTACGGAAATCTGAGAGATTTAGATCCCAAATTTCTTCATGTATTTAACAATATCTATTTGCTACCCCCTTAACCCACCCCTACCCCTTCTACCCACCCCTGATCTCACCTCCTTCCCCTCCCAAGTAAGTACGACAAATCTTAGAAATTTATTTAAAAATATCTTATCACATACCTATGACAGTGGAAGAAAGAAGAATAAGGGATGACTCAAAAGCAGTGAGATAGGCTCGGTTAGACACACGTTGTTAGTGGAGATGTAGATGTCTTTACCCGGATAGAGAGAGTCAGATTTTTTTTGAAGCAACCTCTTCCTTAAACAACTCACTGGTTTTCAAGTCAAGAAGATGACATTGTATGATGCTGAGACAGAAAAAGGGGGAGAGGAGTTTTTTTATGGGACGGGTTTGGATTGTCATAGCCAAAAAGATTTGTTTTTGGTAAAAAAGACTCGACCTTTGATACACGCATAACCAACGGCTCAAAGATACAGCAGTTTCCAGAAAAAGAGTTTCTCTGATTTGAGAAAGAGAGCTTTTAATTAGGAAAAATAATATAGCTTGTAAAGTGTGGGAATTTCTATCAAGACAGTCAGAGAGGAGGAGAAAGAATAGTAAAACAAATTGAGGTTTAGGCGGGAAAAATATTTGTCTAGGAGAGGACACGTGTACCATATGTAAACAGGATTTATAGTAAGAAATAGAAACCTTCCACTATTGCACACGTGTCAGTCTCTCCCTCTCCCTTTTTTTTCTTTTTCTTTTTTCATTTATAATCTTACTCTCTGCCACACTCACCCTCTCCCTTTTCTTCTTTTTTTTTTTCTTTTTATTTACAATCTCTCTCTCTAGAGCGTCATGTGTCTTCTTTTTTATTTTTTTATTTTCTTTTTCATTTACATTAGGTCTTAATTCATTCAATTTTTTCATCACACTTTTCTATTATTATAGGTAATATTGTTCCACACTTAATCATAATTAATACTCCTCACCTCCTTAAGAGTATATTTTTTTAATTATTTTTTAAACACACTTTATCTTATTGTCCATTTCATTAAAAACACAATATTAAAGAATGCAATAAATGTGTTCATTTACATTAAATTTAAAGTGTTTTTTTCAATATATCATTTATCTCTTAATTTTGCTACGTTTTCTCAGGTAAGTATTTTGTTTTTATTATTTTCATATCAGTAAAGTAATTTTTTTATTATCAAATCGCTGAGCATATACGGTTCATCAAGTTTTACAGACATACCCTACAGAGTACAATCATTATCCAAAATTTTATCCCTGTATTTACTATTCATTATCTGATATCTAATATGAGCATAGACCATGAAGAGAAGAGTGACAAAGCTCGATAATAAACGCAACAAAAAACGTAGATATATGAGACATTTATGAGAATTTGTCCAGCCAGGACCGTAGTGTTCCTTGATTAAGGGAAAATGCTAAACTTGGTTCCAATTTCCCCAATCCCAAGATTTATGAGATTAAAGCACTGACGTTAAATTTGATTGAGCTGCTGACATGAAAATTTAATTGAGGTGTCGCTCTCTAATTAGTGGGACAGGGAAGGGAACAGGAAAAAGGGACAACAGATTTTCGTCCCAAATAACCATGGAAAAAAGGGAGGTTTTAAATCCCAGCAACAGAACCGATGAAAATAAAGGAGGTTTTAAACCTCCGTAAAATAATCGCTCGGGGAGGTTAAAACCCTCCACAAAATAACCGCCACAATATAAATCAGGTACCGGAGGTCACTGTAAATCTTTGCAAAAAGTTTGTGGCGAACATATTTGCGGAGGTTTAAAAAACCCCGCAAATCATAATAAAAACCTCCGCAAAATAACTGTTTTTTTTAGTATAATTTCATATAACATGTCATAGAGTGAGAAAGAAATGAAAGAGAAAAAATGAGATATGTTTTATTATATGAATAATTTATCTCATAATATTTACTTTTATATATAGTGTTTATTGAATTTGGTTTGTTAAACATCATCTCAAACTTTTCAGTTTGAACATCACGTTCATCCTCATGAATTTGTCTATGGATCCTCTCTTGTGGCTTTGCCTCTCCAGTCAGTTTAGCTACAAAATAGCTAGGAAACAGCTGCGAGTTGACTACAGATTTTTTTTCGTATTTATTCCGTAGCTATTCCGTAGCTGTACTTGCTAGAGACAACTGCTTAGCTAAAGAGGATCCCGATCCCAGAAATTTCTAGATAGCCTTGTCCATTATGAAAATTAAGTAGAACTTCCACAACAAGCATAGTTCTATACTTCTATTGTCAAAGATAAAAATTCGACTCAAATAGTCAAATCTTAATAATATGATGCTATCACACCTAACAAATGTATAATAGAGGGGCAGGAAAAAGAATAAAAAAGTAAGAAAAGAGAGAAAGTCAAAAATATAAAAAGTAATATGATGGGAATAAAGGAGAAATGAAATTAAAAAAAAAAGTTAAATAAAGATCTTACCCAATCTATCTTTTGATCTAAACCGCTGTTTTCTCCATGGAAAGTGTTGTAATGGGATGGGAAAGAAAATTCAGTAAAATGAACTTTTAATAATATATCAGTTGTTAAGGCTTCAGTTATAAATATAATACAAGGTTAGTATATCTTATTAATAGTACAACATGTCTTACTTTTTGGTACTCCATCTTCTTTATTTTTATTAGTTATTCTAAAAAGATCTTTTTATTTTATTTATAAAAATTATTAAAATGTGGTATTAAATTATTAAAAAATATTAAAATAAAAATTAAGTAACATGCTCTTATATTTTTACTTTTATAAAATATTTAAAAGTAAAAAATAAAATTAAGTAGGCACGCTTAAAAAATTAAAAAATCTCACACATAGTCATTCTCATTCTCATACTCATACTTCTAAAATGTTCTTTCTTCATTGAAAGTTGTGGACGGACTAATGTTATTTCCGTTGAATGAGAATGACATTTCAGAAGTATGAGAACATTTAGCATGGCTGTATCTTTATGCATGTTTCCATGCAGAATATTAATGAAGTTCTAAAATTTTTAATAGAAATAGTTTCATCCAAAATATATTTAGAGATTAATTATTCGTACAATAATAAACATACAATAATTCATACAACACATTTTTTCTCTTTATATCTCTCCATCACACATTTTTCTCTTTTCTTTTTTTTTCTCTTTTTATCTACCTTAATTACATTGTTGTATGAATTTCATTTCTCATATATTTATATTTCCATTAAACTGTGGACGGAGTATTTCTATTAAAAAATTCCTTTACCTTACCCTCCTCACTAGCACCTGTATGGCTGTATCTTTTATGTTTCCATACAGAACTTCGTCTTGTAGCGTCGTTTTTTTTCTATATTTGCAATCCTTTTCCATTACAATTAGATTTACAGATAATTTAATATAGAATTTACAGATTGAAAATAATACTGAAGTATGGAACGGGTCAGTTTTTGTTTCATCACAAAAATATCAATAATTAAAAATATAACACAAATAAACAGATTTATAGGTAAGTAAGGGCGTTTGGGAGATATAAACAGGATTCTATTTATTGACTTTTTAATGGTAAATACAAAATCGGCGACAGACGCACAACGAAACACATTTTGACACAAAACTACAAGACCAAAGACCAAAAACAATGAAACAGAAAACTATTTAGACAAAGACTATTTAGACACAATGCATCCACCACCAAATAGACAAATTAAGAGACACAGTAAACATTAGACATTTAGTCAACTTCCTCCATCTTGCTCTCCTCAGCGCCATCCTCTTCCAGTGGTGGCATATCTTCATCTCCACCAGTCTCCTCCTCATCAATGCTGAGACCGAGCTTCAACATCCTGTGAATTCTAGCAGCAAATGTGTTGGGATCATCAAGGCTGAAACCAGAAGTCAAGAGTGCTGTCTCAAAGAGAAGCAACACAAGGTCCTTCACGGACTTATCATTCTTATCAGCTTCAGCCCTCTTCCTCAGCTCCTCCATGATACCATTGTCTGGGTTGATCTCCATCGTCTTCTTGCTAGACATGTAGCTACTCATGCTGTTATCTCTCAAGGCCTGAGCCTTCATGATCCTCTCCATGTTCGCAGTCCACCCATACTCACCAGTTACCAAACAGCATGGTGAATCCACAATCCTGTCAGAAACAACTACCTTCTCAACTCTGTCTCCCAAGATTTCCTTAATTGTCTTGCAGAGGTCCTCAAGAGACTTCTTCTTCTCCTCTTTCTTCTTTTTCTCTTCCTCGCTTTCATCATCCAACTTCAACCCTTCCTTAGTAGCAGATACCAACTTCTTTCCATCATACTCCTTCAGTTGGCCAACAGCATACTCATCAATAGCATCCACCATGAAGAGCACCTCATAGCCCTTCTTCTTGAGTCTCTCCAAGAATGGAGAGTTCTCTACAGCCTTCTTGCTCTCACCGGTGATGTAGTAAATGTCCTTCTGCCCCTCCTTCATTCTGGTAACATAATCCTTCAGGCTAGTCATCTCATCTCCACTCTTTGTAGAGTGATATCTGAGCAAATCAGCCAATTTAGCTCTGTTCTGACTATCCTCGTGGATACCCAGCTTCAAGTTCTTGGAGAAAGCGTCATAGAACTTGTTGTAGTCTTCCTTGTTCTCTGCAATCTCATTGAACATCTCAATGCACTTCTTCACTAGATTCTTCCTGATCACCTTCAAGATCTTATTCTGCTGCAGCATCTCACGAGAGATGTTGAGTGGCAAGTCATCTGAGTCAACCACACCCTTGACAAACCCAAGGTACTCAGGGATGAGCTCCTCACAGTTGTCCATAATGAACACCCTCCTCACATAAAGCTTGATGTTGTTCATCTTCTTCCTGGTGTCAAACAGATCAAACGGTGCCCTTTTGGGAACAAAGAGAATCGCTTTGAATTCAAGCTGACCCTCCACTGAGAAGTGCTTTACAGCCAAATGGTCTTCCCAGTCATTGGTGAGGCTCTTGTAGAAGGAAGCATACTCCTCCTTGGTAATCTCCTCTGGCTTGCGGAGCCAGATTGGTTTCTGCTTGTTGATGAGTTGCCACTCGTGAGAAACCTCCTTAATCTTCTTCTTCTTCTTGGAATCTTTCTCCTTCTCTTCATCAACATCCTCAACATCTCCTTCCTCCTCCTTCTTGGGTTCATCATCATCCTCATCATCGCTTATCTCTTTCTCAGTTGTCTTCTCAGTCCACAGGTAGATTGGATAGCTAATGAATTCAGAGTGTTTCTTCACAAGATCTTTAATCCTCCTCTCCTCCAAGTACTCCAACTATCACAAAGAAACCATGATAAATAAATTCAGTAAATTGCTTATAATACAAAATCAATCAATGATATGTCCAAATTGTTTCAACAAAACGAGAGGACAGGGGATTTATTATTTTGTTTACCTGGTCTTCCTTGAGGAACAAGGTAATCTTAGTTCCTCTTCCGAGTTGTTCACCATTAACATCCCTGGTAACGGTGAAGGACCCACCAGCCTGTGATTCCCAGATATATTGCTCATCGTCGTTGTGCTTGGTGGTTACAATGACCTTCTCCGCAACAAGGTATGCTGAGTAGAAACCAACACCGAATTGACCAATCATGCTAACATCAGCCCCAGCCTGTAATGCCTCCATGAATTCCTTGGTCCCAGACCTCGCAATGGTACCCAAATTGTTCACCAAATCTAAAACAAACACAAACACGCCATTTTTAAGTTTTAACATACAAAGCATAGCATATTGTACTATTAAACCGATGAAAAAATTCTATGGAACATGCGCATTACCTGCTTTGGTCATGCCAATGCCACTGTCAATGATGGAGAGTGTCTTGTTAGCCTTGTCAGGCACTAACCTAATGAAAAGCTCTGGCTGAGCATCCAGTTTACTCTTATCGGTGAGGCTCTCAAATCGAATTTTATCCAAAGCCTGTGAGTAACATACACAAATCAAAACTCAAAACCCTAACTAAGACAGAGTAAGAAAACGAAATTCACAAATAGGAAGAAGAAAGGAAGGGGAATGAGGGAGGAGAGAGCTTACATCAGAGGCATTGCTAATGAGTTCACGGAGGAAAATCTCCTTGTTGCTGTAGAAGGTGTTGATGATGAGGCTGAGGAGTTGGTTAATCTCAGCCTGGAATGCGAAGGTCTCAGCCTCGCCCATTGCAACATCCGCCATGGCAATTCACACCGAACAAGAAGAATGAGAACGTTAGAGTTGACGATCGCACAAGACTTGGGATTTATTTGAGTGAAGGGAGAAGAAGAAAGGAATTTAAATAGCAGAGGCAGAGCCATGTTTAGTTTACGCAGAGCATCTGGATTCTTCCACCATCCTCTCGATTTTTCTTAGCAATTTTCTTTTTTTTTCGGGGGTGGGTTTGGGAGCGGGAAACCGACATCGTTTTAGAAGTTGCATGAATGCAAATTTTTTTTGGTACTTCGACTACTACTCATAATTCTAAATTAAAATAAAAAATTGCATGAACGTGCTAATGGATATCATTAAAACAAAATTTAAATTATGATTATTATATTAATATTTTATAAATGTTTTGTTATTATAAAAAGGATAAAATTTAGAAATTAAAAATATCTAAAATATATTCAGTACGTCATGTATCCAAGTACAATACTAATACTGGGAAGAAAAGAATAGTGTGAAGACGATGAAGTTTACCTTTTCCCGTCAGCGAATCGCGAACTTTCTGTACAGGCTGTTCAGTCTCGAACCTTCCCCTACCGTTCAAACGTTTCTTTTGTGATTTGCCTTAATACACTATTTTTAGTGATTGAAAATTTTAATTAATTAACTTCGAAAATAAATATTCTGAGTAGTTCAAACAGAGTCGTAAGTTAACATTTTTGTGTCGTTTTTCTATAAATTGTTTTCAGACTTATTTTCACAAGTTTTATATTTTATTTTTAATACTAATAACCTTATGATGCAATTCACCTTTTGAAATAGGATAATTGTTGGTTTTAAGTATTGTGAAAATATTTCACAAGTCTTATATTTTATTTTTAATAAATACTGATAATTTTACAAAGTTAAATTGATTACTTGCTCAAGTTTTTTTTTAGTTTAAATCACATGTATTCTCTACGAAAAGCGGTTCAGAGAATATCCATACCATGATGGGGCAACAATAGATTTTTTTTTTTACTATAAGACTTGAATCTAAGACCTTACTTAAATTTCTTTTAAAATTATGTACCTTATAAAATATTTATAATATAAACACATGGAACACACAAATTTTCATCATCGAGAGTTTTAATTAACATCAAGCTTGCATGAACTGATTGATTTTAAGAATCTATTTATCATGAACATGGCTTACAATCCATGAATGATTCATTGATTTGTACCTAGTCATCCAGTGAAAATACTAGACACTCCATTCCATTGTTATGCTGAAAGCAGAATGCACAAAGCTATCATCTATACTGTCATGTTTCATGAAAAAGAATTCATTTTCTGCCTCTTATTCCCAACAACTTTTTGGTATTAAGAAAAATAGGCAATACAAATCAATTACTTCCATTCGATTTTATTATTTTCTTAAAACCGCTGCATGGATGAAAACAGTTTTGCTACTATAATAGAATCAGAGTTAAAATACATTCATATTATTAGAAGATGACACTTTTAGGAGCAAGTCTTCAACTGAACACTTTCAATGGGTAGTTTGTCATTTGGATAAGGACACTCAAATTTCCCTTCCTTCTCTGGCAGTAATTCACAAGGCTTAGGATTGACATTATTTGTAACTCCAGCAATATCAGTGCAATTCCATTGAAGCTTCTTTTTCGCTTCACTCACTTCAATAGCCACATTAGAAATGCAGATTCCTGTAAAAGGGTCATTAGAAATCCCTTCAAGTCTTGCTGAGTATGTGACATTATTAGCAGCAACATCTCTATAATTTATTCCAGTAATTGTAGGAAGTGCTTTGGGATCAAAGCCAGGGTCTGGATGTGATCCATAAGAGCCTGTCATCCAAAATACATATTTCATGGTGTTCAAGCTCATTCCTTTAACAAATATGTCTTTTACATATGCTCCTCTACCAACTGCTGTTTTGATTCTAACAGCTGATTGAGTATTGATAGCTGTGATATCTTCAGCTCTTACATCTTGGATTCCACCAGACATTTCACTGCCTAAAGCAATCATAGCGCTGTCAGGGGATATACAAGTAAGCCTTCTAATGATTATGTGTTGGGATGGCATTCCAAATTTAATTCCATACTCATCCCAGCCACTTTTTACTGCAACACAATCATCACCAGAGACAATGTAGCAGTCTTCAATCCTAACATTTGTACATGAATCTGTTAAGAAGGAAAATAATTAGGACAGTGAATGTCAACTAATAGAGTTAGTCCTTGTAATTGATATGAATGTTATAATTTCCATTACCTAAGTTGCAAATAGGGGAAAATGCAAACAAAATTTCTGTTGCATGCTTACCAAGTTACAATCAAATAGAGCAAATATCATTCATCATTATATGATTTAATTTCAAAGAAAAATAAAAAATTACCTCATTTTCTCCTGCTCATTTTTCCATCAAAAGCCACTGAAAATTATATAATAGAAGAATAAACACATTACCTGGGTCTATCCCATCTGTGTTGGGAGAGTCCACTGGTGCAAGAATGGTAAGCCCTTGTATTATTATGTTACTAAAGATATAAAGCTTGATCAGAATAATGATATACATCAAGTAAAAAGAACACATTAAGGTTAAGAAATTTTAGAAAGAAGCCTTATCAACCTGCTGTAAACTGGATGGACAAACCAGGATGGAGAGTTGACTAAAGTGAGATTTGATATCTGGATTTGATCAGAGTACATGATCTCAATCATGTATGGCCTGGTGAGTTTGAATTCCTTCTTGTGGAATTTGTCCCACCAATAAGATCCTTGCCCATCAATTGTCCCATTGTAGCCTTATGATCAAATTCAAACAGGTAAAATTAAAAATGACTTCACCACTTTACTATAATCTTAACAAACCTTTAGAGAGTGGTCAAGTACTTGGTCTAAATAGTTACCTGTAATTACAACATCAGTGAGGTTAGTTCCAAAAATGAGACTACTAAACCTTCCATCAGGAGCATCTCTTCCCCTTCCATAAGATGGTAGTACAGGAAGTTGGGGCCATTCTGATTCATCCTGTGTCAAAACAACATATATCATTTGTGTTGTCAAATGTCAATTACTGTTGAACTAAAGTGAGGAAAAATAATAAAGAGGTAAAAAGCTAGAGAATGAGAAAGAGATTAGGTAACCATATATATTTCTAATAAATAGTGATTCTATGCATAAGAGTCAAGTCAAGAAGCCTTGCCTTTGACTCTATTTTACACATATCATAGACAAACTATTGAAATGGGTCATTTCATTTCATACTTATTATATTTTCTATCATCTGCCAAATCCTGAATAAATAAACTATGATTGCCCAAATGCTACAATATTAGAGTTATCAATTTATCATATACTCTGAAAATTTCACTACAGAAGAAAGGGTGAAAAATGTATAGTGAGTAGTGACTAAACCTGAGAAGCAAGAAGAACAGCATCCTTGTGGAGAAAAAGAGTGAAATGACCTGTGAGATTAAAGCTTCCTGTTAGCCATTTCCCAGGTGGCACAATAAGTTGTGCACCACCATCATATGCATACTGGCTGAGGTTGCTTATTGCAGATTGAAAGGCCTTTGTGTTAGATGTTTTGCCATCACCAACCCCACCAAAATCTGTCAGAACTGCACTGTGCTTTCGGCAATTGATGGCAGGGTATTCAAGATCGTCCAATTTACTACTGGCTACTCTACATTCTGCTCCCAAAATCAGAACTATGGAGATCACACCAATGACCTACACAAAACAATTAATAGTTCGTTTGCAAAAAAAACTCATCAGAAAAACAATTTAACCACAAGACACATTTTCATGTCTTGGACAAATAATCGATGAAATAAAAATTGAAACGATGGCAGAGAACAGGTATATGAACAATACACAAACCAAGCTTTGGTTACAAAAATGATCAAAACACAGGAAAAGAAAAGGGAATAAGTGTATACATGCCATAAGAAAAACTGTATTTAACCGTTAATTACTCATATAAAAAATCTGGTACACTAAGAAAATTACATAGGAATTTCTGAGTCTTGGACACAGCTTCATGGTGTGAGAATTGGCACTGCCCGGTTTTGTACTTCTACTTTTCTTGCAGAGAAGACTCAGACATGACCAATATATAAAGAGGATTATTATCAACATCGACATTAATTACATTAAGGAATGCATTAAGTGGAATATAAAGAATAAATGCATATATGGGAGAAAATCTGGGGCGTTACATCGGCCATAGAGATCTAAAGTACAATGGTAACAGAACAGACGTTTACATGCATGATTCATGAACCATGTCCTTGCAAAAATATGTCATATGCTGTTAATGAAAAGGAAATTATCCAAATCCATAAAGTAGTTACTCCTAAAATTTTGATTCATTGTCTTGAAAGTTGAACATAAGAGAAACAATTCTGCAAGTATGATGAAAAACCCATAATAACATCAACTTGGATATGATTATTTACCTAATCTATCCTTACAAAAGAAAATAGAGATACATTTTTGTTATATGTGGGAAGGGGAAAGATAGGTTAAAATGAAGACAAATTAGGGGAAATTTTTTCAGTACTCATCTGGTAGATGCTACCCTGTTATATGATATATTACAAATATCTTAAATAAGGGAAATAAACAAAAGTTATATAACTACGAAGATCTTTTCATTTTGGGTGCAAAATATATATTATTTTTTTCAACGTTTATCGGCTTGATTCCTAACGTAAAAGTAATAAAGATTATTCAAATACATTAATTTGGAAAGTGTATGCACTTTTAAATGGCTTGATGAGGTAGTTGAATGTTCATGTTGAATAAAATTTAAAATATTTTATCAACGGGATTGGTTCAAGTGGTACATGTTTGATTCATTTTAAGCAATGTCTCATTTTGAGTTTTGTGGATGAAGAGAGCTAGTCCCACCATGATGTGGATGTTCCCGGCTCGAACAGAATTCTCTCCTATAAAGGATACATGTGGTTAAACAAAAAAAAAATATTACATTTCAAAATTTAATTTTCAAATGATCAAAGAAAAATAATCAAGCATTGATTTGTAATATTTGATAATATTATTATTTTAATTGCATGTTAAGTGCTTGTCAAAGGGCAAAAAACTACATTTAATGATACTAACATATATATATTTGACTTTCTATTATTACAACTTCTTTGTGTAAAAAAGACAGATTCTGCATATAAACGATCTCTTCAAATTTTTGGTGGGGATTACTATTTGCATTGCAACAGAAATAGTAAAGTCATTAATTTAGCAAATATTAATTTTTAATAGTTTTGTTTAAACTTGTTTTTGAAATACACTAAATATAAAAGACAAAACTCATGTTATATTTCGTCACGTAAAATGTTTACTAACCTTATCTCACTACTCATATATATAAGAATATATTCGAATAATAGTTTGTAAATTATAATTTCGTCCAATAAAAAAAATATTTTTACTCAAATCATAATTTGAGAATTTTTTTGGGTCGAATCATATTTTGATGTTTAAAATTGGAACTACGCATGACAATATAACTTCAACCAGCGAGTACTTATATGCTACTCGATTTTGACCCTAAAACCCATTTTGATCGAATTTAAGTAAAATTTGAGCCAGATCTCGTCCCGCCTTTAATGTGGTGGGGCGGGTTATGGGGTGTAAGAATCCGCCCCGATATAATAATTAAATAATTTTAATTATACTAATAGTTAAAGAGAAAAGAGTATATAATCACCCTAAACTTTCACCTTTTTACAAATAGGTACCATGAACTTTTATTTTGACCTAATTAACCCTTAAACTTCTATTATTGTTGCAATATGTCATTTCTTTAAGATAGAATTAAATAATTAATGAAACCAATCATAATTGTTCAAGATTTTGGAATTAAAATATTAAAATAATATAAAATTAAGTTTTAAAAAATAGAAAATAGAAAAAATTGATATAATTAAAAAAAATTAAAAATTTTACTTTTTACATGTTAATATTTGAAATACAAAATATTGAAAAATTGATATTTATTATGTTAATTATTTAACTTCATATTAATGAAATGACTTATTTCAATAATGATAAGAGTTTAAGAATTAATTGGGACAAATTGAAAGTTCATGGTGCCTATTTGTAAAAGGCCAAAAGCTCAGGGTGGTTTTATGCTTTTTTCCCATAGTTAAATAATAAATGAAAACTTATATATTTTACTTAAAATATAGGGAAAAATATGTTTTTCGTCCCTATAATTTCGGTTAACTTTGATCTCCGTCCTTGTACTTTAAATCATTTGTTTTTTGTCCTTGGACTCTCTGAACCCCCAAACCATGGTCCCTGGCCGTTAGTGAGCTCTGTTAACTTGATGAGCTAGATAACAAAAGTTACATGTTAGCCTCAATAGTGGCCCCAAATAGCTTATTCATCTAATTAATATTTTTATTAATTTTTTTATTATTAAAATAACCATAATTATGAAATTAGATTTTTTATCGGGTAAAATTGCTCATGTGAAAACCCTAATTTAGCATTTAGGATTATTTTAATAATTAAAAATTAATAAAAAGGTTAATTAGATGATAAGTCAATTATTTGGGACTCACTATTGAAGCTTACATGTAACTTTTGTTAGTCACCTCATCAAGTTAACAAATCTCACTGACGAGCAGGGACCACGGTTTGGGGGTTTACAAAGTTTAGGGACAAAAGAACACATGATTTAAAGTACATGGACGAAGATTAAAGTTGACCGAAACTATAGGGACGAAAAACATATTTTTTCCTAAAATATAATATACTTCTTAAGTTTCTTATTTTTTAGGATGATCAAATTATATATATTTACATATTATTTGAATTAGATATTATTAGATATATATAACTTATTTAAAAAAATTATTTAAGTTATAAAAAATAAAAGAGAACGTGAAGTCCCCACGGGTTTTCCTAAACCCAACGGGGATCCGCAGGGATGAGGTTGAGTTTCATAATTTCATACTCACTCTCTTTAAACTCGAACACGTCCCAACTTTTACGATGACGAATAACGGGAGAGTAAACCCCGCCCTATTGCCATGCCTAATTGCACCCTTTAAATTTTTGGGCATAATTGTTGAATTTACAACTCTCACTCTCCTTTAGTAGTGGAAATAGATCAGACAGCTCGTTAATGGCACATGGCCCAGTCTATTTAATATCTGATTTGCCTTGACTCGTTTAATAAAAAACCAAACATAGGCTCTTGAAAAAGTTTTTTAAATTAAATGTCAAGTTGGCTAGCCTATTTATAAATAATGTTACTTTAAATAATTATAAATATATTATACATAATAAATAGTATAAAAATATATAACTTTTAAATTTCTCTTGTTGACATATTTAGAGATATATTTGTTAGCATATTTAAAGGAATATGTCAATGGCATATTTATGGACCCGGATCTCTCCATTTTTTTTAAACTAGATGAGATCTTGACCATCCAAATTTCACTAGTCGGATTAAATAAAAAACAAAAATGTGATATAAAACTTTCTGGTCGTCGGAAGTCCACTAGACACTCTCCATTACTGGAGAGGATCCTGACCCCATATTTACACTATTAAAAAGTAAGCATATTGGTTCGTAAACATACTAGCATATTTAGATATAGGTAATTATATATAATATCAAATAGGTTAATAGGCTAAACCAGACTTTCAAACAGGTCAGGCCTGAAAAATGGCCTATGACGACTCACAAATCAATCTCAGGCCATAAAAATATAATACAAACAGGCTTGGGTTTGCATAGTTTGGCTTGACCTATTTCCGGCCATACTCTCCTTATGATTAAGGGCTCCTTGGGTTGCATATCGAGAATTACTTTTAGCACCTTTTTACTATTCACACCATCTCCTTTTTGAAAATTATTTTTCCTAAACTACCCCACACCATCAACCCTCCCCACCACACGACCACTTCCACCTCCCTCAACCCCATTGCCGCTTCACTCAACCCTTTTTCCCATTCTTTTTTTCGGACATTAAATTCTAGAAATTAATTTTTATAAGTGGTTTTTTTTTATGTTCTTTCAATTTTAGAGAAAAAAAATTAAATTATGTCTCCAAACTTGTTAGAAACGAATTAGATACAATCTCTAAAAATTTATGAAAAAAGTTATGTTTCAATTTTAGAGATCAAAATTTTGTTTATTTCTAACAAGTTTAGAGATAGATTTTTTTCCGTCTCTAAAAATTGTATTTTTTAAAAAATATTACAGTTTCATAAATTAATTTCCATAAATTTGTAGAAATAAAATTTCGGAAGTCATTTTTATCATTTAACTTGTGGAAATTAGTTTATAAGTGTTTCCAAAAGTTATTTTGTGGAAATAGATATAAAGGTATTTTTGGAAATATAACTTTTTAGAGGTGTAAATATAATGGGGGTACGAAAAGCAAGCCCATATATATCCTTTTAAATCTCAAACCTTTTGTTGAACGGGTCCACTAGACTCTATGTTATTGTGATAACCAAACCAGTTGAGAGATCAGGTACTATGGTTTAAGCGTGGGCAAAATGGATCAATTAACCCTGCCATTAGCGTTCACTTCCTCTCCATTTCCATGAGAAATGGACACTTCCATTTCCTTTAATCTAATTGTGACACGTGGCTTTAAAAACATTTACTAGCTGAGATTCAATTGTGTATTTAATTTAAAAAAAAAAAATGAACATGAAACATATTTTTAAGTCATTGCTATCTGCAGTTTAAGCACACAACCAAAATGAAAAGAAGAGAAACTCATAGCCGCTTTAAACTAGACCACTCCTCAGCCGTCCTTCCCCCACCGTCGTACTGAAATTTGTCCTTCTTCTTGGAACCTAAAAGAACTTGTTGCTATTTTTATGTGTGGACAGAGTTAAGTCCCAAGAACTGAAAGGTCCATGGAGAGATTAAAATTTTGTATCCCTCAATTTGTCAAGCTTTAAGTTTTTGTTAGTCCTTCTAGATCTAGAAGTTAGTAGGAAGTTAATTTCCACAAAAAGTTGCTTCATATTCTAGAAAAGTGAAAGGAAAGCAGTTTCTGAGAATATTAATAACAAATGCCATTATAGAAGGAAAAGAGGAAGAAGTAATCCTCCAGCATAATATAGCACTACTGGTCCTTGGTAAAGATATTATTTTTCATGAAAAATAATTTGATAGTAGCATTTGAATTTGATCAGAATACTAAATGGAGGGGAAGAGCATATGTGTGCGGCGTAATTAAAATGGAAAGGGATGTTGCATCTTAGGCACATTCTCTATTTAGGTTGATAGATCAATTACAAAGACAACATTTTTTTTGGGGGAGCAAGTTGCGGAAGGGAAGGGGCGGAGAGCTAGAGACCGAGGAAGGGCGGCAAAAATCTGTAAGCTATGGAAAGGGAAAGGCTCTTGTTTTCATTGTTTCTCTATGCGTTTAGTTTTTTATTTTTAATTAAATTACACAATTGAATCCTAGCCATTGAATATTATTAAGGACATGTGTCATAAGCAGAATAAAAGAACTGGAGAACTCCATTTCCTGAAATGGAGAGATCTCAACCCCTGCCGCTAACCCATAAAATGGGACATGAGAGGTTAACCCACTTTTATGTATCTAGTAAAGGACTAAAAAGAGTTCATTTTAATAGCTTATAGTTTTTTGTAAATGCCACTTCAATTTGAGATTTTTTGGTATTAATCATAGGTATTCCCTATTACTAGGAGCAATCTTGTTCGGGGTTTAGTCACAGTTAAGACTCCTCATCCCTTCCGAAGAGTGTACTTCAATTTGAGATTATAACCTATAACTAATTTTCTTTCTATTTTTATTCTTAATATTTTAATAAAATGAAATTTTATTCATTTTACTTTTTAAGAAAATATCATAAACAAATTTCAAATCAAATGCACTCTATATAAAATAAAATAATGGAAATAAAAAATAGCCTTTTGCTATTGTAATTTATAAAATAAAATAATTAAAACTAAAAAAGATGTAATTAAAATAATATTTAAAAAATCTAAAAATATAATTACCAAAAATATATATTTGTATCTATTAAAAAGTTAGAAGTTATATAAAGAATATCATGTAAATGTGTCCTTTTATATATTTTTATATTTATCAACTATTTCAATAACTAACTTTATCAAATATTTCTAATTTAATGAACTAATTTATCAACTTTTAACTAAAAAATTGTTTTTGATATAACAACTACTTTTTTCAGTTATGTTATCAGTTATTTTTGTGAAATACATCCTTAAAAAGTGGATTAGAAAGTTAACTCCACCTTTTTCTATGTGTTGCCAGATTTACCATCATAAAATTTACTAAAAAGGTGTATCACATAATGACAAATAAACATGAAAAAAGACTAAAAAATTAAAGAATTGACTTAGCAAGTCAAGTGAATGGCAAGATGGCCGGATGTGATTGAGTGGTTTAACCTTGCAAATTCAACTCAATTCATTTTATCATCTCTAGTTTTTTTTTTTTTTTTGTGACAAGGAAAAGCTAAAATAGAAACAACAAACAAAACTACAAACTGTCCTGAAGGAGGACTTGACTAATAGCTAGTAGGTGGCGATTCCCAAAGCTTTATGTTCTTCACCGGATTTAGATCTAGCTAAGTTTATCTAACATATATATAAATCTAAAGTGAATTTTAATGAGTGTATATTTGGTTTAATGTTGAGAAGTGACCAAATTCAAGTTTAGACATCTCAATGCAACTATTTGTAGGGTTAGAAACATGAGTTTATCATATTGCAATGCTAAACCAAATATATCCCGAGTATTTTATATATAAACTAATAAAATTAATTTATTATAATCTTTATCTTTATATATATATATATATAAGTAAGGTAGTGAAATCATCATTTGATACTTAAAAGGAGGATAAAATGGTAAATTCATTTCAATAAAACTTCTAAAAATCGTAAGTCACTTTTATATATTAAATTGCTAACATTATTAATCATCATTAATTATGTTAATGGAAAAAACACTAATACTAACTTATAAGAATAATAATAAAAATATATCCTCTAATTTACTTCAAAGCCTATAACTTTTACTAATCTTTGTTTTACTTAATTAAATAATATAATTTATTTGAGACATTACAAATACTAATATCTGAAAAATGATTAAAAGCGGTTTAAATAATTGAGATAAAATGCATAAATCAATAAGTAGGGGCAACGATAAAAATAAATATTACCAAATATTAAATTAAGCACTTTTTAACAAATGAAAATGAAAAATGTTGATCACACATGTGAATCTCTTTGATGTAAAATGTTTTTAGTTAAATATGGGAAGTGACATCGTGATAGAAAAGAGGATATTAGAGGGAATAATACTTAAGAAAAATTGAAATAAGAGTTTCATGATATGAGAGTTGATGGGGGGTGAATGGAAATGGAAGGAGAAGTTAAAAGATAGGTTCTATGCATATTAACGTTCATAAGAATTTACCTCAAAAACCTATAACTTTTACTAATATATGTTTTACTTAATTAAATAATTTAATTTATTTGAAAAATTATGAATATTAATACCTAAAAAAATAATTAAAAGTGGCTTATAAAATTAATTGCGATAAAATGCATAAATCAAAAAGTGGGTGCAATAATAAATATAAATAATAAGAAATTATTAAATCAAACATTCTTTAACAAATGAAAATGAAGAATGTTAGTCACATATGAATCTCTTTGATATAAACTCCTTTTAATTAAATATGGGAAGTGGTGTCAGGATAGAAAAAAAGATATTAGAGGGAATAAGACTTAAGAAAAATTGAAATAAAAGTTCTATGATAGGAGAGTTGATGGAGGGGGTGATTGGAAATGGGAGAAGTTAAAAGATAGTTTCTATGCTTATTAACGTTCATAAGAATCTGTCTGAAAAGCCTATAAATTCTACTAATCTTTTTTTTATAAGCAAAATTTCATTGAATGAGAACTAGAGGTTCTCAAACCCAAATATAAGTACTGGAAAGAAGAAAAATACAAACAATTAACCGAAACCAACAACCTAATTTTTACTAAACTTTGTTTTACTTAATTAAATAATTTAATTTACTTGAGAAATTACAAATATTAATACCTGAACACAATTAAAATTGGCTTAAATTAATTGCAATAAAATGCATAAATCAAAAAGTGGGGCCAATAATAAACATAAATAATACAAAATTATTAAATTCAGCACTTTTTAACAAATAAAAATAAAAAATGTTAGTCACATATGAATCTCTTTGAGGTAAAATACTTTTAATTAAATATGGGAAGTGGCGTCGGGATAGAAAAGAGGATATTAGAGGGAACAAGACTTAAGAAAAATTGAAATAAAAGTTCTATAATATGAGAGTTGATGGAGAAAATGATTGGAAATGAGAAGAGATGTTAAAAGATAGGTTCTATACTTATTAACGTTCATAAGAATTTACCTCAAAAGCCTATAACTTTTACTAATATTTGTTTTACTTAATTAAATAATATAATTTATTTGAGAAATTACAAATATTAATTCCTGAAAAATAATTAAAAGTGACTTAAATTAATTTCAATAAAATGCATAAATCAAAAAGTGGGGGCAGTAATAAAAATAAATAATACAAAATTATTAAATTAAGCACAATTTAACAAATGAAAATGAAAAATATTAGTCTCATGTGGATCTCTTTGATGTAAAATGCTTTTAGTTAAATATGGGAAGTGGTATCGGGATAGAAAAGAAGATATTAGAAGGAATAAGACTTAAAAAAAATTGGAATAAGAGTTCCATGATAGGAGAGTTGATGGAGTGAATATTTGGAAATGGGAGGAGAAGTTAAAAAAATAGGTTCTATGCTTATTAACGGTCATAAAAATTTACCTCTAAAGCCTATAACTTTTACTAATCTTTGTTTTACTTAATAAAATAATTTAAATTATTTGAGAAATTATAAATATTAATATTTGAAAA
Source organism: Sesbania bispinosa (assembly GCA_026901365.1). Taxonomy (NCBI): domain Eukaryota; kingdom Viridiplantae; phylum Streptophyta; class Magnoliopsida; order Fabales; family Fabaceae; genus Sesbania; species Sesbania bispinosa. The sequence goes on along the minus strand of QLOH01000600.1, from coordinate 201,725 downwards.
ATAATTAAAAGTGGCTTAAATTAATTTTGATAAAATGCATAAATCAAAAAGTGGGGCAATAATAAAAATAAATAATAAGAAATTATTAAACTAAGCACTTTTTAACAAATCAAATTGAAAAATATTTAGTCACATGTGAATCTCTTTGATGTAAAATGTTTTTAGTTAAATATGGGAAGTGGAGTCGGGATAGAAAAGAGGATATTAGAGGGAATAAGACTTAAGAAAAATTGAAATAAGAGTTTCATGACAGGAGAGTTGATGGACAAGGTGATTGGGAATGAGAGGAGAAGTTAAGAGATAAGTTCTATGCTTATTAACGTTCATAAAAAGTTAGTTATTTTTCAAAATCTAAAAATGTTATATATATATATATAAGTCCTCTAAAAATATGATATTAGTGGATATTTAGTTATTTAATTAATTGTTGCCATATATGTTTTAGAAATATAACATATTTTTTAATATTTTAACTCATATTAACGGTCCATGTGTCACAGATGAATAATTTGATAAGTTTGGTGATGTTTATACTTTTAAAACTCTTAGTACAATAAGTTATTCAAAACTTATAAATCATAACATTAAAATAAAAGCAGTATTTCTATCCTATTATTGAGAAATATAAATTTATCTTTTAGATTGGGCAAAATAACGCATGACTTATAATCACTGAGATGAACACGCATGTTTTCAAAGGAAGAGTTATAGTTAAAAACGATGTTGGAGAAAAAGTTTTAATTTCAAGGTTTTCATCAATTTCATCAAATAAAAGTATTGTTTTTTAATTTCAACACAGAAAAATTCTAATTGTCATTTCATTTACAATTATAATAAATAAAACTTATATATATAATTTATCTTATATTTATTTTTAATTTTATATTCTGTTTAACTTTGTATTCAACAATTATTTACTTTTTATATTTTAATATACAATTTATTCATTAATATTATTTTATTAATTTAATATATTATGTCTTGTGCGATCATGGGTATTATACTAGTTTTATTTAAAGATAAGCGTTTTTTAAAAGTTATGTAAATATCTCCTATCATGACAATACTAATCAAATTTAATCACAATTAAGGTCATCCATCTCATCCCTAAAAATATGTTAAGTTAGAATCAAACTCATGAATGCTTTTAACAATTTGAGTATATGCTAACCCCAATAAATGAGGAGTTCGTTAAGAAAAAAGTTCCTCTAAAATGAATGTGTGTAAAGTGAGAAAGTAAAGAATTATTCACCCTTAGATCTTTGTGGATTGAAATTATAATATAGTTTAAATTAAATCAATGATAAAAATATTCTTATTTACTTATTTTAGAGACAAACTCACTTTAAACAAGCTTTATATGTGGGTTGGCAATAGGAATGGACCCAAGGGGGCACAATTGAGAATTATACCATGTAATTTTTTTATGATATAAATATTTTTATGATCTTTTTTTATATAAAACTTAATTTTCTTGTTCTATTCAAAGCTCTCTTAATAAATTAAGTTAAAAAAATAGTTATCGTGTTTTTTTTTAACAAAGTTTAATGGCCCACATATCTATCCTTTTATGTGACAATTTTTACATACTATTAAACAATAATGAAATTAAAGTTGAGAATATAAGATATTATTAGGTAACTTTTTGTTTATTTTTTACTTGAACTAGTAAATAATTTTTTTTAACTATATTTACTTTCGTTCCTATTTAACTGTCCATTTTTAAAGAAAAATTTTGTTCTTATTTAATTGTTGATTTACAAATCCAATGTATTAATAAATACATATTTATCCATTTTACACTTATGTTAATAAATGACTCGTTATTAAAAATTAATAAGAGCCAATAATAATGAAATATATAAAAGGATGGAATAGAAAATTTAAAATTTATTTTCATAAAAATAAGAATAATAATTACATTTCTTAATATATACTACTCCGGACTTGAATATAAGCAAAAATAACTAAATTCACACGTATTAAGAAAGTTAGTTAAACTCATTAAATTTTCTTGGTATCATGTAAAAAGTACTTGCATTGCCTAAACTACCCTACATTCAATTTTATTGAAAATTGTTTTAAGTGGACATTGTAAGCGGTTGAGATATTTTATCTTCTTGTAACAAACAATTCCTGTATTTTAAATTCAAAATTTTGTTGTAGTTTATTTTTAAATTTTCATCTCTTGTATTGTACCTATAAATACCTGTACTCATCATCATAATAAAGTTAAGTCCTTTTCATCATACGTTTCCTTTTCTATATGGTATCAGAAGTCTCTCTGCTTCACTAGCATCTCGATCCTTATGGCCTCTTCAACCTCTGATCCCACAACTCTCATCGAGTTCAATACCACTACTAATCTACCCATCAAATTAAATGGCACAAACTACCCCGCCTGGTACAAACAATTTCGATCACTCCTTGTGGCCCGTAATCTTGAAGGCTACGTAACTGGTGACATCCCATGCCCTCCCATCACCATTAAACAAGATGGTGCTGGTGTTTCAAATCCTGCGTACTCTTATTGGGTACGTCAGGATCAGTTTCTCTACCTTGCGCTGCTTGGCTCATGTGACGCTGAAGCCCGCACTATTATGTCATCTGTTGACACATCTGCTCAAGCCTGGCGTAAACTACAACAAGCTTATGCCAGCCGCTCTCGGTCTCGCATTATGTCTTTGAAGGAGCGCTTAACTTCCATCACCAAAGGCTCATCTTCTATAAGTGAGTATTTGCGATCCATTCGCAATATTGGTGAGGAGCTGGCCCTTATTGGCCACCCCATTGATGATCTGGATCTCGTCATTCACGCCCTTAACGGCCTTGGTCCATCCTTTCACGAGTTCACTGCTTCCATTCGCACTCGTGACTCCCCTATTGCCTTTGATGAACTTTATGACAATTGATTGATTTTGAGATCTTCCTGCAACGGGATGACCGACTTGTCTCACCTGTTCCTCTCACTGCTAATTTTGTTAATTGGAACTCCTCTGGTTCCAACCGCGGGCGTCCTCATAACTCCTCAAAGAAGTCCTCATCCTCCTCTGCTCTTGTCTGCTAGTTCTGCGACAAGAAGGGCCATACTGCCAAGACATGCTACAAAATACATGGCTATCCACCAAAGCAGACTCCTCCCTCTGCACACATGGCGCACAAATCTGAAGGCAATGACCTCACCTGGCTGCTTGACTCGGGAGCCTCCCATCATGTTACCAATGACATCAATAATCTTTCCATTAAATCAGACTACCCTGGACAAGACACACTCACTGTGGCCAATGGTAAGACTTTACCCATCACTCACATGGGCTCCATTAAATTTCCCACATCCTCTCGCCCACTTCATCTTACCAATGTTTTATGTGTTCCTTCAGTCACTAAAAACCTTATCTCTGTCTCTCAACTTTGCCAAACTAACAATGTTTCCATTGAATTTTTCCCTTTTCATTTCGAGGTAAAGGCACTGGACACGAGAGTGATGCTGTTACGCGGATCTAATGAGGACAATGTGTACAAACTACCAACCACCAACCATCCATCCATCGCCGCCTATGCCGCAACCACCACACCATCCCTGGACCTTTGGAACCACCGTCTTGGCCACCCAGCACATCTAACCCTTCTCCATGCCCTTAGCTCAAATAATATCTCCTTTTCTTCCTCTATGAATAAATGTAGTGATTGTCTATCCAATAAAAGTCATAAAATTCCATTCTCTAGGTCTACCATTATTAGTAGTCATCCTTTGGAATTTGTGTACTCTGATGTTTGGGGTCCCTCCCGTATTCAATCAATTGATGGTTATTTTTATTATGTGATTTTTATTGATCATTTTTCTAAATATGTCTGGCTATATCCGATTAAACTTAAATCTGATGTCTCTACAATTTTTTCCAACTTTCAAATCTTTAGTAAAGAATCAATTTAATACAAAAATTAAAAAATTTTATTCGGATAATGGTGGTGAATTTATTAAGCTACGTGCCTATTTCCAATCTCATGGAATCTCTCATCTCAATACCCCACCACATACGCCATAACATAATGGTTTATCTGAAAGAAAACACCGTCATTTGGTTGAAACGGCCCGTTGTCTTATCCACCATGCCTCCCTCCCAATTACCTTTTGGAGTTATGCACTACAAACGACTGTTTACCTCATAAATCGGCTTCCCACTCACACCTTAAAAATGAAAACCCCATTTTCTATACTTTTTAACAGAGAGCCAAATTACTCCAAGCTCAAAGTCTTTGGTTGTTTATGTTTCCCCTGACTCACACCTTACACTCAAAATAAATTTGAAACAAGATCTCACCTATGTGTTTTTGTTGGCTACAGTAATTCTCAAAGTGCCTTCCTGTGCTTTAATTTAAAAAGTCAAAAATTATTTGTCTCTCGTCATGTCCAGTTTGTTGAAAATATCTTTCCCTACTCTCTCTCTCCCCATGCCAACCCACAGATCACTCCTCCTATCCATTCTCAATTTCAAATCCCGCAACAGCCACTCATCTCTCAAATCCCACTTCAAACAGTCCAATTTTCTACCCCTCCAACCAATCCTAACAACCCACATCCTTCCCTCATCCAATCACCAAATCGGCGCAATCCAATAACCCCGCAACAGACCACCACCAATCCGCAACAACAACATCCTTTACCCAATCCTATAACCAATCCCACCCCTCCAAACCAAATCCTCACCCCTCCAAACCCGCGGCCCACCCAACCGATACCCAATCCCAACCCAACAACATAATTCCCATCCCTCAAAACCAGCACCCCACCCTTACGTCCACCAACACATTATCCCCCTCCCAAACCATTCCTCATATCCCTCAACAAACCATCCCATGTAACACCCGCATTTTTTTACCGTTTTCCCATTTTTGCTGTTTTAAGCGTTTTAATGGATTTTAAATGATTAAAATTATTTTTAATTGTCAAAATTTATATTTTTGGATTCAGTATTAAATTTCCTATTTTTAGGAATTTTTTGGGAATTTTCGGGGTTTTTTGTGAAAATGACCTTTTTGCCCTCCGGTACCCCGACCCGGGCCTGAATACTCTTGATCCGGGCCTGAAAAAAATTGTACAAACCTTATTTTCTCCTCTGAAAATTGCGCTGCACAGCATGGTGCATGTGTGCCACTTGTCCATGTCTTCCTTCACACCATTAAGTCTATATAAAGGAGAAAGCTTCACTTTATGGCCATTTTTCACTTAGCCATCTTCTCCACCTACCCATTTTCTTTCTTCTTCTTCTTCTTTCTCCCTTGCTGGCCGCGCACCACCACCCTTCTTCTCCCTAAAATTTCTTCATCTCCACCCAAATCACCAACCAAGCTTAAGTCTCATTCTTGGATTTAAGCTAAATACATACTTTCTACCAAAATCCACTTGTTGGAGGCTTGAAGGAGGAGCTTGAAGGGGCTGTTCGAGGAGGAAAAATCTGCACTCATTCCCTTGAAGATCTAAGGTAAAGGGGGGAGAACTTGAACTCTAGTAGGCCATGTAACTAGAGTCAAGGATTTGCCCTTGAATCCTTGTTTTTTTCTCTTATTTTTCTCTTGAAAAATCAAACCTTTGAGCTTGTTTTTAAGAAAATATTTTCGGTCTTGATGAGCTGGGTTATTGTTGTTGTTTTCATGTCTTTGATCTTGCTTGGATTGTTGTTAATGGTTGGGTTGTGTTGCATGCAAGCCATGGAAGGATTTTTGTTGAAAAATCCCTCCTTTTTCCCCTTAAGCTCTCGGCCAAGAGAGGAAGAGGTGGCTGCATGTGTGCAAAAATTATTTTGATGGTTTGGATGTGATTATATGATGGATATATGTACATGCATGTGGTTGATCTTAAGTGGAAAAATTGATTTGGTGATTTATCTTGAAAATAATGATGTTTTGAGCATGAAAAATGCAAGTTTGAGCCTTGAGCATGTGCATGTGTGATTTGGATGGTTTGAAATATCCTATTTGATGTTTAAAACACATGGATGAGATTATGTGTGATTTTGGCAAAGATTGGAGAAAGAAAGAAAAAAAAAAGAAAAAGAGAAAATTTGATGAACATTCAAGCTTGTTCTTGAAGTTCATGAGGATTCTTGATGAGATTCATCAAGGGAGACCTTTTTGATCTCGAAAAGATCAAAAAAGAGGTTTAAAAACATGTTTTAAGTGTAAGGGACTAAAAGATAATTTTTTTGTACAAAAGGGGCCAAAGTGCAATTAAGTTAAGTTGTTAAAATAATTGGTTAAATTCGGATTTCCAATTCCAACCAAGTAAAAGTCAATCAAGATTAGATTATGAAATTAAAGTTAGATTGGAGTTGGACTTCAACTCTAATCCACGTTATTAAGATTAAAACTCAAGAATTAATTAGTGGACTTGGCTAATTTAGTTATCTAAGTTAATTAACCTAATCTACTTAAGTTAATTAAGTAAAGAATAATAAATTAAGGCTAAAATTAATTAACCTTAATCAAATATAATTAAAAGCTTAATCCAAGATTAAGGAAGAGAATAAGGAATAATTAGGAATTAATTAGGATCTTAAGTAAGGATTAAGACTTAATTAAAGAAGATTAAGACTAATTATAGTTCAGTTAATGAAAACTAATTGTAATTAAAGATTAAAGTTAATCTTAATTAGTCATACAAGAGGAATTAGGATAAGCAATGCTATCCATAAGACACAATCATAAGTCTTAGTAAATTATAAGACTTAAGTGGACATGATTATCAAGAATATTAGTACAAACTACCTTAAAAGGCTATAACAAACACACTCTTTCTTCATAAAGCTTTAGAAGCTTAGTGAGAGAGTGCGGTTCCAACCCAAGGTAGGGTTCGATTTTCCTTGAAGGAAAGACATTGAATTCGGGCCGTGCCACGAGGATGTGGTGACGTTGAATGGTTCAATGGGCTTTGCCTGTAAGGATATGAATGTTGTGAGCATTGTTGTGTGACATGCATCATGAGGCATTGTCGATGTTCGAGGTTGAAAACCTTATGACCTATATGACAGTAGCACTTGGTACAGTGTGAAATCGGTTGGGAAGGGTGCAACTGGGTTTTGCAAAGAACGCCAGTGGGTCCTCAAAAGGGACGCCAGCCCTGAGGATAGCCTAGCTCCCGGAAGATCTCAGGTGACGTAGATTAGCTCCCTACTATCGAGATTGGGGAACCCAGCTTAGCTATTCCTGTCGCTCTCATGATTTTCGGGTCAGTTAAGATTGTCTGGAAGAACGCTTAAATGATTTGGCCAAAATGTATGAGCAATGCTCTTTGTACCAATGCTAGTACAGACTCTAACTCCTGACGTGCTGTGTATATATGGTCGGGCAGCTGCTATGTGCTCTGCCGATGGTGATGTTTCCCTGGGCCCGCATGCATTAGATATTACATTATAATAGTAGAGTTGCGTTCATATGAGTACACCATGATGAGATGTCGTGATTGCTTATTGATTCGACTGTGTGGATTGTCTCTATGTGTGTGCTCTAGTTTGCTGTATCCTACATGCTGTGAGTTCATGCGATGTTCTCACCCTTCCTTTCTGCTTCTGTTATTTTCTGCTATTGTGTTCCTTCACTACGTCGATAGCCGGCATCGGAGATTTTCAGTATGACATCGATGAGAGTGCAGCAGCGATGGATGCCCAGAGGAACCTGGCGGGTGACGGACATCTTGCGTAGATGTGAGACCAGTGTAGTTTTGAGTCTAGGTAGTAGCAGCTCTGATTTAGCGACCTCTTATTTTGTATTTGGTCGAGGTCTTGTTTATTTGGTCTACTACCAGAACTCATATTTTGATGTGGATATCAGGATGACTCGAGAGACATACTGTTATTATGTTGTATGTATATATTCATGCTGTTTCCTTTTCTTATGATTGATTTTATAATTGCGTGTATGTTGTGTGTGTGCACGAGTTGATAATCGTCTAGATGTTTTTCGGAAAACGAGTTTCAGATTAAGGAAAGAATATTTCATGAATACCTAAAATGAAAATCTGAGATGTAATAGATTGATGACGACTAAATCCTTTTAAAAAAAAATATTCCGTGTTTTTTTTTGACATTTCTAAAAGCAGTAAGTTCGACGGTTACGTATTATAATGTGATGTTCTTAGCGGTATAACTAAGGGTGTCGCATTTAGGTGGTATCAGAGCTGTTCTTTCCTTTTGGCCTCGGGTATGGTCTATAATACCCTTCTCTCTGTGTTTACTCTGTGTTGATTGTTTGTTTGTGTGAATTGATTGCCTTGTGTGAATTGTTTGCTCTTATATTACTACCTTTGTAATATGAGAATCCGTGTAGTGTTACTTATTCTTGCTTGAATGATTCTGCATGAAACGGAAGAAGCTGATTTGTTCTGTGAATGCAGGATTCCATGGCAGGAAGAGGTAACCCTATGATGAACGATCTCCTAGGAAGGATCGTGAACGTTCTAGAGAACCAGCAGCAAACGTTGGACGAGATCAATCAATCCCGTAATCAAAACCAGAACAATATCCCTGACGCTTACCGTGGACTGTCTACCTTCAAGAAGAATAACCCACCACAGTTCAAAGGAGGTCATGACCCTGATGGATCTCAACTATGGTTAGAAGAACTAGAGAATATTTTCTTGGCTATGGGTTGTCCTGACGAGCAGAAGGTAACTTTGGCTGTGTTTATGATGGTTGGAGAAACTCAGCACTGGTGGGAGTATGCCAGGCGTCAGTTAGAAGCTACTGGGAGACTGATCACCTGGAATCTGTTCAAGGAGACTTTTCTTCAGAAGTATTTTCCAACTGATTTGAGGAAGCGCAAGGAGGTTGAGTTTCTGAAGTTGGAACAAGGGAGCATGACTGTTGGAGAGTATGCCGCAAAGTTTGAGGAATTATCCAAGTTCTGCCCATACTTCCAGAACACGGTAGATGAAGGATCCAAATGCTCTAAGTTTGAAAGTGGGTTGAGGCCAGAGATCAAGCAAGCCATTGGCTATCAGCAGATCACCGAGTTCTCTAAGATGGTCAACATGTGCCGCATCTTTGAGGATGACACTAAGGCGAGGCAAGCTCAGTGGAAGAATTTCGGCCCGCAGAGGAACAAATCCAAGGTTACACAAGAAAGGAGGAAACCTTATTTCGTCCCAAGGAACAACTTTGGCTCATCGTCTGGGAGTGCCGCGAGACCGCAATCAGTGGTTGCTAGTGGAGTAAGTCCTGCAAGCAGTACCGCCAACAACTATGCCAGTTGTCCACGTTGTAAGAAGAATCATCTTTTGAAGGACTGTCCAGTCAAGAACCAGACTGCAAACCCATCCGGGGGACCAATCTGCTATCATTGCAAACAAGGTGGCCATATCAAGAGGGATTGCCCTGCTCTGAGAGGAAGTGGTAGCGGTGTTGCAAGTGCACCTGTGTCAAATCTGAATGCGCAAGCTGGAAGGCCCAGAACCAGAGGCAGAGTGTTTACCATGAGTGGTGCTGAAGCTGCTGAATCCGAGGATCTGATCCAAGGTAAGTGTGTCATAAGTGGAATTCCTTTAATTGTATTATATGATTCGGGTGCGACACATTCTTTTATTTCTCTGGAGTGTGTGAAACGATTGAAATTGCCTATTGCTAAATTGCCCTATGATCTTGTTGTTTCTACTCCCACTGCTAAACCTGTGATCACTTCATTAGCCTGTTTGAACTGCCCAATCACCATTGGTGATAAAACCTTCTCTGCTGATTTGATTTGTTTACCCCTTTCTCAGCTTGATATCGTTTTGGGAATGGACTGGTTATCTTCCAATCGAGTCCAACTTGACTGTTATAATAAATCTGTTGTGTTTGACTCTTTTTCTCCCTCTATCTTAATTCGGTAAGTTCGAGATTCTTGTCCGCCAACCAAGTGAATGCTTCTTTGAGAAAAGGAGCTCAAATCTACATGATATTTTCTTCTTTGGAAGAAGAGCGGGAATCTGAAATCAGTACACTGCCTGTGGTGAGAGAATTTCCTGAAGTATTTCCTGAAGATATTCCTGGTTTGCCGCCAGAGCGAGAGATAGAGTTTAACATAGAGTTAGTACCTGGAACCGGACCTATTTCTATAGCTCCGTATAGGATGTCCCCATTAGAGTTAGCTGAGTTGAAGAAGCAGCTAGAAGAGTTGTTAGAAAAACAGTTTGTTAGGCCTAGTGTGTCCCCTTGGGGAGCACCAGTGTTGTTGGTTAAGAAGAAAGACGGTAGCATGAGGTTGTGTGTAGATTATCGTCAGTTAAATAAGGTGACGGTAAAGAATAGGTATCATTTGCCTAGGATAGACGACTTGATGGATCAATTAAGAGGAGCAACTGTATTCTCAAAAATTGACCTTAAGTCAGGTTACCACCAGATACGTGTTAAGTCTGAGGATATTCCAAAGACAGCTTTCAGAACACGCTATGGGCATTATGAGTATTTAGTGATGCCGTTTGGTGTAACCAATGCGCCCGCAGTTTTCATGGATTATATGAACCGAGTTTTCCATCCCTACTTGGACAAATTCGTTGTGGTCTTCATAGACGACATCCTTATATATTCCAAGAGTGAGGAAGAGCATGCAGAGCATCTTAGAATAGCCTTGCAGACCCTGAGGGATAGAAAGTTGTATGCTAAGCTATCAAAGTGTGAATTCTGGTTGAAGGAAGTGAACTTCCTAGGTCATATGATCTCTAGTGGAGGGATTAGCGTAGACCCTGCTAAGGTAGAAACCGTGTTACAGTGGGAAGCACCTAAGACTGTGACGGAAGTAAGAAGCTTTTTGGGGTTAGCCGGTTACTATCGTAAGTTTATTGAGAATTTTTCTAGGATAGCAACCCCGTTGACCCGTTTGATTAGGAAGGACCAACCTTTTGTGTGGAGCCAGAAGTGTGAGGATAACTTTCAGGAATTAAAGAAGAGGTTGACTTCGGCGCCTGTTTTAGTTTTACCTGACCCGCAAGAGAGTTTTGAAGTATATTGTGATGCTTCGAAACAAGGATTGGGTTGTGTGTTGATGCAAAAAGGAAAAGTAGTGGCTTATGCCTCTAGGCAACTGCGAACACACGAAGTAAATTACCCTACGCATGATCTAGAGTTGGCTGCCATAGTTTTTGCTCTGAAGATTTGGAGGCACCATCTGTATGGCGCTAGGTTTGAAGTCTTTAGTGACCATAAGAGCTTGAAGTATCTGTTTGATCAGAAGGAGTTGAATATGAGGCAGAGACGATGGATGGAGTTTTTGAAGGATTATGATTTTAGTCTGCAGTACCACCCTGGGAAAGCCAATGTAGTGGCTGATGCGTTGAGTAGGAAATCTTTGCACATGTCAGCAATGATGGTTAAGGAGCTAGAGTTGATAGAAAAGTTTAGAGACCTGAACCTAGATGTTGGATTTGGTCCTAAGAGTATAAGATTGGGAACCTTAAGGATTTCAAGTGATTTCTTGGAGCAAGTTCGTGTAGCACAGGAAGTGGATCAATCTTTGCAAGTTTTGAAGGATCTAGTCCCTAAGAAAGGAGAATCTGAGTTTTGCAAGGGAACTGGTGGGGTTATTAGATTCGAGGGTAGGATATGTGTACCTGGTGATAAGGAAATAAGGAAACTGATCTTAGAAGAAGCTCATAAGAGTGGATTGAGTATTCACCCTGGAGCAACTAAGATGTATCAAGTCCTGAAGAAGATGTTTTGGTGGTCTGGAATGAAAAAGGAAGTAGCTGAGTATGTGGCTTCTTGTTTGGTTTGTCAGAAAGCTAAGATTGAACATCAGAGACCATCAGGAGAGTTACAACCTTTAGATGTCCCTGAGTGGAAGTGGGATAACATATCTATGGATTTCGTGGTAGGTTTACCTAGAATTCCTGCAGGTTTTGATGCTATATGGGTAATTGTTGATAGGTTGACAAAATCTGCTCATTTCTTGCCCATTAACATTAAGTTTTCTCTAGAAAAGTTGACCCAGTTGTATATTAAGGAAGTAATAAGACTACATGGGGTTCCGTCTAGCACAGTGTCAGATAGAGACCCAGATTTTGGGGTAGTCTGCAACAAGCTTTAGGAACCAAGTTGAGGCTTAGTTCAGCCTATCACCCTCAGACGGATGGTCAGTCTGAGCGGACTATCCAATCCCTAGAAGATTTGCTGAGAGCGTGTGTGTTAGAACATAAGGGAAGTTGGGATCAGTTGTTGGCACTGATCGAGTTCACCTACAACAATAGTTTCCATTCTAGCATTGGAATGGCACCGTACGAAGCCTTGTATGGTAGGAAGTGTAGGACACCTTTGTGTTGGTTTGAATCTGGCGATGGCCTAGTGTTGGGACCTGAGATGATTCAGCAAACCACGGAAAAGATCAAGATGATTCAGGAAAGGATGAGAATATCACAGAGTAGGCAGAAAAGTTACTATGATCGGAGGAGGAAACCCCTTGAATTCAAAGAAGGAGATCACGTATTTTTGAGAGTTACACAAACAACTGGGGTTGGCAGGGCAATGCGATCTCGAAAACTTACACCCAAATTCATTGGTCCCTACCAAATTTTGAAAAGAATTGGCCTTGTTGCTTACCAAATTGCTTTACCGCCTTTTCTTTCGAATCTTCATAATGTATTCCATGTGTCACAACTCCGAAAGTATATTCCTGACCCTTCGCACGTCATAGAACCCGACGTAATACAATTAAAAGAAAACTTGACTTATGAGGTATTACCTGTGCGAATCGGAGACCGAAGGATCAAGCAGTTGAGAGGAAAAGAGATTCCGCTGGTGAAAGTTATTTGGAGTGCAACCGATGAGGGGAATGCAACCTGGGAGTTGGAAGAGCAAATGAAGAAGTCCCATCCTCATTTATTTCAAGAAGGTACGCACAAATTTCGAGGACGAAATTTCTTTTAAGAGGGGGAGAGATGTAACACCCGCATTTTTTTACCGTTTTCCCGTTTTTGCTGTTTTAAGCGTTTTAATGGATTTTAAATGATTAAAATTATTTTTAATTGTCAAAATTTATATTTTTGGATTCAGTATTAAATTTCCTATTTTTAGGATTTTTTTTTGGGAATTTTCGGGGTTTTTTTGTGAAAATGACCTTTTTGCCCTCCGGTACCCCGACCCGGGCCTGAATACTCTTGATCCGGGCCTGAAAAAAATTGTACAAACCTTATTTTCTCCTCTGAAAATTGAGCTGCACAGCATGGTGCATGTGTGCCACTTGTCCATGTCTTCCTTCACACCATTAAGTCTATATAAAGGAGAAAGCTTCACTTTATGGCCATTTTTCACTTAGCCATCTTCTCCACCTACCCATTTTCTTTCTTCTTCTTCTTCTTTCTCCCTTGCTGGCCGCGCACCACCACCCTTCTTCTCCCCAAAATTTCTTCATCTCCACCCAAATCACCAACCAAGCTTAAGTCTCATTCTTGGATTTAAGCTAAATACATACTTTCTACCAAAATCCACTTGTTGGAGGCTTGAAGGAGGAGCTTGAATGGGCTGTTCGAGGAGGAAAAATCTGCACTCATTCCCTTGAAGATCTAAGGTAAAGGGGGGAGAACTTGAACTCTAGTAGGCCATGTAACTAGAGTCAAGGATTTGCCCTTGAATCCTTGTTTTTTTCTCTTATTTTTCTCTTGAAAAATCAAACCTTTGAGCTTGTTTTTAAGAAAATATTTTCGGTCTTGATGAGCTGGGTTATTGTTGTTGTTTGCATGTCTTTGATCTTGCTTGGATTGTTGTTGATGGTTGGGTTGTGTTGCATGCAAGCCATGGAAGGATTTTTGTTGAAAAATCCCTCCTTTTTCCCCTTAAGCTCTCGACCAAGAGAGGAAGAGGTGGCTGCATGTGTGCAAAAATTATTTTGATGGTTTGGATGTGATTATATGATGGATATATGTACATGCATGTGGTTGATCTTAAGTGGAAAAATTGATTTGGTGATTTATCTTGAAAATAATGATGTTTTGAGCATGAAAAATGCAAGTTTGAGCCTTGAGCATGTGCATGTGTGATTTGGATGGTTTGAAATATCCTATTTGATGTTTAAAACACATGGATGAGATTATGTGTGATTTTGGCAAAGATTGGAGAAAGAAAGAAAAAAAAAGAAAAAGAGAAAATTTGATGAACATTCAAGCTTGTTCTTGAAGTTCATGAGGATTCTTGATGAGATTCATCAAGGGAGACCTTTTTGATCTCGAAAAGATCAAAAAAGAGGTTTAAAAACATGTTTTAAGTGTGAGGGACTAAAAGATAAATTTTTTGTACAAAAGGGGCCAAAGTGCAATTAAGTTAAGTTGTTAAAATAATTGGTTAAATTCGGATTTCCAATTCCAACCAAGTAAAAGTCAATCAAGATTAGATTATGAAATTAAAGTTAGATTGGAGTTGGACTTCAACTCTAATCCACGTTATTAAGATTAAAACTCAAGAATTAATTAGTGGACTTGGCTAATTTAGTTATCTAAGTTAATTAACCTAATCTACTTAAGTTAATTAAGTAAAGAATAATAAATTAAGGCTAAAATTAATTAACCTTAATCAAATATAATTAAAAGCTTAATCCAAGATTAAGGAAGAGAATAAGGAATAATTAGGAATTAATTAGGATCTTAAGTAAGGATTAAGACTTAATTAAAGAAGATTAAGACTAATTATAGTTCAGTTAATGAAAACTAATTGTAATTAAAGATTAAAGTTAATCTTAATTAGTCATACAAGAGGAATTAGGATAAGCAATGCTATCCATAAGACACAATCATAAGTCTTAGTAAATTATAAGACTTAAGTGGACATGATTATCAAGAATATTAGTACAAACTACCTTAAAAGGCTATAACAAACACACTCTTTCTTCATAAAGCTTTAGAAGCTTAGTGAGAGAGTGCGGTTCCAACCCAAGGTAGGGTTCGATTTTCCTTGAAGGAAAGACATTGAATTCGGGTCGTGCCACGAGGATGTGGTGACGTTGAATGGTTCAATGGGCTTTGCCTGTAAAGATATGAATGTTGTGAGCATTGTTGTGTGACATGCATCATGAGGCATTGTCGATGTTCGAGGTTGAAAACCTTATGACCTATATGACAGTAGCACTTGGTACAGTGTGAAATCGGTTGGGAAGGGTGCAACTGGGTTTTGCAAAGAACGCCAGTGGGTCCTCAAAAGGGACGCCAGCCCTGAGGATAGCCTAGCTCCCGGAAGATCTCAGGTGACGTAGATTAGCTCCCTACTATCGAGATTGGGGAACCCAGCTTAGCTATTCCTGTCGCTCTCATGATTTTCGGGTCAGTTAAGATTGTCTGGAAGAACGCTTAAATGATTTGGCCAAAATGTATGAGCAATGCTCTTTGTACCAATGCTAGTACAGACTCTAACTCCTGACGTGCTGTGTATATATGGTCGGGCAGCTGCTATGTGCTCTGCCGATGGTGATGTTTCCCTGGGCCCGCATGCATTAGATATTACATTATAATAGTAGAGTTGCGTTCATATGAGTACACCATGATGAGATGTCGTGATTGCTTATTGATTCGACTGTGTGGATTGTCTCTATGTGTGTGCTCTAGTTTGCTGTATCCTACATGCTGTGAGTTCATGCGATGTTCTCACCCTTCCTTTCTGCTTCTGTTATTTTCTGCTATTGTGTTCCTTCACTACGTCGATAGCCGGCATCGGAGATTTTCAGTATGACATCGATGAGAGTGCAGCAGCGATGGATGCCCAGAGGAACCTGGCGGGTGACGGACATCTTGCGTAGATGTGAGACCAGTGTAGTTTTGAGTCTAGGTAGTAGCAGCTCTGATTTAGCGACCTCTTATTTTGTATTTGGTCGAGGTCTTGTTTATTTGGTCTACTACCAGAACTCATATTTTGATGTGGATATCAGGATGACTCGAGAGACATACTGTTATTATGTTGTATGTATATATTCATGCTGTTTCCTTTTCTTATGATTGATTTTATAATTGCGTGTATGTTGTGTGTGTGCACGAGTTGATAATCGTCTAGATGTTTTTCGGAAAACGAGTTTCAGATTAAGGAAAGAATATTTCATGAATACCTAAAATGAAAATCTGAGATGTAATAGATTGATGACGACTAAATCCTTTTAAAAAAAATATTCCGTGTTTTTTTTTGACATTTCTAAAAGCAGTAAGTTCGACGGTTACGTATTATAATGTGATGTTCTTAGCGGTATAACTAAGGGTGTCGCATTTAGGTGGTATCAGAGCTGTTCTTTCCTTTTGGCCTCGGGTATGGTCTATAATACCCTTCTCTCTGTGTTTACTCTGTGTTGATTGTTTGTTTGTGTGAATTGATTGCCTTGTGTGAATTGTTTGCTCTTATATTACTACCTTTGTAATATGAGAATCCGTGTAGTGTTACTTATTCTTGCTTGAATGATTCTGCATGAAACGGAAGAAGCTGATTTGTTCTGTGAATGCAGGATTCCATGGCAGGAAGAGGTAACCCTATGATGAACGATCTCCTAGGAAGGATCGTGAACGTTCTAGAGAACCAGCAGCAAACGTTGGACGAGATCAATCAATCCCGTAATCAAAACCAGAACAATATCCCTGACGCTTACCGTGGACTGTCTACCTTCAAGAAGAATAACCCACCACAGTTCAAAGGAGGTCATGACCCTGATGGATCTCAACTATGGTTAGAAGAACTAGAGAATATTTTCTTGGCTATGGGTTGTCCTGACGAGCAGAAGGTAACTTTGGCTGTGTTTATGATGGTTGGAGAAACTCAGCACTGGTGGGAGTATGCCAGGCGTCAGTTAGAAGCTACTGGGAGACTGATCACCTGGAATCTGTTCAAGGAGACTTTTCTTCAGAAGTATTTTCCAACTGATTTGAGGAAGCGCAAGGAGGTTGAGTTTCTGAAGTTGGAACAAGGGAGCATGACTGTTGGAGAGTATGCCGCAAAGTTTGAGGAATTATCCAAGTTCTGCCCATACTTCCAGAACACGGTAGATGAAGGATCCAAATGCTCTAAGTTTGAAAGTGGGTTGAGGCCAGAGATCAAGCAAGCCATTGGCTATCAGCAGATCACCGAGTTCTCTAAGATGGTCAACATGTGCCGCATCTTTGAGGATGACACTAAGGCGAGGCAAGCTCAGTGGAAGAATTTCGGCCCGCAGAGGAACAAATCCAAGGTTACACAAGAAAGGAGGAAACCTTATTTCGTCCCAAGGAACAACTTTGGCTCATCGTCTGGGAGTGCCGCGAGACCGCAATCAGTGGTTGCTAGTGGAGTAAGTCCTGCAAGCAGTACCGCCAACAACTATGCCAGTTGTCCACGTTGTAAGAAGAATCATCTTTTGAAGGACTGTCCAGTCAAGAACCAGACTGCAAACCCATCCGGGGGACCAATCTGCTATCATTGCAAACAAGGTGGCCATATCAAGAGGGATTGCCCTGCTCTGAGAGGAAGTGGTAGCGGTGTTGCAAGTGCACCTGTGTCAAATCTGAATGCGCAAGCTGGAAGGCCCAGAACCAGAGGCAGAGTGTTTACCATGAGTGGTGCTGAAGCTGCTGAATCCGAGGATCTGATCCAAGGTAAGTGTGTCATAAGTGGAATTCCTTTAATTGTATTATATGATTCGGGTGCGACACATTCTTTTATTTCTCTGGAGTGTGTGAAACGATTGAAATTGCCTATTGCTAAATTGCCCTATGATCTTGTTGTTTCTACTCCCACTGCTAAACCTGTGATCACTTCATTAGCCTGTTTGAACTGCCCAATCACCATTGGTGATAAAACCTTCTCTGCTGATTTGATTTGTTTACCCCTTTCTCAGCTTGATATCGTTTTGGGAATGGACTGGTTATCTTCCAATCGAGTCCAACTTGACTGTTATAATAAATCTGTTGTGTTTGACTCTTTTTCTCCCTCTATCTTAATTCGGTAAGTTCGAGATTCTTGTCCGCCAACCAAGTGAATGCTTCTTTGAGAAAAGGAGCTCAAATCTACATGATATTTTCTTCTTTGGAAGAAGAGCGGGAATCTGAAATCAGTACACTGCCTGTGGTGAGAGAATTTCCTGAAGTATTTCCTGAAGATATTCCTGGTTTGCCGCCAGAGCGAGAGATAGAGTTTAACATAGAGTTAGTACCTGGAACCGGACCTATTTCTATAGCTCCGTATAGGATGTCCCCATTAGAGTTAGCTGAGTTGAAGAAGCAGCTAGAAGAGTTGTTAGAAAAACAGTTTGTTAGGCCTAGTGTGTCCCCTTGGGGAGCACCAGTGTTGTTGGTTAAGAAGAAAGACGGTAGCATGAGGTTGTGTGTAGATTATCGTCAGTTAAATAAGGTGACGGTAAAGAATAGGTATCATTTGCCTAGGATAGACGACTTGATGGATCAATTAAGAGGAGCAACTGTATTCTCAAAAATTGACCTTAAGTCAGGTTACCACCAGATACGTGTTAAGTCTGAGGATATTCCAAAGACAGCTTTCAGAACACGCTATGGGCATTATGAGTATTTAGTGATGCCGTTTGGTGTAACCAATGCGCCCGCAGTTTTCATGGATTATATGAACCGAGTTTTCCATCCCTACTTGGACAAATTCGTTGTGGTCTTCATAGACGACATCCTTATATATTCCAAGAGTGAGGAAGAGCATGCAGAGCATCTTAGAATAGCCTTGCAGACCCTGAGGGATAGAAATTTGTATGCTAAGCTATCAAAGTGTGAATTCTGGTTGAAGGAAGTGAACTTCCTAGGTCATATGATCTCTAGTGGAGGGATTAGCGTAGACCCTGCTAAGGTAGAAACCGTGTTACAGTGGGAAGCACCTAAGACTGTGACGGAAGTAAGAAGCTTTTTGGGGTTAGCCGGTTACTATCGTAAGTTTATTGAGAATTTTTCTAGGATAGCAACCCCGTTGACCCGTTTGATTAGGAAGGACCAACCTTTTGTGTGGAGCCAGAAGTGTGAGGATAACTTTCAGGAATTAAAGAAGAGGTTGACTTCGGCGCCTGTTTTAGTTTTACCTGACCCGCAAGAGAGTTTTGAAGTATATTGTGATGCTTCGAAACAAGGATTGGGTTGTGTGTTGATGCAAAAAGGAAAAGTAGTGGCTTATGCCTCTAGGCAACTGCGAACACACGAAGTAAATTACCCTACGCATGATCTAGAGTTGGCTGCCATAGTTTTTGCTCTGAAGATTTGGAGGCACCATCTGTATGGCGCTAGGTTTGAAGTCTTTAGTGACCATAAGAGCTTGAAGTATCTGTTTGATCAGAAGGAGTTGAATATGAGGCAGAGACGATGGATGGAGTTTTTGAAGGATTATGATTTTAGTCTGCAGTACCACCCTGGGAAAGCCAATGTAGTGGCTGATGCGTTGAGTAGGAAATCTTTGCACATGTCAGCAATGATGGTTAAGGAGCTAGAGTTGATAGAAAAGTTTAGAGACCTGAACCTAGATGTTGGATTTGGTCCTAAGAGTATAAGATTGGGAACCTTAAGGATTTCAAGTGATTTCTTGGAGCAAGTTCGTGTAGCACAGGAAGTGGATCAATCTTTGCAAGTTTTGAAGGATCTAGTCCCTAAGAAAGGAGAATCTGAGTTTTGCAAGGGAACTGGTGGGGTTATTAGATTCGAGGGTAGGATATGTGTACCTGGTGATAAGGAAATAAGGAAACTGATCTTAGAAGAAGCTCATAAGAGTGGATTGAGTATTCACCCTGGAGCAACTAAGATGTATCAAGTCCTGAAGAAGATGTTTTGGTGGTCTGGAATGAAAAAGGAAGTAGCTGAGTATGTGGCTTCTTGTTTGGTTTGTCAGAAAGCTAAGATTGAACATCAGAGACCATCAGGAGAGTTACAACCTTTAGATGTCCCTGAGTGGAAGTGGGATAACATATCTATGGATTTCGTGGTAGGTTTACCTAGAATTCCTGCAGGTTTTGATGCTATATGGGTAATTGTTGATAGGTTGACAAAATCTGCTCATTTCTTGCCCATTAACATTAAGTTTTCTCTAGAAAAGTTGACCCAGTTGTATATTAAGGAAGTAATAAGACTACATGGGGTTCCGTCTAGCACAGTGTCAGATAGAGACCCAGATTTTGGGGTAGTCTGCAACAAGCTTTAGGAACCAAGTTGAGGCTTAGTTCAGCCTATCACCCTCAGACGGATGGTCAGTCTGAGCGGACTATCCAATCCCTAGAAGATTTGCTGAGAGCGTGTGTGTTAGAACATAAGGGAAGTTGGGATCAGTTGTTGGCACTGATCGAGTTCACCTACAACAATAGTTTCCATTCTAGCATTGGAATGGCACCGTACGAAGCCTTGTATGGTAGGAAGTGTAGGACACCTTTGTGTTGGTTTGAATCTGGCGATGGCCTAGTGTTGGGACCTGAGATGATTCAGCAAACCACGGAAAAGATCAAGATGATTCAGGAAAGGATGAGAATATCACAGAGTAGGCAGAAAAGTTACTATGATCGGAGGAGGAAACCCCTTGAATTCAAAGAAGGAGATCACGTATTTTTGAGAGTTACACAAACAACTGGGGTTGGCAGGGCAATGCGATCTCGAAAACTTACACCCAAATTCATTGGTCCCTACCAAATTTTGAAAAGAATTGGCCTTGTTGCTTACCAAATTGCTTTACCGCCTTTTCTTTCGAATCTTCATAATGTATTCCATGTGTCACAACTCCGAAAGTATATTCCTGACCCTTCGCACGTCATAGAACCCGACGTAATACAATTAAAAGAAAACTTGACTTATGAGGTATTACCTGTGCGAATCGGAGACCGAAGGATCAAGCAGTTGAGAGGAAAAGAGATTCCGCTGGTGAAAGTTATTTGGAGTGCAACCGATGAGGGGAATGCAACCTGGGAGTTGGAAGAGCAAATGAAGAAGTCCCATCCTCATTTATTTCAAGAAGGTACGCACAAATTTCGAGGACGAAATTTCTTTTAAGAGGGGGAGAGATGTAACACCCGCATTTTTTTACCGTTTTCCCGTTTTTGCTGTTTTAAGCGTTTTAATGGATTTTAAATGATTAAAATTATTTTTAATTGTCAAAATTTATATTTTTGGATTCAGTATTAAATTTCCTATTTTTAGGATTTTTTTGGGAATTTTCGGGGTTTTTTTGTGAAAATGACCTTTTTGCCCTCCGGTACCCCGACCCGGGCCTGAATACTCTTGATCCGGGCCTGAAAAAAATTGTACAAACCTTATTTTCTCCTCTGAAAATTGAGCTGCACAGCATGGTGCATGTGTGCCACTTGTCCATGTCTTCCTTCACACCATTAAGTCTATATAAAGGAGAAAGCTTCACTTTATGGCCATTTTTCACTTAGCCATCTTCTCCACCTACCCATTTTCTTTCTTCTTCTTCTTCTTCTTCTTCTCCCTTGCTGGCCGCGCACCACCACCCTTCTTCTCCCCAAAATTTCTTCATCTCCACCCAAATCACCAACCAAGCTTAAGTCTCATTCTTGGATTTAAGCTAAATACATACTTTCTACCAAAATCCACTTGTTGGAGGCTTGAAGGAGGAGCTTGAATGGGCTGTTCGAGGAGGAAAAATCTGCACTCATTCCCTTGAAGATCTAAGGTAAAGGGGGGAGAACTTGAACTCTAGTAGGCCATGTAACTAGAGTCAAGGATTTGCCCTTGAATCCTTGTTTTTTTCTCTTATTTTTCTCTTGAAAAATCAAACCTTTGAGCTTGTTTTTAAGAAAATATTTTCGGTCTTGATGAGCTGGGTTATTGTTGTTGTTTGCATGTCTTTGATCTTGCTTGGATTGTTGTTGATGGTTGGGTTGTGTTGCATGCAAGCCATGGAAGGATTTTTGTTGAAAAATCCCTCCTTTTTCCCCTTAAGCTCTCGACCAAGAGAGGAAGAGGTGGCTGCATGTGTGCAAAAATTATTTTGATGGTTTGGATGTGATTATATGATGGATATATGTACATGCATGTGGTTGATCTTAAGTGGAAAAATTGATTTGGTGATTTATCTTGAAAATAATGATGTTTTGAGCATGAAAAATGCAAGTTTGAGCCTTGAGCATGTGCATGTGTGATTTGGATGGTTTGAAATATCCTATTTGATGTTTAAAACACATGGATGAGATTATGTGTGATTTTGGCAAAGATTGGAGAAAGAAAGAAAAAAAAAGAAAAAGAGAAAATTTGATGAACATTCAAGCTTGTTCTTGAAGTTCATGAGGATTCTTGATGAGATTCATCAAGGGAGACCTTTTTGATCTCGAAAAGATCAAAAAAGAGGTTTAAAAACATGTTTTAAGTGTAAGGGACTAAAAGATAAATTTTTTGTACAAAAGGGGCCAAAGTGCAATTAAGTTAAGTTGTTAAAATAATTGGTTAAATTCGGATTTCCAATTCCAACCAAGTAAAAGTCAATCAAGATTAGATTATGAAATTAAAGTTAGATTGGAGTTGGACTTCAACTCTAATCCACGTTATTAAGATTAAAACTCAAGAATTAATTAGTGGACTTGGCTAATTTAGTTATCTAAGTTAATTAACCTAATCTACTTAAGTTAATTAAGTAAAGAATAATAAATTAAGGCTAAAATTAATTAACCTTAATCAAATATAATTAAAAGCTTAATCCAAGATTAAGGAAGAGATTAAGGAATAATTAGGAATTAATTAGGATCTTAAGTAAGGATTAAGACTTAATTAAAGAAGATTAAGACTAATTATAGTTCAGTTAATGAAAACTAATTGTAATTAAAGATTAAACTTAATCTTAATTAGTCATACAAGAGGAATTAGGATAAGCAATGCTATCCATAAGACACAATCATAAGTCTTAGTATATTATAAGACTTAAGTGGACATGATTATTAAGAATATTAGTACAAACTACCTTAAAAGGCTATAACAAACACACTCTTTCTTCATAAAGCTTTAGAAGCTTAGTGAGAGAGTGCGGTTCCAACCCAAGGTAGGGTTCGATTTTCCTTGAAGGAAAGACATTGAATTCGGGCCGTGCCACGAGGATGTGGTGACGTTGAATGGTTCAATGGGCTTTGCCTGTAAGGATATAAATGTTGTGAGCATTGTTGTGTGACATGCATCATGAGGCATTGTTGATGTTCGAGGTTGAAAACCTTATGACCTATATGACAGTAGCACTTGGTACAGTGTGAAATCGGTTGGGAAGGGTGCAACTGGGTTCTGCAAAGAACGCCAGTGGGTCCTCAAAAGGGACGCCAGCCCTGAGGATAGCCTAGCTCCCGGAAGATCTCAGGTGACGTAGATTAGCTCCCTACTGTCGAGATTGGGGAACCCAGCTTAGCTATTCCTGTCGCTCTCATGATTTTCGGGTCAGTTAAGATTGTCTGGAAGAACGCTTAAATGATTTGGCCAAAATGTATGAGCAATGCTCTTTGTACCAATGCTAGTACAGACTCTAACTCCTGACGTGCTGTGTATATATGGTCGGGCAGCTGCTATGTGCTCTGCCGATGGTGATGTTTCCCTGGGCCCGCATGCATTAGATATTACATTATAATAGTAGAGTTGCGTTCATATGAGTACACCATGATGAGATGTCGTGATTGCTTATTGATTCGACTGTGTGGATTGTCTCTATGTGTGTGCTCTAGTTTGCTGTATCCTACATGCTGTGAGTTCATGCGATGTTCTCACCATTCCTTTCTGCTTCTGTTATTTTCTGCTATTGTGTTCCTTTGCTACGTCGATAGCCGGCATCGGAGATTTTCAGTATGACATCGATGAGAGTGCAGCAGCGATGGATGCCCAGAGGAACCTGGCGGGTGACGGACATCTCGCGTAGATGTGAGACCAGTGTAGTTTTGAGTCTAGGTAGTAGCAGCTCTGATTTAGCGACCTCTTATTTTGTATTTGGTCGAGGTCTTGTTTATTTGGTCTACTACCAGAACTCATATTTTGATGTGGATATCAGGATGACTCGAGAGACATACTGTTATTATGTTGTATGTATATATTCATGTTGTTTCCTTTTCTTATGATTGATTTTATAATTGCGTGTATGTTGTGTGTGTGCACGAGTTGATAATCGTCTAGATGTTTTTCGGAAAACGAGTTTCAGATTAAGGAAAGAATATTTCATGAATACCTAAAATGAAAATCTGAGATGTAATAGATTGATGACGACTAAATCCTTTTAAAAAAAAATATTCCGTGTTTTTTTTTTGACATTTCTAAAAGCAGTAAGTTCGACGGTTACATATTATAATGTGATGTTCTTAGCGGTATAACTAAGGGTGTCGCACCACTTATCCAATCCCACAACCCGCATCATCCTTCCCTCGACCTTATCCCACCAAATCCCAATCCAACAACCCCAATGCAATCCCATAACCCAAATGCACATACCACAGAAGACTTGTGCACTTCCTCATCATCTGCGTCACATGCATCTCCCTCTATTACAAGTGTTCTCACACCTTGTCACCCCCATGGTCACTCGGGGTAAAGCTGGAATATTCAAACCCAAACTGTTGAACCTAGCCACCAAATATCCCCTCACAGAGTCTTTGGTACCCACATGTGTCTCTCAAGCCATGAAATATCACAGATGGAAAAATGCCATGTCAGAGGAATTCAATGCATTAATGCACAATGGAACTTGGGATCTTGTCCCCCATCAGCCCCACTATAATGTCATTGGAAACAAATGGGTCTTCCGCCTCAAGCGCAATCCAGATGGGTCCATTGCCAGATACAAAGCCCGATTAGTAGCAAAAGGATTCCACCAACGCCCGGGCATTGACTATCATGAGACTTTCAGTCCAGTAATCAAGCCACAGACTATAAAGCTAGTCTTGTGCATTGCTCTATCTCATGGATGGCCAGTGAGTCAAATGGATGTCAACAATGCATTTCTTCATGGATCCATCACGGAAGATGTCTACATGACTCAACCTCCAGGATTCATCCATCCTTCTCTTCCTTCTCATGTTTGCAAGCTCAACAAGGCATTGTATGGCCTCAAACAAGCACCACGGGCCTGGTATCATGCGTTGAAGGATTTTCTACAGTCATATGGATTCAAAAACTCCAGGTCTGATACATCTCTTTTTATTTATAACTCCAACAATGTCTTGGCCTACTTTTTGGTGTATGTAGATGATCTGTTGCTGACTGGGAACAATGAAAAATTTCTTCGGCACTTCCAATCATCTCTTGCCGAGAAATTCTCTCTTAAAGATCTTGGTCCACCATCTCATTTCCTTGGAGTTGAAATCATTCCCACAAGCTCTGGTCTCTTCTTGTCACAACACCACTACATCAGAGACATCCTTCAACTTGCAAACATGGTTGATGCAAAGCCTGTTGGCACGCCAATGTCAACTTCATGTTGTCTAACACCATTGCCTGATGCTCCTACTTGTGATGTGACACTTTTTCGACGACTGATTGGCTCCCTTCATTATCTAGCCATCACTCGTCCGGATT
Source organism: Sesbania bispinosa (assembly GCA_026901365.1). Classification (NCBI taxonomy): domain Eukaryota; kingdom Viridiplantae; phylum Streptophyta; class Magnoliopsida; order Fabales; family Fabaceae; genus Sesbania; species Sesbania bispinosa. Next base: position 176,287 of record QLOH01000600.1, on the reverse strand, counting down.
TGGCCTGCCCAGTCAACAAATTAGCTCAATACATGTAGGCTCCACAGGAAATTCATATGCAAGCATTAAAGCGTATCTTACGCTATCTCAAAGGCAGTATCAATCATGGGCTTCATCTTGTCAAAAATTCATCTCTTCATCTAAATGCCTTCTGTGACTCTGACTGGGCTGGTGACACTAAAGATCGTAGATCTACCGTTGCTTACATCATCTATCTTGGCCCAAACGCCATATCCTGGTCATGTAAAAAGCAAAAGACTGTTGCTCGATCTTCCACTGAAGCTGAATATCGCACAATTGGCTCCACAACTGCAGAGGTTCTTTGGTTACAAGAACTTCTCAAAGAACTAGGAGTTTCCTTATCCAGCAAACCCACCATTCTCTCTGACAACATTGGTGCAACCTACCTATGCTCCAATCCCATTTTCCACTCCCGCATGAAGCACTTATCCATTGATTATCACTTTGTTCGAGAATTGGTGGCCAAAAAGGAGCTTCAAGTATCTCATGTTCCATCCAGTCATTAACTAGCTGATCTTGTGACAAAGCCCCTATCCGGGCCCCGACATTCCTTTCTCCTATCCAAGATCGGTGTCGTTACCCCCCTCCACCATCTTGCGGGGGCGTGTAAGCGGTTGAGATATTTTATCTTCTTGTAACAAACAATTCCTGTATTTTAAATTCAAAATTTTGTTGTAGTTTGATATTTTATCTTCTTGTAACAAACAATTCCTGTATTTTAAATTCAAAATTTTATTGTAGTTTATTTTTAAATTTTCATCTCTTGTATTGTACTTATAAATACTTGTACTCATCATCATAATAAAGTTAAGTCCTTTTCATCATACGTTTCCTTTTCTATAGACATACTCTCTTTCTATTGACACATAATTCATTAAATAGAGTAGTTGGAAAATAAAATTTGAATTAAATAAAAGGACATTTTTTGTTTATCTTATTAAATAAGGTAAAATTAGTTAAGATTTACTTATATTTTAATCAATCAAATGTGTGTTTTTTATTTATATTTAAGTATATTTTTAATCAAAGTGCACAATTAAAAATAAAGGTAGTATTACTCATACATTTCCGGTACCTTTCACATGATTTCTGGATCCATCCAGGTTGGCAAAAAGAAATTGAGGTGGGAAACTTCAATCTTTATAGGGAGGATGAATTAGAGACTAAATTGAACTGACCAGCACTAGCTAATGACTAATGTAATGGCCAATGGGTAATGGCGGTTGCGTCAAACCCCAAGAAAAAAGGTAATGGTACGTGTTAAAAGCAAAGCATTTTAGTGGCACACGTGTTAAGGACGAAATGTAGTAGTTGAACCAATCCGTGTGAGAGACACTAACGGCCAAATAACATCAAGAAGAACGTGGTTGCTGGGAACGTGGATGCTTATTACGGGTGTTATTTACTTATTTTGTTGCTCGCACCTGACAACACCCTCAAAGCATTGGGCTGCATTTCATTTTCCATCATCAATGGCATTACACAACATTGACGGATCCAAAAATTTTAATTTGTGGAGGTAATACTCATATATACATATATGAAAAAATTTTAGGAGAGGGGGAAATCAACATATATATATATATATACATGTAATATTAAAAAGAAAATAAAAATTTTGTGGGGGCAGTTGCCCCCAAAATGCTTAAGGTAGGTTCGTCCCTGTTACACAATGTGCCAAGTTTTAATGAGGGGACTATAGTTTCTGCTTATCATATTACGTTACATTTTTTAATGAAAAAATGATTAAATATATTTGGCTTAATTACACTTTCGTTCCCTCTAGTTTTGATTTTGTGTAGTTTTGGTTCCTTAGATTTTTTTAGCAAATTAAGTTTCCATACTTTTAAAATTAAGTAAATTTGGTCTCCATGTCAATTGTCTTCTACTTAAAACCCTCAAATTCTCATTTTCAATACAAATATTTGGGAGTATATGATGAATTTGAGATATGAAATAATTTAAAATGTTCAGAAGTAAAAAATATAAATAGAAAGTTGATGAATTTTGAAGGATTTTGTATGATATGAAATTAGGGTTTAAAGAGGACAAAGATTTGGGATTTTTCGATATTAGGTTAAATTTGATATTTTGATTGGTGAGTTTTCATATTAAGAAGATTTAAAACAAATAAATCAATTAAATTCATGAAGATATTGAATAGAAAGTGAGAATTTGAGGGTTCTAGATACAAGACAATTGAGGGAAGGACCAAATTTACTTAATTTTAAAAATATGAAGACTTAATTTACTCGAAAAAAATACTTGAGGGACCAAAATTGCATAAAATCCAAATTAAATGGACCAAAAGTGCAATTAAGCCAATATATTTTTAGTCCCTCAAAATATAATGAAATTTGATTTTGGTTCTTCATTTATTTTTTCATTAGTTTCGATTCTCCATTTTTTATAATCACATGATTTTAGTTCTCCTTATTAAATGTAGTTTGTTAAGTCACTTTCATAGTTCCACTATGACGTTTTCCGAGTAAATATTTATAGGAAATTTCTTGCGTTTTTTTTAGAAAATTCATGTGTAGTTAATTTCAAAAAAAAATAATTTTTCTTACATAAAAATGCTGCTATAAAATTTATTTACTTTACTGTAAAAAATCTATAGTAAATTTCCCGTAAATTTTAGAATCTAAACAAAATTTCCTATGAATTTTGAAATCTGCAGGAAAATTCAAAAGGTAAATTCATAGAAAAATCTACATGAAATATTATTACGTCATCACTTAGCAGAATATAACTAACAACGATGACTAAAATCATGTGATTTTGAAAAATGGAGGACCAAAACCAATAAAAAAATTAATGAAGGACCAAAACCAATAAAAAAATTAATGAAGGACCAAAACAAAATTTCACTATATTTTGAGGAACTAAAAACATATTTAGCCCCTTTTTCTATTACACTTCATTTTTATTACATGCATTTTGATTGATTTAGTTTTTCACCCAGTTAAAATTAACGGATTTTATAAAGATTTTATTAAGCCGAAAATCTTAATAGTAGATATAATTCGAATTGAATCTATAACTATGAGTCAAATTACATACTCCCTATTTAATGAGATGAATATAAGTAAAAAAAAAAAAACATATATGGTGATCTAAAATATAAGCAAATCTTAACTAATTATACCCTATTTAATGATATAAATCCAAAATGCCCTTTATTTAATTTAAATTTTACTTTCCAACCACTTTAATTAATGAATCATGTGAGAATAGTAAGAGAGTATGCTCACCTGAAACAATTTTCAATAAAATTATATGTAGGATAATTTAGGCAATATAAGTACTTTTACATGATATCAAGAAAATTTAATGAATTTAACTAACTTTCTTATATTAAGTAAGAGTAGTATTACACACTTGTTTTTATTTACCACTATCTAATCTGATCAAATTTACCTCTCGATTGGTTGTTAGTTATTACACACTCTCGTTCTAATGATGTTGTCGTTTTGTGTGAACCAAACCAAATGGCCATTGTTGGGATTATGATGGAAGCGGATCCTCTCCCGTGAGCTAAAACGGGAGAGTGTCATGTTAAACAGATCTCAACCACACACTGAAAGTATTTGGTGATCAAGGCTCACAATAACACACGTCAACAATTAATAAAACTCATTGTTTCATGCAATCCATTTCCATTTCATTATTCCATTTCAAATAATCACAGTAGTCTAAAGAAAGGTGCAACTGGAAAGTCCTCTCGAATGCTTGTTATATGTTTTCTAATTTTCCAGGGTTTCATACAGTTCTACACACAACCAATGCATCCAGATCCAGTTAGATATATCACAAGACAAGATACAAATTAAACTAGTCCATAAGTTGTTTGTTCATTCTAATATTTCAGTAATTCACATTTTATAAAATTTAATACAAACTTAAACTTTAGCAAACATATAGCCTAATTTTAGTAAAGAAAAGTCAACTAAACTCAGACGAGCATTCAAGCTTTGGGCATTTCAAGCTCCAATTGATGGCATTAGCAAACTCCAATTGACCATTCAAGCTCTGGGCATTTCTTGCATCTTCAAGATGGGCAAATTGCAGTAAACAATTGATTCAATTAACCTATACCGTTACAAACAATTAAAGCCATTTAGTAAAATAGCATCAGAACCCACTAGCTGGATGCCGGGGATGGATCAAAGGAGGAACAATGGAGTCGGAGAGGGAGGGGTCTAAACTTGAAAGAAAAGAACGGGCGACGGAGGAGTTTACGCCTTCGTTGTCCTTCCCGCCCGCCGTCAACCGCACTCTACTAGTCGTTCCACCTACGACCACCCTTCCCGCGGCCACACGCCGCTCTGTCCCTCACCGCCGTGGGAAGCACCATAACTCAGCCGTTGGAGTAAGTGAGACGGGAGAAGGCTTCTAGGGCAAAAAATATGATTACCCAAAATTAGGGGTGTTCAAATCCAATCCAATCCAATTGGAACCGCAATAACCGATACAAAAAATCGCAAACCAAACAAACCGCAAACCGCAAAAACCGAAATTTTTTATTGGATTGGATTGGATTTCGGATCTACTTGTGAGAACCAATCTAATCCAAAACGATCCAAACTTTTCTAAACATTTAAATATATTATCATTATTGATATTATTTTTCTATGATGATGTAAAAAAATTATTATTGTGCAACTATATTTAACAAATAATGTTCAATCATGGATTGAAAGCCATCAAGTAATTTGTATGTTATATGATAGGATAAGATAATTGCATGTTTTTATCATATTGAGTTTACCATGAGCGGATACTGTTATATGGACAATGGAATTGGGATCCACCGTTATATCTAATTAAGTATTTAAAGTTACAACTTATTTATTCAAGAAACATTAACAATTTGATAAAGCATAACTATTCGGCTTTAAATTGGTGAGTGATTAACGATTTCGGAAACCAGTAATGATGTCATAATTTTGCTTTCATAACTTCATTTTTTAGTTTATTTAAGAAACCGAAGTCCAATCCAATCCAAACCGATTAATATTGGATTGAATTGGATTGGATTTGGAAAAAAATCAAAACCGATTGGATGATTAAATGAGAAAAACGAAATTATTGGATTGGATGATTTTTCCCTAAAAAACCGATTCAATCCAATCCGCGAACACCCCTACCCGAAATGGTGAGTTTTATTGATTATTGACGTGTGTTATTGTGAGTCGTTGATCACCAAATGCTTTTAATGTGTGGTTGAGATCTGTTAAACATGACACTCTCCCGTTTTAGCTCACGGGAGAGGATCCGCTTCCGATTATGATTCGCCATTTCGCTGTGCAGGTAATCCCCACAGGGTCCCTTGGCCTCACATTTTACAATCTCACTTGGACATTCGTCATCGTACTCTGCTCCAACTTCAACCCCACGTCCCTCTCCAAATTACCCAAATGCCACTATCCCTTAACAAGGACATAAACGTCTTGCTTTCTCCATAAGGTATGTTTGATTTTATGTTGAGAAGTAATCAAACTCAAGTTTAGACTTCTTAATGTAATTATTTGTAGAGTTGGAAATATGAATTTATATCATATTTCAATACTAAACCAAACACGTATATAATTTGTTGTTTACGAATTCGTCCGTGACTTCAAATATTAGTTATTCCACAGCTATTTATCAGTTAAGTCTTAGTATGTTTTGGCATCCAACAATATAAAATCATGGTTTTGTGTAATTGATTTAAAATTACTTTTATTCAATGTGTTTCGTAGAATATATATCATTCATCTCAATCATTAATTTTTAAAATCAATTCTATTTAACTGTAATTCAAACGAGCAATAAATACTAAATATATTGGCAAACTTTTGTTAGTTAAAAATGGAGATCATGTCAGCATTCATCTTTATTTATGTGTTGAGTGAAATTGAGAAAAACTTTATGAGTGCTGTTAATATGTTTAAAAAAACTCTTCCATTCAAACTATTTTTTAAAAAATGTAATATTATCACTAAATTTCAAAGACGTACATTTCCCTCTTTGGATAATAGTATGAAACTATAATTTTTTTAGAACTTTGGACTCGAAGATTAACTAGCATTTATAATTTAAGTTTATGAAAACAATTTTGTATGGTGGAATCTATTATACATCCTTATTTTTTAAAAAACAGTTGTATGGTGGACCTATGCAATAATGCTAAGGAGAGAAACAATTAGGAGGAGAGAAAAAGCTACCCACAATTAATATAGGTGCACATAATACAATTGTTGTGTGAAGAAGGCATGTGACGAGCAGGAAATTTTAAAAGCAATTAGTTGCCCTCTCACTGTGAATTAAGGCGACACCAATTACTTAGAGCAATGAGATGTATACGCCGATTCCGATCCAACATCCACCATTTACATGTCTGAAAAAAAGAGTTACTTCCACAGGGGCGGCTCCTTAATTATGCAATAATACACACCACACACAACCTTTTATAAATACTTACAATTCATTAATATAACTATTACATTATTCAAAGTTATAAATAACTAGTAAAGGACTATTATATCTTAACTAGTGATCTCGAATTCGAGTTCAATATGCATGTGTTAAAATTAGGAGGGATAGTTTTACCGTCTATGGAGGTCATACCCCATTCAAAGAGCAGTGACGGACCTTCTTGTTAATTGACAGAGGGGAGCCATGGCTCCCCCAAACATTTTCAAATATAAATTTATATATATAATTATTAAAAATTATTTATATTTTTATTATTAATTGGATTTTTCATAATATATAAAACCTTTACATTATCATCTAATGATATGTTATCACATCATTTAACGAGTATAACATTCCATATGATATTAAACTGAGTAATAATACCCTCCATTCCAAAACTCTTGTTATTTTAAATTTTTTACTTATGTTTTAAAACCTTTGTTATTTTAGAAATCTAAAAATAATCAATTCCAACTAACAACCATTATTATATCCCTCATTTTCTCGCTCTTAAAATATTACTACAATTGTTCCTATTCAACTAGCCACTTAGACACAAAAGTACACCGATTTAGAAATGTAATTATTACTCTTGTTTTCATAAAAGGAAATTTTCATTTTTCTACTTTATAACTTATCTCTCTTAACATTTATTGGGTTTCATTAGTTTTGAATAGCGAGTAATTTATTATTACAATATAATTAATATAAGGGTAAATTGGGGAAAAGTGTTATTATTGCATTGACTTTGCAAGTAGATAGTTAAATAGGAATAATTTGTTTAAAAAATGGACAATTTTAAAAAGAAACTAAAGTAGTACACTCAATCTTTATTATACATAATCTCTCTTATGTTTCCAATGCTATTCAATGAAATAGATGAATTATTAATGAGGGTATTTCAGTAAAATTGTATAAATTTAGATATATTGAAAAATTTCTTAATTTGTTTGTATAATCTTATATAATAAGAGTTTTGGATTGATAGGAGTAAAATAATACATCATTGAATAATAGTCTAAAATTTATACTGACAATATAATCATAAAATTTGTAATATGATATTAAATATTTAATTTATACATTAAATTAATATTTTGGCTCCCCCACTATTTTCGTTAAAGTTCCGTCGCGGTCAAAGAGAATGATTTCTCAGAGAAGATTAGGGATGGGAATAGGCCGAGCCGAGCTAGGCTTTCCAAGGTCTGAGCCTGGCCTGCACCTTATTTCATGGCCTGGGTCTGGCCTGTTACCTGACATAGGCTTTAATTTATGGTCTGAGCCTAGCCTATTTAAAGTTTTCAAGGCCTAAAAGTCTGTTTAAAAGCTTGTTTTATAGTAAGGTACTTGAATATATCATAAGCATATATATGAATAGACTTATAGGTTCAAGTTTTTAACATACTTAAATGTTTATACAAACTAAAAGTATATAATTATAAGGAAAAGTAATAACAGATCTTTATAATAATAATAACAATATAAAAATATTAGTATTTTATTTATATTTAGTTAAATAGACCGGCTTGATAGGCTCAAAAGGCTTTTTCGATGGCCTAAAGCCTAGCCTGTTTTGCTATATAGGCTTTTGAAAAAGTCTTGGCCTGTTCTATTTAATAAATTGGCCTGACCTGGCCTGAGCCTGATATAGGCTGGGTAGTAGACCCCTGACGAGCAGTCTGGCATGTTCCACCCCTAGAGAAGATACATGTGATATTATATAAAAAAAGTTGTAAATAACTAGAATAAATCCATACAAATTTGAACAATTTAAAAATTAATTGATAAATATTCATCGATTAATTTTATTTTAACAAATACTATATTGTTTAAAATATAAATATAAATATTTGATTTATCTAAAATTATATATATATATAATTCATATTAATATCACATCATTGAATAACTCAAATTGTTAAATTTATATTTTACAAAAGGTTATTAATAAGTAATTATACTAAGAATTATTTCCAAAGTAAGTGGATTCTCACCTCTATATGTGTGTTATATTGAAAAAAACTAAAGTGATATAATAATTTCATTGTGGTCTATTTTTTCTTTTATAAAGTATAGATTTATTATTTTTCTCATTTTTAGATGAAAAATTAAATTGTTTATGGTAGAATTTGAGAGATATGCTCCTTAAGTTTCAAAATATATCAAACATGATGGTGAATGATAAAACTAACAAGGAGCAAAGAATGAATATTTTAGTTATTGAGCAAATTTAATATATTAATTTTAGAAATTTTTTTATTTTAATCTTTTTATTTGACTCCCTTGGGTAACTGAAAAAACAGTCTATCTCCACCCTTTTTATTTACAAAGAGAAGATTCAATTCCCTTGCAAATAAAATGTATGTTTGAATTCCCAATAATAATCTCCAAAAAGTGATTTGAGACCTTCTCAACGGAAAATTATATATACAACCATAGGTTCAAATTTTATGTGATAAGGGTAGCGGGTTTTATTACATGAACTAAAAAATCCGAAAGTTATTCGGGTTTTTAAAACAATAATGGTAAACGTACATAACTAGTATTCGACTCATGCGATGCATGGATATTATTATTTAAATATATTGTTTATAATGAATACTATAATATATTTAATTTAATTAATATATAAATATGTAAATTTTAAGAAATGATAATAATTAGTGATTTTTTTTTCATATTAAAATTTATACTTGTTTATATAGAAAGAATTAAAAAAATTAACACATAAAAAATTTATTTGAAACAACAAATTTCAAACATTAATAATTATAAATGTAAAATATACCATGTCATATCATTTATATTTTTTGAAATATCATTTTATACACTATATTTTCGTCAAATTATAACGTTTAAAAATATAATCACATATAAAAATCCTAAGTCCTTGTCGAGACTTCACCCTAGATATAACAACATATATATAATTGACCATGGGAGAAAATAGTTTTTGGTAAATAAACACCAACGTGTGACAATGTCTAGCTTTGACTTTTATTAATGGTCACAAAAAATTTAGTGTTGTCTTGTCATTTGTGTTTACTTAAATTCCTATTATTTATATATATTTTTTATTGCAGTCTGTAATGTATTTATGTATTTAAAACTTGTTTCAATATAATAATTATAAAAAATACAAATTAAAATGTGATTAAAAAAGAAAAAGAAAAAAAGAAATGAGCTAAACTAACTTATGTGGTTTATAAAAAAATTATTTTACTGAAATGAGAATAAATATGAATGAATAAAGAGAGAAACTATTTTAATATAATAACAAAAAAATAAAGTGTGATAAAAAAGGAAAAAAAAAAGAAATAGTATCAACAGGAATGTCTCCCGTGAACGATACCCGTGATTTATAAAAAAAATCACATTTGTAATGAAACAGATTAATGGTATCAAATAATGAGAGAAAATATATTAATATAATAATAAAAAATGAAAAAATAAAAATAAGATAAATAGGAATTTTAATATAGATTAAATAGATAAATAGAATAGATTGGTGAGATAATAAATGAAAAAATTAATGAATAAAATAGAAAGATAAATGATATATTGAAATATCATATTAAAGTAATGTAAATCAACACATTTATTGTATTCCCTAATGTGAGTTTTTATATAATGAAACAGATAAATAGGAATAAATAATGGGAGAAATTATTTTAATATAATAATAAAAAGAAAATTAAAGTATGAAAAAACAAAAAAATGTAGGATCAAAACTGTTTCACATGAAGGATATTCGTGGTTTATAAAATATCACTTTTATAATAAAACAAAATAATATAAACGAATAATGAGAGAAAATGTTTTAATATAATAATAAAAAAAGAAATTGTGAAAAGAAACAAAAATAAAAGGAAAAAGAAAAAGAAAAAGAAAACAATAGGAGCAAGACTGTATCATGTGAAGGATAAATATGGTTTATAAAAAAACAACTTTATAAAAAAGAGAAAAAAAAGTACATATAAAAAAACAACTTTATAAATGTGGTTAATAAGAGAAATAGGTTTGAAGAGAAATAGGTTTGTAGTTTGGTAAGGTAGAAATTTGGGAAGAGAGAAATGTTCAGAGCTGATTCCCGAGGCTAAAAATTTCACCACAAATTTGCGGAGAAATAGCGAAGATAACTGCTGCCCTCCGAAGAGATTATAGAGAGAGCAAACAAAATGAGCATGCTCATTTGTGTGGCCCCAATAAGCGCGATGAGCATGCTCATTTACAATATTAGTTCTGGATATCCACCGTGCGTCGCACTAATATAATTTTTATAATTAACTAATATATTTAAAAAATAATATGATTTTTTTTATTTTTATGAACATTTATTGTTTTAAAATTAGAAGAATATTTTTTTTATAAATTTAAATATATTAATTTTTAATAAATTTAATTCAAATTATATTTAGGGATATTTTGGTCTTTATATATTATAATCCAATTTCTCTCCTTTTTATTTCTCTTCTACCAAACAAAAATACTATTTCCCTCCACTCTATTTCATATTTATTCCTTTCCTACCAAACAACTCAATTTCTTCTCTATTTCTCATCTATTTCTTTTCACCCCATTTCTCTCTTTCCTATTTCTCTATACCCTATTTCTCTCTACACTACCAAACACAACGTAAAAGTGAGATAAATAAAAATCTTAATATAGATTAAATAGATGGGTGAGATAATAAATGAAAACATTAATGAATAAAATAGAAAGATAAATGATATATTGAAATATCATGTTAAAAGTAATGTAAATCAACACATTTATTGTATTCCTTAATGTGAGTTTTTATATAATGAAATAGATAAACAGGAATAAATAATAAGAGAAATTATTTTAATATGATAATAAAAATAAAATTAAAGTATGGAAAAAAAAAATGTAGGATGAAAACTGCTTCACGGGAAGGATACTCATGGTTTATAAAATATCACTTTTATAATGAAACAAAATAATATGAACGAATAATGAGACAAAATATTTAATATAATAATAATAATAAATCAAATTTTGAAAACAAACAAAATAAAAAGAAAAAAAAAAGAAAACAAAAAAATGGTGAATGAATGTGAGTTTTTATATAATGAAACAGATAAACAGGAATAAATAATAAGAGAAATTATTTTAATATGATAATAAAAATAAAATTAAAGTATGAAAAAAAAGAAAAAAAATGTAGGATCAAAACTGCTTCACGGGAAGGATACTCATGGTTTATAAAATATTACTTTTATAATGAAACAAAATAATATGAATGAATAATGAGACAAAATATTTTAATATAACAATAATAATAAATCAAATTGTGAAAACAAACAAAACAAAAAGAAAAAAAAAACTTCACATGAAGAATACTCATGGTTTATAAAATATCACTTTTATAATGAAACAAAATAGAGGAGGGTTCAAATTACACCGGTGTAAATTACACCAAGTATTACACTGCTAATAACTATAAATTGAATATGTTTTTTAGTAATGCAACCGTTGAATTATGTTTGTTTATCATCATGATTATATGTGCCAAATTTCGTAAAATTTTGACATTAATAACTTGATAATCAAATGATTGAATTTTTCATATATTTCAAATGTATATATAACGTTAATCTTGAGACATCTCAATGACATATCAACTAATTTCAGATTAATGTAAAATTTTATATGTATGATCTATATGATAGTAACTTTCAATCCAACGGTGAATTATTTAATACAATGATCGGTTAAAATTATTCAGCGGTGTAACACTTGGTGTAACTTACACCGGTGTAATTTGAACCCTCCTCAACAAAATAATATGAGCGAATAATGAAAGAAAATATTTTAATATAATAATAATAAATCAAATTGGGAAAACAAACAAAATAAAAAGAAAAAAAGAAAACAAAAAAAATGATGAATCAACATTACCATATACAACTTCTCTAATGTAATAAAAAAAGAAAACAAAAAAAATAGTGATGAATAGTACCCTCCACTACTTCTCCAATGTAATAGTATAGATATTAAATATATAATATATAAACTTTTATTAATGGCATAGCAAAATAAAGTGTATGGAACTTTTATTAATGATGTAGCACATATAAATTTTGCTATGACCATTAATAACTCAATGTACCCTCTTTATTTTGCTTAAGTTTTAAACGTACTATATTAAATATATAATAAATCAAAATACAATATAATAATTTATTCAAGTAAAAGAAAAGAAAATAATTGTTATAAATTTATAATTCTAATTTGAAATTTTGTCCATAAAAACTATAATCAAGACATCATAAAAATAATTATAAATTTAAATTATATTGGTATTTGAGATCTCCTATCTTAGTCACCTAAACCTATATAACGTGTATGGATAAAACCTTTGTTGAAAGAGTTAGTTCCACCATTATATGAATGTTCATTGAAGGAACATGACGGCCTCTCGGGGAGAGTACTTGGGGTCATAAAAAATCACTTTATTGAAGTGGGAATAAAAAATCTAAATAAGGAATGTGAGAAATGTGACATATATACTGAGTGAAAAAATTTAATATAGAGTAGATAGAATAAATAAGAGAGATAATAAGTGAAAATATTAATGAATAAAATAGAGAGATAATTATTTTAATATAATAAAAATGGAAATGAAAATGTGATAAAAAATAAAAAAATAGAAGAAAACGGCCGGAGAATGATTGCCTCACATGAAAGATAGTTGTATGGTTCGTAAAAAGTTACTTTATTGTACTGCTAATAAAAAAATTAAAGAAACACAACTGAGAAAACATGACACATGTTATTGATGAACAATTTTTATATAGAAAAAAATAGATAAATAAAATAGATAAGTGATATAATAAATGAAAATATTAATGAATAAAATAAAGACATAAATGATATATTAAAATATTATGTTAAATTTAATGTAAATCAATACATTTATTGTATTGTTTAATGTGAGTTTTCATGTAATGAAACAAATAAATAGGAATAAATAATTAGAGAAATTATTTTAAGATAATAATAATAATAAAGTAAATTAAAGTGTGATAAAAAAGGAAAAAAAATGTAGGAGGGAAACTACGTCACATGGAGGTAGTGGATACCCATGGTTTATCAAAATATCACTTTTATAATGAAACAAATTAATATGAATGAATAATGAGAGTAAATGTTTTAATATAAAAACAATAAAAAATTAATTTTAAAAAAACAAAAAGAAAAGGAAAAAAATATGAGCAAAACTGTCTGTCGTGCAGGATAAATGTGGTTCATAAAAATATTACTTTACAGAAAAGGGGATAAAAAACTTGGGAAAACGTAGATGAAAAAAATAACATGTATACTGTGGGAATAATTTTAATATAGTGTGATGGAAGTAAATTGAAAGATAAAATAAATAAGAGAGATAATAAGTGAAACATTAATGAATAAAATAAAGATATAAATAATACATTGAAAAAAATACATTAAAATTGATGTAAATAAACTCATATCGCATTTCTTTATGTCAGTTTTTATGTAATGAAATAGATAAACATAAATGGATAATGAGAAAACTTGTTTCAATATAATAATTATAAAAAATAAAAATTTAAATGTGATTAAAAAGTAAAAATAAAAAGACAGAACCGGAATGTTTCATGTGGTTTATAAAAAAAATTACTTTAGTGAAATTAGAATATATATGAATGAATAATGAGAGAAACTATTTTAATATAATAACAAAAAAATTAAAGTGTGCAAAAAAAAAGAAAAAAAAAGAAAATAGTATGAGCAAGAATGTCTCCCGTGAACGATACCCATGATTTATAAAAAATCATATTTGTAATGAAACAGTTTAATGGGATCAAACAATGAGGGAAAATATATTAATACAATAACAAAAAATAAAAAATTAAAAGTGAGATAAATAGGAATTTTAATATTGACTAAATAGATAAATAGAATAGATGAGTTAGATAATAAATGAAAATATTAATGAATAAAATAGAAAGATAAATGATATATTGAAATATCATGTTAAAAGTAATGTAAATCAATATATTTATTGTATTCCTTAATGTGAGTTTTTATATAATGAAACAGATAAATAGGAATAAATAATGAGAGGAATTATTTTAATATAATAATAAAAAAAAATTAAAGTATGAAAAAAAGAAAAAAAAAATGTAGGTTCAAAACTGCTCCATGTGAAGGATACTCATGGTTTATAAAATACCACTTGTGAATGATACTCATGGTTTATAAAATATCACTTTTATACTGAAATAAAATAATATGAACGAATAATAAGAGTATTTTTAAGCGTTAAACCAAAAACACGAAATAACATAGACCGCATTTGAAATGTAAGCGTTATCCACAAAAACATAAATAAATTGTTCGATGGCATTTTTTTCGTTAAGTAGCGCAATCTAGTTCTTATTTTTTCTAAAAAACGTAATAATAGATAGCACAAAAATTTAAATGCTATTTAAATTAGTATGGATGTAAATCTAAATTACAAAAAAATGAGTCCCCAGTTCGCGAAACTCTTCCCTCAATTTGTCTTTGCCATTCTATTCGGATTCCACGAATAGTACCCAAAATCAATGTTTTAAAAATCGGACCGGTAATTGAACCGGTGAAGGCACCGGTTCACGGTTCAATGGTTCAACTGTGGTTGAACCAGTTTTAATTAAATATATATTTTTATATTATATAATATTTTAATTAATAAAGTAACACAAAATTATAAGAAATTAAGATATATAAAGTTGTAAATCAGTATAAATGACATTATTATAAGTGAAAAAATTAATAATGATTAGTAAAATAATAGATATCTACGTGTAATCCTTAAATAGATGTCTTTATTTATCTTAAAAATATTTTAGATTAAATAAAAAAATAAAAAAAATTATTTTTTTTACAAGGACCGGTTCAACCGGTTTTCTGGTACCGGTTTTATATCGGTTTTTGACCGGTTCGACCAGTTCTCACCGATTTTGAGCTCCTCCGATTTTTTGAGTTGAACGGACCAGTCACCAAGCCGGTTCCCAGTCGAACCGGCCAGTCCGATTTTGAAAACAATGCCCAAAATAGATAGTATAGATAGTACCAAAAAAAAAGGCTGAGTGAACAGTACCCATCAATGCTTCTCCAATGTAATAGTATTGATACCGTAAGCTACCATTATTTTACCACACACCTTGTTTTTTTAAACCACCCTCCCCTTTTTTAGTAGCCCCCTCCCCTTTTTTTAGCCTTTTTCCTTTTTCTAAAAAAATAGTTTTTATTTTTTTATTATATTTATTTATCTCATTAAATAAAAATATAGATCAAGAAATACAATAAATGATCACATAAAATCTGTGTTAATCATTCATGTTAACACGTGGTTAATTATGTGTCCCGAAACGGTGAACATATTACAAAATGAGGTTAATGGTGTTTCCGTTAGTGGTTAACAGAAAATGATTTTTGGTTAA
Source organism: Sesbania bispinosa (assembly GCA_026901365.1). Classification (NCBI taxonomy): domain Eukaryota; kingdom Viridiplantae; phylum Streptophyta; class Magnoliopsida; order Fabales; family Fabaceae; genus Sesbania; species Sesbania bispinosa. Next base: position 160,331 of record QLOH01000600.1, on the reverse strand, counting down.
TTGATTTTGTGTGGTTAATTGCAACCCCTGTTAACACGAAGTTAATTATGTGACCAGAAACTGCGAACATATTTAAAAATGAGGTTAATGGTGTATCCATTTGTGGTTAAAAGAGTGAAATTTTGGTTAATTGAATATTTGAGGCTAATTGCAACTCCTGTTAACACGGGGTTAATTTTGTGTCCAGAAACAGTGAACATATTTTTAAATGAGGTTAATGGTGTATACATTGATGGTTAACAGAGTGAGATATTTGGTTAATTGATTTTGTGCGGTTAACTGTGTGCACAGAAATTGTGAATAAAGTAGTACATTTGGTTAATAACATCAAAATAAAATAATGATGATAAAAAAACTTATGTTAACCTTTCAAAAAACACACATTTATTGTATTTCTTGATCTATATTATTATTTATTAAAATAAATAAATAATAAATTAAAAAATTAAAAAAACTATTTAAAAAAGAAACAAAAAAATAGAAAAAAAAGGGATGAACAGTGCTCCCACAGTGTACAAATGCGAGAGTACTATTTTATGTATATGTATCAGTACTCTTTTTAAAATAGTTATTCGAACCCTACATTTTTATGTGTTATTTCGAGTTATTTAACGCTTTTATAGGTTTTGGTGGGTAGCATGTTTTATGAACCTCAACCAAAAAAATCCAAAAATTATTTAAATTTCTAAAATAAGTTATTTAACTTCCTACAGCTTTAAATCGTTCCACGAGTTTTTTTAATTGAATAAACCGACCACCACACTCGGCACAAAGTTGTGGTTTATATGCAACCAACCCCTTTCTCTCTCTTTCAACCTTCACACACACCAACCTTCACTTAACACGCACCCCTTGTTACTCTCTCTCACATGAACACTATTTCCCTCTTTGTGTGTGCAACTCGAAGCTCAATCCACTACCATGGCGGCAGGGCTCTCCACCGCCACAACCTTAAAGCCCTATTCTCTTCTCCAAACCTCAACCTCTCTCCCTAAACCAACCCCAACACTCTTCTTCACCCCCTCAACATGTTTCCATCACAGCACAATCCTTCGAATCCGAAGAAGATTGACTCGCCTCACCGTTTGTGTCCTCATGGAGGATCCAAAACAGAACATCCAGATCAAAACAGAGGAAGAACAACCTCCCAATCAATTAGTGAATCCTCAACTTGTGTCAGCACGTGTGGCAGAAAAATTGGCCAGAAAGAAGTCCGAGAGGTTCACTTACCTTGTTGCAGCTGTGATGTCTAGCTTTGGTGTCACCTCTATGGCAGTTTTGGCCGTTTATTATAGATTCTCATGGCAAATGGAGGTACCTGTTTATTCTTTGCATCTTGACATTGGTTTGTGTTAATTGTTTTTGAATCTGAATATTGGGGTTGGTGTAGGGTGGAGAGGTTCCTTGGTCTGAAATGTTTGGCACATTTGCCCTTTCAGTGGGTGCTGCAGTAAGTCCTGTTCCTTTTCCAATTCAGCATTGGAAAGTTTTTTAATATGAAATTGGGCAATTTTGGGTATTAAATTCAACTGGGTATGCCTAATTTTCAGGTGGGTATGGAGTTTTGGGCAAGATGGGCTCATAGGGCTCTCTGGCATGCTTCCTTGTGGCACATGCACGAGGTCTGCTTCCAATTCTTCAATTTTCCTATTTTTTATCAATTGAAAGTTGAAATCTTGTGATTAATCATGCTAATTTTTTTTTTTTTTTATTTCGCTGTGAACTTGAATTGTTGCAGTCCCACCATAGACCAAGAGAAGGACCATTTGAGCTTAATGACATTTTTGCTATAATTAACGCCGTTCCTGCAATCGCTCTTCTCTCATACGGTTTTTTCCACAAGGGACTGATCCCTGGCCTGTGTTTCGGTGCTGTAAGTGTATCTTTCATAATCTACTTTTTTAATCCCTCAATTAACGGTTTCATTGGGATCCGTTAATTGAAATTAAAGAATGATAATGATTTGACTGTAATGCCCCGGAAAAATCTCTAAAATGACATGTTCAAGTTTGAGCAGGGTCTTGGAATAACAGTGTTTGGGATGGCCTACATGTTTGTCCACGATGGATTGGTTCACAAGAGATTCCCTGTGGGTCCCATTGCCAACGTGCCCTACTTCAGAAGGGTGGCCGCTGCTCACCAAGTAATTATTATAAAATTTAATTTAATATAATGTTCAATATATTTTATTTTATATTTTGTTGTTTTTAGCAAAATGAAAGTGGGGTGTGTTTGTTTCTGTTTCTTGCTATGGAATAGTAGGATTTGATCTAATGACTTTGATTTTGTTGTCTGTATTCAGCTCCACCATTCGGACAAATTCAATGGGGTGCCATATGGGCTGTTTTTGGGACCAAAGGTGATCCACGTTCATATTTATTTCCCCTAGTCTTTAGTTCATTAAATAAAGTCTTTTATTACTAGTAGATGTTACTAAGATTTAGTATTTTATTTTAGGTTATGTTACTTCACAAAAATTTATAATTTTTATATTTAATAAAAACTTAAATGAATTCTTATTCACTAACATTTGTTACAATTTTATTAATTTTTGTTAAATATAAGGACTTATTTTAAAATTTAGATAAATTATAATGATTTAATTGACTGATAGGCAGAGACGATCCAAGATTCATATGAAAGGGGCTGAAATTTTTTTAATAATAAATATTAAATAATAATTAAATTCATCATATCTTTTATTTAAGTTTTATATATATATATATAATACATTCATATTATAAAATTTATGAATAATAACATATATTAAATAATTTTTTTATAGAAATCACTTAAAGAGAATAAATTTCAATAATAAATATTAAATAAAATTTATATTATAAAATTAAATGTGTTACACTCATTTTATTTATTTTTTTCAATTATTACATATATATTATTAATATTTAATTCTTTTATATAATATATATGTAATATATAGTGAGGGAGGGGGCCAAGGCTTATGCTTGCCCCCTTTAATCCATCCCTGCTGATAAGGGAGTTAAAGAGGTCCTTATATTTTATGGTAATTTTTAATAATTTTATTTTATTGTCGTTAAAGATTAGGATTTTATTCAAAAAATTTAAAGCGTAAGAATTCTATTATGTACTAACAATTTTTAAACCATAAGAATTTATTTAATAGTTTGATAAAGTTATAAGAACTATGATACAAAATATTCAACTTTCATTTTATTTAAGTTTCATGTGCTCGTATTTTTTGCTTTAATATTTTAATTTGAAAGTACGCTGGAAAATTTAAATTTCATTCAATTTTTCTGTGAGATTAGATGTTTATATAATAATAATATCATTGATTTCGAGGTTTGGATATTTCTTATTTTCTTATATGCTGCTAATAACCCTCTTGTGTGATAAAATATGGTGCAGGAAGTTGAAGAAGCGGGGGGGCTAGAAGAGCTAGAGAAAGAGATAAGCAGGAGAACAAGATCATATACTGGTTCATGACAAAGTGAGACTCTCTGAAAGAATTATGAGTGTAGAGAACAATACAATAAATGAATGAAATGATTTGAATTTTCCCCCCTTTTTACAGTTATTGATATTATAGCAGGATATATAAACAGAACATGGTGGTGGTGTGCATTCAGTTTTGACCTTTTTTAGTTTTTAATTACTAGGTTGTTGTTGAAGAAAAGAAAAGGACCCTTAACTGGGATAGTGTCAGTCAGATGCAGTCAATTTTCGCAGTGGCGGATACTCTTTATGGGGAGGCATAAGGCATGGAGCTATCTTATGTGTGCCATTCAATTTGGTGAAAATTTTTGAGTACTACCATTTACGCCCTCATTAAAATTTTGACACTAATCATGTATGATAAATTTTCCTTAATTTAAAATTTATTTTAAATTTAAATAAAAAATTTTGATTGTGTAAGTTGAGTATTGAGCCTATAGTACTGAAAAGACCTGCTCTTGACCTAGGCATGTGATACTTTCTTACTCTGACGATTGGGTTCAACGCCGCCCAGGGTTTTGAACTCAGTCCCTCCTTTTGAGAAAAAACTCCAATTAGGGAGGAGATTATTACAATGGCACCACCAATTACATATATGCCCTTTAGACTTCATCTCTATTCTGAAGTCCCTTCTTTATCTTTCTAAATTTTTAAGGCAGTTATTATTTTTATTCGTGATTATTGGTTAATGGGAACCGTAAATCAGTAAATCAGAATATAAAATAGGGGTATAATGGGAATGAAAATGTGGAAATCAAAACTACCCTACTCTTTTTTTTATAAGCAAAGAGAATTAATTAATATGGAGTACAAGGGGTACTCAAACCCATAATACAAAAAAAAAGTACAAACCAAAAGGTAAAAAAAAAAATCCTTCCACCAACCAGTAGAAACAGGGGAAAAAGTGATTGTAAGGGAATCACAATTTAAAATCCAAACATGCAGAAGGTTGCTCAGTCCAACATAAAAAGTGATAGAAGAAGGTATGGTCTCTAGCTCTCAGCCACTTCCATGATCGCAGTTTAATCAGGTCCATCAAATCATTAGGAGATAGAAAATTGTTAGAGAAAACTGCTTCATTTCTAGCCAACCATAAGCTACATAAAATAGTCAACCAAACTAAGGCCCACCTGTATTGCATATTTGAGTTGCAATTGGGAAGACCCAAGAACTGTTCAAAATGATCAGTAAAAGAGTTATGCAATACTGAATGCAAGCTACACTACTCCAAACAAAGCATCCATATCTGATAAGCAAAGAAGCATTCAAAAAATATATGAGAGGAGGACTCCAGACATTGGTGACACCACACACAACCCGCCTCAGAACTCTGTAGAAATCTCCGCTTAACAAGGTTGGCTTTTGTTGGAATTCTATCCAGCAACACCCTCCAAGCAAAACAAGACACCTTTGTGGGGGCCAACGTGCACCAAATGAACTTATGGATAGGTACCTTGGCATATATAGCTTCATTTACAATTGCTTGATAAGCTGTTTTAACTGAATAACAGCCTCCTGGGTCAAATTTCCACCGCCAAGAATCATCATCCCTCTCATGAGCCTGCAACAAACTTAAATCCTGTAAAAGTAATGATATCTGGGACAGTTCCCACTGAAATAAAGGCCTCCTCCAGCACAAATTCCACCTAATAACACCACATCCCATAATCATCTCCTCAACAGAGGCCTCTTTATTAGTAGTGATGGAAAATAATCGACTATACCTCTCACAAAAAGGAACTGAGGTACACCAAGCATCCCTCCAAAAAGAAGTGTTTCTCCTATTCCCCACAATTCTAACACATGAATTAGAGAACCAATCATAAGATATGTTATCACCCTCTTCAATACTCCACAAACCAGACCACCACCTAGATCCACCACCCCTCTCTCCCACTCGTCTCACCGAAGACACCCTATATATAGAAGATAATACCCTATTCCAAAAGCTATCCCTCTCAGCTAGTAGCCGCCACCTCCACTTGCCTAACAAAGCTAAATTAAAAGCTCCTACGTCCCTCAAGCCTAAACCACCATGTTGTTTTTCTTTGCAAACATCATCCCAAGCAACCCATACTATTTTCCTATGTTCATCATCCCCACCCTAAAGGAAATTTTGAAGTAAAGAGTGGAGTTGAGAAATGATACCTTTAGGAGCCTTAAAAAAAGAAAGGAAGTAGATCGAAATTGAATAGAGCACAGATTTCAAGAGGACAAGTCTACCACCAAAGGACAACATTTTACTCTTCCACTTCAATAGTCTATTTTCTACCTTTTGGATAACAGGTTGCCAAGTTGACGTGCGTTTGGGGTTTGCACCAAGAGGTAACCCCAAATAGGAGCAAGGAAAAGACCCCACTTTACAATTAAGAAATTGAGCCATAAGCTTCAACCATTCCAAGTCAACATTAACTCCCAAAAGTTTACTTTTATGGAAGTTAACTTTTAACCCAACTACCATCTCAAATAATTGTAAGACTGCTTTAATAGCCCAAACATTACTTACAGAAGCTTCTCCAAAAAAAATATCGTATCATCAGCATATTGAAGATGTGACACTACTATATTGTCTCTGCCAGCTGAATAAGCTTGATAAACCTGCTCCTGCACTGCTTTAGACATCAGTGAATTCAACCCTTCAGCAGCAATTAAAAATAGAAAAGGTGCCAAAGGGTCTCCTTGCCTCAAACCTCTACCTACCCTAAATTCACTTGAAGGACTACCATTAACAAGAACTGAGATTCTAGCTGTAGATAGACACTCCCCTACTCTCTTTATATATAGTATAGATTATTATTATTATTATTATTATTATTATTATTATTATAATATGTGAAATAAAAGGTATTTTACATAAATTAAAACGCACATTCATTTCATTTTTCCTTCCAAATTTGAAAGGTAAAAAATTGCATTAGGATTGGCACAACATTTTCATTCATCCATTTCTATTTTTTTCAACCAAACGCAGTTAAAGAGTCACATAAAAAAATACATAAAAATGTTTATTTTTAGCAACTCATAATTACTTAAAATTTTGTTTACATAAAATATATTAAAGCATAACACCTTTGTTTTTTAAAAAGTATACTTGCTTATGAAAATAACAGCAATAATTTAAATTTAAAAAAAAATATTTACTATAAGACAAAGTTATGTTTCTCATGTAGTATGCAAAATAGGGGTGTTCACAAGTCGGTTTGGTTTACTTCTGTAGGAAAAATAAATCCGAACCAAATAAAATTGTTCGGTTCGAATTTTTTAATTTTTCTGCAAGTGACATGAACCAAACCGAACTGGTCAATAATGAGTTGGTTCGGTTCGGTTCGGTTCAATCCGATCATAAATTTTATCATACTAATACAACTTTTTTTCAATTTTTTTTTAATAAATAATAGAAAAAAAAACATTTAAGAAAAAGATAATCTATGATAAAACCTCATATTGATGTATAATCTCTCCTCTATATAAAAATGCATGTTGATATTTAATCTCTCATCTCTTTTAAATTTTTTAGTATAATTTTTTTCATTTACGGGTGGTTCGGTTCGGGTAACGGGTCTAGTGTCTGTAATCTGTTACCCAAACCAATTATTGATAGGTTTGATTGGTCCGGGTCCAACCCGGTTGAGCTAAAAAATAATCCAATCAGATTGGTTTAGTCCAGTTCATCGGGTTCATTAGATCAAAACAAACCAATTAATGAACACCCATAGTGCAGAACATTTTGTCCCATTTGTTAAAATAAAAAACGAAAATTAGAGATTAAAATAATTATTTTTGTCATGACATTGGCTCCACCAAATAGGAGGTTAATATTCAATCTAATTCAATGCAAATCGTAAAAATAGAACCGAAAAATCGAAAAACGAATCAAATCAAAAATCGCAAAAACCATTTTTTTTATTGGATTTGATTAGTTTTTGAATACTTAGATGAAAACTGATCAAATCCTAAGTAACTTACACACACACACAGATATATATATTATCTTACTTATAAAAGTATACTTGTAGACGTATATATTCAGAGTCAGAATCAATTGACACCAGATGTCAAGTTGGTGTTCGCGATTCGGTTTAGATCGGTTTTGAGACAAAAATAATTCGATCCAATCATTGTGGTTTTATTATTTCATCATCTGATCAGTTTTGATATTTTTTAAAATCTAATCCAATCTGATCCAATTTAAATTGGATTGGTTTTCAGTTTTTTAAATGGATAATAAATATTATATAAAAGTGATAAAATTATGAAATAATAGTAAATATTTTTTATTTGTACTTATATTTGTTAAAATAAATATAAAATTATATTAAAAAGAAGAACACAAGATATGGAAACTAATTTAAAACTAGTTTTAAATTTATATATATATATATATACACATTATATAGAAATATTTAAATGATATTAGATAATAAAACCATAAAAAGTTTATTAATGTAAGTAATTTCATAAATATATGATTCTTTTATAAGTAATAATATATGTATATATAAGTTCGATTTGGATTGGATTAGATTGGTTTTCAAAATAGGATCCGAAAACCAATCCAATCCAATCTAATAGAAAAATATTGGTTTTTTCATTATTCGGTTCAATTCAGTTTTCAGTTCAGCTTATGCAGTTTGCATTTGACTGAATTAGATGTAAACACCCATAAGTTTTATTATATAAATTCTATTTGTGTTTTCTAGATAAAAATATATTATCATGTAATTATAATTTTAGATTTTTTAAAAAATAATTAATTCCTATTAAACTTTTTAGTGATAAAATATTTAATTAAAAATTAAAATAAATAGTGAAATTGATAAAATAAATAGTATAATATAAAAATAATTTCTTATTAAATTTTTTGTCTTGTAAAATTGAAAATAAATAATAATAGGTAAAAAAAATTAAGTACAACTAACACTTGTCTTGCACGTTCGCACATATTGACTTAAGATTAATTACGCATTTAAATTATAACTATATATAAAAAGATTTAATAAGTATACACTAATAATGTTAATTTATTTTACACAATCATCCAATAATTTGCTGCCACATCATTTATTGAGTTTAATAACACATAATGTGTCATAATCATTAATTAATGTGGCAGCACATCATTGGATGACCGTGTAAAACTTTTTTACATTGTCCATGTATAGTAATTAAACTCTATAAAATCAATAATTTATATATGTACAATAATGATCCACATTTTATAAAAGGAAGTTGATGATAATTATAAAAGAATATCATACATAGTATATAACATATAATTTTATTTGATAAAAGTCAACTGAAATTTATAAAAGAGCTCAATTTATTAAAATAAAATATGAAAATAAATTGTCTAATCAAGAAAAATAATGTGATAAGTTTAGGAATATACATAATCATTTTTATAAGGTAGTGAGTAATTATTTTTGATTGATTTTTAAATATTTTTATACAAAAACTCTACTTCCATACATGTAAATATTAAAATATTTTCATGTTTTGTTTTCATTCTCAACATATTTAAATATATAAATATTAAAAAAATATTTTCATTGAAATAAGCATATTTTTTCAATCGTTATTCAGAAAAGATGTTTCCATTATATAAAATTATCACATTGTTGATGATTAAATATTATATATTATGTAAGATATAATCTATAATAGCAAACTTTAGTCTATAGTCCAATTGTAAATTTATCATCATGAAAAGGATATTTACTGGAATACTTAGTAGCACAATACTTGGACTATGTCTATAATGATGATCATGGATTTGAAGAATAGTCATGTGACTCGTTTCTATTGCAATTTTGCTTGTGATGTGTGCAGATTTAAAAAATACAATAAGTCATCTTTTGCATTTAGCCATGTATTCCCCGTTTATAAATCGTTTAGTTATTAAACTGAAACTCCCAGATCATATGAAACTATTGTACTATATTAAAAATTAGAATTGAACACATTTTGTTTAAAAAGGTTATACTGAATTATTAAATTAAAAATGTCGAAACCGGGGTCACGACGGAACGGCGAAAAATTGTTTTCAATGGAGTCGCCACCAATATTTATTTTGGAGGGAAAATACCGGAAAAAACCCTTTAAAAAAATGGTCTTCGAAACCAAGTTTGGATTCGGGAGTCGATTATGTGTAGGGAAGGTATTAGCATCCTACGACATCCGTCCTAAGACAGTTACCTCTAATTAATTGTGCAAATTTGTTAACTTTTGAAAAATATTTATTTTACCCCTTAAAAAAATCTTTTTGTTTTTATTTACAAATTTATTTATATTATTATTTTTTATGGGAAAATTTAGAAAAATATTTATTTGGGCTTGACGGGGCTGGTTCCCGCTCCTACGTATCCCCAGCTGCAATGGGGAAATCAAAGCCACGTAGTTCTGAACGATTGATTTGTTGATTGATTGAGAGTTTGGATTTTGATAATATTTTTGGAAAGATTTTTGTTTTATTTTTGAAAGAGTTTATTTAAAAAGAATTCACTCTTGAAGGGTTTCTGTTAGCAAATGGCTATACAATGAACCCTCATAATTCAAATAATATTAATTGATAGAATTGCTATTCAATCAATATCACTTGATCATTGAATGATTTATTATTTTCTTTAAGCAAAATTTATTTTTAAATCGATTAAAAAGTTTTCTTTATTTTTGAAAGATAATGTTATTGCTAGAAATGCTAGTCTTAACGTTATTTATTTTGAAAAGATATTTTTAGTGATTTTATTAGAAACATTTTATTTTTAAAGCAAAATTAAAAAAAATATCTTTAAGAGGTAACGTCATTACTAGAAATGTTAGTCTTAACGTTATTTATTTTGAAAAGATATTTTTGTTAATTTTAATTATTTATAAGTGTGAGGACTATTTTGTTAACAAATGATTATACTCCATAGTCCCATTAACGGTAGAAATGCTACTCGTTAACGATTATTTTTTAAAGAAATTATTTACAATTTGCGAGGACTATATTGTTAGCAAATGACTATACTCCATAGTCCTATATAATTTGGATAATATTAACGATAGAAATGCTATTCGTAATATCACCAAATTATTGCATCAATTTTTATTATTTAGATTTTGATTATTTGAACACTATAACACCACAAAAACATTTACATTTAAAGAAGATTCAATATTAAATCTAATATACATAATAAAGTATCATTTCACAATACAGAAAACAAACAAAATAAAATTTCAACACAAAAAAAAAATAAAATAAAAAGAAAAAACTAAAATAAAGTTAAAAAGAAGAGAAAGGATCAGAATCAAAGAGATTCATCACGTCCCTTCTCTCACACACGCACACTTTTTTTTTTAGAAAAAGAAAAGGGAAAGTGAAACGGGGATGAGAGTCTGAGAGATGAGGGAAATGGCTAGGTGAGTGGATGTCAGAGACGCGAAATGTGGCTAGAATTTGAACTGAGATGTGTAATTGTAATTCTGAGTTTTCTTTTTAGATTATGCACCGTATAACCATGAAAGAATTCATACAAGATAATCTTCACACAAACAATGAATGCAATCATGCTATAATAAACAGGAACTATGATATGAACACAAGTATCAAATTTTTGCTTAGCTGATTGTTGAATATTTGTTGATTGGCTATATTTTCCTTGCTCTTTGATGTTCAAGCCGTAAGATTTTTCTGCTTTGTATCTATCTTCCCAATGTTATTCTTCATCACTTTGAGTCCTCTGAATTTAGTTTCTCAACTTTTCATCATTTAGAATACTCTCTGATTCTATGACCTCTCCTTTCTATCAGCTCTCTCTCTCTTTTTTTCCCCCTCTTTAACCCTGTGTTCCTGACCTTTTTATACTATCTTAACTGAAACCACCTCCTGAAACCACTTCCTCCACTTTCTCACTTCTAGTAACAAATTCTTCCACTAACAACCAAAATCCCTTTATTTTCTCAACTCAAACTTACCCTCCAAGATATTTTTATTTTATTATTTTTACTTTTTTTTCTATTTTCAGATTTTTAAAATTATTTTCTAATTTTCTATTTTTTTATTTTTGAATATTTAGAATCATTATTTTATTTTTCTGATTTTTATTTTTATTTTAACTAAAACAATTTTTTTTTATTTTTGGGATTACAACTTTATTATTTTTTATTTTTGAATTTGAAATTAATTAAGAAATGGTAAAAGTTAGCCCAGATAAAATTGGATATTCACAGTTGCCCCTCTTTACATATTTCTTATTAAATAATCTAAATAACAAAGTTTTTAGAATATTATGATAAGAAATAAGTAAAGAAGTGAATCGATTTTATCCGAAGGCTAACACAAGGCGCAAGGACCTTAATGAAGAAAAAGAAAAATTAACACCGTTAACTGAAATATCCAAAGCGATGATGAAAGGACAAGATTCCAAACTGACGTTGAATTCTTGACCTGTGTGTCGGGCCAATACCGGGCTTTGAGACTGAAAAGTAAAAATGGTGCCAAGCCGATACCGAGCTTTGAGATGGAAAAGTAAAAGGGGTGCCAGAGTTGGTCCCGGGCTTTTGAGTGAAAAGGGTGCCAAAGTAGGTCCTGGGCTTTTGACTGAAATGGGTGCCGAAGTTGGTCCCGGGCTTTTGACTGAAATGAATGCCAGAGTAGGTCCTGGGCTTTGGGTGCCAGAGTTGGTCCTAGGCTTTTGAACTAAAATGGGTGCCGAAGTTGGTCTCGGACTTTGGTTGACAGAATTGGTCCTGGGCTTTTGACTGAAATGGGTGCTGAAGTTGGTCTCGGACTTTGGGTGCCAGAGTTGGTCCTGGGCTTTTGACTGAAATGAATGCCAGAGTAGGTGGCTTTGGGTGCCAGAGTTGGTCCTGGGCTTTGAACTGAAATGGGTGCCGAAGTTGGTCTCGGACTTTGGGTGCCAGAGTTGGTCTTGGGCTTTTGACTGAAATGAATGCCAGAGTAGGTGGCTTTGGGTGCCAGAGTTGGTCCTGGGCTTTGAACTGAAATGGGTGCCGAAGTTGGTCTCGGACTTTGGGTGCCAGAGTTGGTCCTGGGCTTTTGACTGAAATGAATGCCAGAGTAGGTCCTGGGCTTTTGAACTGAAATGGGTGCCGAAGTTGGTGTCGGACTTTGGGTGCCAGAGTTGGTCCTAGGCTTTTGAATTGAAATGGGTGCCGAAGTTGGTCTCGGAATTTGGGTGCCAGAGTAGGTCCCGGGCTTTTGAACTGAAATGGGTGCCGAAGTTGGTCTCGGACTTTGGATGCCAGAGTTGGTCCTGGGCTTTGGGTGCCAGAGTAGGTCCTGGGCTTTTGAACTGAAGTGGGTGCCGAAGCTGGTCTCGGACTTTGGATGCCAGAGTTGGTCCTGGGCTTTGGGTGCCAGAGTAGGTCCTGGGCTTTTGAACTGAAGTGGGTGCCGAAGCTGGTCTCGGACTTTGGGTGCCAGAGTTGGTCCTGGGCTTTTGAGAGTGAGAAAAGTAGGCAAGTGCCACAGGCACGATGACCTGAGGATTGCAACGGGTACGCAGACCTGAGATGCAATCGGCACAGGGACCTGAGGACTACAACGGGTACGAGGACGCTAATGGTGCATTGGGCACGATACCCAAGCAAATCTCCATTTGACGGGTACAAGGACCCTAAAGATGCATTGGGTATGTGAACCCAAAGAATTGAAGTTTACGGGTACTTGGACCCTAGGATGTATTGGGTATGTGATCCCAAAGAATTGAATTTGACGGGTGCATGGACCCTGAGGATGCATTGGGTATGTGAACCCAAAGAAAAGTAGATGGGTGCTTGGACCCTGAGTATTTCAATGGGCATGTGAACCTAAGGAATAGAAGTTGATAGGTACGTGGACCATAAGGATTCAATGGGTAGGTGAACCCAAAGAATAGAAGTTGACGGGTGCGTGGACCTTGAGGATTCAATGGGTATGTGAACCCAATGGATTGAAGTTGATGGGTACTTGGACCCTGAGGATTCCTTGGGTATGTGAACCCATAGAATAAAACATGACGGGTACTTTGACCCTAATGATTCAATGGGCATGTGAACCCAAAGAATTGAAGTTGACGGGTACATGGACCCTAAGGATGCATTGGGTAGGTGAACCCAAAGAATAGAAGTTGACGGGTGCGTGGACCCTGAGGATTCAATGGGCATGTGAACCCAAAGAATATAACTTGATGGGTACGTGGACCCTGATGATTCAATGGGCATGTGAACCCAAAGAATATAACTTGATGGGTACGTGGACCTTGATGATTTAATGGGCATGTGAACCCAAAGGATTGAAGCTGACGGGTACGTGGACCCTGAGGATGCATTGGGTACGTGAACCCAAAGGATTGAACTTGATGGGTACTTGGACCCTGACGATTCAATGAGCATGTGATCCCAGAGAATAGAACTTGATGGGTATGTGGACCCTGATGATTCAATGGGCATGTGAACCCAAAGAATATAACTTGATGGGTACGTGGACCCTGATGGTTCAATAGGCATGTGAACCCAAAAGATTGAAGTTGACGGGTACGTGGACCCTGAGGATGCATTGGGTATATGAAACCCAAAGGATTGAAGTTGACGGGTACTTGGACCCTGAGGATGTATTGGGTATGTGAACCCAAAGGGATGGCTTGGGTATTAGGACCCAAAGTATTGGAATGAGATGGGTGTTGGGGACCCAAAGAATGCAGGTTCAAACTGTGCAATGGTATGCATGATGCAAAGAATGTGAGATGCAGAGAGTAAAACTCAATGCAATGATGATATTGTGATAGCAAATGCAAGATGAGAATGATGATAATGCGAGATGTACAGAGAAATCAGATGATGCAAGATGCATGGAGAAAGTAATGACAGGATGACAATACAAGTATGTGTGTAGATGAATGGTTGACAATTGATGCCATGTTATTGATGCAAAATGCATGATGAACACCTCATCCTTGTTTATTATTTTCACTTGATTTGAACTTGATTAATCTTTTTATTATTTGAATCCTCAACCCTTACAGTGGCAAGTGCCCCAAGATTCATGGATGACCAAGGACTTTTCTTTTGATCTGTTATGGGCCTTTAGTTCAATTCACGCTCTAGCCTCTGACTAAACATCTTCTGAAGTGACCTGTTTTGCACCCTTCCTCATTGGTTTTGGGATTTGGTTAATATTTGCTGTAATTTTGAGAGTTCAACAAATTTCCTCATGACTTTTAGAATTGTCAAAACAAATGCAATACTTTTGAGGTGTAAACACAAATTTCTTTTCAGTATATGTTCATCATAAAATGCAAATTGAATTAAGCAAAAGGGTGAAAACAAGAATGAGATTGAAATGGGATTGTCATATTTACAAAAGGAGAGTGATATTTACAATGTGGGAATGAAGAATTTACAGAGGTGGTTACAAAGGTACAGGTTCTTTTTTTTTTTTTTTGAGTGATGCTCTCTGATGAAAAGTGTTAGTGCCTCATGTTTGAAATTTGAAAATCCATTAACCAACTGCCAGAGATTGGGGTTGCCCCAGTTTTATGTGCTTCAAACATTGCATTTGCCCTAGTGTACTCCAAGATGACTTCAAACTTTTGGGTTTTCAGCTATTTTATTTGCCCCAGTTTTGTATACTTCAAACAACTTAATTGCCCCATTTTTGTCACCATCGCACTCTTCTTGTCCTAAATTTTGCTTAGGTTGCCTTTGCGGGTTTTCAACCTAACGGGCCCTTATATCTTCTTATTTTTTGCTTTTTTTTTTCTTTTGTCTTTCTTTCTTTTTTCGTTTTTTTTTTGCCGTCAACCACCCATCTTAAATATTTTGATCTTAAAATTACAGCCATGAAAATGAAAGCAATCATTTCATTGATCAGAATGGACTTTATAAGGCTTGTAATGTGGTTAGGGCTAATGGCTATGAAAGGAAGGATATAGTAGGCCCAAACAAGTGTTTAAGGGTTCAAGGGATCAAGGATCAATAACCTCTTTTTTTTCAAGAAGGTAAGTGTTTAACTGAGATTCTTGAAGTCAATGGTCCTTTCACTTTTGCTCATTATTTTCTTTTATGCTTTTGCTTTTTCCTTTTTCCATTTTCCCCTTTTTTACTCCTTTGACTTACTCTTTTGACTTAGCATATCATCGACAAAAGTTGACTTCACTTTGTACCAACCCCAATGTGGGGCGATCCTTGTCCAGGGTTATTTGAAAGGAAAATTTAGGCTCAAAGGGGACAACTAGGGATATATTTTTTTTGGTTTTTTTTTTGGGGAGAGAAAGATGGCCATCATCATCTCAACTCATGGTTGCCCATTTTCAGACTTTAATTTTGAGACCAAGACATCAAATTCATCTTTTATTACTCAAAGCAACTTTTCCACGAACTGAGAGAAATCATCTCAAGAATACAAAACATTGATACACATGATGGTTTTCATCCCTCAAAATTCGGTGGGGCCTTTTCCTTATTGTTGTCAAACCTAGGAAACAATTCAATGGATTTTCTCATCATCCTTTTTGGCGTGATTGATGGATTATCAAAATTACAAGATGAGACATTAACACCTTCATGAGAGGAACACATGAAAATTTACATTATTTACAATGGCACAAGGAAGAAATGAGATTAAGGCTGGAAGTAACTAGAAAATTCAAAATGCCTCTTTGAAAACATATGCTGAAAAAAAATGCGCGCCCTATGTACAAAAGTCATCCTAAAGCCTTGGGCAAAGCAATAGGAGCAGTATTACAACATTATTTTGACATACCCTAGAAACCATAGGAAATTTGGAAAACTCTCAATTACTGAGCTTTGATGGCATTAACCACGAGACTTTCTTGATTTGGCGGAGGATTGAGATCCTCTTTCTTGAAGCTTCACAACATAACATTCCTTGTGCCAACAGGATAGTCGCATTTGACATTTGGGTCATGACCTTTTGGATGCAACAAACCATCTAGAGGTAATGGGTGAAGGATAATCAATGAGTTGCGGGTGAGGTGGGATACCGACTCAATGTGAGTCATGGGTCAAACTAGACAAGTCTTTTTTTTTGGTTGTTTGGCCTTCTTTGGTTTGTGCTTGGGTTTGGTTTTTGATTTCATGATTGATTGGGTTGAGGTGGTGTGGAGATGGATGGTTGTGATTGGGTGGGAAGTGGAGGGAAACCAAGCATCATTTGAGGGTGTGATTAGGGATATGATGTGGTATTGTTTGGGCGGATTGCTCATGATCAAATGTTAAGGCCTTAGCCTCCTTTTCCTTGTTTCCAAAAAGGACTTCCTTGTAATGACAGCCTCCACTGAGTTTTGAGCTTTCTTTGCAAAGAAGAACATGACTATGTTGCACAAGCATATACCACTGGTTTGCAATTGCCCCGGTTTGTGATTTTGGCGTATCACCTCTTCTTAACTGATAATCTTGGCACACCTTTTGCCCCAGTGCACATTCTCCACACATCGTTTGCCCCGGTTGATGATCTCAACACCTCTTGTTTGACCCTAACTTTTGCCTGAGCCGCTCTTTCGAGTTTTCAGCTCAGCAAGTCGCTCTAACTTTTGCCTAGGTCATCTTTTGGGATTTTCAACCTAGCGAGCTTTTCTTTCTTCTTTTTTTTTAGCATAGTATTTCATCAGAATTCATGGGATACTGGAGATCCTTGCCATCCATGTTCGTGAGGATTAGGGCTCCTCCATGGTCATGTAGGTGGGTAATGGTGTGGCTGAGGGGTATTTTGTGGCTTGGACATTAGAGTCATGACTGACGCATCGGTCTCTTGGGGGGTTGGTGTTAAGAACAGGTGCATGGTTGGGTGGAATTGACATGGCGGGAAGATAGGAAATGATGGTATGTGAGACTTCTTCATGGGTTTGGGTCAGACTCTGGTGGTTGGGCTGGGTTGGGCTTTAGGTTTGGAAGTTAAAACTGGTGGGCTATCATCTTGTGG
The DNA here is from genome assembly GCA_026901365.1 of Sesbania bispinosa. Taxonomy (NCBI): domain Eukaryota; kingdom Viridiplantae; phylum Streptophyta; class Magnoliopsida; order Fabales; family Fabaceae; genus Sesbania; species Sesbania bispinosa. The sequence goes on along the minus strand of QLOH01000600.1, from coordinate 142,927 downwards.
ATTTGTCATCTTGTGGACTTGTGGACTGAGGTGATGTATAGCTGAGTGGAAGGTCATATGGTGGATGTTGGGTTCCTTGAGGACTGGTGATGGATGGTTAGGTTGGGTTGGATGGATGCATTGCCAATGGAACCAAAGTCCCTTGAGGGTTCAATCTATGAAACTGTATGTGCACTTAGAGCTTGGTGGAAGAGCATGTATGATTGTCTGTTTACCCCTGAGAGATTCTCTCTCCCTTTTGCAATAATCCCCAAAAGCTTGTCATCTGCCCCTCTTGTTGAAGTCGCCTCTTAATTTCTCCTGATTGTGTTCAAGTTCATCCATGATCCTTGCTTGACACAAGTCTTGTAAGTGTGATGAGGAAACAATCACTTGATGGATTTCTTTCTTTCTCTTATTTTATTTTATTCTTTATTATTTTTTTTTATACAAACAAAACAAAATATTAGGATAGAAATGTTATCATGCAAGGGAAATGCAACCTACTATGCCTTTAAAATTTATGCAGATGCAACACTCTTTTTTTTTTTTTACATGATTATTCTGGACAGTGTAAGTGAAAATGCATGAACTTTGTTTTCTTTTTTTTTTATGAGATATGATAGATCTAAATGATACCATGATAAACTAAGGATGTTGAAAGATGCATGGAGTGCATGACATTATTAAAGGAGAATATGAGATAACATAATAAGATGTATGAGATGCTAGTGGAGAACCTTTTTTTTTCTTTATTTTTTTTAAAAAGAAATATTTTCACTTCAATTTATTTGTTTTCTAAAAAATGAAATTTGACTTTTATTTTTGGTAAAATTATGGACAAATGTAACCATGATCATATGAACATGCATGAATTTTTCTTTCTTTGTTTTTTTATTTTTCATTTTTCTTTAGACATGAAGACAAAGCCAACCAAGGATGAGCATGATGTGCCCAAAAGATGCATGATGTACATGACAATGTTAATGGAGAAATATTTATTTGTTTTTTTTGCTGCGATATAAGAGAAAAATGATGATATGGGTAAAGATAATTATGATATGGATGAAAATGTATGAGATGCATGCTAATTTTAATGGAGTTTTTTTTATTTTTTATTGTTTTTTTTTGTAAAAGAAATATTTTCACCATCAGTTTATTTTCTTTTAAAAAGGAAATATTATGTTAATGAATGAATGAATGTTATTTTTTTTTTCTGACAAAATTATGGACCATGACATGTTAAGATGCATGTTTTATGAATGTTGCGCTATACATGAAAAATGTATGAGATACATGATAATGCTAATAAAGAGATGCTTTTTTTTTTTGGGTTTAGAGAAAAAAAAAATAAGGACTTTCATGCATGGATGTGCCTTATTGTTAAATGTCACCCTGAACATGGACAATGAAGGGTGAAAGAAAATGGAAGAAATAAACTTCCTTTGCATGATTTTTCCTTTTAAAAAAAATGATAATATGTTAACTTAGGATGATCATGATATACATGAAGGCATGGTGGAGAGGAAAATGTCTCTTCTTTATTTTATTTTATTTTTAAATTCTTTTAAGGGGAAAAAATCACTATCCATTTATTTTCATTTTTTGAAGAGAAAAAAAAATGTTTTATGTGAATACAAAGTAAGGTCCTACTGATAAACGCGATAGTAAATATGTACAATGAATAATGGAAGAAAACGAAGGAAAATGCTCCCCATGTGTCCTAAATTAGGTAACCCTATGGAAAGGTATCCTTAAGGTTATGACTCTAACTTTGGTGGTCACTAAGCTCATTGAATGTGCATGGTTCTCAAGGACGGGTATAGACCTCTATAGATAAAGGCTCCCAGATTGCCCTTGTCACATAGCAAAAGACCCGATTCATAAGTTAGACATAAGTATGGAGAAATCCATCTCAATTATGACTAACCGATGAAACCGGTAACAATCTGAGTGATGAATCAACTATTGTTAAGTGAGCATAAAGCCCCTCAATTAACAATTATTGAGACATCTCCTACTCCTCGGTTCGCACAGGCTCGGGTATAGAGCCCAATAAGTGTGTGAGGTAAGTGACTGTGAAGTGTGTGTAGGGAGCATACCAATCTATAGTCCTAAAAGACTACCCCATCTGCAAAACAAACCAAGCAGCACAAATATATACAGAAAAAAAAAGTCTTCTATCCTAGGGTTGAAGCATAATATATTTACAATATCAGGGGCATACATCAGATAATGTATAAGTAAAAATATTTACAAAGATATGGAGAGAAATATCTACAACAATATATACAAAGCAAAAAAAAAAAAAACAAAACAAAAAGGGAAAAATAAATATAAAAGTCAACAACTTTGCACAATTAATTATGACAGGCTTGACTCTCAAATGTCCCCAGTGGAGTCGCCATCTGTCGAACCGGGGTCACGACGGGACGGCGAAAAATTGTTTTCAATGGAGTCGCCACCAATATTTATTTTGGAGGGAAAATACCGGAAAAACCCTTTAAAAAAATGGTCTTCGAAACCAAGTTTGGATTCGGGAGTCGATTATGTGTAGGGAAGGTATTAGCATCCTACGACATCCGTCCTAAGACAGTTACCTCTAATTAATTGTGCAAATTTGTTAACTTTTGAAAAATATTTATTTTACCCCTTAAAAAAATCTTTTTGTTTTTATTTACAAATTTATTTATATTATTATTTTTTATGGGAAAATTTAGAAAAATATTTATTTGGGCTTGACGGGGTCGGTTCCCGCTCCTACGTATCCCCAGCTGCAATGGGGAAATCAAAGCCACGTAGTTCTGAACGATTGATTTGTTGATTGATTGAGAGTTTGGATTTTGATAATATTTTTGGAAAGATTTTTGTTTTATTTTTGAAAGAGTTTATTTAAAAAGAATTCACTCTTGAAGGGTTTCTGTTAGCAAATGGCTATACAATGAACCCTCATAATTCAAATAATATTAATTGATAGAATTGCTATTCAATCAATATCACTTGATCATTGAATGATTTATTATTTTCTTTAAGCAAAATTTATTTTTAAATCGATTAAAAAGTTTTCTTTATTTTTGAAAGATAATGTTATTGCTAGAAATGCTAGTCTTAACGTTATTTATTTTGAAAAGATATTTTTTAGTGATTTTATTAGAAACATTTTATTTTTAAAGCAAAATTAAAAAAAAATATCTTTAAGAGGTAACGTCATTACTAGAAATGCTAGTCTTAACGTTATTTATTTTGAAAAGATATTTTTGTTAATTTTAATTATTTATAAGTGTGAGGACTATTTTGTTAACAAATGATTATACTCCATAGTCCCATTAACGGTAGAAATGCTACTCGTTAACGATTATTTTTTAAAGAAATTATTTACAATTTGCGAGGACTATATTGTTAGCAAATGACTATACTCCATAGTCCTATATAATTTGGATAATATTAACGATAGAAATGCTATTCGTAATATCACCAAATTATTGCATCAATTTTTATTATTTAGATTTTGATTATTTGAACACTATAACACCACAAAAACATTTACATTTAAAGAAGATTCAATATTAAACCTAATATACATAATAAAGTATCATTTCACAATACAGAAAACAAACAAAATAAAATTTCAACACAAAAAAAAATAAAATAAAAAGAAAAAACTAAAATAAAGTTAAAAAGAAGAGAAAGGATCAGAATCAAAGAGATTCATCACGTCCCTTCTCTCACACTCACACACGCACACTTTTTTTTTTAGAAAAAGAAAAGGGAAAGTGAAACGGGGATGAGAGTCTGAGAGATGAGGGAAATGGCTAGGTGAGTGGATGTCAGAGACGCGAAATGTGGCTAGAATTTGAACTGAGATGTGTAATTGTAATTCTGAGTTTTCTTTTTAGATTATGCACCGTATAACCATGAAAGAATTCATACAAGATAATCTTCACACAAACAATGAATGCAATCATGCTATAATAAACAGGAACTATGATATGAACACAAGTATCAAATTTTTGCTTAGCTGATTGTTGAATATTTGTTGATTGGCTCTATTTTCCTTGCTCTTTGATGTTCAAGCCGTAAGATTTTTCTGCTTTGTATCTATCTTCCCAATGTTATTCTTCATCACTTTGAGTCCTCTGAATTTAGTTTCTCAACTTTTCATCATTTAGAATACTCTCTGATTCTATGACCTCTCCTTTCTATCAACTCTCTCTCTCTTTTTTTCCCCCTCTTTAACCCTGTGTTCCTGACCTTTTTATACTATCTTAACTGAAACCACCTCCTGAAACCACTTCCTCCACTTTCTCACTTCTAGTAACAAATTCTTCCACTAACAACCAAAATCCCTTTATTTTCTCAACTCAAACTTACCCTCCAAGATATTTTTATTTTATTATTTTTACTTTTTTTTCTATTTTCAGATTTTTAAAATTATTTTCTAATTTTCTAATTTTTTATTTTTGAATATTTAGAATCATTATTTTATTTTTCTGATTTTTATTTTTTATTTTAACTAAAACAATTTTTTTTTATTTTTGGAATTACAGCTTTATTATTTTTTATTTTTGAATTTGAAATTAATTAAGAAATGGTAAAAGTTAGCCCGGATAAAATTGGGTATTCACAAAAAATATATATAATTCAAATAATTAGACAATATCAAATTTAATAAAGTAAAAAATAAAATGATTAAACTCTATTTGTTATAAATTTATTTGTGTTTTCGAGATAAAAATATATTATTATATAATTATAATTTTAGTTTTTTTAAAATAATTAATTGTTATTAAAGTTTTTAATGATAAAATATTTAATTAAAAATTAAAAAAATAGTGAAATTGATAAAAATAAATATCTCATGTATATCATCTAGATATAGACTCATATTACAATAAAATCAAATGTATTGTTACTTAGCTTGCGTAGGATTGATATTCTATTGTAAGTTTATGGAAATAAAGTTTGTGTATAAATATTAATAGAATTTAATAACTATACAATGTCAGTTTAAAATAATTTTAAACAGTCATCCAATGATGTGTTGACACATTATTAGTTGAGTTTAATACACATGAGGTGTCATATTTATTAATTAATGTGGCAAAATAGGGATGACAATGGGTACCCTCTGGGCAAGGTACCACAGTGCCCGTCCCCGTACCCGCGTTTTTAAAAAAAGCCCGTACCCGCGTGGGTATTAACTTTAGTGCCCGTCCCCATACCCGCTGGGCACCTATATGCCCGTACCCGCGCCTGTTACCCGCACTTTTGTTAAGTAAAAAATTAACCACTTACTAAAAAAATATTAATTTAAGAAAACTATATCTCAATTAAAAAAATTACTCGAAGATCGTCCAAACATAATTTTTAAATATCAGTTATACAAGAATTTAATTATATTGAAACACAATATGTTAATGTTCTAAAACACAACAAATTATCTAAAGTTCAAAATTTTTATTAAATATTACAATATACTTTCACGTCACACTATTTTATAAACTCGGATATCATGTGCTAAAATTCTTCAAGATCTGTAAAAAATGATTATTAACACTAATTAGTCATATATTATAAAGTAAAAAAACACAAATAGATATTTATAAAAATATATTTTTAATTTGTAATATATTATATATATTAATTTTAAAAATGTATAAATATATCAGATATTTTAATAAATTAAATATATCCCTATTTATAATTATATATGGTATTTTTTATTAAATAATTGTATATATAAGTGCGGGTATGGGGCGGGCTGGGCATCAAAGTGTCCATACCCGCGCCCGTACCCGTGAAAAAATGCGGGCTTTTGCCCGTACCCCCGCCCATACCCGCTTTGCGGGTTTTTACCCTGTCCATTGCAGGTAATTTTTGCAAGTACCCATAGGGCTTGGGCTCGATTGTCATCCCTAGGCAAAATATCATTGGATGACAGTGTAAAACTCTTTTACATGACAATTAAACTCATATTAATATTCTATTGTTTCTTCAGTTATTACTTGACAATGTACTAATTAAATAAATAGAAAATAATTGTCATGCATGATAATTTGGCTGTAAATATATTTGTTTGTTATCTTTACATAGAATTTTTTTTAGTTGCAAAAATTGAAAAAAGATAAGTTTTGTGAGTAAACAATTAGGGTCCTGCAAACGAGTGTTTTAAAGGCATTGATTAAGGAACTAAAAAGAGAAGATTTTTATTGGAAATCACAGTCTTATTGCATCTGTGACATTAAATATCATATACTCTAATAAAAAATCTTATATTTTAGTCCCTTAACAAATGCTCTTAAGGTATTCATTAGCATTTTTCAAACAATTATTACGTAACCATGCACATTACACATGTCAGATTTCATCACTTAACACAAATATTAATCAAGTTATCTAATTACCATCTATTGGTTGAGTGCTTTACTCATAGATGCATTATCCCAACAAAAGAATATAAATATCAATATTGCCTGTCAATTCACTCCACAGTCAAGGCCAATGTTGGTTTCGTGGGGATGCTTCATTCATTACATTAATTGCCTATCTTATTTTTTTGTCTCTTTTTGTCATGTGTGAGATGCGTGTAAGCATCTTTTATGAGTTCCACCATTTGATTTTCACTCAACACACGGAAGCCTAACCTTAGTAGTTCAAACACCAATCCGTACCTTTCTGCTTTCTCAATTGTCGTCGTCCCATATGCATTAAGAGCTACTTTTCACTTTCCTGGCTTCGGCGATGTTTCTAAATTTTGAGAATCATGCCAAATGGTCTTGTCCATGGCTTTATCCAATAATAGCGCGATAATCTTATATTCAGGACACATTAGGTAATGTGATAAAAATGTATCATATTTAAGGATTTTGCTCCTCTAAAGTGAAAGAATGACTTTAGAAAAGTAAAACAAGTAATTAACATAATTGATTTAAAAATTAATGATTAAGACTGTGATTACCTACATCTATAAATATGATAAATTATGAAGTTTTTTAAATCATAATCTTTAATGTTCAAATCTATAATCATAAATACTCACTTTACTTTACGTACCCTCTAAAGTGACTCTCTCATTAAAGAGTCAAATCCCAGGCTTTTTGACCAATATGGGGCAAAAAAAAAAATATAAATTACCTAAATAATGTATTTCAAAAATTTATTGCTCTGTCTTGTCTAGTGTGGTGCAGATGTCGAGGTTGGATGAGACGCTAAAGGGAATGACGTCTTAAAAGAAAGTTATTCATAAGGCGCGAGACCCTCTAGCTCCTTACATTAAGCGCTTAACTGTCCAGCGCCTTATCAATAGGAGGCGCTTCTCTGCCCAGCGCCTTACGCAGTGAATCAGCTGATATATTATGTCCGTACCTCAGTGAATATTAGGGATAACAATTGAGCCCAAGCCCTATGGGTACCCGCAATGGGCAGGGTAAAAATCCGCAAAGCGGGTATGAGCAACAATATATTTTTATAACTATCTATTTGTGTTTTTTTTACATTATAATATATGACTAATTAATGTTAATAATTATTTTTTACATATCTTGAAGAATTCTAACACGTAATATCCAAGTTTATAAAATAGTGTGACGTGAAAGTTTATTGTAATATTTAATAAAATAATTGAACTTTAGATCATTTGTTGTAAAAAATTAACAACTTACTAAAAAAAATTAACAATAAAATATTTATTAAGTAAAATTAACAAATGATTTATTAATAAAATATTTATTAATAAAATTAACAACTTACTAAAATTAACAAATGATTTATTAATAAAATTAACAACATACTAAAATTAACAAATGATTTATTAATAAAATATTTATTAAGTAAAAAATTAATAACTCACTAAAAAATATTAATTTAAGAAAACTATATCTAAATTAAAAAAGTTACTCGAAAATCGTCCAAACATAATTTTTAAATATCAGTGGTACAACAATTTAATTACATTGAAACACAATATGTTAATGTTCTAAAACACAACAAATGATCTAAAGTTCAATTATTTTATTAAATATTACAATAAACTTTCACGTCACACTATTTTATAAACTTGGATATTATGTGTTAGAATTCTTCAAGATATGTAAAAAATGATTATTAACACTAATTAGTCATATATTATAAAGTAAAAAAAACACAAATACCTCCCATAGGGCTTGAGCTCAATTGCTATCCCTAATATTTACTGAGGCACGGACAAAATATATTAACTGAACATGGAATATATTCACTGCGTAAGACGCTGGGCAGAGAGACGCCTCCTATTGATAAGGCGCTGGACAGTTAAGCGCTTAATGTAAGAAGCTAGAGGGCCTAGCGCCTTATAAATAACTTTCTTTTAAGACGCCATTCCCTTTAGCGTCTCATCCAACCTCGACATCTGCACCACACCAGATAGAGTAATAAGTTTTTGGAATACATTATTTAGATAATTTATATTTTTTTCCCCATATTGGTCAAACCCAAATCCCACATATAAACATACTAAGTAGAAAAGGCGATATTATTATGATTAAAATTCATTTCACTCGATCCAATGCACTATTTATCCAAACAATAACAATTGAGTTTGTAACATCACTAAAGTGTTGGTGTGGATTCAACTGATTCATGTGGAACCTAATAAGAAAAATTAAAGATGAGGAGCAGGTCATCAATGTCGTTTTTAAACTTGTTATCTCCCTTCCTATTAATATTTAAATAAAATTAATTACATAAGTAGTTTTTAAAATTTCAAATATCCATCACGTTAGCGGTGTAATTGTCATTGTATATATTTATCACGTATTCATTTTAATCCATGACAAGAACCATTGTGACAGATGATATACAAGTTGAAAAACTTTTTTTTATAGTTAATTTAGTTTTTTTGGTGAAGATATAATTAATTTATTTCAGAAACTAATAAGAAGAGAGATGGAATGTTTGAAAATGAAATCGACAATTTACTCATTAAAAAGTGAAATAAAAAAGGCAATAAACAGACTATTGATTTTCTTTTTTGGGGTCAACTATTGATTTTTTTTTTTTAAATGCAGTGTGCGTCCATAGCCTGCATGTGGAATGTGGATTGGGCTTTTTGGGATCGGTAATGGCCCAATAATTAATTAACTACATGTCCGAAAAACCATCTCCACGTGGTTTTGTCTTTTGTGTCATAATAGCCCAATAATAAATGGACTACAATCATCTTTATTCTACAGCTAAAAATGAGACTCACGACCCCCCCCAAAAAAAAAAAAAAAAGCTAAAAATGAGACTAGCTTTTGTTTTAGGTGTAACCTAAGCGAGTAATTATAGGGTGTACCCTTTGATTTTGGATCCACCATAGACCTTTACCATAAATAGTATAAATTTAATATTAAAAAAATTATTAATAAATATTATAAAATTAAAATTACTTTTTATAGTAAAAAAAGGTTAGTGGTCTATGGTGGACCCAAACTCAAAGGGTCAACCCTATAATTACCCAACCTAACTTGCGTGAAAAATTTCCCTATCCTATAAAGCCGATCCAAAGTTTGAGTGAGCATTTCTTAGTTTTTAATGTTTATATATGGGCGACGTCTAGGGTGTGTCACCCACCTTCTCTGAGCCGTTAGATTTATTTGTTTTTTAATGAACGTCCTGATGTGTTACCTGCTACTTGGTAAACAGGTTTGTGCAAAAATTGCTCAGGTGCCCCTCTTGTGAAATTTTAAATTGCTATCTGTTGGCAACCTTCATTAGTGGTCTAGCAACTGAGCGAATGAAATGGACCAAATGGTGCGAAGAAGATCGTACAGCAAGACAGTACCGGTGTTTATCGATTTTTAGTTTGAAGTATCCATTAATGATGTTATTATTTTTTATCCAGAAAGACGGTATCGTTGTTTATTATTTTATTCTAACAGGTTAACCAACCTACTATAACTTGGAAAAAAGTGACACACCCTAGAAGCACCCTTATATATGTGAGCAGTGTAGAACCACTCTTTTAAAGTTTTAAGGTTCTATTTATGTTAGTGTCGTTTGGCTGCCTGTTAGGTATTAAGATGATGAATATGATGATTTTTGAAAAAAAAAAAGTTTGGGTAGGACTCTTATTTTAAAAAACTCAAACAAAAAGATTCTAGAAAAAAATCTAATTTCCTTTTTTTTTTTAACCACACATTCATATTATCAATTTATCATGGGCCATTTTATTAGGGAATTAGTCACAATTAAGACCTTCCACTTCACCGTAAGAGTGTATTTAATAAAAATTTAAACCGGGAGCTATTCTCACATAATTAAATCACAAATTTTTGATAAACGACTAATATGAGGAATATTTGAAAATTAATTACGTAAATAATACTTGATTTTTTAAATATCACACACATTAGTCTAATATTTGTTTGTTTTAAAAATTTGATAAAATTAAGTTCAGTAAATTTAAATTTAATAAAATTATGTTTGATAAAATTAAGTAAGAGAAAATAAATCTGTATTTGGGACTAATATTATAAAAAGTAATTTTAAGAAAATAAATTTTATTTAAATGATAGGATAAAATTACTTTTAATATATAAATATAATTATATTTGTTGGTCCACAATTAAATTTAATTCTGTTCAACAAATTTAAGAAATTTTAATTAATCACGTTCAAACTTTACTTTAAAGTTTGGTCACCTTTACTTTTTCTTAACTTTATTTTAATTCAGGCTAAAACAATCGTATCCTAAATGTCTAGCTTAGGTACTCAAACATATAGTGCTGCTAAACACCATACAACAACACACAAATTTTCAATAAAATGCGGAAAGCAACCAACTAATAATAAACGGCAAAAATGATTGTTTCATAGTTTTGATTGGATTAGTGGCCTCAAGTATAAAACTGGGAATAATCCACATTCCACAACACAATGCATTTATATTAACAAAAATAGTTTAAATCTGAACCGTCCACTTGACCCTTACCACATCGCACAAAAGATGCCCGATCCCCCGGGTAGGACAGCCCCACGAAACCTTTTGGGTAGGTCCCATGATGGGGCCACGTGTCCGTTCGATGCCGAACAAGCACGAGATGTCACCGCAGAGAAAAAGAAAAGTCAGATTTTTTATTTTCTAGAGTGCTCTTTTGCCATCATCTGACACGTGTCCCACCGCCATTCGTGATTGACATCGTTGTTGTTTCCTTTCCTCTCTCATGTTATCGGTTACTTCTTCTCTTTTCTTTCCCTTCTCTCTCTCTCTCTCTGCACATAACTTTTCAGTTTTCACTTTCTTTTCTTTTCCTACCCAACCACGTTTTCTCTAGATCCAACCACTTCCGTTACCAGCAATCGCTTCTTGCTTTTTTTGCTTCAATCCCCAAACCACCACTGTGATAGGTCTAGCCCCCTCTCTTCTCTCTATGCCATTCCCCCAGGTTTGATTCCTCGTTTTCTCCTTAAATTTTTGTAATTTTTTGTTGCTGTTCTTCATTATTATCTGATGGGTACCTTTTATGTTCCTTTTTTTTAAATTACCTTTGATGGGTATTTGGATCTGGTTTTTAATTCTGTATTGGAGTGATTGATTCTGGAGAAATTTGACGTTTTTAATTTTGGGTCGAGTAGATCTTGTGGTTTTTGCATGCATGTGTTTTACTTGAATTCAGTTTATTGATTTGTTCCTAACAAATTGGGTGGATCTGGTCAGAGTTATATAGTTTTTGTTCGTTTAAGGTTCTCTTTCGTTGCGAATAGAATTTGAGGGAATGAAAATGGGGTCTTCTGCTCTTTTGTTTTCGTGAAAAATGTCAAGTCAAGCTCACTGGATATATAGATATAATTGGCTTGAAGTTTGGTGGGTATTCTGTTAAGGCACTAATTCATCGTCTTTATACATTATAAAAGTAATTGAAGCACTTTAATTTCATCTTTCAAGTGATTATTATTCGGTTTTGACTTTGGTTGTTAAGTGTCTGTGGTATTGGTGGATACTGGATGGTTAATTTTTAATGAATTAGTAAATACTTGGTAGTTAGGACTATCTCAGTTCAGTTGTTTCTATGGCTAAAACAGTGTTGATGCGATGTGGATCAGTTATCTGTTTCTAATATTGATCAAGTCTTAATCTGACTTATTAAGTATTTATCACGATCCTTTCCCCGGTTTTATATGGCTTCCCCCACCCCCAAAGAAATTAATACTTGATAAGGGAAGAGTGTCTGCTTGTTTTTGAATAATTTATGTAGGTAGGATTAATACAGATCAAAACGTGCAAAATACAGATGTATGGTGTCACTTTGCTTTACACTTTCAACTCCTCAACCTGTCATTAACAAAATTATGGTATACACTTGACTTGAGAACTTGATGTCTTCACATTTGAATGTCTCTGTATCTTCTGTTCTCACGGTTGTGTTTATACGTATACCTTTCAGTGAATCTCTTAAAATCACGAGTTGGCTAGTTTTAATGGAAATTTCATTTGTGGTGAGGATATTTTCATTCCTTTAATTGAGCATTCACATGTTCTATGTTGCTCTGTCTAGTATCTAACTCTAACTCTGCCATGCTCAGATTTGTTTGGAGATTTTTTTATCATTATCTAGCTGTAAATGAACTTGTCTCTTTATTTTTGTGAGTGCTTTGACTTTGTGGTGATTTTTCTGTATTTTTGCTTATGATGCAGTTGGGAAGGGTGTACTGGAATCAGAGTGTTGCTCCAGGGTGCAGATTTATTAATAGTATTCGAGATCTGTTGGCTTTTCCAGGATGGGCAAGTGCAAGGGTTGTGGGAAGTTAGGAAGAATGGGACCAAGGGATGTGTCTAAGAGTGCTTATGAATTTTCTTTGATGTTGTCTCCTGTTGTTTCTTTTTGGGACTGTATAGTTCGCAAAATGAGGTATTCCTACAGACCTGAGTGGGTGTAGTGGTTGGAACTTATTATTAGTACTAGTCTCAACACTTCAACTAATTAGAATATATTAGCATAATAGTTTAGGGAAAGAGGGAAAAAATTATAGAAAAATGTATACTGCTCTAAAGAAATTCTCTTGAAGGATAGGAGTTCAGAAAAGTCATTTTAAGTATTTATTTCGGTAGTAAGTTCTATGGATAACATGGCATGTAATAAAGGGCAACATGTGAGGAAGGCAAAGAAGAAGCAGGTGAAAGATGAGTTGGATCGTCTTAAACAAGCTGAGAAGAAAAAGAGGCGCTTGGAAAAGGCTCTAGCTACTTCTGCTGCCATCATTTCTGAACTGGAAAAAAAGAAACAGAAGAAGAAAGAAGAACAACAGAGACTTGATGAAGAAGGTGCTGCAATTGCTGAAGCTGTTGCTCTACATGTTCTACTTGGTGAAGACTCAGACGATTCGTGCAAGGTTGTTATAAATGACAGTGGTTGCAAGACCTGGAATTATAATCATAATGTTGACTTCTTCATGGGTGGAAAAAGAGCTTGCTTTCCTCATCTAGATGGTGACACATGGTCCGTCACTGCTGAAAACGGCAAGTGGTCTTTCTCCTCCGGGCCTTTTGAAAAGAATGTGCATGAACCACTTTATGAAGAAGCAGGATGGGGTCATACTGGATTCTCTGCTGAGCTTATAGCAGCACAAGCAGTAAGATCACTCCAGATTGCAGAGGATGCAGATGAAGATAGGATTCTCTTCTAATGGAATTATGCTTAAATGATAATAAGATTAACTGTTTGTGTCTCTGCTGGTGACTGCATCAAGTCCTTTGTTATTTTACTCTGGAGGTTGTCATCTGTATATAATGATATATCGTGAGTCATGTGCTTGTCAAACACATTCTGCTTCAGCTGTGATTGAACATGTTGCGGTGTCACCATGTTTTAGTCTGATTTTCTTTATCTGTATGTGGGGCTGCTAATTTCCTGTGTGGACTGGAGTGACTATCATACTCGAGTATTGTAGAGATTTAATACTTTTTTGAGCTGATTACCAATAATATAATTGCACGCCTCATAATTTATATACTTGCTGTGTTGGATTTTGGATTACATCTCATAAATAAGCTTAGTTTATTGCATTTTCTGTGGTGCTCCTTGCGTTTTGCAATGTCCTTGTGATGATGTTTGTGGATTGTGGATTCAAAGTATATTGTAAAAAATAATAAGCAACAATTTATTATATGCTGGATGCTCACTTTTGGAACATCCTTAGTTGTCTTTATCCTTTAAGCCAACTCAATTGGGCAATAAAACAATTGATTTGACATTTTTCAGTAACCAGTATTTTTAACAACAAAAACACAAATGTACAATGTCAACGTGGTGCCACCACTTTCAATTTGAAGTCAATAGAAAATGGAACCCAACTGTGTAATGTGCATGTCAAGCACTGACGCAAAGCCTTATTTGTATTGTTCATGGACAAAGCAAACAGGGCAACTTTGGAAGGATAGCTGAAAATATAACAAGGCCACATATTATATGCTGCTAAGTTGGAAGACCAATACCAAGAATCATATGGTGGATGTCTAATTTCAGTAAATGCCTTACAAGTTGACAATACTATTTCTTTCTTTTTGGGAATGGGGTTCATGCCTTTTGGAGTGTTGATGCTTGGCAAAGCAGTCCACATTATCTCGTGGCTTACATCATTACAGGCATCATAAATTCTGATGTGTTTGTTGTAATAGCGTGTGATCAGAGAATTTGTTTGTTATTTGCAAACATCATATGTTCACATTCTTCTCTGATAAGAGGTAGGCGCAGCAAGGTGCTAAAGGAGATATTGGATAGACTCACCTAATAAAATTATAACATATCATTTCACATAATTATATAATAAATTTATATGGATTTTTATATCAAACAAATATTTTATACTTAAAATTATAGTGTGAATATTTTATTAATTAGTCCAACAAATTGTTGACATCAAAATCCTACTGGTACTTTTTTTTTTAATATAAACTCTTAATCATATCTGGCCTTTCCTATGCTAAAAAGCCATTTTTATGAACTGTTAACTGCAAACCATCAAAATTCAATCACTGAGGGAGTTTTGACTTCAGTAAACATGGGTTCATTTGAGTTAACTTCTTATTTGTAAGAGTTTTTTTTAGTGAAGATAAGTACTTAAATATTAAATTATAGAACGTTCTTATAAGTTTAGAGATGTTTATGAGAAAGCTAAATGAGAGAGTTTTTAAAAAAGTTAATGTGCCCAAACTATTTTCAACCTATGAAATAAGTTAAATTCATTTTATCCTTTTTGTCCAAACAAGCTCATATGCTTACCAGCCCCAATAAGAAAATTTGAGTTGAAGAAGAAATTTGCCTTTACATTTTGATAAACAATGAATAATATGTAAAATTTGCCTTTTCTTTTGACTTAAAAATGTACATAGCAGACCCATGCTTCCAACAATGTCATTCAACTACCATGTGTAGATGTCAATTTTGTGGTAGCATTGCTTGTCATATTACTTTTAATGTTTGTTGTTGAGGCTCAACCTCTCACCCAGATTCTCAGCTTCTGAACTACTAGATGGTTTAGCACCATTGGCAATAAGCTTTTTCAACCAAGCAGCTTGAACCCTAGGAGAAGAACCTCCTCTATTTGAATTGCAAGTGGAGTCCAGACCAGTTTTAACATTATTAGTAACACCTAAGAGGAACCGGTATGCTACTTTGCTTGCTGATACAATCTCTGTTTTGGCTTGCCGGATCTGTAATAACCAGTTATTATTGTCAGCGCAACCATAGATTTTCTCATAATATGCTAAATACTATTAAGTAATAACCATTAAAGTACATGATCTGAAGAGTTGAAAGCCAAAACAAAATTGAAATAAACATATAACAAGAGTAAGCAAAGAAATGTAGTAAGCAAAAAGTATAACAAGAGTAGAAAAACCTCACCCGTAATGCTGCTTCCATAGCAATATCACCAGCGTTAGCAAACCTATTAACCCAACCTATCATGAAAGCTGTAAGAATCCCCAGTGGAAGCTGGAAAATTTACAAAAGTAATAATTCACAAGATGGATCAAATATCAATTTTAAACCTTCATAGTTTGCACATAGACTTTGTGTGTGTTTGGTTTAGCGTTGAAACAGATCAAACTTAAATTTGGACTCCCCAACACAACTATTTCTAGCGGTGGAAACGTGAGTTTACCACATTTCAACGCTAAACCAAATATGCTCATTGACAATAGGAATTACGAAGTGGCATATATTATCTTATTTCTCCTATAGCTCACTAAATCCCCATTTTTTTAGTACAAGTACTGTTGATTGAAATAGCTCAAGTTCCTTACTCTCTTCATGCCAGAGCATCTCTCACACTGACACTGTCCCATAATACTAAAGACTCAACTTGATCAAATCCCCAATTTTGTCTCCCAAAATGGGCTAATAATTAACATAACACAAAGTCCAAGCTAGGTATGTCTATTACTACACAAGAAAAGAAAGTTTAATTAGAAGCAAACTTGGCATAACACGTAATTGACAGACATAATGAGGGCATGATTCATGAACAAATGACAGAATGCAGTGTAGAATAATAACCAAGTCATTGTATAATTAGGTATTTACCTGGAAGTTTTGGCACGCCAAGCCTTACACAGAATTCATCACAGAAGTGGTTGCAGTTTTTGGAGAAGAGATCATAAGAATTTCCACGCCACTCTCTACTGAGTTCTCTTAATATTTGATTTACCTTGAAAATATTGTAGTTTGTTTTCCCTACAACAAGGGATTTGCGATATGTAAACATCGGATTCTTCCCTGAAGGGCAACTGAAAACCCCAGTACCTTCCTCACAGAATCCAAATGACCATTCATCATCTCCATAGACCTGTGAAAGTGGAACAAGCACAAACAATCTTAATATGTCAGCATGTGAGTACTGAATCAATAGACCTACATTACTACATATAATGTGCCAAGATAAATGACAGAACACTACTCCCCCATCTTTAATACACACTAACACCAATAACCAAAAGAAACTATGGCGAAAGTCAAGAATCCAATAAAAAAGAGACATGATAATAATAATAATAATAATAAAAAACATCATCAGTGTAAAAAATGCAAACCAAGAAAACTAAAGAACCAATCCAAGTCACAATTCTCAAACAACAAAAACAACACTACATTTATGGACCTACAGAGAACCAAATGAAATTAAGGAGAGACAATGGTAAAGACCTGAAGGGCGCTGTGGAATATACCACCGAGACCAATCCCATCCTTGAAGATTTTATTGATGTGAACAACGGTACTGTTTGTCTTCTCCAACCTATTGGTCACGTCGTATATGTGCAGTGTCACTTTCGCCATCTTCACCAAAAACCGTAACTTGGTTCAACCCCGCTTCCTCTTTTTCTCTTTAAACTCTATTTGTCTATCTGGGTATCTCAGAAATGGTCCACTTCAAGAAACAGCACCACTACTACACCATTTTTAAAGTGCCACCTTTGTTCTTGTTCTCTACCAGTCTATGGGATTTGAATCAGAGTGAGATTCTGCAAGAACCTTTCAACTTTCTCTCTGCCATTCTCAAAGGGAAAATGTTTCTTGAATTTGTATTTGAACTGAACAAAAACTATGGCATGAAATGTTTGGGTAACACTAAAGTGAAGGTGAAAATCTATACTATTATATTTGTGAAGTAGAAAAGTTACTCTCCCTTCAGATTTTTTTTTTTTTTTTATGGTTAAGATACATCATGGCCATTCAATGATTTTTGTTGGGCCTTTTCACTAAATCTTTTGAATTAGGATGATAATGGGTACCCTCTAGACAGTGCCCGTCTCCGCACTCGCATATCTATACTATTACATAGTGAAAGTTATTTAATCATTGTTCATTCAAGTTGGAATTTTTTTATCACCATTTGGGTCATTGTATTTGCATTATGAGCCTAAATCTATAATATTATATAGGAGTAAGTTTTTTATTTACTATTCATTGGGGGCTTTATTTTTTTATTGGGTAAAAGCCAATTGTGAGTCATTGACTTTTTTAATAATGATTTTTTTATCGGTTTGATTTACATTATTTTTAACATGATATTTCATTTTTTATGTTTTTTAACATGATATTTCAATATCTCATTTATCTTTCTATTTTATTCATTAATGTTTTCATTTATTATCTCACTCATCTATTCTATTTATCTATTTAATCTATATTAAAATTCCAATTGATCTCACTTTTAATTTTCTATTTTTTGTTATTATATTAATATATTTTCTCTCATTATTTGATCTCATTAATCTTTTTCATTACAAATGTGATTTTTTTTATAAATCACGGGTATCGTTCACGGGAGACATTTCTGCCGATGCTATTTTCTCTTTTTTTCTTTTTTATCACACTTTAATTTTTTTGTTATTATATTAAAATAGTTTCTCTCATTATTCATTCATATCTATTCTCATTTCAGTAAAGTGATTTTTTTATAAACCACAGGAAGTAGTCCAGCTCCTGTTTTTTTTTCTTTTTTAATCATATTTTTATTTTTTATAATTATTATATTGAAACAAATTTTCTCATTATCCATTTATGTTTATTTTTTCAATATATTATTTATCTCTCTATTTTATTCATTAATGTTTTACTTATTATCTCCCTCATTTATTCCATCTTTCAATTTACTTCCATTCACTCTATATTAAAATTATTCCCACAGTACATGTGTTATTTTTTCATCTGCGTTTTCTCAGGTTTTTTATTCTCTTTTCTGTAAAGTGATATTTTTATGAACCACATTTATCTTGCACGTCCACCATCCTCTATGTGAAACAGTTTTCCATCTACATTTTTTTTCTTTTTTTATCACACTTTAATTTTCTTTATTATTAATATTATCTTAAAATAATTTCTCTCATTATTTATTCCTATTTATTTATTTCGTTACATGAAAACTCACATTAAGCAATACAATAAATGTATTGATTTACATTAAATTTAACATGATATTTAAATATATCATTTATGTCTTTATTTTATTCATTAATATTTTCATTTATTATCTCACTTATCTATTCTATTTATCTATTTATTCTATATTAAAATTGTTCATCCATAACACGTGTCATGTTTTCTCACTTGCGTTTCTTTAATTTTTTTTATTAGCAATACAATAAAGTGATTTTTTTACGAACCATACAACTATCTTCCATGTGAGGCAATAATTCTCTAGTCGTTTTCTTCTATTTTTTTATTTTTTATCACATTTTCATTTTCATTTTTTTATTATATTAAAATAATTATCTCTCTATTTTTTTCATTAATATTTTCACTTATTATCTCTCTTATTTATTCTATCTACTCTATATTAAATTTTTTCGCTCAGTACATATGTCACATTTTCTCACATTCGTTATTCATATTTTTTTTAGATTTTTTTATTCTCATTTCAATAAAGTGATTTTTTATGACACCAAGTACTCTCCACATGAGACAGTCATGTTCTTTCAATGAACATCCATATAATGGTGAGACTAACTCTTCCAACAATGGTTTTGTCCATACACTTTATATGGGTTTTAGGTGACTAAGATGAGAGATCTCAAATACCAATATAATTTAAATTTATAATTACTTTTATGATGTCTTGATTATAACTTTTATGGACAAAATTTTAAATTAGAATTATAAAATTTATAATTATTTTTATTTTATACTTGAATAAAATTATTATATTGTATTTTGATTTATTATATATTTAATATAGTACGTTTAAAAGTTAAGCAAAATTTTCAATTATAGGTTTAAAATGATTTTTTTTAATAAACTATAAATACCCCCCATAGGAGTTAGTCGTGCTCCGGTCATGAATATCAATATCATTGTCGGGTTAGCTCTCCTAATAATGGTTTTTTTCCATACACTTTTACATAGTTTTGAAATGATTGTATTGTGAGATCTCAAATGTGAATATATTTTAAATTTATTATATTAATGATGTATTTGTTATTATTTTCTATAAATATGATAACAATATGATATTCACATTCTACTAATTGATGTATAAGACTATATCATAAATTAATTTTATTATAAAAATTTAGTAATATATGTAAAAATGAGCATAACCCAAAACCCAATGTTAGGCACTATGAATCTACGATTACAATGTTTTAAAATTATAAGGATATAAAATAAAAGGCTCTAAAAGTCAGGGACAAAGTCTAAAGTTAACCGAAAAACATGAACGAAAAATATAATTTATCTAATATTACAAAACATAATATTTTTTAAGATATAAATATATTTAATTTTAATTTGTTTTTCTTACAATTTCATTATTTTATAAAAATAATTACTGTAATATTTAAATTATATATGAAAATTAAAAAATTGTGTTACCCGTGCAACAAATGTCAATAGATCTATTTGTTAATATAATTTTAAAAATAATATTTGTGTTAATATTTGTAGATCGTGTAACACTATTCTATTTTTTTATTTTTTCTTCATTTTATATGATTTTGTGATTTTTCTTTTCAATATTTCTTTTTTTTGATGACATATTTTTATTTTGTAATTAATAAATGTCGTACGAGCTTTAACTTGAAATAAATGAGTTGGATTTAGTGTCAAACCTTTACAATTATGGTCACAATTAAAGATCATATATATATATATATATCAAGTAAGAAACATGTTAGATGATAAATTAATAAAAAGATTACTTTCCAATTATTTTTATCAATTTATTTGTTATTGGAATGTAATTTTTTATTCCTTTAGACACCGTATTAAACTCTAAGTACTCTAAATTGATGAATATCTCAGTTCTATATTAAAATAATTTTAAAATGTGATAGGTGAAATAAAACTTTAATTTTACATTTATATGTAGTATTAAATTTATATTGAACAAGATTACATGTTAATATTGATATGAATTATTGATGGTCAAACTGATATTGAAATACCAGAAGCTTTACTGATAGAGTCTACGGGTAATACTATTGGAGATATAGTTTCCTTTGCCTATCCTAATTTGCTATCAAATTTTGAAAACATAGAATTGTTTCAAAATAAAATAATTCTTGCTCCTACATTGGATGTTGTTTACTCCATCAATGAATATGTCATGACATTATTTCTCGGAGAAGAAATGATGTACTTGAGTTTTGATACTATATGGAAGCTGGATGAGGAAGTCGATATTGAAGTTGTTGACAGCTGAATTCTTAAAAATTAATTAATCTTATGATTTAATGTTTACATATATTAAACAGGTTAAATATATTATTAAAATTTAAATTTAAATATTTATTTGAATAATAAATCCGTACATCACACGGGTTGGATACTAGTTTCTCTTCAGGAAAGAGATTAGGAATTGCAAAAAATTTCTGGTCCATGCATATCCAAAAACAATTACCGCACATATTAAGAAGTAATTCCTTAGCGTTAACCTAGTGACAAGGGATTTTGGTAATTTAACGTGAGATTTTAGATTAGATTGAAACCTATTCTATTCCATATAAATAAAAAAAACTCAGGTAAGAAGTGAATTATATATTTTTTTGTTTAACCACATGTATTCTCCACGAGAGACAATCCTGTTCGAGCCGGGAACATCCATATCATGGTGGGGCTAGCTCTCCCAACGAGAATGAATTACATTTTTTAAATTATCATTTCTAATATTATAAAGTGAATCATTAAAAAAAAATTAAATTAAATAATGATATTAGGAAGATATTACTATTTAACAGGGTGAATTTTGAATTATTTATATTTAAGAGGGAATTATATGATAAAATAATAAAGGTGATAAAAATGATAATAATAGAAAAAAATGTTATAGAAAAGTCTCGTAACAATATACTATATGCATATATATATATATATATAGCATTGAAAAAAATTTCTACTGAAATCATGAAACAAAGAAATTAAAATATAAAATATATACATAATTATGTGCTAAACGCTAGCTAAATGGAAAGTGGTAACACACTAACATGTAGCCTTTGTTTAGTAGCAAAGAAGTAGGGGAGAAATAGGGAGGAGGGAGAGAAGATGACAACTTCTCTTATTTGGTGGAGGAGAGAAGTAGGGGAGAAATGTTAAAAAAAACTGTGGGTCCTATCAACTTTGTATTTTTCTCCAAATTTGTAAAGAAATAAGAGAGAAATGCATTACTTTCTTAAATCTCACATATTTCTCTTCTATTTCACACTCATTTCTCTCACACCAAACAACTTAAAAATATATTTATATTTCATTTCACACCTATTTCTCTCACACCAAACAACCTAAAAATCTCCTCTATCTCTTCCCTATTTCTCTCTTCTCTATTTCCCTTAATACTACCTAAAAAAAGCAGTAAAGTCTCTTGATCAGGGGCACGATATATAGCAGTTTGTGTGATTAGTAAAATACTTCTCTCATACCATATCTTTTGTTATTTTTTTTTATTTTTATATTTAAAATAAAGTTCTAAAAATTTCAAAGTAATTTAATACTTTTTTCAATTACACTCTTATATTTAATATTATGGATAACTACTTTAACTAATTACACTAAATGAAAAGGCGAATATAAATTATGGTATTTTAATAAAAATATAATAAAATCATACATCGTTAACAAATTCTTAAAAGTGTGTTTTGCACTATTAGCTAGATTAACTAGAACCTAAGAAATTAGGTAAAAATTGAAAAATTAATTGATTGAATTGGAAATGTTTGAAAAAAATAATTTATAAGTGATAATGATAAGATAACATATAAGATCATCATTAATTACTGGATTATAATTCAAAATTTGATAATTATAAAAAAAATTAATAAGAAAAATATAAAATGTAATTTCGGCAAGTAGTTGAAATTTTAGAACACTACGTTTCAAAAATACACTACTTTACCAAAAAAGAGTTAAAATACTTCAATAAACTTTGCAACTACTAATTTCATCACAAAAAAATTATTTTACAAAAAAATGTTAAAATGTTTTAAAAGTAATTTAACTACTAATTTCAATTTTCAATTATCTAAAATTTCAAAATTTTATACCAAAGTAACGTGTGTGTGTTTGGTTGACTCAAAAATCACGTTTCAAATGTAGATATAGACCAACATTACTCTATGTAAACTGTAGCGTTGGCCGCATCCGTGTGTGAAACGCGATTCTTATGTAAATCAAATCACGTTTTGGACTGTAAACGTGAGTTTGCAAAATATACATCTTGTGTGGCTTCTCATATGAAACGCACGTTTGGGTTCCGAAACTTGAGTTTGCAAAACGCAGGTTTTTGTAGCTTCTGCGTGTGAAACTTGAGTTTCCTTAATATTCACTTTCTAAAACCCACGTTTGCAGCAAAATATCCAAACATGAAATCACGTTTACTCATACTCAAGCTTATGATAAATTACGTTCACTAAATCCACGTTCATTCAAACTCAAATTTATAAAAGCTAATCCAAACCCACACTGGTTGTAAACTTGTAAGGAAAAACAGTAGTGAGCACGGAGAGAAGCAGTCCCAACATAAAAGTGGATAACAGCTTCCATAACTTTTTTGACAAAAAAAAAAAAAAAGCTTCCATAACTTTTGAGTGGAGACTACACGCTTCCTTTCCATTGCCCCACTTGCTTTTAGCTTATTGTTGGCTCGGCTGGATGTTATGCTATGAAATTCAATGGGGCAAATAAGTTATCACCTAAGCTGGCAAAAGGCATACCCATTTTGTTCATGCGGTCCCACTTGATGACAACTACTCTGATTTTCAAGAGATCCAACATAATCATTATTTCCAATCTCTCTATATTCCCTTTTTCCCCTATAATTCTGATCTTACCCTTTTTTGGTGAGCCATTATAATCTTACTTGAAGGAACCTTTTAGCTTTCTGTAGAAGAGAGGAATGAAAATTGGGGAGGGGGAGGGGTGTCATCATGGTGCCTTCAATTTACAGTGCTAAGGTCACACAACTCAATGGCTTAATTTGAACCGAGATGAGATCATCAATCAACTTGAATTTATGAAAGGAGTAAACTTTGCCTTAGTGCATTATTTGGAACTTCTAGTTCTAGGTTCATGATAATGATATGCCATTGCTTATCACAAGCACATTTTAACAAAAAAGGAATACCTGTTAATAAGAGCTTATCTAAAGCATTAAGCTCAAAAATAATGAACACTTGTTTAGCAAGTCTCATGAAAGTTCTAAAAAAAGGCAATTACATATCTTTATATGACATCCCAGATTATCTACCGGGACACTAAGGGTTGGAATTGAAATTGGAACTTTTAACTGTAATTCTAATTCCAATTATATCATCCAAACGGACCTTAAAACAAACTTACAGTCCATCATAACTTTGATTGATTCAATTCTAGAATAAATACAGAGTGGTTGCATAACATAGATGAATAAATAATACTACAAAAGATTCACAGCATCTCTCCAATGTTAAACAACAAGATATTCAAACATTTGTGAGAAACTATCAATGAACTAGTGCTAGCAGTCTTCCATTAGTAATATTAGTAATATGGTTTTGATGCAATTTCTTAAAAGAAAAGAAAAATTATTTAAAAAAATGAAAGCCTAGGTAATGCTGTAATACCATTTTTACTCATGTGTTTTTTCTTTTATTACAATAGCAAGAACTGCTCTATATTTGCAGCATGCACCTATCTCTCTATCTGCCTTCATTGGTCATTAGCTGAGAAAATACTTCACTAGTACTTACATCTGAACAACCATTACCATAATCTCTCTCTGTTCTTATGTTGGTAGAAGGATTTTCAGGCATAATTGTAGTTGTTACACTCACTGATTCATCAGCACTGCTATCAGCATGTAGCTCCCTTTGTTGTCCACTTTCTTGTAACTGAAATGCATGTTCCAAATTCCATAAGACATCACCCATAGTTGGCCTGTCAACACTGTATTCAGCCAAACATTTCTCTGCTGTTTCACCAAATTTCTTCAATGAGCTTGGTTTGATCTGTCCAACAAGATAGGGGTCAACAATATGTTCCAGCATGCCCTTCTTCAACCATTCAAGTGCCCATTCTGCTAAATTCACCTGTTCCCTTGTTAATTGTGGATCAACAGCAGGTCTGCCACAAAGAACCTCAAAAAGCACAACCCCAAATGAATAAACATCTGATTTATCTGTAAGTTGTTGCCTCCGGTAATACTCAGGATCAAGATAACCAAAACTACCTTTCACACCAGTACTCACATGTGTTTCATTGATGCAAGGCCCAGATCTTGAAAGACCAAAGTCAGCAACTTTAGCCACATAATTTTCATCAAGCAATATATTGGTTGATTTAATGTCACGGTGGATGATTCCTTGAGCAAAACCAGTGTGAAGATAGTGGAGACCTCTAGCTGCACCAATGCATATTTCAAGACGCTGCTTCCAAGAGAGTGGTGGTAGTCTTGCTGAACCATATAAATGTTTTTTCAGTGGACCTTTTTCCACATACTCATAGACAAGTATCATTTCTGAATTTTCTTCACAAAATCCAACTAGTGAAACAAGGTGGCGATGGCGAATTTTGGATAAAACTGTTATTTCAGTCTGGAATTCTGGAAGGCCTTGTCTTGAACCAGGCATACCTCTCTTGACAGCAACCTTGACATTGTCTCTGAGTACTCCCTTGTAGACCATACCAAACCCACCAGACCCTATAATCAAACTTCTATCAAAATTGTTTGTTGCTAATTGTATCTCAGCAAAAGGGATCTTCAAACCAAGATATCCATGAGAACCAGGTTCAGAAGATCTACTAAGGGAACTCCCTCCAAACATTCGTAGAGGCGTCCATCCAACACTCTCCACTGTCCTTTGTTTTGGTTTCCTCTTCCTGCATTTGGTACCAAGTAGAAAAGCAGCTACAACTAAAAATAAGACAACAATTCCTCCAACAATTGAACCCACCAACACCCACAAATTTTTCCTCCTGTGCACAACATGAGTATCAACATCATTGACAATCTTCATAATTTCTGCACCATTCAATATGGCATTCATCCTTATATTACTGCTCAGGTCAGAAGGACCAACACTAATTTCAATAACACCTGAATCATCTGAATTCACAACAAAATCCACATAGACCGGTGATGCAAGGGTGTGGATTGTAAGGGTTGACAAATCAAGATCCTTATATGCAATGTAACCATTGATATACACATCAAAGTAGAGCAAGTTCAGAGAAGGACTAACAATATCACAGAAATGCAACCGAACCAAGTGTGGAACATCACCAGGAGCCACAGGGAAATTCCATGTTATGTTGAATCTTGAAGCTAAACTTGAGTTTTCCCTGTTCATCTGCTGAGCAGTCATGTAAACATTTTCAGGTGCAATCTCTCTAGTTGCACCTCCCTTCTGGTAATTTGGTGTGTGAGTGGTTACTGCAGGCTTAGCTGCATCCTTAAAAACAAGATAATCCTCATCAGGAATCCAAGTCCTCCAAAGGGTGTCATTGAAAGGAGTTATTTTCATACCTCCAACATTAATCCTATGAATAGTTTCTAAAACCTGAGATGAAAGGTTTTTGTATTCCTCCACTCCAGAAGGACCAATCAACCTGGTTCCATAATCTATAACAAAATCTGAAGGAGCAGTAAAAACCTCCACAGCATTGACAAAGCTAAAACCTGAGTTACCAACAGGCCTAAACAAAATTTCAAGCAAGTTTGATTCTACCTTCAAAATAAACTCTTTGAGCAGAACATCATTAGGTGGCTGGAATTCCCTCAGAACCGAAATCCCATTAACCAAGACACCAAATTTTGCAGATTTAAGATCAAAATTTTGAGCTTTAAAGGGGGAGAAATGAAAACGCACCAAGTGGGTACCGTTTTTCTTCATGTTGAACCTGTATCTCCCTGTGGTGGTGAAAACTCTTGCTGTGTGGTACACAGAGGGCAAATTTGGAGGTGGCTTTTGGTTTGTGAGAGAAATTGAATCATCTGAAGAGAGAAAAGTGGAACCTGGGTTGGTGAAATCGCTAATGAAGACTCTGTTGAAGAGGGAAGCATTGTTGTGTGATCCACAGTTAAGAAGGTAGTTGTCTGTGGGAGTGAAGGAAACTGAGAAAGGAATGAGAAAGAGAAAAATTAAAGATATAATCTTTTGGGTGTCCATGGAAGAAAGGTTTGGGTTTGGCCTTTTGGGACGTTGAAGAGTGTGAGTATGAGGCTAAGGAAAACTCATGTCATGAGCAGTAAGAGGACACTGAACAAAAACTGCAACAAGAAGACAACAGAGACAGTGACCTGAGTCCCAGTGAAGATTTGAGAAGGAAGAAGATATAATATAGTACATCAATTTCGTTACTTAAGTCAAAGGGATTGCTTATCTTTTCTCATTTGCTTTTGATGGAAATTTTTGTTTTGAAACTAAACACTTTTGGACGTTTCACACAAATCTACAATAGTTTTCTCTGTTTTCAGTTTGATATAACTGTAGGAAATAGAGGCTTTTGGCGAAATTATAATGATAGAAATGTAGGTGCATGCAGCACATATAAAAAATTCTCACACACCTTACATAGTTACATGTAATTAGATGGAACCATCGACCCGTGTCAATTTTTAAACATATGAATTAGACCTAATTATAATAATATTTTTAATTTTTCGTATAAAGGATGTTAATAACAATTGGGGGCTTAAAATAAGAGTTTGAGCAGCCTTACCCTTATTAACTTTACCCTTATTAACTGAAAATATTTTATTAGTGTGATAATAATAATGACTATTGGAACAATAAGAATAACATTTTGGAAAATATATTTTTACTCTCTAATAAAATTTTAGTTTTGGAAAATATATTTTTACTCTCTAATAAAATTTTAGTTTTTTTTTTATCTCAACACAACTTAGATATGTTAAAAAAATTACATGTAAATGTCATTTCTCTAAAGTAATTAAGTTATATGACAAAAAAAAATCAATTAAAAAGAAGCTATTTGAGAAAATTGTTCTAATTTCTACCATACTTATGAGATTTGTATAGAACTTAATTTCTCAAAAGGACATGACATATTTATTAAATTTGTGCATTTCTTATTTTTACGATCTCTCTCCATTTTTTCTCATCTTTCTATTCTGAAGTCTCTTCTTTATTTTTCTACATTTTTAGGCAATTATTACTTTTATTGGATGGTTATTGGTTAATGGGAATTGTAAATCAGGATATAAAATAGGGGTATAATGGGAATGAAAATGTGGAAACCAAAACTCTTCTACTCTCTTTATATATAGTATAGATTATAATTGATAAATAAGTTTTTAATTATCTAAAAAATATTTTTCATGATATCAAAATATTAAGTAATTTTACTATTCATAGAATGCACAAAATTATTTATATATCTTTTTTAATCTCAAATAGCCCATCCAGACTGGTTTTGATCAATGAATGATTAATTGGATGAGGATCAAAGAAATAAGGCCACCGGGGTAGACTTTTATTTGATTTCCTTTTCTTGTAAGGTAGCACTTTCTTCGCGTATGCTCCTACTTCTTATTATATATGAATATTTGTAAAAAAAAAAGCATAAATAATATATCCGAGTTTAGGCCAACATCTATTGTTTACATCTCACGAACAGTTTGTCATCACACACAGGATATATGGACATTTGACAAATTTCCTCAGCTAAGGTAAGATCATGCATGTACCTTTCACTTAAACTCAAAACTCCCAATTGGCCAACCACATACATGTGTCACTCAATCCTTATCTTATGAAATAGTAGGGTACAATTAATTGTTATTGTGTTCCAGTTAAAAAGGCGTGTGCATCTGGTGCATGCCAGCTTCACTAGGCAGTGCCCTTTCTAATTTATTCTTTGGGTATATTTGTTGCATTGCTTGCACCACTCTAATTTGCTGCTCAGCACTTGGTGGAATTTATAATCTTGTTGCCACTTGCCTCATCTCACATATAGTCACATGGCATAGGCCAATAATACTTAAATTTTTCCTTGCACATAAATAATATATAGTCTATTTTTGTCAGCATATGAGGTCATATTCACCTATTCACATACTCCATCCATAGAAAAAAGAAAAATAATAGAAAGATAACAAAAAATAATATGTAATGTGATAAAAAGAGAGATAGATGATGAGTATTAAATAAGCGTACAGCTACTTCAGAATCCCTCTCTCCTCATATTGTGTGGTTTACATCCATAGATATATGGTCCAGAAAAAAAATCATAGATAAACTTACACAGATAACAAGAATACATATATAATCAATAGTTTAGTTATAACATAATATTTTGTTTATATATTGTTTGATAGTGAATTCATATCAGAATATCAGATATACTTTTATTAAAAAATGAATAAATGAAATTAAGGAAAAGAAGTGAAGTCCATGAGAGAAAGAGCTACTATCTTTTCAATAATGAATAATATTGCGCGTGAAAAAATATTGTCTCTTAATTTATTAATGAAGAGATTTTTAATTATATTTAAGTTTTATGATATATATTTTTTCATTTTATTCAATTCATTGATATTTTAAAATAAGACTTAAATATATTTTTTATCCTTTTTAAAATAAGTGAATTTTAGTTTCCTTTCTTATAAAATTTTCTTTTTTATTTGTATACTCCCAAAATCTAAATTTTTTTAAAAAAATTTACAAATGAGGTGGCAATTTTATTACCAAAAAAAAAAACTAAAATATTATCACAAAAAATAGGTATGTTATATGGCAATTTCTTAGATTGGCAATTAACCAATAAAGATGTTTTTTCAAAATTTTAAGAATAATTTTACTTTTAGAAATTACTTTTCATTTTTATTTTTATAATTTTAATTATAAAAATATCACATTATTTTTATTTTATTTCTTATTTTCCAAGTTTTAAGCAAGAAATAATGAAAAAAAATATATTAATTTATCTGGTTTTTTTACAAAACTAATTAAAATAAAAAAATTGATATTTTTTATAAATAAAAAATAAAAAATGAAAATGAATTTCTGATAATAAATGCCCATTAGATTTTGGGAGGATATAGATAAAAAGAAAATTTTTATAAGAATTAAAATCGAAACTCATTAAATTTACAAAGAACCAAATTTATAAATCAAAACTCATTTCATTGAAATAAATATAAAATAAACATTTTTATAAATATCAAAACTCATTTCATTGAAATAAATATAAAATAAACATTTTTATAAATATCAAAACTCATTTCATTGAAATAAATATAAAATAAACATTTTTATAAATATCAAAACTCATTTCATTAAAATAAAATATAAAATAAATATTTTTATAAATATATGTATATAGGATAAACAAAATTTATTAGATGAATATGCAAGCTGAAATCGACTGAAATTAATCATGGGATTGGGTGGTGAAGGTCAATTTTTATATGTCAACATGAAGGCTAGTGAAATATTGTTGCTTGAAGCATAGCTCAGCATGACGGGATCGATGACATCATTATTATTAGTTACAACTATTAACTATGACTTGACAAAAAAAATAGATTAACTATGAGTTAAGAGAGAGATAAAAGTTTTTATTAATTTTGTACTTTTAATAAAATAAAAAAAATTATCATTCTTTTTCTTTTTACATTATATATCTGTAGAAAACATAACCGGTAACCCATTTATTTATGCACTCACATTGTTTGGAGTATGGACCATTGTTTGCATGCTTGACATTGAATAGTGCAGCAGTTTATTTTGTCGTTTCTTCCAAACCGTTTGTAACATTGTGAATTTGTCATGTATATTCCAATTCCCATGTGAACTTAAAATTATGTCTTAAATTTGATTGAATAATTCAATACACTGTTGTGTATATTCCGGCAATACTTTAGCTTGAAGACACTTGTATAGTATTATTATGATTATATGAAGTCACATGTCCACTTCTGTCGCATTAAAACTTTTTATTTGCTATAGAAGATGAGAGATAGAAAATTTTCTTTTTTCTTTTTTTTTAAAAAAATCCGTCATTGATAACCAATGTGTTAAAAATCAGAACAATAATTAAACATTTCAAGTCACTTGTTAATTGGTTAAACGATTGAATCGTAATTGAATCGATATAAATTAAATATATATTTTAAATTATAAAATAACATAAAATTATAAGAAATAAGTCTTATAAAAAATAATTAATAATTGATAAAATAATGAATATTTATGTGTAATTTTTAAACATATAGTTTTACTTATCTTAAAACATTTTAGATTAAATAAAAAAATTTAAAAAATAATAAAAAATAATTTTTTAAAAAAATATTTAGAAAATGATTTGTTCAACCAGATTTTTAATACTGATTTTCACTAGTTTTAAACCGATTCGACCTGTTTTTGATCAGTTCTCATCGGTTCTGAAAAGCACCAATTAATGGGTTTGAACTCTCTCCAGTACTGGAATTCTCCCTAAGGAGAGAGATAGACTCAACCCCATGGGTGGGTCCCACACGGGGGTGGGTCCCACCCATGGGATTGAGTCTATCTCTCTCCTAATGGAGAATTCCAGTGACTGGAGAGGATCTGAATCCCCAGTTAATGGACCGATTATCAGGTCGGTTCTCGATTGAACTGGTCAATCCGATCCGAATTTCAAAACATGTTAATAACCAATGCTTTTTAAAACGGGTCGATAATTGAACCGGTGAAGGCGCGATGGATTCATAGTTGAACGGTGGTCGGTGGTTGAATCGATAATAATTAAATATATATTTTAAATATTATATAATATTTTAAGTAAAAAAATTACATTAAATCATAAAAAATCAAGTTATATAAAATTATAAAACAATATAAAGACTTATTATATGTATTATAAAAAAATAAAACAATTGACTAAATAATAAATATTTATTTTTAAAAAATTATATTTATTTATCTCGAAAGTATTTTATATTAAATGAAAAATAAAGACAATTTTTTAAGGATTATAAATAAATATTTATCATTTAATCAATTATTATTAATTTTTTTTATCTTATAATACATATAATATGATATTTATATTAATTTATAATTTTATATAACTTGATTTTTTATGATTTTATATCATTTTATTATTTAAAAATATATATATAATATTTAAAATATATATTTAATTATTATCGGTTCGATCACAATTAAATTAGTGAACCGTGAACTAATTTCTTTACCGGTTCCATTACCGATCCAATATTTAAAATGTTACTGACCCGTTCAACCGTTCTCTAATACCATTTATTTTTGGAAATTCTAGAGTACCCTCCGGTAAGAGAGGGTTTTGGTACCTTTTTTACTCATTTAATCAATTTTTCTCAATTTTTTTAAATGATCTTAGTATTTTTATACTTATAGGACAATATTTAACTAATACAATTTGTATTTTTAATTTTTGAAAAGACTTTTTGACCCCCTATAACCATAATCATGTATTTTTTATTATATTTCCCCATTTTTTCACATTCTCATTCACAATGCACATGTATTTTATTTAAAATCTACTTTATGTCTTTGAAATAATTTAGGACGGAGTACACGACTTGTTTCTATGTAACTTTGGCCTATTCAATAAAAAAATGACAAGAAGGTACCAAAACCCTCTCCGACATGAGGGTACCAAATTGCGAAATTTTTTTTTTTACCAGTTTAATCGATTCTAAAATTCAGCCGGTTTTTTAATGTTATAGACCACATACCAAACCGATTCTCGATTAGATTTTCTGAGCTATGTTTTATTTCATGACCACAATCCTAAATTCTATTTTGCGCTCTTTGGCTGCCAACTGGTTATACATATCTCGACGACTGAAGTGGATCAACTATACCTATACATCACAAGAGAATTACACCTCCAGCAGTTCTAATTGGTTAGATATTTTTATATTAACTTTTTTTTTACGTAAAATTTTTTTATATTAATTAAGTTCACTTCTATTAAAAATTTATCATATAATAAAAAATTAATGGCTAAAATTTTGTGCAATATATTCTTTCCTATTGTAGAGAATCTCGATCGATCCCTCAAGGCCTCAACCAAACTATATTTTTTATTACTTATTTGTTTTTAAAGGTAACCTTATTTTAACTTAAAGTTTACTTGACGAAGAGTTATATACTTGTGAAGTTGAATAAGCTAACTACTAGCTTATTTGACTAGCTTATAAGCTAGTTTGACCAACATAAAAGTGTTTGATAACGCACCTTAAAGTAACTTATTTTAGGAGCTTTTAGCTTATAAGCTACAAGCTACTTCACCTAGCTTCTAACTTGTAGCTTGTAGCTTATTCAATTTTCTTCCATCATTATCCCTTATATTTTAATACATTTCACTTATTATCCTTATTTTATCCTTGCCTATTATTACCTATTTTCAATTTTAGTGATAAAAACTTTTCAATTTCTTTTTAACTATTATTACATATATAATAATTAATTTAAAAAATTACGAATTAATTAAATTGTTATTTTCTTTTCACTATTTTATGAATTTTTTTATATTATACTATATATTTTATAATTTTTATTATTTATTTTAATTTTTAATTAAATATTTTATCACTAAAAGGTTTAATAGGAATTTAAATATTTTTTAAAAAAAATCTAAAATTATAATTAAATAATAATATATTTTTGTCTAAAAAATAAAAAATAGAATTTATATAATAAAACTTATGTCCCTTTATGTCATTTTACATTTACCAACTAGCCTATCAGCTAGTTCTACCAAACACTTTTAATTCAATAAGCTAGCTTATCTGCTCGGAGCTTATAAGCTATGAGCTTATCAGCTAGCAGCTAGCTTATCAGCTAGCAGCTAGCTTATCAGCTAGTTTTGCCAAACACACCCATAAGCTACAAGCTAGTTCACCTAGCTTCTAGCTTATTTAATTTTCTTTCATCACTACCCCTTATATTTAATACATTTCCCTTATTATTCTTAATTTCTTTTTATCTATTATTATATATTTTCAATTTTAGTGACAAAAACCTTCCAATTTATTTTTACCTATTATTACATATATAATAAGTAATTTAAAAAATTAGAAATTAATAAAATTGTTATTTTCTTTTCACTATTTTATGAAATTATTTTTATATTATACTATTTATTTTATTAATTTCATTATTTATTTTAATTTTTAATTAAATATTTTATCACTAAAAAGGTTTAATAAGAATTTAATTATTTTTTTAAAATATAAATTATAATTACATAATAATATATTTTTTTTCTAAAAAACACAAATAGAATTTATATAATAAAATTTATGTAGTTATGTCCTTTTATGTCATTTTACATTTACTAACTAGCTTATCAGCTAGTTTTACCAAACACTTCTAATTCAATAAGTTAGCTTATCAGCTAGTTTTACCAAACACTTCTAATTCAATAAGTTAGCTTATCAGCTCGGAGCTTATAAGCTAGGAGTTTATCAGCTAGCAGCTAGCTTATCAGCTATCAGCTAGTTTTTCCAAACACACCCTAAAAGTTTTCTCTTAAAGCTAAAGACTGCTGAATTATCATTTATTAGATCCATATATAAGCTACCTAAGTGAGGAGTAATAAAATTAAGTTACTGATTTAATTTATAATTTTAATTGTGGATTGAACATTTTGGTTTTAAATCTAATTAATTATTATACCGTTACTATAAATTTAATTATGGTACTGTTACAAATGTAGAGTAATTACTTTTAGAGAAAAAGGATTGTGCACTGACAGTGTAAAAAGTTTTACACTGACAATTAATCACAACCCTTGATTTATGGTAAGTTTGTTGACTTTACTAATTAATATTTTAAAGATCATATAAATGAAGAATCATGATTAAACGTCAGTGTGAAACTATTTTATATTGTCAGTATATACTAATTAAACTCTATTGCTATTAGGTTTTTGGCTCAGAAGCCTAAAGAAAAGAGAGAAAACTCTCACTTTGTATAAGAAAACTCAATTGTATTTGATGATTCAAAACATACAAACTTGGTACATATTTATAGGAGGGATGGCTAGTGTGAATGCAAGGAGGCTAAGCTAGTAGGTGTATTTTGTAGCCCACAAATTATGGTGGTTTTAGCATGCTTCTATGTTTTATTAGGCTCTCTTGTTTTATTAGGCTATGTTTAGGAGCATTAGGCATGCATTGGGAGCATTAGGCATCCATTGGTTTATACGGCTGATTCATCCTCCCCGGGTTGGATTGGACTCGCCCTCGAGTCAAGTTCTTCATCGTCAAAGTATGGTGAAAGGTCTGCAACGTTAAAAGTGGCAGAAACTCCATAGGAACCTGACAGCTCTACTTTGTAAGCATTATCGTTAATCTTCTGCACAACTTTGAATGGACCATCTGCTCTAGGAGATAACTTGGCATTTGGTTGATTCGGAAATCGTTCCTTTCGCAAGTGAATCCATATCAAATCTTCGACATTAAAAGTTTGCAATCTTCTATGCTTATCACGCTGAGCTTTGTACCTCGAGTTTTGTTTTTTAATCCTTTCACGAACTTGCTCATGCAGCTTTTTGATTTCTTTCGCTCTTTGTTCTGCATATGCACTGTACTGACGACTATCAGATGAAGGGGTCAAGTCTAGTGGACTAAGTGGACGATTGCCATAGACCACTTCAAATGGGCATTTCCCAGTAGCTTGATTGGTAGAGTTGTTGTAAGCGAACTCAACCTGGGCAAGGATGAGATCCCACTGCTTTAAATTCTTCCCAACAAAGCTTCGAAGTAAATTTCCCAAAAGCCTGTTAATTGCCTCGGTTTGCCCATCTGTCTGGGGATGACTAGCACTACTAAATTGTAGCTTAGTTCCCATCTTCTTCCATAGAGTTCTCCAGAAATGACTCAGAAACTTGACATCTCGGTCAGAAGTAATGGTCTTTGGAATCCCATGAAGACGAACAATCTCCTTAAAGTATAGGTCTGCAACTTGAACAGCATCATTGGTCTTCTGGCAGGGGATGAAATGAGCCATCTTCGAGAATCTGTCTACGACTACCATTATAGAATCTTTTTTGTCGCTGAGTTCGCGGTAGTCCAAGGACAAAGTCCATGCTTACATCTTCCCAAGGTGCTTCTGGAACAGGAAGAGGTAAGTATAAACCTGTATTCTGGCTTTTGGTTTTGGCCAAGTGGCAAATTCTACATCTTTGAATATGCCCATTAACATCTCTTTCAAGCTTTGGCCAATAGAAATTTTCTTTGACTAAAGCCACGATTTTGTCTCGCCCAAAGTGACCTGTTAATCCTCCATCGTGAGCTTCCCAAATAATTGCTTCTCTCAATGAACATTGAGGAATGCACAGTACTTTGCCTCTGAATAAGAATCCTTCATGCCTGTGGTACTGCTGGAAAGGTTGAACACCTGTAGAATTCCAGATGTTATGAAAATCAGAATCATTTTGATACAACTCTTTAATAACTTCAAATCCAACAACTTTGGTTTGAAGAGTTGAAAGTAAGGCATGACGACGGCTCAAGGCATCAGCTATTGCATTTTGAACTCCCGCCTTATGTTTGAGTAGGAATGGATAAGGCTGTAGGAACTCGATCCAAGCAGCATGTCTGCGGCTGATCTTTTGTTGAGAGTTCAAGTGTTTGAGGGCTTCATGATCGGAGTAGAGAATAAACTCTTTATTCAACAAATAATGACTCCAATGTTGTAGTGCACGAACAATGGCGTAGAACTCCTTGTCATAAGTAGAGTACTTGAGTTTGCCATTGTTTAGTTTCTCACTGAAAAAGGCTATGGGATGTCCTTCTTGACTTAGAACAACACCAATTCCAGTGTTGGAAGCATCACAACTGACTTCGAACACTTGGTCAAAGTTTGGAAGAGCTAGCATAGGTGCTTCAGTCAAACGTTTTTTTAGCTCCTCAAAACCTTTCTGAGCTTGTTTTGTCCATTGGAACTTGTCTCCTTTCATGCAATCTGTGAGTGGGGCAGCAATGGAGCTAAAGTTCCTGATGAACCTCCTGTAGAAGGAAGCTAATCCATGGAAACTCCTCACATCATGGATAGATCTTGGAATGGGCCAATTGTTAATGGCTTCGATTTTGCTTGGGTCAACTCGAATGCCTTCAGTAGTAATGATGTACCCAAGAAAAATAACTCCATCGGTCAAGAAAGAGCATTTCTTCAGGTTGGTATAGAGTTTTTGTTCACGAAGCGTCTGTAGCACTTGTTGGAGGTGCTCTAAGTGTTCCTCTTTGCCTTTGTTGTAGATTAAGATATCGTCAAAGTAAACAACAACAAATTTACCAATGAAGGGTCGAAGTACCTGATTCATCAGGCACATGAATGTGCTAGGGGCATTTGATAACCCGAAGGGCATCACAGTCCACTCGTATAGGCCATCTCTGATTTTGAAAGCAGTCTTCCATTCATCTCCTGGCCTAATTCTGATCTGATGATATCCGCTACGAAGATCAATCTTGGAAAAGATTGCAGCTCCATTTAACTGATCAAGCAGATCATCGAGTCTTGGGATCGGAAATTGATACTTGATGGTGATCTTGTTAACAGCTTGACTATCAACACACATTCGCCAACTTTCATCCTTCTTCGGTACTAAAATAGCTGGTACAGCACAAGGGCTAATATTTTCTTGGATCAACCCTTTCTTCAACAGCTCTTCAACTTGACGTTGGATCTCAACATGCTCTTGTGGACTCATCCGATAAACTGGTCTGTTAGGAATTACAACTCCGGGAATGAAGTCAATGCCATGTTGGATGTCTCGCATTGGAGGAAGTCCATGCGGAATCTCTTCTGGTATCACATCTGGATATTTAGCGAGCAGTTGTTCAATCTCTGGTGGAAGGATAATACCCTTAGTTGATTCAAGTAGTAGTATGAGGCTCATGGCTTGTGCTTCCTCTTTCGTCACCTTGAATTGTTCCTTGGCGACCAAAGACACTAATGGCTTTGTTTCCTTCTTTCCTTGGTTGAATTCATTGGGCGGCAGAGGTGCTAACTTGATCTTCGCTCCATTTTTCACAAAGGAGTAAGTATTTGCATGACCATCATACAAAGCACGACGATCATATTGCCAGGGTCTCCCAAGAAGAAGATGACATGCATCCATAGGAATAACATCACACCATACTTCATCCTGATATTTCTTTCCTATTGAAAAAGACACAAGGCAACGTTTAGAAACTTTTACCTCACTTCCCTTGTTGAGCCATTGTAACTTATAAGGGTGTGGATGACTTTGTGTTGGTAGTTTCAACTTCTCCACCATGTAGTTTGATACTACATTCTCACAACTTCCACTATCTATGATAACATCACAGACTTTTCCTTGAGTAGTGCAACGAGTATGGAAGATGTTGTGCCTTAACCAAGGTTCTTCTTTTGCTGGTGCGGTGTGTAGACTTCGTCTAATCACCAATGATTCACCATGATCAGCGGAGGTGAATTCTTCATCATATATCGGCTCTTTTTCATCAAACACCAACTTTTCATCTTCTTCAGATGCTTCATGGACTTCTTCTTCAATAATAGTGACAATTTTGCGATTTGGACAATCAGAAGCTATATGGCCAAATCCTTGACATTTGAAACACTTTGTTGCTTTTTGGTTGGTTTCTTTGATGGGCTTAGGAGGGGTTTTGTTGGATGGGATAGGTTGTTGGGTTTGTGGCTTACGGGAGTTTGTAGGGTTCCAGGAGGAGGAAGGTTGGTATGAGGATTTTCTTGTTAATTGTTTTTCAATTCGGATGGCCAGACGAATAACATCATCTAAAGTCCAGTATTGCTGAAGTTGGACTTGGTGGGCAATGTCTGTGTTCAATCCTCCAAGGTAACGAGCTATTGTTTGCTCTTCCTTTTCTTGGATGTCACACTTCATCATGAGCTTTTCAAATTCCCTGGTATACTCTTCTACAGTCTGGGTCTTTTGCCGCAAGTTCTGCAATTGAATAAAATTATCTTGATAATAATGTTCAGGTAAGAACTTACGTGTAAGCTCGCGATGCATTTTCTCCCATGTCTTGATCTTACTATTTCCTTCACGCTCACGCTTCTTCTTAAAATTTTCCCACCATATGGAAGCATGCTTTTTCAGCTTAACTGCAACAATCTTGACTTTTTTATCCTCAGGGACTTCCTTAAACTCGAACACTCGTTCAACAGTTTGAAGCCAATCAACAAACTCATCAGGTTGGAGTCTACCTTCGAAATCTGGAATCTCCACTTTAATGTCACTACTTCGGAATTGTTGTTTGCGAGAGTGATGGTTGTCAGCGTATGGGGAATCACTTTCATCTGATTCTCCTTCTAAACGCCTTCTTTGTTCTTCTATTTGGGCTTGTTGAATTTCAACAGTGGCTTGAAGTTGTTGAAGTTGACGCCTCAATTCTTCCATCTCAATTTCATGGTAAGGTCTTTGTCTGGGTGACATTTTGTAGGTTAAAAGTAGGCTAGGTATGTATTTAGGGTTTTAAGGACAAAATAAATTTTCGGGAAATTTTGGGGCAAAAGGAAATTTTCAAAAATTCAGGGGTTAAAAGGTAATTTTGAAAAGTTTGGGGGGCAATTTGTAATTTTTAGAAAATTGTGGGGTAAAATTGAATTTACAGAAAGTATAGGGGCCAAACTGTAATTTCAAAAAAGTTATGGGTTGAAATGAAAATTATTGGAAGTATGGGGTATAATTGAAATTACCAAGAGTTTGGATGATGTGGCAAGTG
The DNA here is from genome assembly GCA_026901365.1 of Sesbania bispinosa. Lineage (NCBI taxonomy): Eukaryota > Viridiplantae > Streptophyta > Magnoliopsida > Fabales > Fabaceae > Sesbania > Sesbania bispinosa. The sequence goes on along the minus strand of QLOH01000600.1, from coordinate 103,291 downwards.
AGACAAGTGGCAAGATGTGATAGGGCTGACGTGTCAAAATTGACACCTCAGTGCTGACGTGGCAGCTGACGTGGTCGTCTTCAACCTCTGATTTTCCGGTGACCGGAAAATAGTTTTCCCGCGACGATACGGTGGTTTCCGGCGGCGACAACGCGGTGGTTTCCGGCGAAGGCGAAACTCACTATTCCAAGGTTTTTCGACCTTCTGAATACGATGGCGATGTCAGTTTCTTCAAAAGATGATCGGAAACTGGACTTTTAAGGGTGGCAGCCGTGAACACCTCTTAAAACTCCAAATTTTCACCAATTCCGGACACTCTTTCTCACTTAAACTCAACACCGAAATTCGGAACCTTGCTCTGATTACCAAAATGGCTCAGAAGCCTAAAGAAAAGAGAGAAAACTCTCACTTTGTATAAGAAAACTCAATTGTATTTGATGATTCAAAACATACAAACTTGGTACATATTTATAGGAGGGATGGCTAGTGTAAATGCAAGGAGGCTAAGCTAGTAGGTGTATTTTGTAGCCCACAAATTATGGTGGCTTTAGCATGCTTCTATGTTCTATTAGGCTCTCTTGTTTTATTAGGCTATGTTTAGGAGCATTAGGCATGCATTGGGAGCATTAGGCATCCATTGGTTTATACGGCTGATTCAGTTTTCTTGTTGAGATTTGAGAACAGAATAAAGTAACTCTTGACATAAGAAAACCTTTTTATATAACTTAATGCCATAATTCAAATTAACTACATTTTAATATTTATATCGGTTTTTCTAATATGTGTAATGTTGCACATGATAATAAATCAAAAGTAGAAAAGATTTTATTGAAAATTATAATAATCACAATATTCAATGTATTGGTAATATTAACTGTTACATTTTTCAACAAAATATTTCCACTTTTAGTTTATTATCTTGTACAATATTGCACATGTTAAAAAAATTTTGTGTGTGTATATATATATATTAAATATAAATTAGTCATATTATAATATTCATTTATCAAATTTAAATGATTTTATTTTAAATTTATTATGAAATGCTTTATATTTTAATATATTTATTTAAAAGTAAATATATATTTAAAAACATTAAAAGTAAATATATATCTTTTTTTGGGGCTAGTTGAATCAACCATCCATTTATAACTTGCAATTAACTTTTTTTTTTTTTAAATTTTTCTGTGGTTCAAACCATCAACCCATTAGGTGTATATTTGGTTTAGCGTTACGTTTCCAAAATAGTTGTGTTAGGGAATCCAAAAATGAGTTTGATCGGTTTTAACGCTAAATCAAACACACACTAAGTCATTAACACAATCGGTATATGTTTTCAAGTCATTTTTAAAAGAGTAAACCCTTATTTTGGTTCCTGAAAAGACTTGGTGTCGATCATATTATTCCTTGAAAGAATAAAATTACCTTTTCCATCCCTAAAAAATGAAAAATTATTCAATTTAGTCCCTCAAAAATAAAAAGTCATTCACTTTAGTCCTTGAAAGATTTTTTAAATGTCAATTTAAATTCTTAAAAGGACTAAGAGTATGTTTGGTTTAACGTTGAAATGTGGTAAATTTACGTTTCCAACGCTAGAAATAGTTACGTTGGGAAATCCAAACTTGAGTTTGGCCAATTTTAACGCTAAACCAAACACACACTAAATTAAATGATTTTTTCATCTTCCATAAATGTAATTTCCATCTTCTGGGAACTAATATTAGCATGTTTGTTTTAAAGTGTGGTTCAAGAAAATCATAGGTTTAAAAATTGATTTTAAATCATTTACGTCCAATGCACTTCGTAAAACATGTAACTGTAAATGAAATTGACCCTATAACTAAGCTCAAATCTTTCAAGAACGAAATAAAGATTTACTCTTTTTAAAAGTGTGGATCAATCAACTGGTTAACCCGTTTGGGAGGACTATCCCCACCACCTCTACACGACACATGTGCTTAGGCATTAGGCAAGGAATGAGGAGCATTTGGAGCGTCTCAACTCAGCACAGTAACTGACAAAATCCTTCCATCATGGTTGAATTTACGTTAAGCTGAAGCTGAAGCTGAGCACAACGTTGACCTCACAGCTCTTCTTCTTCTTCTTCTTCTTCTTCTTCCAATCTTGTGGCTTAACTAAACAAATGGCTTCAGGTCTTTTTCTAGTCGGATCTTCCCATTCATTTTCCCGCCAAAAGCTTCTGCCTCCGATTCCCACACTCAAGTCCCCTTCATCTTCATCTTCTTCTTCTTCTTCCATTATCAAATTCAAGACCCGACCCTCTCAATTTGATATCTCGCAGTCACAATCTTGTTTGGTTGCACGTTCAATCGGAGCCAACTTGAGTGCCCCTCTCATTTCTCCTCACGACCAATGGGGAAACTGGACCTCTCTCTTCGCCGCCGCCGCATTTGGAATCTGGTACCTAATGTAACTCTTATTTGTTACTATTTTGTGTTCACAAATATTATTTGATATGAATTGCACTTGCATTGCATTGTAAGGTCAGAGAGGACCAAAATTGGGAAGACGGTTAGTGGATCTATGGTCACCATTTTGGTCTGCCTTGCTGCCAGAAATCTGGGGATTCTCTCCGGTGATGCTGCCGCATATGGGGTTGTTCTGCAGTTTCTGCTTCCTCTCGCTGTTCCTTTGCTTCTCTTCAGGGCTGACCTGCGCCGCGTCATCAACTCCACTGGGGCACTTCTCTTGCCTTTCTTGCTTGGTTCAGGTAGGTTACTAACACTAACACTTCTCTTCCTTCTTAAATTTTGGACTATAATATGGGAAGCTCCTTAGTAGGACATGGTTCATAGCTGTTATGTTTTGATCATTAAAGGGGATTCCATTGGGGCATTTTTAACCAAAATGTATCACTTTTTAATCATCTAACCTTTGTAGAGAATGCTAACTTACTGCTTTATTGTGTCTGCCTGAACAGTAAAAGAAGTACATGAAGATATTGGTTTAATATATATCACTTGATTTAAATGATAATATGCTTGGGTTGTATTTGTCTGTTTGTTGGAAGTGGGTTTTATTGTGTCTATTTGCATTACTTGTTCTCTCAACCGGGTATGCAAATTCGTGTTTCAAGTGATTGTCAAAGTGAAGATGTTAGAATAGAGTTGAGCAATTATACAATATATTTTAATTGTCTTATTTTTGGATTTGGTATGTTCATCTGCATGATGGGTTTGATTTCTACTTCTTTGCTTTCCTTCTAGACTAGGTGATCAAATGCTTAGGCTGGCACTTCATTTTATGTGGGATAGGGTTGATGGATCTTATGCAGAACAATGACAACCAGTAATCTTTCTTTAAAATCTTGTAAGTCCCTTTGGGTCCATGAATTTGTTTCTGCTTTTTCTTCTTCCACTTTCATACTTTAGATGACCTTGAGTTCACTTATGAAGGAATTATTACATGGAAAATGACTCACACCTGATAAAGAGAGTGAGATTGAGGGAGAAGAAACACCTATACGTGATACATAAGTATGTCTCAGCTAGATAGTTGAACAACAAAGGAATTAAGATTTTTGAAGTTGGGGTCTGGGTTATTATGTCAAACATTAGATGATAAAATAAGATGAATTTGGGCTTTAACTAGGATGTGATAGGCTAGGGTTGATTTGAGCATGAAAGACAGGCAATCAATGTCAATATTACAAAGATAATTGAATTAAGGTTTCAAGAGAAGGAAATTCTGATGGTGCTTCTGAAGAAAATGTCCCAGGCAGCAGTTTTTACAAATCTTCAAAAGGCTTGAGTTTTCACTAATCACTGTCATGGATTTGAACTTTATCTGAGAATTTTAAGTTCTTAATAATGCCAAAGATACACGTAAAATCCAACATAAAGTAAAGTCCTTCATATGAAGAAAACAAGGCATAAGCTCAAGTACTGCCTTTGTCTAGTATAAACAAATATTATCAATATCGGGCAAAATATTATGAAAACTAAATATGGAGTCAACTTCTGGACATCAGGAATACAAGGTAGCTAATGGTATTGTTTATGAAAGGATCACTGAATTTATCAAATATAAATTTTCTCTTTAAGTTGCTATTTTTCTTGATCCTGTTACATCTCATAGTCATATCAATTAATCTTCAGATGCAGCTTACAAATGCTATTTTCAAAAGCAATCTGTCTGAACGTTGTTGTTCATTGTCTCTGGTTATCAGATTATACTGATTCACTGACCCTGATTTATCCACCTACATTATCATAACAGTCGCAACTACAATTGGAACAGTAGTAGCATATCTACTTGTTCCAATGCGATCACTAGGTCAGGATAGCTGGAAGATAGCAGCTGCTCTCATGGGCAGACATATTGGTGGAGGTAGCTCTCATTTTATTTCCTAGAGCTAATTAATATTGCTGGAAATTTTTGTGTGTTCAACCTAGACATGATTTCACTTAGACATTATTGTTTTTCTTATTGTGCAGCTGTCAATTATGTTGCCATATCTGATGCCCTTGGTGTTTCCCCATCAATTTTAACCGCCGGCTTAGCTGCAGATAACGTCATTTGTGCAGTGTATTTTTCAACATTGTTTGCATTAGCTTCTAAAGTACCTCCAGAGGCCTCAGCATCAGTAAATGGTAGCTCAAGTTCCAGTTTGATTATAATATGATTAGCTAGTGTAAATAATATTTTGTGTGACTCGAAATATTTATCTGACTATTATGAAGTATCTATTGTCTTTAATACTTCTGTCTGAGCTACTAGATGTGGCTGTAAGATAAGAATTGAATGAAGCGCCTCTGTTTCCCAGATTCCACCTGATGCTGAATTTCATTTTGTTAGATGATGGAATGCCTACCACGTCCGAGTCTGGCGACAAACTTCCAGTGCTACAAATGGCTTCTTCTCTTGCCGTGTCCTTTGCAATGTGCAAGGCTGCCACCTTTTTTACAGGGTATTTTGGAATCCAAGGGGGTATTCTGCCAGTGGCAACAGCAATTGCTGTAATATTTGCCACTGTATTTCCCAAACCATTTGCTTCTCTTGCACCCTCTGGTGAGGCTATGGCCGTGATTCTTATACAGGTTGGTTGTTATTCATCATAGGCAGGCTTTTTCTCTTACTATTACGACTGTTAAGAGAAAATAAGTTGTTGTGCATGTTCCAAAACTAAGAAAGACACTAACAAATAATTGCATGAAAATTAAGTAATTTGAAATCATCTTTTTCCTCTTAGGAAAATTAGAGAAAGGGCATGAATGTGTAATGGTAGTGGGGAAGTAAATAGAGGATATACGCAAATGGAGGTGTCAGAGGAGAAAATGGTGGAGGTAGTCACTAAAAATTATTGAATTATTTTACTTGAATTTTGAATTACAATAATAACCTTGTAAATCTGAGTGAGGGTATTGATGGGATTATTTGAGACAAATTATTTAAACTGAAACTACGTCTAATTTTGGACACAACATTGTTTCCTTCTTCATTTGTTTTTTAAAATCTTAATCGTCGTCCCCGTGGACAAGTAACAATAAGTGACAAGTTTATGGTTTTTGCCACTTGGGAGGAATAGGTATTCTTTGGGGTGATAGGTGCAAGTGGGAGCATATGGAGTGTCATGAACACAGCACCTAGTATTTTTCTATTTGCTTTAGTTCAGATCGGAGTCCATCTTGCTGTGATCCTTGGACTGGGAAGACTTTTTCGCTTTGACTTGAAGTTGTTGCTTATAGCATCAAATGCCAATGTTGGAGGCCCAACAACAGCTTGTGGAATGGCAACTGCAAAAGGGTGGGACTCTCTCATTGTGCCTGGGATTCTTGCTGGTATATTTGGAATTGCCATTGCAACTTTTCTCGGCATTGGATTTGGTCTGACAGTCTTAAAACAAATGTAAAATTCCTATATTCTTTATATGCAAACAATCTTTGTTAAGATCTCCATTTTCTTGCTTTAAACTAGTTCAGTGAAGTGAAAACTACAAATGCTAGAATAATATGTGAGACTAGATTGCATTAAGACCAGTTATTTTGGGGGTGATACATAGACATTATTTTACGTAAATTCATCAACTTTTTTTTGGTGAATTGAAATTTAGGATGTCGGGTGGTGCTCCAATCCAAGGCAGGGAGAGCCTCCAGGCTCTTTGAGCACTTACAGAGGTACTTACTTTTTATATCACCCCGAGGGGATGAGTGAGAGTTCAAACCTGCGACCTGTCAGATACGAGACCCTGTCTTGCTTCACTCGACTAACCCGAGGTTACGTAAATTCATCAACTAATAGCTACTAGTTGCAGCACAAACTCAAACTCAAACGTGCAATCAGTATGAAATTAATAAAATAGAAAATAAAACCAACAATCAGAAATTCTGCTGACCTGCTGTTTGGTTTGCACGGTTTGTGTGGTCTAGCATTTGAAGGACATATTCAAAATACACACAAATCCAATAATGCTTGCAATTGCAAGGCACTGCGTTATAAAGACGTGAAATATGGGATACATATCAACTGGCGGATAAAATGAATGGTTGCCGCACCAATGTTCGAATAGATGAGTGATGATGTAATGAGTGGGATAAGATACTAATTGTGGTACGTAAGGGATGGGGTTCTCCCATTTAATGAACTGGTCTTTTGGGTTGGACTCTCCCCATAAGCTTAAGTCATAATAATTGGTGTTTCTTTTTTTTTTTTTTTCGAATTAGGTTATGGAAAGCCCTACCTATCGGCTGACTGAATACATAGGTGATTGAAGCCTCCAAAGAAGGGAGAGACTTACTATTGGGTTAGTGTTTTTTTTCTTTGCCAATACTATCGGGTCAGTGTCAATAGAGTGAAATCATTGTGGACGTTGGCTCCTCAAGAGGGCAATGTTATGAGTCTCACATTGAGTGAAATAAGATATCCATTGTGGTTCTTTAAAAGTATGAGACTCTCCCACCTACCCACCTAATGGATTGATTTTTTGGGCTGGGTCCTCTCTATGAACTTAAATCATAACATATGACATGGGATTGAGATGGAAATTAGGACTATGAATTGGTTTTTCCAATTATGAATGGAATGACAATTTTGGGAAAATTATTATGCATGCAACAATAAAATTAATATAATAAAAACACACATGGCTAGGATATGAATGCGTGGCATTAGATGAAATTCACAATATTGTATAATGAAATTTAAAGCAAATTGGCAAGGAGTCAAGTTAATGAATTGGGTTTAAATTTAAAGAATAATTTTACATGTATTTATATAGTTAAAAAGTAAGTTAGTTACACGAAAAAGATACTAAATATATCGAACTATTAAAGATTATACTGTTACTATTATTTTTCTATTGTTAATGGGGGAAACTGTAAGCAAGCAAGCGAGCTCTGACCAGTTGGTTGGATTCATTTGTAAGATGAACATTGAACAAGTATATTTCTCATATTTCAGATAGTACATTTGTATGTCTGGACTGTATGAGATTTTGATAGAAAATTGAGTGGAATGCAATTTTATAATAGTAGCATCGTTATTAGGTATGTGACTCTTTCTGGCCACATATACAGTCTTCCACTCCAATAATCATTTGGGACTATTGGAAGTGATATTGTGAAGTTAAAAGTGAGTAAAAAGTCAAAACTCACAAGCACAGCACAGATGGGCAGCCACGAACTCCTAAGGATGATTCTTCTTGTGGTATTTCTCGGGTGGCTCATGGTTTGGATCTTGTTTCCTTCCAAGATTTATTACAAGGACACCTGGACTCCCAAGCTATATAGCAAGCTCAATTCTACCTACTTCAGAGAGCAAGGTGGAATTTTCATTTCATCATTTAATTAATCTACAGAGGATTTCTCTTCTCCTTCCTCTCTGCCTCTTCTTGAATGCTAATTAATACTTACGTATGGTTAACTTAACTGTTTCAGGAACAAACCTCCTGCTCTTCACATTCCCCATCATGTTCATTGGGGCTCTGGGCTCTGTTTATCTCCATCTTTCTCAGAAAAATGCACAAAAATCACCCCCATTAAGGTAGCACAAATTAAACCTGTTTAGTGTCATTACTATTTTCAATTAGTTTGGGATAGTTGTGAGTTTTTTGTTTTTCTTTTTATTCAATTTGAAAACTCACAACCATCTAGTTACTAGCCTAGCCTCAGATCAGATCTTTCTAAACTTATTTTTTTATCTTACAAGTCATTTTTTTTTTGGTCATTAGAACTGTTAAACTCCATATATAATGGGACTTAATTATTTTGGTTTTCAGTGGAGTTGTGAATGGAGCCGCACACGGTCGTTTAAGCTTCTTGAAACGTCCGTTGCTTGTGATGTCTCCAATAGGAATTGTCACAGCAATGGAGCTCACTTTTTCTGCCATGTTTGTTGCACTCTTGATATGGTCACTCTCCAATTACTTACATATCAGCTTTGGCCACCTCCATATGCATAGGGCGGGTGAGAAAGTGTAAGTACTCTAGCTAAACACTTCACCTTAATTAATTATATATATATATATGTGTGTGTTGAAATTAAAATCTGTAATTTTGTTAATTAATTAATAAATTAAATTGAATTAACCTACCTACCTAGCTAAATGAAATTAATTAATTGGCAGGTGGGAAGCAAAGTTGAGGAGTGTATCTCTGAGACTTGGGTACATAGGAAACATATGTTGGGCATTTCTATTCTTTCCAGTCACAAGAGGATCTTCTATTCTGCCCCTTGTTGGACTCACATCTGAATCAAGCATCAAATACCATATTTGGCTTGGACATCTATCCATGGTTCTTTTCGCTGGGCATACCATAGGTTTCATCATCTATTGGGCCATCACAAACCAAATGAAAGAGGTACATATTTTTAATTTTTTATGTAATAACAATTTTAATCAGCATGTACAAAAGAAAAAGAGAGATCAATAACCATTTTATCCCAACCATGTGGTTGTTTATTAATAAGAAGATCAATCGTGCATTCGAGGTCCCTTACATTGTGCGGCTACAAATCTGTTGTCTCATTCTGCTTGGAATATAGTGGTTTTATCCCTTTCTTTTGAAGAAGCTTATATATGTATAGCTTTGCCTAGTGTATTTCTCTTTCAAAGTTCTGAAAGAAGAATAGGCTCACCTATATAGCCCAGTCATATATATACTGTGTACACAAAACATTTACGTCCGTTTCTTTAAATTTTTCTTTTTTAAAAAAATCTTATTAGCTAGATTGTGTAAAAAAGTATTTATCTTTTAATTTTTTTTATAAAAAATAGAAACTAATTTGTTTTTAACTATTTTTTATACGTGTGATTATTCTGAGAATAAAAAAAAAAATAGTTTCAGATTATAATCAAAATTCTTTTTATTTAATTTTTTATTTTTAAAATCTAAAACAAACACATTGATTTTTTTTATCTAGTTGTAAGTAAATATAAATTAGCTTGTGATTTTTATCTAGAATTATTACATTATGTCTATTATCTAATTCTCAAAATAATCAAATGCAATAGTAGAGAGAATGTTAAAATCTATTTTTTATAATTATAACTAAACACAAATTAGCTTATGATTTTTATAAAAAGAAAACTTTAAAAACCCCTACAAAAAGTAACCCCTTTTCCTTAGCCATAAATACAAAAATGATTAAGTTCATGTACCTTCCTTGATCAACTTTTTTTTGGTAATGATCCTTGATCAATTTTAATTTTTACTGATAATTACATGACTTAAATTTGAATTTAGTTAACCTTCTTGAGAGGTAATTTATAGTTAGGGGTTAATTTTCCTAGTTGAAACTTCACTAACATCATGTTACAATTTTACATTTATTAACTAACATGTATGCAGCTAATTACTTTTAATGTTATGTAATTTTGGTCTCAATAAATGTATAAAAAGCATTTTGGTGGCTCAGATGTTAGAATGGAGCAGGACATGGGAACCCAACGTAGCAGGTGAGATTGCAATTTTAATTGCATTAGCCATGTGGGTCACAAGCTTTCCTCGCATTAGGCGTAAGATGTTTGAGGTTTTCTTCTACACTCACCATCTCTATATTCTCTACATCTTATTTTACTCAATCCATGTGGGAGTTGAATATGTGTGCATGGTTGTTCCGGGTATTTTCCTCTTCCTCATTGATAGACACCTCAGATTCTTACAATCACAACGACATATTCGCTTGTTATCAGCTCGTCTTTTACCTTGTAATAATGCACTTGAGCTCAACTTCTCCAAGTCTCCAAGTAAGCCAATCAAAACACTTTCTTTATTATCATTTGTTAATTTCTTCCTTTAAGCTAATTTTTTTTAATTCATGCATGTTTTGTCTAATTAATTCCTATATATATATACATTCAGGTTTATATTATAACCCGACAAGCATAGTGTTCATAAATGTGCCCAAAGTTTCCAAGCTGCAATGGCACCCTTTTACAGTGACTTCCAGTTGTAATATGGAGCCAGATAAACTGAGTGTTGCCATAAAAACCGTTGGTAGTTGGTCACAAAAGCTTTATCAAGAACTTTCTTCCTCTGCCTTGGATCATCTCAACGTTCATGTTGAAGGGCCCTATGGACCTTCTGCTTCACATTTTCTAAGGTACTCAACCAATCAAATTAAAAAAAAATACCTTTTTATTTATAATGTAAGGAGAGTTCGAATAAACTTCTCTAAAATGACTTATAAAAAAAAAAAATTAAATTTTTTCTATAAGTTATAATCAGTCTTTACAATTCAATTTTTTTTAAAAGCTCTCCTATTTCAACTTCTTCGTTAATTAATTAATTTTATTTTATAAAAAAAATTGAATTTATTTTACCTTCATTATTCATTATATTTTCTTAAAGTAGACTTCATCTAAACTGACCAAAATGGGTTTGAATACGTTTCTTTAGAGATATGTTTTAATGGATTAAATTTCAATTTTCAAAGCCAATTATAATTGTTATATTATGTCTTTAAACAGGCATGAGAAGCTAGTGATGGTGAGTGGTGGAAGTGGCATCACTCCCTTCATATCCATAATCCGCGAGCTTATATTCCAAAGCCAACAACCAAAATCCCATGTTCCAAGTGTTCTACTCATTTGTGCCTTCAAGAACTCTAATGATCTAACTATGCTAGATCTCATGCTTCCTGACTCAACCGTTCAATTTTCACAGTTTCAGTTACAAATTGAGGCCTATATAACAAGAGAGAAAGAGGAACCACCGCCAATAAGAGATTATTCCTTGAAACATATCCAAAGCATATGGTTTAAGTTAAACCCCATGGATTCTCCCATTTCAGCTGTATTAGGCTCTAATAACTGGCTATGGCTCGCTGCAATCATCTCATTATCATTTCTTACATTCCTTCTCCTTTTGGGGATTGTCACTCGTTGTTATATTTACCCAATTGAAAATAACTCTGGTGAAGAATATAACTGGACCTATAAGGTTATGTGGTATTTGTTTCTACTCTTTGTAGGCATTTCTATATGTGGTAGTGCAGTTTTTCTATGGTGCAAGAGAGAAAACGTGAGGGAAATTAGTAAGCCAAATTTGAATATAGAAGTGATTCCAACACCAAAAGAATCATCGAGGTCTTCTTGGATTTATGGTTCTGAGGGAACTCAAGAGATGGAGAGCCTTCCCCATGAGTCACTAGTGCAGGCTACTAAAGTGCATTTTGGTGCAAGGCCTAATCTTAAGAGTAAGTTAATTATTATATGCATTATATATTCATTCATTAGGGACTATTTTAATTTTAGGGTTTACGATATATATATCATGGATTGGAGTAGTGATACAATTCATTAATTTGTTGATGTTGTAGAAATTCTGTTGGAGTGCAAAGGCGAAGATGTTGGAGTGTTAGTCTGTGGGCCAAGGAACATGAGACATGAAGTTGCCAGAATTTGTTCTTCGCCTTTGTCTAATAATCTTCACTTTGAGTCCATTAGCTTTAATTGGTGATGCTTAATTATTATTTTAGTGGTGGTGACATCTAATACTAGTATATGGAATGTGATCAATACTCAACTATATACGGATGCGTGTGCTATATATTCATGATAACATGTTGGGATTATATTGAAATTACGTTATAATTGTACATATAATTAACATATAATTAGTTCAATGTTACTCATAATAGCATTTGATTGGATCAATATTTATATTACATAATATATACTGTATATGATGTGATATTATATAATTAAGATTTAAAAAATAATAGTGTTTTATCTTTAGTGATGCACTGTATAATAACGTGTGAGGTAAACATTTAACACTTTTAAAACACAACATTTTGCTTAAAAGTATAGTATTTATGAGCGTGTTTAACATAATTTCTTTTACTAGCTTACAAGTTAGAAACTTATTTGACCACAATAAAAGTGTTGGTAAATAAATCATTTTGAAGCTTATAAACTACTCCTTCCATTCCTCTCTCTCTATATATATATATGTCACGCTTCATCAAATCACACATATGAATAAAAATGGTTAAAGCTCGTTAATATTATTGACTACCTCCACTATCATTTAATAGTTGGAAACACATTAAAGTTAATAAGGGTAAATGAGCAAAATGTTAATAAACGTTTTTTTTGAAATTATAAAGTAATTTATTAAAAAACACAAAAAACTTTTGAATAGTGTCATATAAATAGGGACGAAGGAGTGCATCAACTACTTCAATTGGCTTATAACTTGTAACTTGTTATTTTTTCCTTCCATTTTTATTCTTAACATTTCGATATATAGTTCCTTTTTTTTACCATTTCTTCTTTAATTAATTCGAAACTCTTATTAAATTTTTAAAGATAGAATATTTTATGAAAGAGTAAATATATAGTTTAATATTTAAAATAAATAATATAATATAAAAAATAATCTTAGAAAATGGTAAAAAATTACTTCCACTACAAGAATGTGCGGTTTTAGACGCGAAAACATAGCGACGACGTATTGCCATCGCTAGTAGTGACGACTTAGCTGTCGCTACAATATTAAATGCGAAGTCAATTTTTTCTGAAAATTAAAACACATACGTGGTGACGGCCAAGCCGTCACTACGTTTTTAATTAAAAAATAAAATTGACGCGTCGGAGAAATTTTTTAACTTTGTGACGGCTTTAGCCGTCGCTAAGTTTAAAACATATGGGCACAAAACCCCTTCTCCCTCCCCTTTTCTTCCTCCTCCTCTCCCTCCCTCCCTCTTCTCCCTCCCAGCTTCTCCTCCCCGTTTTCCTCCTCCGGCAAACACTCTCCCTTTCCCTCTCCCACTCTCTCTACTTCCATTCCTCACCGATTAAACATTCTCCCTCGTATAAAGGTTCATTTTGAATCGATCAGAACCTCTATTATAGCCGCCCCTCTTCCCTCCTCCACCACCACCATCAGTCGCCGTCCAGGTAATTATTTAATTACTTTATATTTTTTAATTATAGTTATATGATTATTTAATTATATAGTTAGTTATTTCATTATATCGGTAGTTATTTTAGTTATATATGTATTTAATTATATAGGTAGTTATTTAATTTACATATGTTATATAGTTATTTAATTTATTTAAATACTTTATTTTATTTAGATTGAAAATGCTAAATTAAATAGTTTATTTTATTCGATTTAGTTATTAAATTAAAATATGATTTAGAAATGTTTGTAGGATGATTATTGTTATTTGGTTTTGTTTATGTTTTTTATTGTTGTAGGTATGTTTTTTAATATTTAAAGACCAAAGAGTTGTGGTTCAGTTGGCAACGCAGGCTGAGATTGTGGGAAGAGCTCCCGGGTTTGATCCCCACTAAACACATTCTTCGGGAGGGGTGAGGAGCCTTAACTGTGACTAAACCACGAATAGGATTGCCCCTGGTAATAAGGGATATCTATGGTTTACACCAAAAAAATATTTATTTTAAACTTATTAAAATTAGGTAAATATGTCTTGTATGCGTGGTCGAGATGGACATAAGGTCCAGGGCCGGCCCAACCCCCAAACCGGTGAAACAACCGCTTTAGGCCCCCAAAAAATACCCTTATTTTAGGCCCCAAAAAAAATTTGTTACCAATATTATTTTAAAAAATAATTAATAATTATTTAGTAAATAATACTAAATTATTAAGGGTAATCAAATATTTTTTTTGAAAAAAAAGCCCCAGTTTATCATGATTTTCTCTCTTCTCATAAATTATAATTATTAATAATTGATTCTAAACATCATTTCCATTAACAATATTTCAAGAAAGATTAAATGAATTGACTTTATTATCGATAGAAAAATAAATGTTAAATGAAATTACTTATAATAATTTAATAAATATTTTTTCATTTTAAAAGGATCAAAGATAAATTTTAAATAAAGTTATAATATTTTGATAAATTATTTTTATTTATTTAAAAAGGCCTCATAAAAAATTCGCTTTAGGCCTAAAGAAATATTGGGCCGGCCATGATAAGGTCCCACCCATTAGAGGGAGGTCCATCCCTCCGGGCGAACTTGTTGCACAGGCAACTCGCACATGTTAGGAGAGGACCAACCTTAACCTCCCCCATCAACTGTCGAAGCAGCTTTCAACTTTAACCCCTCTAGTGTACGTGCAGTCTTCTTCTTCCACCCATCCACCGTTTGGTCAACCTGCTGCATCTGACTAGCCAACATTCGGCGGCATGAGGTTCATCCCCTACACCGGGATATCACGAGATCCTTGCCGAGGTGGACGATGAGCTTCCATATCTCTCTGAGTCCGAGGCCGACGCTCAGACTGAGAGGTTGATGATGAGGCTGACCCCGAGCCTGATGTTGAGCATGTTCAACACCGGGATGCCAGCTCCAGTAACCCTCATGAGCTAGACCCTCATGGTAGGGTAATTATCCGACCTTATGGCAGGAGGTGAGTTTCTATATATATTTTTTAACTTCTTTTGAATTGTTAATATTGAATCTTTATAAGTTTTTAGAATTAATACTGAATATTTTTATTTTGCAGTTGGGTGCCTAACAACCCCCTATCGCAGCCATGATCATGCGATCTGATCGCAGTTGTTAGTGACGACAATGACTGTCATTAGAATTTTTTTAAAAAATAATTAATTTATTAGCGATCGTCGTGGCCGTCGCTACTTTGTGACGGATTTATCGACGACATGTGATCATTTTACGTTGCGACAGACTTCATCGAAGCGACGACTCATTTTGCTCGTCACTACTGTATTAACGACGAGCATTTTAACGACGTCCTTGTGGTCCCGTTACTAATTGCATGTTAGCGACAATTTCCTTCTTTTAGTGATGGATTTTGGCCGTTGCTAATTCCCGAATTTCTTGTAGTGTTCTCCTTAATATAAATATATATATACTATTTATTTTAATTATTATACTATTTATTTCCATTTTTAATAAAATAGTTTATCTTTAAAAATAAATTAAAATTTAAAATTAATAATTTACAAATATTTTTCCATCTACAATATAAAAATAGAATTTATATAAAAATTAATTATGTTAAGTTAATCATTACGTCCATATTATTTTCTAATATTTTTAATTAAGTTGCTATAATTTAAATCATTTGAAAAAATATTTATAATTCTAAAAAATTATAAATCTCTAAAGAATAATATTGTTATACACAATTAGCAAAGTTTTACGCAACAACGAAATTTAGAGTGGAAAATTTTCCATCTCTATTTGTGACGGAATACTAAATCTATTAAATAGAGACATATTTGAGAAGTTTTTGCTTTAGAGACAAATTTTTTCGTCTCAAGTCTGTTTCATCTCTAAATTTATCTCTAACTTATTAAAACTATTTTAGAGACGAAATGTAGATACAAAAATAATCTAATACATTCCATCTCTAATGGAAAAACTAATAATATCAATGGTAATAATAATTTTAAAAACGAAAATATGTCTATTGAACAAAGTTCATCTCTAGCAAGTAATTTTGCAAACAAAAGTTTTGGCAAACAAAAACTTTTGAATACAATAATTTAGAGATAAAATTATTACATTGCGAACTTTTGTTTGCAAAATTATTTGCTAGAGATGGATTTTATTCAATTGGCATATTTTTGTCTCTAAAATTATTATTACCCTTGATATTATTAATTTTGGCATTAGAGACGGAACTAGATATGGAATGTACCATACAATAATCATTTGTCTCTAAATTTCGTCTCTAAAATAATTTTAACAATTAAGAAACGGACTTTGAGATGAAACAAACTTGAGACTAGGGCTGTAAGCGGGTCCGGGTCGACCCGTAGACCCGAACCAATCCAAACACTAAAAACCTGGTTGAGTCGGGTGTACGAGTCGGGTCGAGTTCATTTTGAATAAACCGAACCTACTCGGTTCGGGTATCGGGTTTCATAATTTTGGAACCGAGAACCCAACTCGAACTGAGGGTAGGGTAAATATACTAAACACAGATCATAAAATCCATTTTTCACTCAAATCTCTAGGGTTCCCTTATGTCCAGTCTTCCTCTCCTCACCTCCTTGCGCCGTCTTCTCGTCATCTTCTCATCTCCTTCCTGTTGTCGTTCATCGTCGTCGTCTAGTCATCTCCTCCCCATCCTCACCTCCTTGCAGAGCGACGCTTCCTGTCCTTACCTCCTTGTAGAATGAAAATTCCCATCCTTACCTCCTCACAGAGCGGCGTTGAGAAGCAGCGATCTGAACTTTGAAGCAGGCAAGCAGCGATCTGAAGTAGGAAACCTGCAACAACTTCCCTACGATTGTTTGCGAAACGGTAGCAAGCTTCTTCTAATCGTGCGGCAGAACCGCGATCTATCTTTGTCTGTGCCGACGAAGACTCGAACGACGTCTCCCCCGCCTTGATTAGCCGAGAATCGCGCGAGTTGGGGGTGATGTTTGGTGCTTCTCGATTCATTATTCTTCTGCATGTCTGGTTTCTCTCCATCTTTGTTTTCTGGTTTCCTGGGCTCACAGTATCACAGTCACAATAAAATAGAAATTTTCTGATGGTTGATGTTTGGTGCTTGATTGGCCAAGGCTTGGGGTGATTACACCCCTACTTGAGACGGAAAATTCCGTCTCTGAAGCAAAAACTTCAATTCCGTTTTAACATAACATACTGTCTCTGATTCTGTCACAATAAAGACAAAAAATATTATGTCTCTAAATTCTGTCGTTAAACAAAATTTTTTGGTAGTGTAATTTAACAACAAATTTTAAAAAATACTTCTAATTTAATTTTGGCTTGATTGGTGGTGATTTGATTCTTGTGATAGGCCCGTAATAAGGTATTTTTTTCTAATAGGGTAGTGGAGTTAGTAGTTGTGATGGAGCTAATAAAATTCAGTACTTGAAAGTGGTTGAAAGTTAAATTCTTTCTGCTCTTATCCTCTCCTGATGTTCTCTTGATATAGGTTCCTGTTTAAATTTCCATTCTGCCAGAGCAATTATTCTGGGTTGTGGCTAGTTAGCTTCTGTTGATTGCTTTTATCTACTATTAAGGGTCTATTTTCTGTTTTCTGAAATTTTACAAAGGAAAAACTAGAAATGCTGGAATAAAAATTTTCTGTTTCCAACATTTCCAGGGTTTTCTTTGTAAAATTTCAAAAAATAGGAAACAAAATAAAAAAAAAACTAGAAAATGAAAATGTAAACCAATTTAACATACCGTTGTTACTCTTTAGTACGTGGAGTGCTTCAGGTTACTAAGTGGATTATATGTTGTTCAGTTTGTTTTGTTAATTTGTCATATGGCTTGTGGCTTACATGTGAGTTTACATAAGTCCGTAATGATTTTTTTGCTGTCTTGTATTCATGGGGTCTGGTGTCAAGAACATTTACGTGACACAGTCTAGGTGCTTCTTTACATGATGGTGTCTTGGTGGTAGGAATATATTCTGCTGGTAGACTAAGGCTATGTTTAGATGAGCGTTTTGGAAAGGTGAACGCGCATCTGCAGGGTTAAACGTGAGTTGAATATATTTTTGTTATGTTTGGATCATCATTTGTTACGTGAGTTTAGCCTTGAATGCGAGTTTAACTAGATGGAACTTTTTCAAGCTTCTGTGTTTTGGTGGATGTGAGTTTAGAGCAACTCCATAAGAATGGGTGGCCGATTTTCCTTTTTACCCTTTGCACCCGTACTTTGTAATTGATGAGGATACACAAAGTTGTATATGCTATTGACGTTTATTGTCCACAATATTGATTAGTGTCATCTCACATAATTATATATTTGACATCAAATCACCTTTAATTGCAATAAGGCTGACAATAATAGAAAAGCTAGCAATATCGTCTCTAATATTTTGTTTTAAACATCAACACTCCTGTCTACTAATGGAGCATGCATTATTCACTCAATATTAAAAATATTAAAAATTTGGTATTGTTATTTCATTTTATTGTTAGCAATAACGTCTCTAATATATTGTTATTTCATTTTATTTCCAAGTTTTTAACAAAGTTATGTTTTCAATAGTTAAAATATCATGCATATTCCTAATACTTCTAAATAAATAAATATTGGTGTAAATATCTTTATTTTTTTAGTATTTAAATCAATTATATATTTTATTTTAATAAAATGAAATCTATATAACAAACAAAAACATGTCCTTTTTAGTAATTATACTTGCAAACGTGATTTATAAAATATCATCCAAACAACACTCACTTTCTTAAACTCACGTTTGCAACAAATTATCCAAACAAAAAATCACGTTTATATAAACTCAAGCTCCCTTCAAATCACGTTCAATAAATCACGTTAACCTAAACTCAAGTTTGCAAACACCAATCCAAACACACACTAACTAGATGACTCGCTATTGGTTATCTTTAGAGCCGGTAAAATGGGCTAGCCCGACCGGCCCGGCCCGCAAAATGTAGGGTTCTGGCACCTATTTTAGAAGTCTGAATTACTCCCGGGCTTTTTAGCCCGACCCAATAAAACCCGCTACCTGCAAAAGGTCGGGTAGCCCGCAAAAACCCGCAAAAAAACCAAACTACTTGAAAAAAGGTAGGACTCGGGCATCTATTTTAGAAGCCCGAATAACTTTTGGGCTTTTTAGCCCAACCCGATAAGCCTGTAACCCGCATTGAGGCGGGCCAGACCGGGTAGCCCGAATTGACAGCTCTGGTCATCTTTAGTGTTTTTAAATTTTGTTTCTCTGTTGCAGTGGTGTTCCCTTTGCTTATGGTTTGTAGTACTTATTTTGTGGTACTTTTGTTTCTATGTAGAGTTGGAGTACCTTTGTACTAGCTCCCTTTTAATTTAATTATTTTGTTTATTAAAAAAACTAGTTTAATTGCTTTTATTCGATTAATTAGGCTCACCAAAGATGTGACTCGATTTTTGGATGAAAGGAATTATCATAAAATAAAAGTGAAATGACTACATTTCTGAAGCATATAGGGCATATTCACACCCCACGGACTATTCTCTCTCTCTCTCTATATATATATATATATTACTTATAATTAATCAGCTAGGCAGCGGTCGCAATGAATTAACTCGTTCAAATTAAGACAAAGTCCTAATTTTTTTTCCTAAATTATTAAAGTTCAAACTAATTAACTATGCATCTCAACTCAAATGTAGCTCTACTCTGCTCTGTTCTGTTGGCAGCTAGCTGCTACATGCCTTACCATATATATATACACCACAAGCTTAAAGCGCGCGGAAAGTTTTAAGCTTTTTCTTAATTACATTCTTAATCAATTCCAGTCCGGCCGGTACCTGAGATTAATTCCGACGTAGGTACAGTCCCATCCCAATTTGAATAACTCAAATTCTCCAGGTAGGTGTGAATGAAATTAAGAGTCTGGCAAGTCAATTAAGTTCTTTAATTATATTTAATTAGCTCCATTTTAATTTGTGTAACAAAATCTTAATTTAATTTTCTCTCATATATTTTGGATGGACAGGCCAGGCTGTGTTGTGCATGCTATCAATTTCATAAACTTTTTCCTACTTCCAATTGTAGCTAGGCCTAGCTAGTGGCACCCTTAATCCCTCAAGTAATTTCATCACTTAAACCAAGATATATATCGATAATCTTCATCTCCACGTACGGATGTCTCCAAGCTTCAACCTTTTTCTCAAGGTACTGGAGACTTACCAAAGAGCCTTTCCTCTTTATCTTTTCATTCTTCCAGAAATTTTCAAAACATAAAATTTAATATTTGATCATATACATTTTATATATGTTATATTAAGGAAAATGTTGAAACTCCCCAATACGAATTTTAATTTATGGATGGAGGTGCCATATGATTGCATTGTACCCGTTTTTTCATCCCATCTTGATTTTCGCTAAAGAATAAATATGATTGGTTAACTTCATTATTAAAGAATCCCAATATTCTATAATAATAAAAAAAATCCCAATATTCTCACACATTTTGAAAACATAGGTTTTTTTTAAGACCACATAAATTCTACAAGAGGTAATTCTGTTGGGACTAGATAAGACCTCTATAAATCACAAAGCTCTCATTTCAAACATACGTGAAAAAAAAAATCATAGTTGTATGAACTAAAAAAACTAGATAGGACAAACTATTTAAAAAAATTAAAAGCAAACGATTTATCTTTACACTTCATACGTAATAGAACATTATGTTATTCGATCCCTATAATCAACTTCACAATGGAAAAGTTTTTAGTTATTAATTACTCATCCAGATTAAATTATAAGAATATTTTAACCATTTAATAAGAATTAAAAAAGTTAATTAATTTAATTGATCAAAATAAATTTGTTAAGAATGTATATTATTCCTTCCAAAATTACCCTCGAAATGATTGCGACTCATTATGTTTAACTTTCTATCTAATTATCTAATTATCCAATTTTCTCACTTAATTAATTAATTACTCACCCACCTTCACTACTAAAGTATTTTTATTAAAAAATAATGCAAGAGAAGATTTGAATGGTTCTTATTAAAAAAACCAAGACCAATTTTTAAAAGGTTCTTATAATTAAAAATAGAGAGAGTATTGTTTTATTCTATATATTTGTTAAATTTAGTTAATCCCAAATTATTTTATTATTATTTGTTAGTGTCAAAAGTTTCCATTATTATAAGTTGAAGTTCATAAATTCCACTTTTAACATATATATACCATAATTAATACCTAAATTACACAATTCATATTTTTGGACCCGAATTCACTGCAGTCAATTTTTCCTACAGTCACCGCAGTCAGCAAATCCACACCGTTCGATGGAGATCGGACAATTCAGAGGTTAAGATATGCAATCAATTATCTTGACCTCTGGACCGTCCGATCTCCCTCAGACGATCTGGATTTGTTGACTGCACTACAGTCAGCTGTAGTAATCCCAATTCCATATTTATAATTTCCTTTATAATTTGAAATTGTTATATTCTTAATCAATTCCCACATAATAAAATAGAGTCCTCATGTGACTTTACCATTATTTAGCATTTTCATATTTATAAAATAGCAATTTTCACAATATGGATATCTCTCATTATAATTCATTACTTCGAGACATGTGACTTTTCAAATTAATTACTTCAATTTTTATTGGAATTTTATCTCAAATGCTACCTCTTCGGTTCTTCCAAAATGAGCTCTTCAAATTTTATTTTTTATATTATTTTTCAAATATTAATTGTTCACATTATAAAATCAATTCCTTTTAAATTTATAATTTTTAAAATTCAAACTTATTCCTTTATTTAAATCTCACATGCTTATATTTATCTATTTATTTGTTTAAATTAGTTATACATATTTTTCTTATATTTTATACATTCTCTATCTTCATCTATTGAATGTTTTTGGTAATTTATGTTTTCAAATTTTAAATATCCATACATTTCGCGTAGTATTTGATTATTATTACATCCTTAATCCATCATGCAAAACAATACTAGTACATGTACTACAAGATTAGTACAGCAATAATATAAGTCAATTGTACTATCATTTTCACGTACATAATCATAGAAGCTCAATTGTACATTTATTATGCATTGATACTTGTGCAAATTGCAGCTTTACGTGGAATTGTATTTTTTATTTTTTATTATTTTATTAAAAGAAGGGTAAAATAACATTTTAGTCCCAATAAAATATTTGAGTTTTGATTTCGTCCTTGATTTTTTTTATTTCATCCTTATAAAATATTTATACTATTTTTTTAGTCACTGATGTTGATTCTACTGTTAATTGTGGATGTGTCGAACGCTCATAATAGTCAACAATATTTCAAAAGTACCCTAACACATTATATAAAAGTATATATTAGTTTCCTTAAACACATTTAGAAAGTCAAATTTCATGGTCAATTTGAACTAATTCTTTGTATATTTACTCCTTCATATATATCACAAACAATCTTTGAATGTGTTTAAGGAGGCTAACACTATTGTATAATATGTCAGGGTACCATACATATGATTACTAATTGTGATGGACGTTCGACACATTCATAATTAATAGTGGAATCAACAGCAGGGACTAAAAAAATAGTTTAAATATTTTATAAGGATCAAATAAAAAAGAAAAATTTTTCAGGGACAAAAATCAAAACTCGAGTATTTTATAGGGACTAAAATGTTACTTTATCTTTAAAAGAAAATAGGTTTTATCTGTTGAGAGAGGGTTAATTTTAAATTTTAAAGTTTATTTGGTAAGATATTTCAATTAGATGAAATTTAAAATTAGCAGCTAAAATTATTTTTCCAGTGTTTGGTAAGATAGTTTTTTCATGTTGCTACTAGCTCTTTTCTAGCTTTTAATTTATAAAAGGAAGTAGTTTTTTTCTATATATATAAAAGCTCATTTTTAGAAACAACTTTTAGCTTTTAACTAATTTTTTAACTTTCATTTATTTTTTCATCTTTCAGTTAGCTTTTCTTTTAATTCTACTGAATAGCAAGACATTTTAGTTAAATAAAAGTTAAAATTAATAATTTCATGCCCATTTGATTTACAATTGAGTAGAATTGATTCTAGAATCAATGGTTAAATATGAGTGGTACATGTTTTACAGAGCACATTGGACGGATCAGATTTAAAATCAATTACGATGTTTGGAATTTAAACCAAACATACTAAAAACCATTTTATAAGTGTTTGGTAAGGTAATTTTTTATCCCTCAACAACTCTTACTCATCATTTTTTAATAATCAATTATGTTTTTATTTGTTATTATATCATTTCCAACTAGTTTTAATAAATACTTTTAATCAAGTCAACTAACTTTTTCAATTTTTTGCCATTTTTATTTAATTTTTCAACTTTAAGCTAGTTTACCTTACACACTCTTAATTACACATTTCATCACATATTAGATATTAAATATTAATTATTTTATTAGTTAATTATATATTTTTATGATATTAAAATGTTTGTCTTTTATTTTATTTATAACACTTTTCAAATTTCATTTTTTATGATTTTCATGTCTTTTTGGCTCTTGAAATTGGGAAAATTTTATTTGTGAATTTTTCTTCCAAATAAAATTACAGAGAAATCTATGAAAAATCTAAAGTGTTTACTAAAAATATAAATTTATATAAGAATTTGAAAGGAAAATTAAATTTTCCTGCATGTTTTCCTCTGAAGTTAAGAAAAAAAACATGTTTTTATCACAACACCAACAAAACCTATAAAAAAACATAAAATTCATAGAAAAATCCTTCAAAAAATCACAAAAAAAAAGAAAAAAACTGTAAGAAAAATTCAAAAAAAATGTCTGCAGATTTAAATTACACTGTGTAAGTTTTCCTTTGCGAAATGAAGGTACAAATTTAAAAAGTCATAAAAAATGTGTTTGAAGAAAGTCATTAATATATATAGTTCCAAGTAGATATTTTTATATCATAAATGGTAATTTATTGAAACAATAATTAATATTTAATATCTAATGTGATTTTTATTAAGAATGAAAGTTGCCATTAATGTTTAAAATTAACGTTAACAAAATCATAAAAAATTAATATCATTTGATATTGGTGAATTATTGTTATTAATGAGTAATTTTGCTCTTGTGCCACTTTTTTTTATATGCCTTCCCTAGCTATTATATCAATCATGTTGGGGGTAATGTTATTTGTTAATAATATATTTCACTTCCTGTTCTTTCTCCTGTTAATAGCTCGATCACATTTCCTTATGTAAGCTGTGAGATTCCTTTTAGGAGCACCGTGCACGAAATATTTTCAAAAACGTTTTTTTTTTTTTTAATAATAAGATCAAGTAAAATATATATTTCACACGGATTTAATCACGTGATTTAATATATATGTAAATTGCTCTCGTGGCTCTTAATTCTACTTTCAGTTGTCATCCATCTCTTGCCATGTGTGGTAATGTCTCTCTGGCATGGGATCGATCATAGCTTATATATT
This sequence comes from Sesbania bispinosa, assembly GCA_026901365.1. Lineage (NCBI taxonomy): Eukaryota > Viridiplantae > Streptophyta > Magnoliopsida > Fabales > Fabaceae > Sesbania > Sesbania bispinosa. Next base: position 78,951 of record QLOH01000600.1, on the reverse strand, counting down.
CTAGTTCACTGAAATTTCAGCTTCAACATTTCCATGGGTTTGTAATTGATGATATGGCATATATTTTGTCCATTCACATTGTGTTTGTGTGTGTGTCCGTATGTATATCACTAATTTGTTTTCACCACTAGTTGTATATAGTGCCACACTTTTATATATAAAGTATAGACTTAATTTATAGAAAATACAAGGATAATATATTGTAAGATATACGACATGATTCATTAAAAAAAAATAATTAGGAGAGGTCTTCATTTTAAAAAATAAAGACTCTAATTTAATATATAAAAATTTGAAACCAACAAATTTAAATATACTTTACTGTTTTAATCATTATTTTTATTAATTCTCTTGAGTTGCTTCATATAATATAGTGATTCTTTACCAAAAAAAATATAATATAGTGATTATAAAATAATAATAATAACTTTTTTTTTATATATATGTAAGATGAATTCTGTAATATTTTATCTTAAATCATCTAATAATGCCCTAATGTCTGGAGCGCCAGTGGAGCTTCATAATATTTTATTTTCGTATTCTTTCGAGAAACTAGAAAGTACAGATTTTAATTTAGAAATAACAAAATGAAAGCTTCTGACCGAAACGTAGCCCTAGGGTTCTTTTTTGGAACAAAAGGGTTTCTCGCGCGTGTCCAAGGGAGTTTTTTTTTTTTTTTTTTTTTCATTTTTCGTGTAATGCATCATATCATAACTTTTATTCTTAACAATCAAATTTAGAGCTCATTTTATTAATGACTGATATTAAACATTTTCAGTTATTTTTATCAAATAGTGATAGAAAAGAATAAAAACTCAAATGTAAATAGTACTATATAAAATAGAAGTTTCCCATTTTAACTTTAAATTGATAGAATTTCAATAAAACTAACATATGTTGTATTACAAATTCATATTTTTTTTTAAATTAAACTCAAATAATTATATAAGAACTATTAATAAAAAAAAATAAAATTATTCATTTACCTCTAGTAACTAATAAAATGTAAGTCTGTACTATAGGTGGATCAAATTTTTATTGATCCACCCTAGAATTATCTTATTTTTATAGGGTAGTTTACAAATCTTTTAATGATATATTTGGTCCTCTTTCGATAAGGTATATTATTGGGTTCAAGTTGCACCTCCATGGATATTAATAACTATGGATTAGACAAAAAAAATTAATTACAATTCCCATGAAGGATTTCTTTCTTTTTTATCTTAATTATTTGTGTTTATTAAAATTTTTCACTATCTCTGTTTATATTGACTATTCGCTATTAACAATTTGAGTCATGTTAACAAGTGCCTTAACACTGGTTAAGAAATCTATAGTAAGTTTTTATTGAAAATTATGATATTGATTGCATTTATAGTATTAAATATTGCACAGTCCAATAAAAACTTTATAATTTTAGTTGCTTAACCAATGTTCTTAGGGCACTCGTTAGTATTTCTCTAACGATTTAATTAGTGATAATCTTGCACACATGACAAGACAAACAAGTATAAAAGAGTTTAATATTGTCAACATCTTTAACTATCTTTATTGATATATGTGTAATTCAGTTAAGACCCAATTTGGATACACTTCTGCAAAAAAAAAAACTTCTAGAAGATAAAAATAAAATGAATCAAAGAGGTCAAATGAATTTAACTTCTCCATAAGTTAAAATTAGTTACTTATGGAGAAGTTAAATGAGAGAGCTTTTGGAGTAAGTAGGGTACAAAGACTAATTTTAACTTACGGAGAAATTAAATGCATTAGACCTCTTTGGCCCCGTTTGAAAATACAGCTTATTTAAGTGTTTATAACATAAATTCTTATTTAATAAGCACTTAATGAATAAGCTCTTAAAAAAGTAGATGAAAATTGAATAGGATGCAGTGTACTTAAATTATCCATTAGTTATTTTATAAGCTACTATCAAGAGCTTATTGAATTAAGCTGAAAACAACTTAATTATGAACATGTCATAAGCTCTTTTCATAAGTTTACTTAAACAGTTATATAAGTGTTTATGTCATAAGATAAGCTCAAATAAGCTATTCCAAACAATGTTTCATTCTATTTTTTTTCACGCAGAAGTACTTATGCAGAAATTTCATCCAAACTGGCGCTAAATATACTTTGTAGTAAAGATTAATGGATATATAAGGTCAAAATAAGGGTAACTTGTGGTGAAACATCTTAGCAGGGAAGCAATGTTGAATTGTATTATTTTAAATAATATATAAAAATAATTAAAAAAAGATTCATTTACATCATATTCGTGTGGGTGCAAACTTAGCTTACTTTTGGATAAAAAGATGTTTCAAATGATTTCAAATTGTAATATAACAAATAAAGTCGACTTGTATACACCTTAGTTTATAAACTTAATTACATCATAAATTATAGGGTTGACATTCTTATACTATTTTGTTTGCCGACTTTCAATTGAAGTATTTTCATCCATGGAGATTATCATAGCATACATTCACATTATTGCATTAGGTTTGTAGAGTAAGTGTGTTTGGTTTCTATCAAAATCATGTTTTAAATGTGGATTTAAACTAACGCTACTGAGAATAGTGTTGGTCAGGATTCACGTTTAAAACGTGAATATCCATTGTAAATCAAACACACCCTAAATGTGACTTCAAATTCACATTAACATGATTGAGTTTTTTAAATCAAAATTAATCTTATGTCTAAATTCACATTTGAACCAATATGTTGAACTACGTATGTATTTGATTTACTCCAAATCACGTTTCACATGTGGATCCGAGAAAATGCTCCTGAGAGTAGCATTGCTCGGATCCACGTTTAAAATGTGGTTTGTGCGTAAATCAAACACACTGTACATCTTTTACACTTAGTTCAAAAATTTATATTGATTTTTATTGCGTTCTCATATTTACACAAATTCAATTGTAAGATTATAAGTTTATTCAAATTAAAATTTGTAAATATTCACCCAAAGACACACTCATGTGGAATGAGAGAAATAAGAATATAAGAGAAACATGATAAGGAAAAATATATATTTTTAAGCTCAAAATTTAAGTGTGGAAAGTATAAGGAAGAGAAAGATCATAAAAGAAAAAAAATGAGATATGTGATGTGAAATGAAAAAAGACATAGAAATAAAAAGTGATTGAAAAATGAAGTATAATAGAATAAGTGTGAAAAAATCTTAGTTGAAGTGATCTATCATATGGTAAAAAAAAGACATCGAAAAAAAAGTATAAGAAAAAGTGAGTGCCTAAAATTTTTTTGGTGTTCCAATATCGCAGTAAATAATATCCGTACTATATGTACTACAACATTAGTACAGTATTCTTATGTTTGTACTATCATTTACCTAGCTAATTATAAATAGAAGGTCAACCGTTCATTTATCATGCCTAGACGTTTATGCACACATCGTGGCTTTACCTGGCTTAACAGGGTAATTGTGTTTTTTTATTTGTTATAATTTTCATAAAAAACTAAATATGATAACAATAATACGAGACAATTTCACGAGGAGTAATAATTTTTCTGAGAAAAATATAAACATACACCTGGATTTAGGTGCAAGAGGCCGGCGGACGGAGGAGAGAAGAGGGAGATAGAAAGAAAAAGAAAAGAAAAAGAAAGGGAAAGTGAGAAATGTAAGTGATGATTGGAAAAGAAAAAAAAATGTGGAGAAAGGGATGATAGAGAAAGTATGTATATGAAAATCACGATTGAATTTTTTATGGTTCATTCTCTCACATGCGATTTGGGAATCTAATTCTAAATAAGGTAGGTTTTATCGAAATCATTAAATAATAGTGGAAATTTCCAACCTTATATATATTAATTATTTTTGTATGTGTTAAGGGGACAGCGACCCCATGAGGTATGGAGAATGATTCTCATCCCGGTCACTAAATATGCCCTAAGGGAGTTTTTATCTCCATTCTCACAGAAAAAAATTTCCCAATTTCGAGTCTCCAAATTAGACAGTATTCACGGATATTCCCAAATTTAATTAGACATTCTCATTTTTACATTAGGATGAGAAAGAAAAAACTAAATATAAAAACAATGAAAACAAATGAGAGTTCATATCTTCTTGTACCGAAACCTATTAGCTAGATTAAGTGAAATGAATGTGGTTTCTCTTATAAAGTAGAGATAATACACGAGTTTATTTACATTTTATAATCATGATATTTTTTAATAGTAAATTTTGGAAAATTATAAGAAATTAATTAAAAGTTAAATATGCTAAGAGCATTTGAAGATATATCAAATGCAATCACATTGATCCTTGAGCATATATATATATATGATTGATCCAGTTTAATTAATGGTTTTATATTTGAATCCTAAATATGCAGCCTAAAGGAGAGCTTTGTTATCTATATTAGTCTTATTTAACTTATGTAAGATTATTTTCTATATAAGGAGGATATATATGTGATTCCATACAAAATAAAAATGTAATCACATTGAGAAAGTTCATTAAACATTTTATTATACACTATATTTTTAATATATTCTACATGTGTTTCATCCTATTCAAACCTCAAAACTTTTGATTAAGTCACTTTAATTAACAAATGTAACATATAATTATTTATGACAAAATATATATTTTGGGAATATGATTTTGTATTTTCATTGCAGCACGTACTTTTTAGTATTGAAGGTAGGAGCGTATATGTGTTTTGTTGCTATCATACAAATTTATGTAATATGCTTGGGTTGTACCCTCTGAAAGGTTCTTTTCTTATACAACATTTGAGTAATCATGAGCTAGCTAGCATTTTAGTAATAATATTTTCTTTTGTCTATAAAAAAAGAGTTAATTTTTTTGTTCGAACCAGGTATTCTCTATGGGAGGCAATTCTGTTTGAGTCGGGAACATCCACATCATGATATGTCTAGCTCTCCCAGCGAGGATTTTTTCCATATTTTACAAGACTCGAACCCGAAACATTGTTTAAAGGGAATCAAATATGTTCCACTTAACCAACCCCTGTTGGTAAAAAAAGTTTAATTAGTATACATTTACAATGTAAAAAGTTTTACACGGTCATTCAATAATGTGTTACCATGTCATTTAATTAATGAGTATGATACTTCATGTGTTATTAAACTAATTAAATGATGTGATAACAATTATTGAATGAGAATCCATAAAAAAACACAGGTTTTGACTAATATAATGCTACATAGTTCTATCAATTACTTCTTTAAAAATGTCTCTTTGTTCCACACTTGATTCAATATATTTTTCAAAAATGCATAAATGTCTCACCCTTAATATAAAAAAATAACCATAAATCAATCTAGCTTTATTTGCACACCCAATTAATATGCACATCCCACTTACAGGTTTAATTTGTGCCGTTAAACCTTTTATGCCGAATTTGAAGCATTTTATTTTATATATTGCATGTGAGAGTCTAAATACGTGTAAGGATTCTCTTTTATTTATCTCTCTGTGCAATAAACTATAGCTACGTAATAGCTATAAATCAGCTTCAAATTTTATTTATCTAATGTGGTCTAAATACATTATTCATAAGATGGGAATAATTACTTGAACTCCATTATATATATGGAAGGTAACAATATACTCATATTATATTTTTCTTATAATTTATTGAAGGAAATTATTTAAATTTAAGTCAATAGTTTCTCTTAGGGCTGTAAATAAGCTGAGCTATTCATGAACTATTTGAGCTCGACCCGTTAAATGTTCAATCAAGTTCGTTTGTTTAATTAAACAAACAAGCCCAAACTTGAAGTTAGACTCGATTATTTAAATGAGTCAAGCCCAAACTTTATAAGCTTGACATTAAGAGCTCGTGAATAGCTCGTTTATTATATATATAATAATAAATTAATATAAATAACTAAACTGAAGTAAGATTATTTAAAAAAGAAAAAGGAAACATATCGTTATAAGTTTATTTTTAAAATAAATAATAAAATAATAAAGTAAAATAATTAATATATATATATGAAAATAAGTATTGAAATATTTCTTATATTAGTCAAGAAGTTATATATTGAATTTCAAAAAATATAATATTTTTGAATGTTTAACTATATATATATATATTAAGAATATATTTTTATTTTATATTATCATTTAATAGTAAAATATTTATTAAATACTAAATTTATAAACTTTAAAAAAGATTTAAAGAAAATTTTCATAAAAGCAAAAACAATGAAGTTATAAATGAGCTAAACAAGTCAAACTCAAACTTTATTTTTCTTTAACAAGCCAAGCTCAAGCTTTAAATTTGGTTCGTTTAAATAAATGAGTCAAGCTTGAGCCACCCATTTTTTTCACAAGTCAAGCTTGAGCTTCAGATACCCAGCTCGAGTCATTTACAGCACTAGACTTTCTCTAATTATTATTTTATGAAGGAGATACGTACTAACACCCAATGACTAATTTTTCAAAAATCATTATCCTATGCATGATAGAAAAAATTGTAACATGTATATATACAATCTTTAACTTCTCATGAATACTATTTAGTTTCATATTTTTAACTATTTAATAAATTTTAATTTATATATTTATAATGATATATGTTCCTTTTCTTTTACTGGACAATTTTAACATTTATTTATGCATTAATTTAATTGGTTTTATCATTTCTTGAAAATTAACTTAATTAGCTCATTAGAAATAAATTAGTTTCTTAAAGATGGACAATAAATTTCGTATTTGACACATAATTTGAAAGGAATTATAAGGGAAGAACCTTTAAAAAATTAATAATAACATTATATATATATATATATATAGGAGAACATAGTAAATAGTAATTGTCTTCACAAACATAGTAAATAGTAATTGTCTTCACAAAACATAGTAAATTCTCGACTCATTTAAATCTTTTAAAATCTCTTTTTTTTCCATGTAAATATAATTCCCGGTCAAATTGAAACCTAAAATAGAGAGAGAGAATAAGTTGGATTAATTTTTTTTTTTTCAAAAGTGTACTAGAAATTGTCAAGATTAGAGTAAAATCTTGATAGAACTTTTGGTTTGATCATCTAAAAAACAATAGACACTTTAGGCAGTTTTTGGTTTAAAGAAGGAGAGGGGAGGGGAGGGATTTTAATGAAGAGGAGGGAAGGAGGTGATATTTTATTTGTTTGATTAAAAAAGGGGAAGGAATGAAAAATGACCCCTACATGTTTGGTTCATAAGGGGAGGAGAGGGAAAATAAAGTTAATTTACTTATATACCTCTTTATTTTTATAAAACATAATTGTATTAATATGAGTGCGGGGTATTTAAGTCATTTTAATTATTTAATTTAAGCTCTCCCTCCCCTCTTCTCCAAATCCCCCAATTATTGGAGGGGAGCAAAAATAGTCTTTTAAGGAATTTTGGTCCCCCTCCTAAAAATTGAACCAAATATAAAAACTTATTTAAAATCCCTCCCCTTCTCTCCCCTTCCCTCCCCTCTAAATCCCTCAAACCAAACGTAAACTTAAAATTGATAATACAAAGTATAGAGCCTTTTGATTCCATTTGAAGTGCGTACCAGCTTAGCATGCCATGTTTTGTTGCTTTTGTATTTTTATCCCCCCCTTTCTTTATTATTATTATTATTATTATAATTATTATTATTATTATTATTAGCTTATTAATTATTTTTGTTTGAGTGTTTATTAATTAGCTTGAGTTTTTCTCTAAATATATACCTTTAAGATTACCATAACATCATCTCTTAGGATATAGGATAAAAATATAATAATATTTTTTTATTAAAAATATATTAATTATATTAGAAATATAAAATAAAAATAAAAATTTTATTTTAAATATTTTTTTCATTTTTATATTCTTATTTAAAATTGATATTATCAAAATCACAAAAAATAATTTAACATAATGAAAGAGTGCTAGCTAAGTTATATGATAATTTGTTAACCTTATGATTCTCTAAAGGTCAACTTCATAAGTGTCATACCATGTTGGTCTAAAAAATTAATTAAAACTAACAAATCCATAATGATTTTTTTAAAAAAATTATATATATGACTTTAACTTTAAAAGAGATCATACAAAGAGTGCTGGTACGTAAAGTCAAATTATAAATGTTTCATAAATTGTCTTTAATTTTTATAATTTATTTGTTTTTTATCAGCTTTGAAATTTATTCTTTGTAAAATTTAGGATTTATTATTATTAGTTGTTGTTGGGGTAAATTAAAATGTCTAAAATACTTAATTAATTCAAACAATTGGCTTTAGAATTATTGTCTAAGACAAGGTATAAGTATACTGTGAGATTAAATTTACATTTTTCCTTGTATATATAATTGACTCTTAAATAATGTAATCATTTTTTAGACTAGTTTGAACATATTCTTATTAGTTTTTAGAATTTCTTTTAAATCAAAATAAATGAAAATGATAACGTTTAGTGAAATTTTCTTTTTTAAACATTTTTTTCTCCTGTGTTGTGATCCCGATTAACGTGCATGTTACATTCCCAATTTTTTTTTTTACGCCTTAAGTTTTACATTACACTCATTTTACCCTTTTTTTACATCGATCGATCTCCTTATTTATAGATTACTTCACCAAAATTATATTAGCTATAGTATTATTATTTTGTTTTGTCCTAAGTGGATTTCGGCCTGTACACACTGAAATTATTGTCACATATATTTATAGATCTCCTTATATATATATTTTTTTTATAAGCAAAATGAATTGAATTGATAGAAATAAAGGGGTAGTCTAACATATATGTATATGTTATCTACAAAGTTATGATAATATAGAGTTATCGCAGTAATGTACAACTTACACCACTATTACGTACCATTACTGGATAGTATACGCAATTACTAATTAACATGACTTCATTATTGGAGTTTAATATGAAATCTGGTGTGAGCCACTTGTACTGCTATATAATTTTAACTAGAAAAACAGCGTTAATTAGCCTCTCGCTCACCATAAGGGTTCTGACTTTAATTTGTAATTTCTATATATACATACATACATACACCTTCCAAAGTCTATGGGATGTGCAGATTGCTAATACTAGCTAGCTACTCAAATTAAAGCATAACATGATGAGGAGCCACACTACTTTTCTGAGGATCATTTTTGTTTTGGTGTTTCTTGGTTGGCTCTTAGTTTGGACCTTGTTGCCTACCAAGATCTACAAGAACACTTGGACTCCCAAGCTTAAAACCAAACTAAATTCTACTTACTTTAGAGAGCAAGGTGATCTAATTCGTATTCATCATGTACATTTCTACTTTCTATAAATAAGATAATTAAGATTATTATGAAAATTATCTCCTTAATTTCCTCGTCTTGAATACCAATACTAATTAATTATATTATTGTCAATTGTTTTAGGGACAAATCTCCTGCTTTTCACATTCCCCATCATGTTCATAGGGGCTTTGAGTTGTATCTACCTCCATCTTCATCAGAAAAGAACACAAAAGTTGCCCTCCAAAAGGTATAGCAGAAAATATATATATATATCCATGCATCATCTAAATATATCTGAACTTATAAGATCATTAACTAGATATTTGTTTTGGTTTCAGTGGAGCTGTAAACAGATGGTTAAGTTTCTTGAGACGCCCATTGTTCGTGATGTCTCCGATTGGAATTGTCACAGCTATGGAGCTTGTTTTTTCAGTCATGTTTGTTGCACTCTTGATATGGTCACTCTCCAATTACTTACATATCAGCTTTGGCCACCTCCATATGCACAAGGCGGGTGAGAAAGTGTAAGTACTCTAAACACTTCACCTTAATTATTATGTTAAAATTAAAATATGTTTTTGTTAATTAATAAATTAAATTAACAAATCAATATTGTGCATCTATTGGTCTTGCAATTTGGCAGGTGGGAAGCAAAGTTCAGGAGTGTATCTCTGAGACTTGGATACATAGGAAACATATGTTTTGCATTTCTGTTCTTTCCAGTCACAAGAGGATCTTCTATTCTGCCTCTTGTCGGACTCACATCTGAGTCAAGCATCAAGTACCATATCTGGCTTGGACATCTATCCATGGTTCTTTTTGCTGCACATACAATAGGTTTCATCATCTATTGGGGAATCACAAACCAAATGAAAGAGGTACATATTTTTTATGTTCTAACTAATTAATCCAAACAACCCCAAAAAAAAAGGGGAAGAAAAAAAAACCATAATTTTGCTGCTCTTTTCTTAATTAGGCCTTGACTTGACCATATGGGTATATGTTTATGATGGATCATCATTTGAATATTGTTGATACTAATTAATAATGACATCAAGTTGCATTTTTATGGAGGGGACAGATGCTAGGGTGGAGCAAGACATATGTATCCAATATAGCAGGGGAGATAGCAAGTGTAATTGCATTAGCCATGTGGGTGACCACCTTTCCCCGCATTAGGCGTAAGATGTTTGAGGTTTTCTTCTACACTCACTATCTCTATATTCTCTATATCTTATTTTATGCCATCCATGTGGGAGTTGAATACATGTGCATGATAGCTCCGGGGATCTTCCTATTCCTCATTGATAGACACCTCAGATTCTTACAATCTCGCCAACATGCTCGCTTGCTATCAGCTCGCATTTTACCTTGCGGTGCAGTTGAGCTCAACTTCTCCAAGACCCCAAGTAAGCTAATCAAAATTTGATTTCTTCCAATTAAATCTTAGTTATGGCTAGGGGATCACCTAATAGTATAAAAAGACTTCTATATATTAGAGTCAATTTCATTAACCACACCACCACCAGAACATATTTGATTTAGCGTTGAAATGTGGTAAACTCATGTATCTAACGCTGGAAATAGTTGCGCTGAAGAATCCAATCTTGAGTTTAGTCAGTTTCAACGCCAAACCAAACACACACTAAACCAAATATTGCTTATAATGAAAATGTTATTTTTGGTTTAATTCCTAACTTCAGGTTTATACTACAACCCCACAAGCATAGTGTTCATAAATATTCCCAAGATTTCCAAGCTGCAATGGCACCCTTTTACAGTGACTTCTAGTTGTAATCTGGAGGCAAATAATCTGAGTGTTGCAATAAAAAATGTGGGTAGCTGGTCAAACAAGCTTTACCAGGAACTTTCTTCTTCATCTTTGGATCATCTCAACGTTTCTGTTGAAGGACCCTATGGACCACATACTGCACACTTTCTAAGGTTTGGTGCTCACATGAAACATGAAATATTAGAAAAATAAATTAATGCTTCTTGTTGATACTTAATTGATAGTATAAATGAAGGGTTTGGAATTGCATCATCTCTCCTTTTTATAGTTCTGTCTTGTAATGAAATTAATTAATATTGAATTGCAAGCTAATTTGTTCTGTCTTAACAGGCATGAACAGATTGTGATGGTGAGTGGTGGAAATGGAATCACTCCCTTCATATCCATAATCCGTGATCTCATATTCCAAAGTCAACAACAAGGATTCCATGCTCCAAAAGTCCTACTTGTTTGTGCTTTCAAGAATTCTGCTGATCTAACCATGTTGGATCTTGTGCTTCCTGTCTCTGGCTCAACAACTCAAATCTCAGAGCTTCAGTTACAAATTGAAGCCTATATTACCAGAGAGAAAGAAGAACCCCCAATAGATTCTCAGATAGACATACAAACCAAATGGTTTAAGCCATCCCTCTCAGACTCTCCCATCTCTGTTGTATTAGGCCCAAACAACTGGCTATGGCTTGGTGCTATAATCTCATCATCATTCCTCATGTTCCTCCTCCTTTTAGGAATTGTCACACGTTATTATATTTACCCAATTGAGAATAACTCAGAAGAAGTTTATCACTGGACCTTCAAGGTTCTGTGGTTCCTGTTTCTACTCTGTGCAGGCATATGTATATGTTCTAGTGCAGTTTTTCTTTGGTGGAAGAGACAAAACACTTTTGAAGGTAAGCAAATCATGAATGTGGAAGTTCAAACACCAACAAGATCACCAGGGTCATGGATTTATGGCTCAGAAAGAGAGCTTGAAAGCCTTCCTCATCAGTCTTTAGTGCAAGCTACCAAAGTACATTTTGGTGCAAGGCCTGATCTCAAGAGTAAGTGTTAATTTGTATTGTTAATTAATTAAGTGACTATGTTAGGGTTTAATTTAATTATTATCATGGGATAGTGATGCAATTTGTTAATGTGTTGCAGAGATTCTGTTTGAGTGTAAAAGTAAAGATGTTGGAGTATTGGTCTGTGGCCCAAGAAACATGAGACATGAAGTGGCCAGAATTTGTGCTTCGGGTTTGGCTGATAATCTTCATTTTGAATCCATCAGCTTTAACTGGTGATGTATGTATATTAATATAGCATCAACATGTCTCTTGTATTATATGATACATTTGCTAATTATATTGTTGTTGCGTTTCAAATAGTTGAAGTATGGTCATTTGTTGATGCATGTAACTAGTTAATTGTAAGTGTAAATGTGTGTGACTATGGGAGTTTTCTTTTTTGCTGAGTGTTGTGTATATGTTTATTGTGTTGAAGTTATCAAACAAATAAACTAGCAAAAAACATATGTATTTTGTTTTTGTGCATGTGAATATACATGTTCTTTTATCGGTCAACAGAGCTAGCAAATATTAATGTGGTTTACTAGTATATATCATTTGCGAAGGTATTTCATTCTATTTTATAATATTTTTTTTTATATATTATTAATAAGTCATGTTAATATTAATATGATATGCAATCTTGTCCGACCCTCGTAATGATCTATCACATACACAACATTTATTTACAAGTGATGGTACTACCATTTCATGATAATCCATGAAACAAATTATAGTTGTCACGTCATCTAATCATGCAAAATTTTAGCATTGCATGTGGCGAGTCGAGAATGCTTTTGGTTGACATATATGATTCAACATGTGCAAGAAACTTGTGGTTTATCTTCCAGAAAACTCACTCTGACGATCTTATGTGAAAATAACAACACATGTATTTTCTAGTTGAAAGAATGACGTACACATTCAATGAGATAAGAACCAACTCACGATCTTCAAAAAGAAGTGATATATATATGTGGCAGATATTTTACAAAGTTCATGAAAAGGATCTGGCAGATATTTTACAAAGTCGTTGCCAACTAAAGTTTTTGAACAACTAGCACATAAAATTGGTCTCCTTCATCTTAATTATACATGATTGTCCAAATGACGGGGAGACATAAATACGTTTTTGCACTCTTTTTCCCTTTGTCATGGTTTTGTCCCACTGGGTTTTCCTGACAAGGTTTTTAATGAGGCAGTATCTAATAGTGTTTTAAAGAATGATGCACTCTTTTTCCTTAACTAGGTTTTTGTCCCACTAAGTTTTTCCTAGTAAAGTTTTAACGAGACACATTCTGAAATAATGAACATCCAAGGGGGAGTGTTATGAATAATTAAAATATTTTGGATGTCCATCGGATTTAGTCTGATATAATATGACTTTACCTATTTCCTTTAATAGAAGGAATGTTCTTGAGAATATATTGTATAATTGTAGATTGCGTAGTTTCTTCAATTGTAGGTTACTTAGTTTCCTTTATTAATTCTCATTCACTTGTATAAACACCCCTGTGAATGGAATAAGACACAGCCAACTCCCGGTCTCTTCTTCCCTTATGTTTCTCTGTAATCTCTACTTTTATATATTGTTAGCATTAATTTTGTAACAATATTATGTGTTTTGAAATTAGTTGTTTTAAATTTTTTAACTTTTGATATTTAAAAAAAAAAATCATCTACATTTAGTCTTTAAAGTAGACATCTTGAAAAAAATTAGTTGTTTACCAAAAAAATTAGACATCTTGAAAAGAAAGTAACGATACACTTCTTTTAAAAAAAAGTAAGGAGTAAATATAAAAAAGAAATAAATTTAATTCTAAAAAATATAACAATTTTGGCGATTAAAATTTTATTTTACCAAATAAATTAATATTATTTTATCACTTTTACCTGTATGTTATTATATGTATATTCTATTATATTTATTAATATTTTTATCTGTTACATTAATGATCTATTATGTTAAAAAGACTCCGTAACCATTTTTTACATAATAATATTCAATGTTGACAAAATATTAAGTAATTATTTCATGAAAAATATTCTTACAAATTAATCACATGATATTTAATTACCTGTTAATTTTCCTTTAAAATGTAGAGAGAATTGAAAGACAAATAAAAATAATATATAAAAAATACATGGCATTAATTATCATTAATATAACTTTATATCAATCAAATTCCATTTTAAAATTCAAGTTTTTAGATTTCACAGAAACAACTATGCAATATTTAGATACTTGTAAATTCACTTAAAAAATTAAAAAATAATAAAAACTAATGTTAAAAATTAATACATGTCACAAATCAATATTACATTAATTTTTAATTAATCATTTTTTAATTTTTTATCTTTATTTTTATATCTTATTTTATTTATATTGAAATTAAAATAATTTTTATCAACGAAATTTATTTTGAAGATATTTTTATTTTAATTTTTATATTTAATAAAAATATTAAATTCTAAAATTCAATAAAAAATAGAATGAATGTTAATTAAATACATGGGGATAAAATTATTGCTAAAGTAATTTTTATTAGTTAACATGGTTTATTAATTATTTTAAAATATAAAATTTCAAATTATTTTTTTTATTTTATAAAAATATTTGTTTAATATATAAGATACTTGGTAGTTTTATTCTAAAATAATTAAGATCCTTCCACACGTCATTTGGTTTCCATCTCTCATCATTTCCTATAATATTAATTATCATTTCTTTCACATTTTCTGTCCTGATATATTTTTTTCTTTTTATCTATCTATTTATCTATCTATCTATCTATCTATCTATCTATTTCTTGTACTTTTCCCATTTCAAAAATAAATTGTCAAAGTTTTAATAGTTTTAAAAGTTAGTAATGATTTTTTCATGCTCCTTTATTTTAAAATTTCTTTTATACCCTATTTTTTCATCTATCTTTTCATTGCTATAAATATCTTTCACGTCTTCTCTCTTCATTTTTTTTTATATCTCTCCTCCCTACACTTTCCACACTCAAAAAAATAGGATATCAAAGTTTTAATACTTTAATAAAAAAAAGTAATAATTTTTTCACATTTTTTATTTTATATTTCTTTCACGCCCCATTTTTCTTTTTGTCTTTCTTTTTTTTTATCATATCAATTTTTATATCTTTCATCTACCTTATTTCCTTCATTTTTCTTTCAATGTCTTTCTTCTATGCATTTATCAAACCTAAAAAATGGTGTGCCAAAATTTTGATAATCTTTGAAAAAAAATAATGATTTTTTTACACTTCTATATTTTACACTTTTTAATTTCACGCCTATTGGGAATACATAAAATTTGATGGAGTGTAAAATTTTTTCTTTGAAAAAATATAGAAAGTACTTATAACTAAGTGAAAGATATTTAGACAAATAAATAAAATATTGGTGTGCTTATAAATAATGTAAAACACGATCTTGAAACTTTGTTGGATTGCATTACCTTCGTTTCTTTTTATATGTTATTATTAAAAGTTTAAGAAAGTACTTTTTTTTTCTATTTATAAGACCATTTTTTATTTAAACATGTATATTAAGAAAAATATATTTTAATGTAATAATTTTTTATAATCTCTTCTGACTATCAAATTTACTCATATTTAATATCAAATTTTATGCAATTTTTCATATTAATTTTTGAAAACTACAAAGATCATTAATTATGAAGGGTAAAGATGGAAAAATCTAATAAATCCTTCTAAAACTTTGTAAAAAGACTTATATAAAAGACTTAAACAAAATTTTTAAGAATGCATGTCTTATAAAAATGATCAAAGAGAATATTAGTTACCTTTTTTTTTTTAACTTTTACACTTAAAAAGAGAGAGATAATGGGTGCAAAAACATTACAAGAAAGAGATAGATAAATGATATTGAAAATGCTAACGAGTGTCTTAAGAAAACAAAAATAGAAAACTTTTATTGGAATGTGTAGCATTTAATGCTATAAACGCAATAAATGTCCTTATTATACTCCCTCCGGTCATATTTATAAGACAATTCGGACCAAAACACACATTAAGAAACATTATTATTGATTTTCAAAAAAAATATTATACAAGATTACAAGTTTACCCTTGTTTAAAGTTAAACTCCACCACTATGATAATTGTGACACTTTAAAACCTTTAATGGTTAACAAGGACACAAATATGTGAAAAATATTAAATGCATCTAAATTTATGAGTTTTGTCTTATAAATAGGATCATAGAAAATTCATAAACATTGTTTTATGAATAGGACCGAATGGAGTATTTCTTAATCCATGTTTTCACATGATCAGACAAATAAATAGGAACGAATTTGGTAAAATTAATTATTTGAGTTTCTGGATTTTATCTTCACTAAAAACACAATCCACCATGTTTCAAAGTGGCTCAGATGCCTAAATAAAAGAGAGAAAACTCTCATTTTCTATTAAAACACTCAATTATATTTGATGATTCAAAACACAATAACTTGGTACATATTTATAGGAGGTATATATAGCTAGTGTGAATGCAAGAAGGCTAAGATGGTAGCTGTTTTTGTAGCCCATGCTTTTTGACAGATTGTGGTGGCTTAGCATGCGTACTCTGTTTTATTAGGCTAGTCACACGAGACCGTATCATCCTCCCCGAGTTGGATTGGACTCGCCCTAGAGTCAAGCTTTGCTTCATCATCAAAGTATGGTGAAAGGTCTACAATGTTAAAAGTGGCAAAAACTCCTTAGGAACCTGGTAGCTCTACTTTGTAAGCATTATCATTGATCTTTTGCATGTCTTTGAATGGACCATCAACTCTGGAACATAACTTGACATTTGGTTGATTTGAAAATCATCCTTTTCGCAAGTGAATCCATACCAAATCTCCGACTTTAAAAGTTAGCAATCTTCGATGCTTATCACGTTAAGCTTTTATATCAGATGAATGGGTCAAGTCCGGTGGACTAAGTGGGCGGTTGTCATAGATGACCTCAAATGCACATTTCCATGTAGCTTGATTGGTAGAGTTGTCGTTGTAGGTGAACTCAACCTGTGCAAGGATAAGATCCCACTGCTTTAAATTTTCCCAACAAAGCTCCAAAGTAAATTTCCCAAAAGCCTGTTAATTGCCTCGGTTTGCCCATCTGTATGGGGATGACTAGCACTACTAAATTGTAGCTTAGTTCCCATCTTCTTCCACAGAGTTCTCCAAAAATGACTCAAAAACTTGACATCTCGGTCAGAAGTAATGGTTTTTGAAATCCTATGAAGACAAACAATCTCCTTAAAGTATAGGTCTACAACTTGAACAACATCATTGGTCTTCTGGAAGGGAATGAAATGAGTCATCTTTGAGAATCTATCTACAACTACCATGATAAAATCTTTCTGTCGCTGAGTTCGTGGTAGTCTAAGGACAAAGTCCATGCTAACATCCTCCCAAGGTGCTTCTGGAACTGGCAGAGGTAAGTATAAACCTATACATTGGCTTTTGGTTTTGGCCAAGTGGAAAATTCTACATCTTTGAATATGCCTATTAACATCTCTTTCAAGCTTTGGCCAAAAAAAAATTTCTTTGACTAAAGTCACAGTTTTGTCTCGCCCAAAGTGACCTGCTAATCCCCCATTGATCGCGAGCTACCCAAATAATTGCTTCTTTCAATGAACATTGGGGAATGCACAATACTTTGCCTCTGAATAAGAATCCTTCATGTTTGTGGTATTGCTGGAAATTTTGAACATCTGTAGAACTCCAGATGTTATGAAAATGAGAATCATTTTCATACAACTCCTTAATAACTTTAAGAGTTGAAAGTAGGGCATGACGACGACTCAAGGCAGCATGTCTGCGATTGATCTTTTGTTGAGAGTTCAAGTGTTTGAGGGCTTCATGAACGAAGTAGAGAATAAATTCTTTATTTAACAAGTAATGACCCTAATGTTGTAATGCACGAACAATGGCGTAGAACTCTTTATCATAAATAGAGTACTTGAGTTTTCCATCATCTAGTTTCTAACTAAAAAAGGCTATGAGATGCCCCTCTTGACTTAAAACAAAACAAATCCCAGTGTTGGAAGCGTCGCAACTAACTTCAAACACTTGGTCAAAGTTTGGAAGTGCTAGCACAGGTGTTTCAGTCAAACGTTCCTTCAACTCCTCAAAACCTTTTTGAGCTTCCTCTGTCCATTGGAACCTGACTCCTTTCATGCAATATGTGAGTGGGGCAGCAGTGGAGCTAAATTTCCTGATGAACCTCATGTAGAAGGAAACTAATCCATGGAAACTCCTCATATCATGGATAGATCTTGGAATAGGACAACTGTTAATGTCTTCGATTTTGCTTGGTTCAACTCGAATGCCTTCAGCAGTAATGATGTACCTGAGAAAAATAACTTCATTGGTCAAGAAAGAGTATTTCTTCAGGTTGGCATAGAGTTTCTGTTCACGAAGAGTCTGTAACACTTGTTAGAGGTGCTCTAAGTGTTCCGCTTTGCCTTTGTTGTAGATTAAGATGTTGTCAAAGTAAACAACAATAAGTTTACCAATGATGGGTCAAATTAGTACCTGATTCATCAGGCGCATGAATGTGCTAGGGGTATTTGATAACCCGAAGGGCGTCACAGTCCACTCGTATAGTCCATCTCTGGTTTTGAAAGCAGTCTTCCATTCATCTCCTGGCTTGATCCTCATCTGATCATATCCGCTACGAAGATCAGTCTTAGAAAAGATTGCAGCTCCATTTAACTGATCAAGCAGATCATCGAGTCTTGGGATCGGAAACTGATACTTGTTGGCGATCATGTTAACGGCTCGACAATCAACACACATTCGCTAACTTCATCCTTCGGTACTAAAATAACTGGCACAACACAAGGGATAATACTTTCTTGGATCAACCATTTCTTCAACAGCTCTTCAACTTGACGTTGGATCTCAGCATGCTCTTGTGGACTCATCCAATAAACTGGTCTGTTAGGAATTATAGCTTCGGGAATGAAGTCGATGACATGTTGGATGTCTCGCATTGGAGGAAGTCCATGCGGAATCGCTTCTGGAATCACGTCTAGATATTTAGCGAGTAGTTGTTCAATCTATGGTGGAAGGATAGTACCCTCAGTTGATTCAAGTAGTAGTATGAGGTTCATGGCTTGTGCTTCCTCTTTCGACACCTTGAATTGTTCCTTGGCGACCAAAGACACCAATGGCTTTGTCTCTTTCTTGTTTTGGTTGAATTCACTGGGCGGCAGAGGTGATAGCTTGATCTTTGCTCCATCTTTCACAAAGGAGTAAGTATTTGCATGACCATCATACAAAGAACGACGATCATATTGCCAAGGTCTCCCGAGAATAAGATGACTTGCATCCATAGGAATAATATCACACAATACTTCATCTTGACATTTCTTCCCAATTGAAAAAGACACAAGAGGCAACATTTATAAACTTTTACCTTGCTTCCCTTGTTGAGCCATTGTAACTTATAAGAGTGTGGATGACTTTATGTTAGATAGCTTCAACTTCTCCACCATGTAGTTTGATACTACATTCTCACAACTTCCACTATCTATGATAACATCACAAACTTTTCCTTGAGTAGTGCAACGAGTATGGAAGATGTTATGCCTCAACCAAGGATCTTCTTTTGCTAGTGTGGTGTGTAGGCTTTGTCTAATCACAAATGATTCACCATGATCAGCAGTGGTGAATTCTTCATCATATATTGGTTCTTTTTCATCAAACACAGACTCTTCATCTTCTTTAGATGCCTCATTGATTACTCCTTCAATAAGAGTGACGATTTTGTGATTTGGACAATCAAAAGTTATATGGCCAAATCTTTGACAATTGAAACACTTAGTTGCTTTTTGGTTGGTCTCTTTAGTGGGCTTAGGAAGGGTTTTGCTGGATGGGATAGGTTGATGGGTTTGTGGCTTACAGGTGTATGTAGGGTTCCAAGAGGTGGAAGGTTGGTATGAAGATTTATTGGTTAATTGTTTTTCAATTCGGATGGCTAGACGAATAACATCATCTATAGTCCAATATTGTTGAAGTTGGACTTGGTGGACAATGTTTGTGTTCAATCCTCCAAGGTAACGAGCTATTGTTTGCTCTTCCATGTCACATTTCATCATGAGCTTTTCAAATTCCTTGGTATACTCTTCTATAGTCTGGGTCTTTTGTCGCAAGTTCTGCAATTGAATAAATTCAGGTAAGGACTTACATGTAAACTCGCGACACATTTTCTCCCATGTCTTGATTTTACTCTTGCCTTCACGCTAAAGCTTCTTCTTAAATTTTTTCCACCATATGGAAGCATGCTTCTTCAGCTTGACTGCAATAATCTTGACTTTTTTATCCTCAGGGTCATTTTTAAACTTGAACACGCGTTCAACAGTTTGAAGCCAATCAACAAACTCATTAGGTTGGAGGCTGCCTTCGAAATCTGGAATCTCCACCTTAATATCACTGCTCCAGATTTGTTGTTTCCAAGAGTGATGGTTACTGGTGTATGGGGAATCACTTTCATCTGATTCTCCTTCTAAACGCATTCTTTGTTCTTTAATTTGGGCATGTTGAATTTCAATAGTAGCTTAAGTTGTTGAAGTTGACACCTCAATTATTTCATCTCAATTTTATGGTAAGGTCTTTGTCTTGGTGGCATTTTGTAGGTTAAAAGTAGGCTAAGTGTGTATTTGAGGGTTTTAAGGGCAAAATAAAATTTTGGAAAAATTATGGGTAAAAGGGGAACTTTCGAAAATTTAAAGGCTAAAAGGTAATTTTGAAAAGTTTAGGTGCAATTTTGTACTTTTCAGAAAATTAGGGGCAAAATTGAAATTACAGGAAGTGTAGGGGCCAAAATATGATTTCAGAGAAGTTGTGGGTTGAAATGGAAATTATTGGAAATATGGAGGTAGAATTGAAATTATCAAGAGTTTGGATGATGTGGCAAGTGAGACAAGTGGTAAGATGTGATAGGGCTGACGTGTCAAAATTGACACCTCAGTGCTGACTTGGTCTTCAACCTCTTATTTTCCGATGATCAGAAAATGGTTTTTCAGCGACGACATAGTGGTTTCTGGCGAGGACGAAACTCACTATTCCTAGGTTTTTCGACCTTCTAAACATGATGGCGGTGTCAGATTCTCTAGAAAATGACCGGAAACTAGACTTTTAAGGGTGGCAACCGTAAACACCTCTTAAAAACTTCAAATTCTCACCAATTCCAGACACTCTTTGTTACTTAAACTCAACACCAAAATTTGGAACCTTGCTCTTATTACCAAATTGGCTCAAAAGCCTAAAGAAAAGAGAGAAAACTCTCACTTTGTATTAAAACACTCAATTGTATTTGATGATTCAAAACACAATAACTTAGTACATGTTTATAAGAGGTATAACTAATGTGAATGCAAAAAGGCTAAACTGGTAGTTGTTTTTGTAGCCCATGCTTTTTGACAAATTATGGTGACTTAGCATGCGTACTCTGTTTTATTAGGCTAGTAGTCACATGCGACTGTATCACAAAGTTGGCTTTTCGATCAAAGGAGGGTTTTTTTAGAAGTCAATAATAACGTTTTCTCTTATAAACAAAAATATTATCGATGGTGTACATAAAATACTCACACCTTTCAAATCTTAATTACTCGCTTCGTTTTTTTATCGGTTAATTAAGGTCTATAATTAGAAGCAATAACTATGTCTTTTTAGTTTATCTTTTTAAAATATGCCTTTCTCAATTTATCGTTAATGCATTTAATATTTTTTTTAATGAAATGAAATTCTTTTTTAAATTTCTTTTTATCTTTTACCATAATTTTTCGTTAAAAACATAAAAAAAATGTTTATGAAAATTTTAAACTTTTAAAACATTTTTGATATAATTTTATCATAAATATTTAAAATAAAAAAAGAATCAAATTAAAAAAGTGTAAAATTAAAAAAAAAATATTTATTATTGTCTTGATATCTAAGAACATCTTTATCCCAGCAGCTCTCCAAAGTTTCTTAAACCAATATTTTATAATTCTTTACACTTTTTCATATTATTATATTATTTTTATTACTTTAAGCAACTCATTCACTTTTTTATCTTCAACTCAGCAACTCTTAAAAGATTTTTAAATGGACCCCACAACCTACCACACACTTATATATTTTATTATTTTCATCCAATTTGAATAAGTTGTTATATTATAAAAATATTAATTTACTTATTATAAATAAATATTATAATATTATTTTTTTAAAAACCTGCAAAAGCGGGTTGCTGCAGGTATGCAACACCTTTTTTTAAAAACATTCGTGAGGCGCATCTCTCCATCGTTGCAGAACCCAAACCAATCGATGCTGCACTGAGAGCACCGAGTTAAAAATAAGCGATAAAGATGCTCTAAGAACTGCACCTATTTAAAAATAATTTTAAAACCCTAAAATAACATATAAAAAAATCAAAAGAATAGACAACTCCTAAGAACAATGTTTAATGCATTTGAATATCCAGCTATTGATAAATGATAAATACAAGAGTTTATACCAAATGGCATGTATGCCTGAATTCGGAGTTCAATCAATAGCTGAATTCAAAAAAAGACATGATCAAACGACCTTTCCAACTTAATTATCCACCAAATGGGAACTCGCTTCTGTCGTATGTTATGTTGCCGTAGAGACAAGCTAAGTTTCTATATATGGGAACAGGTCTTTGTTTAATGCAGAAAACAACACAAGAGAGTATTTACATTTCTGATAGGGTAGTGGAACCACAGTTGTGACGGAGCTAATAAAAATCAAAACTTGGATGTGACTGAAAATTAAAGATCCTTCGTTCTGTTATCCTTTGAAGATGTTCTACTGATATAGGTCCTGTTTAAATTTCCATTTTCTGCCAGACCAATTATTCTGGGTCGTGGCTAGTTAGCTTCTGTTGATTGCTTTTATCTGCTATTTAATCTGTTACTATTTAGTGGAGTGCTTCAAGTTACTGTGTGGATTATATATTTGCTGTTAATTTAGCTTCTTCTGGTGTCTTGGTGGTACAGGAATATATTCTGCTGGTAGACTAATGTTCCGTTCGGTTTACAGTTGAGTAGAATTGATTCTAGAAATGAATGGTTGAGATGGATGATGTACGCTTTACGTAGTACGTTGGACGGAAGTGATTTAAAATCAATTCTACAAAACCATGATTTTGTACTGTAAAAATTTAAAACAAACAGGCCATAACTAGCTAGGTGATTTTGGACTTGTCATTGGTTATCTTAATTTGTTGTTTTAAAATTTTGTTTATCTGATGTCTTTCTTTTGCTAATGTTTTGCAGTACTTTTAGCATATTTGGGAATTTATATGATGACAAACCTTAAATCCACGTCCATTTCAATTTAATTTGATGTTGGATTTACATCAGAATGGTGTAAAAGTGGATTTGAAACGGCCACACAAATATGTATTTAGTTTGTCTTATACCCTTTTAATTTAATTATTTTAATTATAAAAAATAGTTTAATTGCTTTTAGCTATAGCAATTTATTTAAAGTACGTTAATTAATTTATCAATTAGGCTTACCAAATATTCACAGCCCACGGACTATTCTATATATATATATATATATATATATATATATATAGGTAGGCAGCGGTCGCAATGAATTAACTCGTTCAAATTAAGACAAAGTCCTAATTAATTTTTTTCATAAATTATTAAAGTTCAAACTAATTAACTATGCATCTCAACTCAAATGTAGCTCTACTCTGCTCTGTTCTGTTGGCAGCTAGCTGCTACATACCTTACCATATATATATATTATATATACACACCACAAGCTTAAGGCGCGCGGAAAGTTTTAAGCTTTTTCTTAATTACATTCTTAATCAATTCCAGTCCGGCCGGTACCTGAGATTAACTCCGACGTACAGTCCCATCCCAATTTGAATAACTCAAATTCTCCAGGTAGGTGTGAATGAAATTAAGAGTCTGGCAAGTCAATTAAGTTCTTCAATTATATTTAATTAGCTCCATTTTGTGTAACAAAATCTTAATTTAATTTTCTCTCATCACTATGCTAAAAAAGGTTTTTTACCGTGGTTCTGGAAGCCTTTTTACCGCGGTTACGACCGCGGTCTACCGTGGTGAGATAAAAGGAATTTATCGCGGTTAATTTTCGGAACCGCGATAATTGCGTTAGTCTTTTTACCGCGGTTCCGAAAGTAACCGCGGTAAAAAGTTTGGAAGTGTGAAAATTCTTACACACTTTTTACCGCGGTTGGATTAAGGAACCATGGTAAAATGCCATAGAGTATCGTAGCTATTCTGTAGTTAATGTCTAGTTATTTTATTAAAAATTCTAACAAAAATCAAAATTTTAGGATACTCTCTCGTGCTATACATAAATTATCATAACATGAAATAATAATAATAAGGAGGATTAAATTCTAAAATTATTGGCACCAAAATAATATTATTAAACAAAACAAGATTATAACAAAACCATAAACATTTAGCACTTGGAATCAAATTTATATATTTAATGCATTTGAGCAAGGAACTATAATCTATAACAAAGCAACTGGATAACTCAATCTGTCAATCAAGGATAAAAGCAATGAGTAAAATAAATGAATTGCTCATGGTACAATGATACAAGATGAGAAGAATAGTGTCACAAAAAATAACACAGTTAGCAAGTTATCACCTATGATTTGCTTTTGCCAGAGCCAAATGCCCCTGTCATATTCCAATCAACAGATTTAGGCATCTGAAAATGCACTCATACTGAGTTATTGACAAAACGGAGAATCTAATATTTCTTTTTCATTTCGGTATACCATCAAGAATCGTGACTTAAGGATACAATGATCTAAATGTACATAGACAGTAATAAAGAAAGAATGTGGAAAACATGAAGAATGAGAACTTTATTATAATTTGCACTTTTATTCTCTAAAGTGTACTCTTTACTTTAGAAAAAGGAGATGTGGGTGTGACATAAGAAAATGACAAAACTTCCCCCACAGCCCACACCCTAGTGGGGGGGACAAAATGGTAAAAGAAAAGCCTTTTAAGGATAAGTAGTCATTACATGATTATAAAAGGAAGATGTACAGAGTGTAACAAAAATTCATTCATAGAAAATCATTAGTTAACTATCACAGACAATTACTTGATATAGAAACAGAAAGCAAAGACATATTAGAGTAAGTCACCTGTAAGGTCCATCTCCAGTAAAAGCAATTCGGGGATGGACACTTTCAGAATCAACACCCTTGTTCCAAAGACGAATCTTGTTAGCTGGACATCAACAGGAAAAACAAGTCAGACAAAAAATTGTTGCATTGACAAAGGCCTATAAAGAAATGCTTATGTTCAGCTGCTGTTATCAATTGAGCAAAGCTAAAAGAGTAAAAACAACTTGATAAGGGATGTTTATGCTCACCTGTGGTTACTTGAGCTGCTTCAAGATCCCTTCCAATTGCAGCAGATGGCACCAGAGTCAGATCAACTGCTCTGTGCAGAAATTCTATATAAAACAGCAGATCCATGTTAGTATCACAAAAATAAGATTCCAAGTTTGACAAAGGCAAATAGAGAGCACACATGAAAAAATGATGAAACAATATATTTATAATGAAGAACCCATCTAACTATCTGCTCCAGCTTTTCTTTGAATTGTTGGGGATACCATAAAATAGCATTAAATAAAGAAGAAAATAAACATGTGCATATGTAACAACAACAAAAGTGGAAAAGTTACCTCATTTTCCATTTCTCGCAGGTATTTAATAAAATTCTGAAAACGATTTTTGTATCCTGAGACATATCTGCAAAATAGATACAAGCCAAATTATGAATATTATGTTTTAAATGAAGACACGGGTTTCTTCTTCCACAACTGACACTACATGCTTTCTTATGAAGGGTTACACGTGCAAAATGCCAAGTAAAATGCAATCTCATTGGGATATTAATGCAAACAGAAACAAGAAAACATGGGAGTTTGATTTTTCCTCAACGTTTCCTATAATTAACCTTTGATTTTACCCCCAAATATTCACTAATCTGAGTCTTTGAAAAGCAGCAGAATATAGCTGAGATGCACTTTTTCTGATGAAGACAGACCCAACCCAGTTACATTATAAAGCAAGGATTTCAAATTGAAAAAAAAAAGACATGAAGATCAAATTCAAATCCACTTGATCCATAAAGCCCCAGCCCATCACAGCCAATTCATCAACATACCACAAAGTAAACACTAATTCAAAATAATAAGGAAGTCAACTGCTGTAAAAATTGAATTCAATGCTGTCAAAAAAATATATGTAACATGATTATATATATGACTATATTTGCATCCAGGTTACTATGACTATGATATGACACTATAATCACCTAAACTGAAAAGTAGAAACTGTATGTTGATAGTATTATTGAATTTCAAAGATAACCATAGAAATGACAACCCGACCAGAGCCAAGGCTCTTTTGAGAAAACACTCTTAGTCCCACTATTACAAGATCATTCATTCTGCTGATATCTAGCCCCATACCCCCCTATAAATCTATAATGTTGTCTGACCTAACTAACTTGGCCACATCAGTAAATCCACACGGCAAAAAACATTCTCTCTCACTGCCTAGCCCTCCATCTGGAATACACCTTCTAAATAGGTGGCTTACTTGAACCCAGGCCTAATAGTTGGTCCCTATCTAAACCCTTTACTTCATTCAGCCCAAGGTTTGAGGTGGTGCAAATGCTAAAAGGGGTAACCCGGGATAGTAAATATTCAATTCTTTATGAAGTTCGTGTCATTACAGGATCACATAGCTTTCCCAAGATAAACTGGCATTCTGCAAATATCAAACAACTGCTGAAACCAAAATTTTAGCTCTCCCCTTCAAACATATTCATTAACATATTAAATTATTGACTCAATACTTCGATAGATTACAAAATACAAAGTAATATGTTAAGTAAAATTTACACACCTCTTATGTTCATGTTATTGAAATGATTTCTTATTGTTTTCTTCTTCCGTAAAACCATTCAAACTGTAGTATGCAGGAGCTATTTGTTTTTAATTTATGGCATGGCACCAATTCTCTATCCTGTTTATTTTTTTTAATTGAATTTATCAAATTACATCTCAACCATTCAAAATGTTTTAAGACACGTGTCATTATCAAAATTAAAGAAATGGACTCCATTTCTAATTAGAAATGGAGAGGAGCCGAACTCTACAGCCTATATGCCTCTGCTCTGTTATCTTGTTTCAACATTCTATTTTACAGTTTCAGACGTAAAGGCAGAGTCAGGGTCATCTACTATTGGTGAAAGAGTGTCATCATAATCCAGAAACATTGCAACCTTATTCTTTGCTCTTTTCTCAAAATTAAACGAGTCTAATGCTGAAGGATAATCAAGCTAGGCGACAAAAAGTAGGAAATGAATAAGAGGTAGATGAATCAATCAAACAAAACCTATTCCGAGTCACGCACAATTGGGATTTCACATTTAAATTGAAGAATAGAGAAAATGGATTGAAGAATCTAAACCCTAGAAAGCAACAGGACATCAAACCCTATGAGGGCTACGCAGAATCTAACAATGAAATAAACGTAAAGCTAAAACCAACAATCAATTTCACAATTAAATGGATGAACTAAACCAGATTTTGCAAAAGAATCCTACATATGCAACACGCGTAAGTTGGAGTCGGGATGTCGAACGTAAGAGCGAACGAGCACTCAATGCCTTGAACGAGAGGGAACAAGATGGAACCAGAATCCAGCGAAACAGAAGAAGAAGAATAAGCAGTAGATGGGATGGCGGACGACGGCGCGAAGAGAGGTCTGAGGGAGGGAGAGCGGAAGCGGGATTGGGAGGAAGAAGGGGGTTTGGCTTTCTCAGGATGGGTTTTCTTGGAAGGGGAGGGTTTAGTTTAATACCAAAACACTGCTATTCCGAAAAGGAACCGTGGTTTAATACAAAGTGTGCTTTTTTACCGCGGTTCCGGTTACCAACCGCGGTAGTTATGTCTAAAATTTAAAAGAAAATAATAATAAAAACATAACTTTATTTATATTACCGCGGTTGGTTTTCAGAACCGCGATAATTTATCAGCTTCTTGCATTTTATCCCGGTTACTCATTGTAACCGGGTTAATTTGAGCGCGGTAAAAACCCAATTTTGGCATATTGCATATATTTTGGATGGACAGACCAGGCTGTGTTGTGCATCTATCAATTTCATAGACTTTCCTACTTCCAATTGTATAGCTAGCTAGCTGTAGTGGCACCCTTTTACGATCACTTAATCCCTCGAGTTTCATCACTTAATTAACCTAGATATCGATAATCTTCATCTCCACGTACGGATGTCTCCAAGCTTCAACCTTTTTTTCAAGGTACTGGGCACTTACAGTACCAAATTAAGAGCCTTTCCTCTTTATCTTTTCATTCTTACAGAGATTTTCAAAACATAAAATTTAAAATTCATCATATACAATTTATGCTATATTAATTAAAACCAATCTCTTTATATTAAGGAAAATGCTGAAACTCCCCAATACGAAATTTAATTTATGGATGGAGGTGCCACAGTATAATGATTCCATTGTACCCGTATTTTCATCCCATCTTGATGAATCCCAATATTCTCATAAATTTTGAAAATATAGGTTTTTTTTTAAGAACACATATACTCCCTCCGGACTCAATTATAAGCAAAAAAATATCTTTTTTATGGTGGACTAAAATATAAGCAAAAGTTAACTAATTTTATCCTATTAAATGATATCATAGGGTAATTTAGGAAATACAATTACTTTTTAGATGAAATCAAGAAAATTAAATAAGTTTAACTAACTTTCTTAATAAATATGAATATGGTTATTTTTGCTTATAAATGAGTCTGGAGGGAGTATTCTCTACTAGGATCACAAAACTCCCCAATGAACATAAGTGAAAAAAAAATCTTAGTTGTATACTTGTATATGAACTAAAAAAACTAGATAGGACAAACTATTAAAAAAATTAAAAGTAAATGATTTATCTTTACACTTCATACGTAATAAAACATTATGCTTTTTTTAAATAGAAATTTAGGGTGAGAAGATGACGCTCCAGTCCAAGACATGAAAGGCCTCTGAGCTCAAACAGCGCTCATAGAAATTTGGGGTTCGAACCTGCGATTTGTCACATGCGAGACCTTGTCTTGCTCCACTTCACCAACCCCTTGGAGTTGAACATTATGTTATTTGATTCATATAATCAACCCTGCCTAATGGAAAAATGTTTAGTTACTGGTTCAAATTATAAAAATTAAAAAAGTTAATTAATTTAATTAGTCACAATAAATTTATCAAGAATGTGTATTATCTCTTTCGGGATTATTTTTGAATTGATTGAGACTCATTATCCTTATCTTTTTATCTAATTACCCAATTATTCAATTCTTTTAACTAATTAATTACTCACATATTTTTATAATGATCGGGTATTTAAAAAAATAATACAGAAGAAGATTCAATGGTTCTTATAAAAAAGAACCAATACCAACTTTTCAAAAGGTTCTTAAAGAACATATTATATTATTCTATTTGTTAATTAAATTTAGTTAATCTCAATTTCTTTTATTATTATTTGTTAGTGTCAAAATTTTCCATTATTATAAAGTTGAAGTTCATAAATTTCCACTTTTAACATATATACCATATTAAATTAATACCTAAATCTGACAATTCATATTTATAATTTCTTTAATAATTTGAAGTGGGTTATCTTCTTAATCAATTCCCACATAATAAAATAGAGTTCTCATGTGACTTTACCATTATTTAGCATTTTATATTTATAAAATAGCATTTTCACAATATGGATACCTCTCATTATAATTCATTACTTCTCGAGACATGTGACTTTACCATTATTTATAAGCATTTTCAATCTATTTTTATAATTTTATACAAACTTTCAAATTAACTACTTCAATTTTTATTGGAATTTTATCTGAAATCTTACCTCTCCCAAAATAAGCTCTTCAAATTGACGTCAAAAATAAATAAATAAATAAGCTTTTCAAATTTTTTTTATATATTATTTTTCAAATCTTAATTGTTTACCTTATAAAATTAATTCCTTTTAAATTTATACTTTTTATATTAAAACTTATTCCTTTAAATCTCACATGCTATATTTATCTATTTATTTGTTTAAATTAATTATACATATTTTTCTTATATTTTATATCCTATCTTCATCTATTGAATATTTTTTGTAATTTATGTTTTCAAATTTTAAATTATCCATAAATTTCGCGTAGTATTTGATTATTATTACATCCTTAATCCATCATGCAAAACAATACTACTACATGTACTACAAGATTGGTACAACAATATATAAATCAATTGTACTATCATTATCATGTACATAATCATAGAAGCTCAACTGTACATTTATTATGTATTGGTACTTGTGCAAATTGCAGCTTTACGTGGATTTGTATTTTTATTTCTTATATTTTTTTTATTAAAAAACAGGTTTTGTCCGCTAAGAGCGGGTTTATTTTAAATTAAACTAGCATAGTACCCGTGTGAATAAACTAGCACGTTAGGTTGCTAGTGATGCTCGCTTTACATATATTATTAAATTTTTATAATAAAATTAATTTATAATATAATCATATATATCAATTAATGGAATGTGAAGAAAATATTGTTGTCATGTTTATAGAAAAAAAATAGTAATCAATACATCATTAACATAATTATAAATTTAAAATATATTGATATTTAAGAATTAAAGTGTGAAAAAAAGAAAAAAAAACAGCAGGAGCAAGATTGTCCCCGTGGAAAATATTTGTGCTTCGTTAAATTAAAAAACCCACTATTGTAATAAAACAAATTAATTAGAACGATTAATGAGAGGAAATATTTTAATATAACAATAATAATAAGAAAATAAAATGAAAATGTAATAAAAAAAAGAAAGAAAAAATGAAAATGGCAGGAGCAGGTATGCCTCCAGTGGAGAATACGTGTGGTTCATAAAAAAAATAACTTTACTGAAGTGAGAATAAAGAAACTAAAAAATGCAAGTGAGAAAACACAACATGTGTTTTTATGTGAAAAAAAGGAAAAAAGAAAACAATAGGAACAAAACTGTCTCCCGTGGAAGATACATGTGGTTCATTAAAAAAACCACTTTTGTAATGAAACAAATTAATAAGAATAAATAATGAGAAAAAGCATTAAAATATAACAATAATAATAAAAAGAAAATAAAAGTGTGAAAAAAACAATAAAAGAAAGAAAAATAAAAATGATAGGAGCGAGCCTCCCGTGAAGAATACTCGTGGTTCAGAATAAAAAATCACTTTATTGAATTGAGAATAAATAAACTAAAAAAAACGCATGCGAGAAAACATGACATGTGTTTTTATGTAATAAAACAGATAAACAATAATGGATAATAAAAGAAACCGTTTTAATATAATAATAATAAAAAAAGAAAATTAAAGTGTGATTAAAAAAGAAAAAAAGACGACAGGAGGAGAACTGCCCCCCGTAGACAGAACTGTGGTTCATAAAAAAGCACTATATAAAAATGAGAATAAAAAAATTTTAAAAAAAAACTCAAGTGAGAAAACGTGACACATGTATTACAATAACATTTTTTAAGATAGAAAGTAAATAAATAGATAGAATATATAAAAGAGATAATAAGTAAAAATATTAGTGAATAAAAAGAGAGATAGATGATTTGTTGAAAAAAACACTTTAAATTTAATTTGAATTAACACATTTATTATATGTTTTAATCTGTGTTTCTATGTAATGAAAGTGATAAATAGGAATGGACAATGAAAGAAATTATTATAATATAATATAATGTAATAATAACATAAATAAAGTGTGATTAAAAAAAGAAATATCTCCGGTGGAGAAGACCGTAGACCGTGGTTCATTAAAAATTTCACTTCACTAAAAAAAACTCATTGAGAAAACGTTACATGTGTAATGCGGAAACAATTTTAAAATAAATAGTACATAGATAAAGAGAATAGATAAGAGAGATAATAAGTGAAAATAATAATGAATAAAATAGTGATCGAGATAAATTATATACTGGAAAAGACACTTTAATTTTAATGTAAATTAAAACATTTAATGTAATCGGGAATGGATAATGAGGGAAAATGTTTTAATATACACTAATAAAAAGAAAATTAAAGTGTGAAAAAAAGGAAAAAAAATAGTAGGAGTAAAACTGTCTCCTATAAAAGATACATGTGATTCATAAAAAATCATTTTACTGAAATGAGAATAAAAAACTAAAAAAACTCAATTGAGAAAACGTGACAGATATACTGGGAAAAGAATTTTAAAATAGAAAATAAATGGACAAATAGAATAGATAAGAGATAATGAGTTAAACTATATATATTTTAATATAATAATAAAAAAATAACATTAAAGTGTGATAAAAAAAGGGGAAAGAAAATGAATAATGAGAGAACGAATAAAACATATTAATAGGAACGAATAATGATAGAAAATATTTTAATATAAGAATACTAAAAAAAGAAAATGAATGTGTGATAAGAAATAAAAAAAGAAAACAGCAGAAGGAGGGCTGTCTCCCGTGGAGGATACCCATAATTTATAAAAAAAATCACTTTATTGAAGTGAGAATAAAAAACTAAAAAAAAGTAAGTGAATAGAATAATGAGATAAATGATATATTAGAAAAATTAAAAAAAAAAACTAAAAAAAAGTAGTAAAAAAATATGACATATATATTAGGGAAACAATTTAAATATAGATTAAATAGATAAAAGAGAGATAATAAGTGAAATCATAAATAAGTAAAATAATAAGATAAATGATATATTAGAAAAGTTAAAAAAACTTAACATTTTAAATGATAAAAAAATAAAGAGAGAAAAGAGAAAAAAAGGCGTTGGAGAAAAAATAAAAAAAAAAAAAAGAAAAAAAGAAACAAATCCAACGCGTGTTATTTGAGAAAAAAGGAAAAAAATAAAAAAAGAAAAAAGAAAAAAGGAGGAGCAGACACGTAACCTAGGTGATCTACTTTCTTATAGTAGTAATAGATTTTAGAGTGTACTCCCTCAGATTCTATATAAGACTAATTCACACGAATTAAGAAAGTTAGTTAATTTAGTTAATTATAATAAATTTATCATGAATGTGTGTATTATATTTTTTAAACTATCCTTGAATTTATTTAGGTCCATTATCTTTCTCTTTCTAATTAACTACTCAATTGTGTCACACTATCTCTACTAATTAATTACTCACCTACATCTATTAATGAAGTATTTTTGTCAAAAAATAATTAATACATGGGACAATATGAAAATGTTATTATAAAAAGGACCAAGACCCACTTTAAAAAAGTTTCTTATAAATAGGACCGGAGGGAGTATTTGATAAGATATTTTAGTTAGACGAAAATTGAAATTAATTAGTAGCATGAAATTATTTCTTTAGTGTTTGGTAAAATAGTTTTTAAGGTTGCTACTAGCTTTTAATTTTTAGAAAGAGGTAGTTTTTTAAAAAGCCCATTTTTCATCTAATAGCTCATTTTTTGAGGCAGTAGAATTTTATTCATCAATAACTGTCACTCATGAATATTTAATAATTAATTACGTTCTTTTATATCATTTTATCATTTTTAGATAGTTTTACCAATTATTTTCAATTAAATTAGTTAACTTTTCAACTTTCGGATAACTTTTAATTAGTTTTTCATCTTTCATCTATCTTTTAATTAATCTTTGAGCTAGCGCCTTTCATCTAGTTTTATTAAATAACAACAATAGCTAGTTAGATAAAAGTTGAAATTAATAGTTTTGTGTCCGATTAGTTTACAATTGAGTAGAATTGATTGTAAAACAATGGTTGAAGATGTGTGATGTACGTTTTACGAAGCACGTTGAACATGTCTAACTTAAAATCAATTATATGGAAGTGATTTTGGAGTGTTTGGAATTTAAACCAAAACATTGTAGAAATCATCTAATCAATGTTTGGTAAGGTAATTTTTTATCCCTCAACAACTCTCGATCATCATTATTTTAATAATCAATTATGTCTTTATACGTTAATATATCATTTTCATTTATTCTTAACAAACACTTCTAATAGAATCAACTTTTTCAACTTTCCCCCAATTTTTTTGTCTAATTTTTCAACTTTAAGCTAGGTTTATCAAACACACTCTTAATTGCATATTTCATCACATATTAGATATTAATTATTAAGTATTTTATTAGTTAAATTTTTATAATATATTATAATTAATGTTTATCTTTTATTTTACTTATAACACTTTTCAAATTTCTTTTTTCATGACTTTTATGTCTTTATGGGCTTCTGAAATTTAAAAATGGGATAATTTTTTTAAAATTTTCTTCCAAATAAAATTACAGAGAAATTTATGAAAAACATAAATTGTTTACTACGAATTAATTAGAATTTGAAAGGAAAATTAAATTTTCCTGCATGTTTTCGCTCTGAAGTTAAGAAAATAAACATGTTTTTACCACCACAACAACAAAACCTATAAGAAAAAACAAATAAATTCATACAAAAACCCGTCAAAAAATCACAAGAAATATAGAAAAAAATATGTAAGAAAATTCAAAAAATATCTATAGATTTAAATTACACTGCATGTAAGTGCTGTTTGGGGTGATTGTGAGTTTTCCGTTTTTAGTTTTCAAAAAATTTCAATAACTTTTTACTACTCAAAACCACAAATTTAAAACCATTTTTTGTGGTTTTCAAAATGGATATTTTGTAAACCACAAAAGGTGATTTTTAGTATTCAGTTTTGAGTTGTAAAATCTTAGTTAAAATCATTTGAAAATTGGTTTTGAGTTGTAAAAACTTGATTAAATTTTTTTTAAAATAAAAAACTAAAAACTTGCAACCACCCTAAACGGCCCTAACTTTTCCTCTGCGAAATTAAGGTACAATTTTTAAAAGTCATAAGAAATGTGTTTGAAGAAAGTCATTAATATATATAGTTCCAAGTAGACATTTTTATATCATAAATGGTAATTTATTGAAAAAACAATTAATATTTAATATCTAATATGTGATTTTTATTAAGAATGAAAGATGCCATTAATGTTTAAAATTAACGGGTGGGTCGAGTGGAGCAAGACAATGTCTCGTATCTGATAGGTCACATGCATATTCGAACCTCCACCCGTCCCCTTAGGGTGGGGTAAATGTAAGTAGTGCTTTTTGTGATCGGGAGCTTTCCTTACCTTGGACTGTGGCACCATCCCCTCACCATAAATTTTCTAGATCAATCTATAAAAAAATGTTTAAAATTAACGTTAACAAAATCATAAAAAAATAATATCACTTGATATTGGTGAATTATTGTTATTAACAAGTAATTTTGCTCTTGTGCCACTTTTATATATATATATATACATTCCCTAATATACACATATGTTGGGGTAATGTTATTTGGTAATAATATATTTAACTTCATTTTCTTTCTCCCTGTTAATATAGCTCGATCATATTTCCTTATGTAAGCTGTGAGATTCCATTTAGGTGCACCGTGCAGGAAATATTTTCAGTTAAAAGTGTTTTTTTTTTTTTTTTATAATAAGATCAATAATTAATTTAATCATGTGATTTAATAGATGAAAATTGCTCTCGTGACTCTTCTACTTTCAGTTGTCGTCCATCTCTTGCCATGTGTGGTAATGTCTCTCTGGCATGGGATCATGGCTTATTCTAGTTCACTGAAAATTTCTGCAGCTTCAACATTGCTACTCATTCCATATGGGTTTGTAATTGATGATAACGGCATATTATGTCCATTCACTATGTGTGTGTTGTCCGTATGTACATCACTAATTTGTTTTCATCAGTAGTTGTATATAGTGCCACACTTATATATATATATATATATATATTAAAATATAAGTATAGACTTTATAGAAAATACAATGATAATATATTGTAAGAAATTAATACCACATGATTCATTAAAAAATAATATAATTAGACTTTCAAAAAAAAAAAATATAGTTAGAAGAGGTCTTATTTTTAAAAGTAAAGACTCTAATTTAATATATAAAAATTTAAATCTACTTTACTGTTTTAATCATTATTAATTTTATCTTCATATATAAAATAATGACTATAAAATAAGAATAATAATAACAACTACTTTTTTTATATGTAAGCTGATCGAATTCTGTAATATTTTATCTAAAATCATCTAATGATGCCCTAATGTCTCGTGCGCCAATGGAGCTTCATAATATTTTATTTTCGTATTCTTTCGAGAAACTAGAAGTACGGATTTTAATTTAGAAATAATTAACAAAATGAAAGCTTCTGGCCGAAACGTAGCCGTAGGGTTCTTTCCGAACAGAAGGGTTTCTCGCGCGTGTCCGAAGGAATTTTTTTTTTTTTTGGTGTAATGCATCACAACAAAAAGGGCTTCTTATCAATGGATCACCCTAATGGGTGTAGAGAATTAGAGCGAGATAGAAATAGAAAAAGAAATGATTAGAGAAGCGTTGAATAACTATATGGCAAAATTTGTGTATGTATTTTTTTCCATACAAAAAATTTAGGGTGGGGATGATCGCAGTTCCCTGGACTAACGTACTGAAGGAGACTCTTACTCCACTCTTTCTTGGGTTAATTACTGTATGTATAGGATATATATATATATAACTGCTGTATTAAAAAAATAAAATTATTCAATATTAAGGAATGTAGCAACAGTCTTTCGCCCATTAAGGCAAATTTAAGGCTTGGAATCTTCGGTTTTCCAGGAATTGCAACAGGCAATATTGGAGTTGCAGTTGCAAAATCCCTTGGTCTCTCCTCCCCCTC
Source organism: Sesbania bispinosa (assembly GCA_026901365.1). Lineage (NCBI taxonomy): Eukaryota > Viridiplantae > Streptophyta > Magnoliopsida > Fabales > Fabaceae > Sesbania > Sesbania bispinosa. Next base: position 41,999 of record QLOH01000600.1, on the reverse strand, counting down.
TGGAGATTTCGTCTCTTTTGCTTGCGGATTGTCTTGAAAACCTTATTCTTGCGGGAGTGATCTGTCTGTTTCTGCTGAGTTTTTTTTTTTTCTTAATTTTCTTTTGTATACCAAAAACTAATTGTCCGCCATGGGATCAGTATAGCTTATTCCATGTTCATACATTTCACTGAAAATAGTAGCTAGCTACTAATCTTCACAATTTGTTACTCCTCTCACGTGGCTAGCGCATACCTGAAAATGCAAATACTCTATGGTTGAAAGGCACCATCTAAAAGGCTTTTTTTTATTATTTTTATGGTCTGTTTATGGTGTGTATATCATAGTTAATGAGATCTAGAATGTAAAAAATATTGCAATTTAAATTTCTAACCATTAAATTCGGCCTCATTTTATTAATGATTGATATTAAATATATTTTTAATTATTTTTATAAAATATTGGTTTAAAAAAATAAAAATTCAAATGGATACTTTATAATGAGGAAATTTCTCATTTCAACTTTAAATTGATAGAATCTCAATAAAATTAACCTAAATTGTATTGTAAATTCATATTTTTCTTTAAATTAAACTCAAATAGTCATATAAAGACTATATGATATAAAAAATAAAATTATTCATTTACTTCTAGTAATCGATAAAAATGTATGTTTGTACTATGTGGACCAAAATTTTATTAATTGGTCCACCATAGAACCCTAAATTTTTATAGGGTACTTTACAATTTTTATGACATATTTGGTTCCCTTAAATAAGGTATTCATGGGTTCAAGTTGCACCTCCATGGATATTGACAACTATGGATTAGACAAAAAAAAAAAAAATTTACAATTCCCATGAAGGATTTCTTTCAATAGATTTAAGTTGCACCTCCATGGATATTGACAAAAAAATAATTTACAATTCCCATGAAGGATTTCTTTCTTTCTTTCTTTTTTTTCTTGTTTGCATTTTTATTAAAAATTTCATTATCTCTATTTATATTGACCGTTCCCTATTAACTAGGGGTGAGCAAAATCCGGCCCGTCCCAACCCAAGCTATTCGGGTCGGGTTAGATCCTGTCCCACATAAAAGATTAGGGTTTAATCGGGTCTCATTCAATAACTCGGTAGTATCAGGTTGAGGACGGGTTCGAGTTAACCTTCGGGTTACCCAGCCATTCCCATATATGTATATATATAATATATAACACTTATAATTTTATATTACTTAAAGGCTTAACATTATTTTAACTTTCTAGAGATTTTTTAATTTAACTTTTCTCTATGATAGAGACTCTATCTACTTTGAAAACACATTTCATACATAAAGTTATATAATAATATAATGATATTTTTCTTTTAACAATATTTGAAAGTTCATAAGAAAGTAAATATTAGGATTTAGAGTTTGTGGACAAGTTTCTTTGGGTTGTGGACGGGTTCGGGTTTCAAGTAGTCTTGTACATTGTCGGGTTTCTTTGGGTTTATGGACGAGTTCGAGTCTAAAAATTTGGTCTGATAAAAAGTTAGGGTCGGGTATGGAACGAACAAAACTCGTCCCACGCTCACCCCTATTATTAACAATGAGTCTTGTTAATAAGTGTCCTAAAGACACTGGTTAAAAAATTCATGTATATATAATATGTCTTTATTGGAAATTATAGTATTGATTGCATTTATAGTATTAAATGTTGCACGGTTCAATAAAAACTTTCCAATTTTAATTCCTTAATCAACGTCCTCAAGACACTCGTTAGTGATTATAAGCATCTTGCACACATGATAAGACAAACAAGTATAAAAGAGTTTAATGTTGTTAACATCTTTAACTATCTTTATTGATATGTGTAATTCAATTAAATGTACTTTATAGTAAAGATTAATGGATATATAAGGTCAAAATAAGGGTAACATGTGGTGACATAACTTAAGAGGGAAGCAATGTTGAACCGTATTTTTTTTAAAATAATAAAAAATAATAATAAAAAAGATTCCTTTACATCATATTCGTGTGGGTGCAAACTTAGCTTACTTTTGCATAAAAAGATGTTTCAAATTGTAATATAACAAACAAAATCGACTTGTACACACCTTAGTTTATAAACTTAATTACATCATAAATGATAGGGTTGACATTCATGTAGTATTTTGTTTGCCGACTTTCAATTGAAGTATTTTCATCCATGGAGATTATCATAGCATACATTCACATTATTGCATTAGGTTTGTAGAATAAATGTGTGTTTGATTTCCATTTAAATCACGTTTCAAATGTGGATCCAAGCTAATGTTATGGATCGAGTAACATCAGTTCGGATTTATGTTTGAAACGTAAATATCCAATGTAAATCAAACACACTCTAAATGTAATTTCAAATTCACATTAACGTGATTGATTTTTTTAAAATCAAAATTAATCTTATATCTAAATTCATATTTGAACCAACGTGATTAACTACATCTTTTACACCGAGTTAAAAAATTTATATTGATTTTTATTGCATACTCATATTTACACAAATTCAATTATAAGATTAAGTTTATTCAAATTCAAATTTATAAATATTCACCCAAACACACACTCATGTGTAAAGAGAGAAATAGGAATATAACATGATAGGGAAAATAGATTTTAACACTCAAAATTTAAGTGTAGGAAGTGTAAGGAACGAAGAGATAGAAAGAAAAAATGAGATGATGAACAAAGAGAAAATGAGATATGTGATGTGAAATGAAAATTGACAAGAAAAATGAAGTGTAATAGAATGAATGTAAAAAAATCTAAGTTGATGTGACATATCATATAGTGAAAAAAGTAGAGATAAAAAAATAAGAGTAGTGTTATTTGTACAACGTTACATTATACAACATATAGAGATATAGATAGAAAAGTGAAAGAGGAAAGAGAAATATGAAATGTGATAGATAATATGATGGAGAGAGATAAAGAGAAAAAATGTGTTATATGAGTTGTTATATATTTTTGTTATATATCTTTATTTTATAAAAAATAAACACAAAAAAAAAAATATAAGAAAAAGTGAGTGCGTAAAAATCATTTTTAGTGTTCATCGCAGTAAATAATATTCGTACTATATGTACTACAACATCAGTACAGTATTCTTATGTTTGTACTATCATTTACCTAGCTAATTATAAATAGAAGGTCAACCGTGCATTTATCATGCCTAGACGTTTATGCACACATCGTGGCTTTACCTGGCTTAACAGGGTAATTGTGTTTTTAATTGGGGTGTATCTATTGTGGACCATGGTTCACGTGGTCCAAAATATAAAAATATAGTAATTTAAAATTTTAATCATTAAATTTAACGCTCATTTTATTAATGATTGATATTAAAATAATTTCCAATTGTTTTTATGAAATATTACTTGAAAATAATAAAAATTCAAATCAATATTATCATGTAATGTAAAATTTTGTCTTTTAACTGTAAATTGATATATTTACAACGAAATTAGCGTAAGTTGTATTGTAAATCCATATTTTTTCTTAAATTAAACTCAAATAATCATATAAAGACTATTTAATAAAAAATAAAATTATCTATTCACTTTTTGGAAGCAAAAAATGTAAGTTGGACTAGGTGGACCAAATTTTGTTAGATCCACCCTAGAATCATCCTTTTAATTGTTATAATTTTCATAAAAAACTAAATATGATGACAATCATACGAGACAATTTCACGAGGAATAATAATTTTTCTGAGAAAATATAAACATATATACACCTGGATTTAGAGGTGCAAGAGGCCGCGGAGGGAAGAAAGAAAAGAAAAAGAAAAAGAAATTGAGAAATGTGTATAGCAACTTCTCTTCAAGTATTGTTTTTAAATATCTTTGTATATATGATCTGAATTGGTTTGGATATTCTCTGTATAGCTAGCAACTTTTTGCATTATCTCACGTCTTCCTTATTTGGTGTTCCTCGTCTTGGCTTGGTTTTTTTTATACCAACTTTACTTTTTCATTTTTTAGGAGTTGCCTTGATTTTCATATTTGTCAGCTCTTGGTGGTTACCTATTTTAATATGTTTTCTGGTTCTCCTTGAGTTATAAAGAACTTTGTGTAAGGATTAAAGTACCCTTTGTATTTTTTATTATTCAATTCAATTTTTGCCTATAAAAAAAGAAAGTGAAAATTATGTTAAGCGATGAATGGAAAAGATAACAAAAAAATATGGAGAATTCGAAGTGGATGGAAGAGATAATACACATACGAAAATCACGATTAAATTTTTTTTTTTCGGTTCATTCTCTCACATGGGAATCCTATTCTAAATAAGTAGGTTTTATGGAAATCCTTACATGTATACTAATTATTTTTGTTTGTGTTAGAGGCAGGATAATGATCCTATGAGGCGGGGAGGAGGATCCTCATATCCCAGTCCCTAAATTTGTCTCACCGGAATTTTTATCCCCATCTCCATCTCTACAAAAAAATTTCCTCAATTTTTGAGTCTCTATGAATATCCCTAAACTTAGTTAGACATTATCATCCTTACATGATGATGAGAAAATTAAAAACTAAAAATAAAAAGAATGAAGACAAATAAGAGTTGTCATATCTTCTTGTACCGAAACCTATTAAATTAAGTGAAAGGGATGCGGTTTCTCTTATAAACTAGAGATAATATACGAGGATGTTTATTAAACATTTTACTGTACACTATATTTTTAATATATTCTACATGTGTTTCATCCTATTCAAACCTCAAATCTTTTGATAAAGTCACTTTTAACAGTGTAACATATAATATTTATAACAAAATATAGATTTTTGGAATATAATTTTGTATATTCATTGCAGTTTTTAGGATTAAAGGTAAGAGGGTATATGTGTTTTTTTTGTTAACATACAAATTTATGTAATATGCATGGGTTGTACCCTCTGAAAGGTTCATTTCATATACAAAGTTTGAGTAATCCCGAGCAAGCTAGCATTAATTTTAGTAATAACATTTTCTTTTGTCTATAAAAAAAGAGTTTAATTACAGTGTAAAAAAGTTTTATACTGTCATTTAATGATGTGTTGTCACATCATTTAATTAATAAGTATGACACTTTATGTGTTAAACTTATTAAATGATATGACAACACATTATTGGATGATAATCCATAAAAAAATACAGATTTAATTTTGACTAATATAGTGCTACATAATTCTATCACTTACTTCCTTAAAAATGTCTCTTTGTTCCACACATGATTCAATATATTTTTTTTTTCAAAAAATACATTAAATCTTTGTTTCGTAAAACTAGCTGATAAGCTCCTAGCTTATAAGTTCCGAGTTGATAAGCTAGTTTATTGAATTAGAAGTGTTTGGTACGTAGAACTAGCTGATAAGCTAGTTGATAAATGTAAAATTACATAAAAGGGCATAACTACATAAATTTTATTTGTATTTTTTAGAAAAAAAATATATTATTATGTAATTATAATTTTATATTTTAAAAAAAATAATTAAATTCTTATTAAACCTTTTAGTGATATATTTAATTATAAATTAAAATAAATAATGAAATTGATAAAATAAATAGTATAATATAAAAATAATTTCATAAAATAGTGAAAAGAAAATAAAAATTTAATTAATATATAATTTTTTAAATTACGTATTATGTAGGTAATAACAAATAAAAATAACTTAAAAGTTTTTGTCACTAAACTAAAAATAGATAATAATAGGTAAAAAGAAATTAAGAATAATAAGAGAAATGTATTAAAATATAAAGGATAGTGATAGAAGAAAATGAACTAAGCTACAAGTTACAAACTAGGTAAAGTAACTTATAGCTTATAAGTTAGAAGCTCCTAAAATAAGCTACTTTGAGATATCTTACCAAACATTTTTGTGTTGCTCAAACTAACTTATAAGCTAATAAAATAAGCTAGTAATTAGCTTATTGGCCTTATCAAACATACTCTAAATGTCTCACCCTTAATATAAAATATAACCATAGCTTTGCGCGCACACCTAATATGCACAATATCCCACTTACAGGTTTCTGTCGTTAAACCTTTTATGCTGAATTTGAATCATTTTATTTTACATTGCATGTGAGAGTATATGTCTAAGGATTCTCTTTTGTTGTTTTTTGTCTGTAGCGAAGTTTAGCTATGAAATAGCTAAAAATCAGCTGTTAATTTTATTTATCTAACGGTTCTACATGTAACTAAGTTCTAAGAGGTTGAAAAAACCAGAGAGAATCCAAATACATCCGTCTAAATACAGTATTCATAAGATGGGAGTAATTACTCTTGGACTCCATTATATATATATATATATGTATGGAAGGCAACAATATACTCATATTATATTTTTCTTATAATTTATTGAAGGAAATTAATTAAAGTCAATAGTTTCTTTAATTATTAGTACTTTATGAAGGAGATACTAACACTTATAATGACTAATTTTTCGTATTTCACAATAAATTAATTTCTTAAAGAGATGGACAATAAATTTCGTATTTGACATATAATTTGAAAGGAATTATAAGGGAAGAAAATCTTTAAAAAATTAATAATAACATAAAGGTCCTACTAATGAGTGCCCTAAGAATTTATTAAGGATCCATAAACAAAATGTTTTTATTAGAAATTATGGTATTGATTGCATCCGTAACATTGAATGATGCTACATACTCCAATATAAATTCCTATTTCTACTAGGAGAACATAGTAAATAGTAATTTTCTTTACAAACCTATAATTCTCCACTCATTTAAATCTTTTAAAATCACTTGGAATATAGGATAAAAATATAATAATAATTTTTATTAAAAATACGTTATTAATTATATTAGAAATATAAAATAAAATTAAATATTTTAATTTTAATTTTAATTTTTTTTTCATTTTTATATTCTTATTTAAAGTTGATGTTATATCAAAATCACAAAAATAATTTAACATAATGAAAAGAGGGTTAGCTAAGTTATGATAATTTGTTAACCTTATGATTCTCCAAAGGTCAACTTCATAAGTTGTCATACCTTGCTGGTCTAAAAAAATTAATTAAAACTAACAAATTCATAATGATTTTTTTAAAAAAATTATATGAGTTTAATTTTAAAAGAGATACAAGGAGTGCATGCAAGTCAAGTCAAATTATAAATGTTTTATAAATTGTCTTTAATTTTTATAATTTATTTTTTTATTAGCTTTTCAATTTTTTTCCTAAAATTTAGGATTTATTATTATTAGTTGTTGTTGGGGTAAATTAAAATTTCTAAAATGCTTAATTCAAATAATTGGCTTTAGAATTATTGTCTAAGGGACAAATGTATAAGGATACTGTGAGATTAAATTTACATTTTTCCTTGTGTGTGTGTATATATATATATATATATAATTGACTCTTAAATAGTGTAATAATTTTTTAGACTAGTTTTAACATTCTTATTAGTTTTTAAAATTTCTTATAAATCAAATAAATGAAATTGATATCGTTTAGTGAAATTTTTACATTGATATCACTCTTTATTTTCTGTCCATATATTCTTCTTATCTCATTCTGCGTACTCCCATCACAAAATGCATCATGAAATGATCATATTTATGTGTTAATTGCGTATTAGTAGAGTACTTCACCAAAATTATACTAGCATTATTATTTTACTTAGTCCTAATTAAGTGGATTTCGGCCTATACACACTGAAATTACTGTCATATACATATATGTATATGTCATCTACAAAGTTATGATAATACAGAGTTATATATCTTTGTAATAATGCACATATCTTACACCACTATTACGTACCATTAATGGATAGTGTACGCAATTAATTACTAGCTAATTAATTAACATGACTTCATTATTGGAGTTTAATATGAAATCTGGTGGTAGCCACTTGTACTATATGTATATAATAATTTTAACGAAAAAAGCAGCGTTAATTAGCGTCTGGCCATTAGGGTTCTGACTTTAATTTGTAATTTCTATATATACATACATACACTTTCCAAAGTCTATGGGATGTGCAGATTGATAATACTAGCTAGCTACTCAAATTAAAGCATAACATGATGAGGAGCCACACTACTTTTCTGAGGATCATTTTTGTTTTGGTGTTTCTTGGTTGGCTCTTAGTTTGGACCTTGTTGCCTACCAAGATCTACAAGAACACTTGGACTCCCAAGCTTAAAAGCAGCCTAAATTCTACTTACTTTAGAGAGCAAGGTGATCTAATTAGTATTCATCATGTACATTTCTACTTTCTATAAATAAGATAATTAAGATTATTATGAAAATTATCTCCTTAATTTTCTCTTCTTGAATACCAATACTAATTAATTATATTATTGTCAATTGTTTTAGGGACAAATCTCCTGCTTTTCACATTCCCCATCATGTTCATAGGGGCTCTGAGTTGTATCTACCTCCATGATCTTCATCAGAAAAGAACACAAAAGTTGCGCTCCCAAAAGTGTGTATATTTATATAGCAGAAAACCTATCATATAAATAATTAATTAATTACATATATGCTGGCTAGCTAGCCTCTGAACATAGATTATATATATATATATATGTTTTGGTTTCAGATGGTTAAGCTTCTTGAGACGTCCATTGTTCGTGATGTCTCCGATTGGAATTGTCACAGCTATGGAGCTTATTTTTTCAGTCATGTTTGTTGCACTCTTGATATGGTCACTCTCCAATTACTTACATATCAGCTTTGGCCACCTCCATATGCATAGGGCGGGTGAGAAAGTGTAAGTACTCTAGCTAAACACTTCACCTTAATTATATATATATATATATATATATCACTACAACAAAAAAGACCTAAGAGTGCGGTTCCGAACTCTCTTAGAGTGCGGTTAGAACTGCACTCTAAGCGTGTGACGGGTGCTCTTGGACTGCGGTTCTCTAACCGCACTCTAAATAAAACTTAGAGTGCGGTTCCCGAAACGCACTCTTAGTATTTTTTTTATTATTTTCTGAGGTCGGTAGCTACGGAATTTCCGTAGCTAGTCTGTAGCTATTGATTTTAACTCATGACCTAATAGCTGCTGCATACTAAGGCTAAACGAAAATTCCCATTGAAAAAATTTTCAATAGTCAAATAGCTGAATTATACCCCAATAGCATAAAGGTTGCAACCAAAAGCACTCAAATGGTTCACTCCTACATTATGGATCATAAAATATTGTTACATGCTAACACAAAAGTAATCTAAAGGATGTAAAGGTTGCAACCAAACAAAGTAAGAAGCTACAGCAATGGCCAAAGAGTAAGAAAAAAGAAGGAAAAAAAATAACCAACAAGTTTCACAACTTATGATGTCAAATAAAAAACAAAGTCTAAAAAATCCCAAGTCTAATGCAAACTACTAAAAAAATAAAAAACAAATAGACCAACTGAACAAGGCAAAAAAAAATTGTGTGTGTGCATTATAATTCTTTTACATTACTTTAAGAGATTTTTTTTCGAGAGCAATGATTTTAAAATAATAATAATAATAAAATTCTTTACATCGAAAAATAGATACTCTAACTCTACACTAATGGCTTGTTTCTTCCTTTTTGTAATTAAATAAAAAAATGCACTTACATGTACATATTTCCTCCTTTTTTAATATAAGCTAAATAAAATTCAATAGTAACAATAATAATAATAACATATAAAATAAAAAGTATATATTTTGTTTTTTGTTTGAAATAAAGCTTTATTAAAGGAAACAGTAATCACCATCATGTACCCTTCCAAATATATAACTAAAACTTCTAAAGCAAAATAACATTAAAAGTACCTTAGATCTATTGGCCCCTAGCTCTAGACTAGCATGAAATGGCAGTTTCATGTTTCTAAAGCTGGATGTATAGCCGGAAGCACATATGACAAATTGAGGGAATAAACAACCTATGACTGCATCAGGAAAGTTAATTTTGGACGAAATAATGTTCACTTGATACTTCAGTAAAAGCAGTAATATTCAAACGAATCTCAGGGACATAAAAACTAACTATGAAAATAAGGTTGACATAGTTTTATCATATCAAGCTGCAATAAGATCCCATATCTCAAAACTCACTCCTATGTTATATCATATCAAGTTGCAATTCCCATAGTTTTATCATATGCTAATTAAACGGAAAAGAGATACAAAAGGTTGGATTGGTAACTCTTCAATGTTTACGATAGTAGAATATTGGAAGGAAATCTATCAGAAAAATGTTGTTAAGAAGTGAAAGTCTACTCACCAATGGGTTCTTGGCTGTACTATATAGATATGTAAACATTTTTGGCAGACCACTTCTTAGTATTCCACCTCCCTCATCTGAGACGTGCAATGCCATTTAGATCAATTGCACTGTGTTTGGCTTGGACCTTCAACACTGCTGAGGAAGCTGCAAGAGCTTATGATTTTGAAGCTAGGAGGATCCGTGGCAAGAAAGCCAAGGTGAACTTCCATGATGGGGCTGCTGGTTCTTCCTCCAAACGTGTCAACTGTCAAGGCCAATCCACAGAAGGAAAATGTTAACTCTGTTAAGCCCAAATTGAACAAGATGTTCAATTTTGGTGACAACATGGAGGACTACTACTCCTCTATGGATCAGATGGAGCAAAAGAAAGTGGTTAACCAATATGCTAACATGGGCCCCTTCCCTGGAAATGGACTTCAGCTCTCATCCCTTGCTCCATCTACTGATGTCACCCCTTATTTCAGCTCAGAGAATTCAAGCAATTCATTTGATTATTCTGATCTTGGATAGGGTGAACAGGGCCCAAAGACTCCTGAGATCTCATCCATGCTTTCTGCTCCTCTAGAAGGTGAATCTCAGTTTGTGCAGAGTGCTAATCAGCAGTCTAACTCTCAAGATCTGCTATCCATGCAAGATGGTTCTGCAAAGTCACTATCTGAGGAGCTTGCAGACTTTGAATCCCAGCTGAAGTTCTTTGAGACTCCTTATCTTGATGGTAGTTGGGATGATGCTTCAATGGCTTCTTCCTTGCTCAATGGAGATGCAACTAAGGATGGTGGAAACCTAATGAACCTTTGGAGTTTTGATGACCTGCCTCCCATTGAAAAATCCCACATAAAGAGCTCAAAAATTCTAGAAATAATATAACTCAAGATTAACGACTGCACTACGAAAGTTAATTAACTACCTTTATGGTAACATCCTCTATTCCATCAGCAACTATTATTCTAACAGGAGGTGCAACTTTGTCAGAATCCATAAAACACTCTTGGACAACATGCAGTGAGTTCTTGACCAGCTCAAATACCATAACATGCAAGTGAGCTGGAACATACCTGCTGTGAAAACATACAATAATTTTATAGAAAGGGAACAAAAACAACTTCTTAACTATAATTACAAATCCTCATAAGATAACCATTCCTAGCATAAGAATCAACTTTCAACTTTGAAAGTAATACCTCTAAATTATGATCTATTGTCAACTAAACAATGTAAATATCTCATTACTACAAAGTCAAAAGATAAAATAGCAAATAGCAAAAAGCAAAGAAATTTCAAATTGGCATACTCTGACCAGTGACACAGATGAATCAAGTATCAACCATTATTTATGTTCTGTTTATTTTTCTTATAATTCCATTTGTCACTAATTTCAGAAAATTTAATTAAGTAAGAGGAATAGAATAAGAATATTATGATCACACACCTGTATTTCAAGGATGAGATTGTGACCCCTAAAGGCAAAGGCAACGATACCAAGGGCATTAAGCACACTAAAAGCGTTTTGAGCATTGTTCCCATTCCTTATAGGGTTGTAGTTCACCCCAGGCAAGGCACCTTGTGCTATAGCAGAATCGCATCGTCCCCTTCACCTCTGTGATGATATCCCCTGCCATCATTGTGTCCAGAATCAAACCAAAATCAAGCCATAAACAAAAAGAAAAGTCAGAGAGCAGAAAAAGAGAGGGGGTGAGAGATATCCCGCCGCGCTCCGACCGCTCCATTATCGCCGCTGCAGATCGCGAGGTACCCACCATCGCGCCTGAACAAAAATGAACCAAAACGGTATCGTTTAAATCCACGAACGGAAACAGGTTCGAAGCACAAAATCGAATTAGATGAAATCGAGAAACCTTAGCAGTGGCGTACGGTGCGGTGTGGTTTTTGATTCGTTGGGGAAGTGGCGAGTGGGTCTGAATATCTTGTTCTTCTTAATGATGGAGGCAGATTAGGGTTTCCTCGAGGAAGAGGATTTGTTCAAAGATAGCCCGGCACTACGCGTAAAGAGGAACCGGTTTATGAAGGAAGGAAAAGTCTTCAGTAAACTTGATCTTTGCTCATGTCCAAATTAGGGCTCCTAGCGTCGAGGATGATGGGTTTTCAAGGGAGAGAAGACCATAAAGGATAGGAAATGAGGTGAGGAGCAGTAAGGTAAGGAACTGAGGAGGAGAGGACGAGTGTTTCGTTCCGCATTGCAGCTTTAGGGATTAGTTGCAATGGAGTGCGGTTATAGTTTAACCGCCCTCTTAGTAAGTGTAGGCGAACTTGGAGTGCGGTTCCGTGTTAACCGCACTCCAAAGGCATGTTTCCGTATCTCAAATCTGTAGTAGTGTATGTTGAAATTAAAATCTGTAATTTTGTTAATTAATTAATAAATTAAATTGAATTAACCTACCTACCTAGCTAAATGAAGTTAATTAATTGGCAGGTGGGAAGCAAAGTTGAGGAGTGTATCTCTGAGACTTGGGTACATAGGAAACATATGTTGGGCATTTCTATTCTTTCCAGTCACAAGAGGATCTTCCATTCTGCCCCTTGTTGGACTCACATCTGAATCAAGCATCAAATACCATATTTGGCTTGGACATCTATCCATGGTTCTTTTCGCTGGGCATACCATAGGTTTCATCATCTATTGGGCCATCACAAATCAAATGGCAGAGGTATTAATCAATTAATCCTAATTAAGAACTAACCAAAAAAGAAAAAGATGCTCTGTTTCTTACTTAATTAATCTAATCTATATAATTATAATTTTACATGAGGGGCATGCAGATGATAGAGTGGAGCAAGACATATGTATCGAATGTAGCAGGGGAGATAGCAAGTTTAATTGCTTTAGCCATGTGGGTGACTTCCATTCCCCGCATTAGGCGTAAGATGTTTGAGGTTTTCTTCTACACTCACTATCTCTACATTCTCTATATCTTATTTTATGCCATCCATGTCGGAGTTGCATACATGTGCATGATAGCTCCGGGGATCTTCCTATTCCTCATTGATAGACACCTCAGATTCTTACAATCTCGCCAACATGCTCGCTTGTTATCAGCTCGCCTTTTACCCTGTGGTGCACTTGAGCTCAACTTCTCCAAGACTCCAAGTAATAATTAATTAAGCCAATACGATCAAAATTTTATTTCTATATATAAGAGCAAATTATATTGCTAACGAAATTCATTATCATTTACTCCTAACTTCAGGTTTATACTATAACCCCACAAGCATAGTGTTCATAAATGTTCCCAAGATTTCCAAGCTGCAATGGCACCCTTTTACAGTGACTTCTAGTTGTAATCTGGAGACAAATAATCTGAGTGTTGCCATAAAAAATGTGGGTAGCTGGTCAAACAAGCTTTATCAGGAACTTTCTTCCTCATCTTTGGATCATCTCAACATTTCTGTTGAAGGACCCTATGGACCACATACTGTACACTTTCTAAGGTTTGGCGCTCACATCAAACATGAAATATTAGAAAAATAAATTAATGCTTCTTGTTGATACTTAATTGATAGTATAAATGAAATGAAGGGTTCGTGTCCTATTTTCTTGATCAGTCTGTTTTATTTAATTAATGGAAAGGAGAGGGCAGCAAATGAAATGATATTTTATTTGTTTAGTTCAATCAGAGGATAGGAAAAATTACCTTTATTTATTTGGTTTACAAAAGGAGAGGAAAAAAATTAAAATTAATTTACTTTTATACTATTTTACTTTTATAAATATACATGAGCGGTGAGATATTTAAATCATTTTAATTAATTAGTTAAAAAGTAACACAAATTTTCTCAAAATTATGACAAGATAAAAAAAAGGAACAAGGGACTGACTAAATAATTTTCAATTGCAAGCTAGCTAATTTGTTGTCATTAATTGTGTCTCTTAACAGGCATGAACAGCTTGTGATGGTGTGTGGTGGAAGTGGCATCGCTCCCTTCATATCCATAATCCGCGAGCTTATATTCCAAAGCCAACAACAAGATTTCCCTGCTCCAAAAGTCCTACTCGTTTGTGCTTTCAAGAATTCTGCTGATCTAACCATGTTGGATCTTGTGCTTCCTGTCTCTGGCTCAACAACTCAAATCTCAGAGCTTCAGTTACAAATTGAAGCCTATATTACCAGAGAGAAAGAAGAACCCCCAATAGATTCTCAGATAGACATACAAACCAAATGGTTTAAGCCATCCCTCTCAGACTCTCCCATCTCTGTTGTATTAGGCCCAAACAACTGGCTATGGCTTGGTGCTATAATCTCATCATCATTCCTCATGTTCCTCCTCCTTTTAGGAATTGTCACACGTTATTATATTTACCCAATTGAGAATAACTCAGAAGAAGTTTATCACTGGACCTTCAAGGTTCTGTGGTTCCTGTTTCTACTCTGTGCAGGCATATGTATATGTTCTAGTGCAGTTTTTCTTTGGTGGAAGAGACAAAACACTTTTGAAGGTAAGCAAATCATGAATGTGGAAGTTCAAACACCAACAAGATCACCAGGGTCATGGATTTATGGCTCAGAAAGAGAGCTTGAAAGCCTTCCTCATCAGTCTTTAGTGCAAGCTACCAAAGTACATTTTGGTGCAAGGCCTGATCTCAAGAGTAAGTGTTAATTTGTATTGTTAATTAATTAAGTGACTATGTTAGGGTTTAATTTAATTATTATCATGGGATAGTGATGCAATTTGTTAATGTGTTGCAGAGATTCTGTTTGAGTGTAAAAGTAAAGATGTTGGAGTATTGGTCTGTGGCCCAAGAAACATGAGACATGAAGTTGCTAGAATTTGTGCTTCGGGTTTGGCTGATAATCTTCACTTTGAATCCATCAGCTTTAACTGGTGATGTATGTATAATATTATAGCATCAACATGTGTCTTGTATTATGTGATACATTTGCTAATTATAATGTTTAATGGGTTTCAAATAGTTTAAGTATGGTCACTTGTGGATGCATGTAAGATGTAACTAGTTAATTGTAAGTGTAATAATGTGTGTGACTATGGGTGTTTTCTTTTTTGCTGGGTGTTGTGTATATGTTTACTGAGTTGAAGTTATCAAACAAATAAACTAGCAAAAAACATACATATGTTTTTTGTTTTGTATATATGTTCTTTTATTGGTCAACAGAGCTAGCAAATTAATATGTGTTTTACTAGTATGTATCATTAATTTGGGTGTTTCATTCTATTTTATAATATTTTTATATAATATTAAAAATCCACGTTAATATTAACATATATGCAAAATCTCATTCAATATAAATTTAATAATAATGTATATATAATTAAAGGTTTATTTCTTGTATTATATTTTAAAATTATTCAATATAAAAATTAAACATTTATCCATTTTAAATACTTAGAATTTAATTCGGTAATTAAAATAATAAAAAAAATATCACTCAACAATATACAAATAGATACAAATAATTGGGAAGCAATGTTACTGTTAATTTATTATCTAATCAATATGTCTCTTGCTTGATATATATGTATACGTATACGTATATATGTGTACACACATATATGGTCTTTAACTGTGATCACAATTGTAAAAGTTTGACAGTAAAATGAAAATAATTTTTATATAGTTTTTATTTATATTGAAATTAAAATAATTTTTATCAATTAAATAAATTTTGAAGATATATTTTAATTTAATTTATTATATTTAATAAAAATATTTAATTTTAAAATTCAATAACAAAATAGAATGAATGTTAATTAAATACATGGGGATAAAATTATTGTTAAAGTAATTTTTTATTAGTTAAAATGGTTTGTTAATTATTTTAAAATATAAAATTTCAAATTATTTTATTTGTTTTCTTATTTTATTAAAATATTTGTTTAATATATAAGATACTTGGTGGTTTTATTCTAAAATATATAAGATCTTTTTACATCGCATTTGTTTCCATCTTTTCCCATTCCCTATAATACTAATTATAATTTCTTTCACATTTTCTCTCTTGATATATTTTTTTCTTTCTTTCTATATGTTTCCTCTACTTCTCATACCTCAAAAATAAACCGTCAAAGTTTTAATGGTCTTAAAAATTAATAATGATTTTTTCACACTCCTTTACTTTAAATTTCCTTTAATATCTTATTTTTCTTTTCATCTCTCTCTTCGTTTCTATAACATCTTTCACCTCTTTTCTCTTCATTTCTTTTTTTATCTCTTTCCTCCCAACACTTTCTACACCCAAAAAATAATGGGATATCAAAGTTTTAATACTCTTAAAAAAGAGTAATGATTTTTTCACACTTTTTATTTTACACTTCTTCCATGCCCCATTTTTCTTTTTATTTATCTTCTTTTCCTATCATATCAATTATTATGGGTCTGTTTGGTTTATGTTTTTATTTCCTGTTTCATTTTCTGTTTCTTATTTTTTGGAACTTTACAAAAGAAAAATTGAAAATGCTTAAAACAAAAATTTGCTGTTTCCAGCATTTCCAGTTTTTCCTTTATAAAATTTCAAAAAACAAGAAACGGAATGAAAATATGAAATGGAAATAGGAAATGAAAATGAAAACTTACTGCACCTAAAAATGGTGTGTCAAAGTTTTAATACTCTTTAAAATAGAAAAAAACAATTAATGAGTTTTTCACACTCCTTTATTTTACACTTTCTCTCACACCTATTTTTTACACCTCTGTTTTCCTTTTCTATTGGAAATACACCAAATTTGATGGAGTGTAAAAAAATTCTTTAAAAAAATTATAGAAATTACTTATAACTAAATGAAAGATAATTAGACAAATAAAAAAAATATTGGTGTGCTTATAAATAGTGTAAAACACCGTCTTGAAACTTGTTGGATTGTAATACCTTCATTTTTTATCTATTCCAATTAGAAGTTCAACAAAGTATTCTCTCTTGTTACATTTATAAGGCCCTTTTTAATTATTCAAACACACATATTAAAAAAATGTTTTAATACATTAATTTTTAAAAAATTTCTCTAACTACCAAATTTACCTTATTTAATATCAAATTTTTTTCAATTATCCACATTAATCAAATTTTAAAAATTATAAAATTCATTAATTATGAAGGGTAAAGATGGTAAAAGTTAATAAATGCTTCTAAAATTTTGTAAGGAATTTTATTAAAAGGAAGGAGTATTAGTTACATTTTTTCAACTTTTATCCTTTAAAAGATAGATAATAAGTGTAAAATTAATAAATGAAAGAAATAGATAAATGATACTCCCTCCGTCCCTTATTAGAAGACTATTTCAACTGTTTCACACAGTTTAAGAAAAGTTAGTTAACGCATTGATCTTTTTAAAAAAATGTTAGCATTTCAAATATACCCTTATTTAAAAGTCACTATATTTTATAGACATTAATTATGACATAGTGGAAGACTCCAAAATCACTTTCCAATGGTGTAGTTGGGCATGTAGGTAAAACTTCATTAATTATTCACACTTATCAATATATGGGAAATAAAAAGAGTTGGATATTAATAAAGGGCAAGTATGGAAAAAATTATTGTTTTACCTAAAAATTTGCAAAAGGTCTTGTATTAAGGGACACCTAATTCATCTAGAAGCGGTCTTATAAATAGGGACGAAGAGTATATGGAAATGTTAATGAGTGTGTGTAGTTGTTAAGGAAATAAAAGTAGAAAGTTTTTATTGGAACGCGTAACATTTAATATTATAAATGCAATTAATATCCTTATTTCCAATAAAAACTCTTTAACATGTGCCCTTATAGAACACTTGTTTTTTACTCCCTCCATTTCATATTGATAGTCGTTTTAGGAAAATAAATTTGTTTCATAATATGAGTCGTTCTCTAGTTTCTATGTGAGTATTAATGTCAGTTTTCCATTTTTACCCTCCCTCTTTTATGGGGAAAGAAACTTAAAAAATTGTGCACCACACTACTCATTAATATATTTAGGTAAAATGAAAAAAGTGTGTAGTAAATTAATAAGGGTAATTTAGTAAAATTACTATGTCTTTTAAGTCATTTATTATTGTTCTTAATTTGTGTGTAGAAACCTTAAACGATTGTCAAAATGGAATGGAGGGAGTACTAGTTTAACCACAAGTATTTTTTACGGGAGCTACTCGAGACGAGAACATTCGCATCATAGTGAAACTAGCTTTTTTAGCGGGGATTTTTTCCTTCCACAGGATTCAAACCAAAAATCTTACTTAAGGAAAATCAAGTTTGTACCACTTGAATAAACTCCCTTAGGACACTAGTTAACCATACATATATTAAGGGGAAAAACACAATAAATTAACATAAATCACCATATTTATTATATTTCTTAGTTTGACATGCTTTCACGTGATCAAACAAATAAGAGATAACTTTTTCATACAACCAAAAATATACAACAATTCATATAATACACTTTTTCTCTCTATCTCTCCATCACATCATCTATCACATTCCACATTTCTCCCTCTTTTCTCTATGTTATACACAACATCTACAAACAACATTTCTCAACAAATAAATATGAACGAACTTGGTAAAATTAATTATTAGAGTTTCTTGGTTTGATCACTATATAGAGGGAGTGTGATGTCCCGCGGGAATATGATTGCTCCTACTCTTAGAATAGGGGTAGCTGTGGTTAAAAAATATTAGACACGTACGCATACAACCCAGTGTACCCACCATGTTTTGGCTCTTCCATCTAAGGAGGGTTCTCCGAGAAGTCAATAATAGCGTTTTCTCTAATAAACAAAAATATTATTGATGGAGTACAGATACTCCAACCCTTAAAAAGTTACATAGTTTAATGCATTTGAATATCCAGCCATTGATAAATACAAGAGTTTATACCAAATGGCATTTATGCCTGAATTCGGGGTTCAATCAATATATAGCTGAGTTAAAAAAAAGACATGATCAAACGACCTTATCCACCAAATGGGAACTCGCTTCTGTCGTATGTTATGTTGCCGTAAAGACAAGCTAAGTTTCTATATATGGGAACAGGTCTCTGTTTAATGCAGAAAACGACACAAGAGAGTATTTGCAAATATGTGACAACGTACAATTGCATTAATTAAGGCCAATTTGATATGAAATGCGTGTTCTCTTCTTACCAATTTCCCTTCCTAAATAGGAGTCAAGTTACAAAAACCGGTTTCCTCATACATGGGATGTATGCCGTATAGTCTCTCTTTACCCGTGTGCTATCTTTTTGTTTTAATTCCGAATTATAGTTCAACGTTGTCATTATATATATGTGCATGACCAAGAAGCTTTCCCACAAAAAGGGAATCTTAATTTGTACTGCAAGAGTGAGGAAGTGAATTAAGTCATGGATTCAGAGACGAGTAGAGCTGTTTCCCCCACACTCAAGTTTTTTCAAATGGGGTTATGGTGGTTCTCTCTGTTGATCTCTCTTGGCTACATCATGGTTTGGATTATGATGCCCACAAACACCTTCTTCTTGCACTGGTTACCTCACATTCAAGCAAAGACACATTCAACATATTTCGGCAAACAAGGTTTGTCACATTATAAATCAGAGAATGGTAGAGCCTAATTAATTAATTAAGCATGCCTTTGTTGTACTTGCTCTCTTACACACTCTCTCTCTCTCAATGCAACTACTTTATTTATTTGCATCCTCTCACCTTGCACAGGAACAACCATACTCGTTTACACATTTCCCATTTTATTTCTAGCCACTTTGGCCAGTCTATACCTTTATTTGGAGCTAAAACATTCAAATACTGAAAGGTAGATTATTTCACACCTTAATTGTTTCATCAGTTTTTTTACTAATATTAATGCCTAAACCAACCAAATTTGTCTGTTTTCTTGTTCTTGTATATAGCAAGGTTGGATTTTTAGGATTGGCATCATGGAAAAAACCATTTCTTGTAAATGGTCCTCTTGGGATTGTCTCTAGGACAGAGCTCTCTTTCATTATCATGTTTGTTTCACTATTAATTTGGTCCTTGTGCTCCTACTTGCATGCCATGTTTGCAAGCGTGGCCCTGCAGGCAGTTAACGAGAGAGAGCAAGTGTAAGAAAGAAAATAACTTATCACTCATTATTTTATATTATATGAATTTTCATATCATAAAATATTATTTGTTACCTAATTCAAATATAGCTTTTTTGTTCATAGTATCTGAACAGAACGAGGAAAATTAACCTGAAATAGTAACATAATGATTCTTGTTGGGCAGGTGGGAAGCCAAGTTGGAAAACTCAGCCCTGACTTTAGGCCTTGTTGGGAATATTTGCTTAGCATTTTTGTTTTTCCCTGTCTCAAGAGGGTCATCAGTTTTGCGGTTCATTGGCCTAACTTCAGAGGGAAGTATCAAATATCATATCTGGCTTGGACATATTACTATGGCCCTCTTCACAGCCCATGGACTATGCTATGTTACCTTTTGGGACAAGACACATCAAATCTCAGAGGTAATAAATAATAATCACTAATTGAATAAACTTTTCAAAGTCAATTTCCATTTTTCACTCATAAATTATTAGGCCATCTTCAAACTATGCTTGTGATCAGACATCACAATCCACAAATTTTCATGACAGATATTCACATGGAACAAAGTTGGCATCTCAAATGTGGCTGGAGGAGTAGCTCTGCTTGCAGGATTAACCATGTGGGCTGCTACCTTACCTTTCATAAGGAGGAAAGCTTTTGAACTTTTCTTCTACACTCATCACCTGTACATTGTTTTTGTAGTCTTCTTTGTGCTACATGTTGGATTTTCCTATTCTTGCATAATGCTTCCAGGATTTTACCTATTCTTGATTGACCGCTACCTGAGATTCCTACAGTCCCAGCAGAAAGTTCGGTTGGTTTCTGCCCGTGTTTTGCCTTGTGAAGCTGTTGAGCTAAATTTCTCCAAGAATCCAGGTGAGAGAATAAAGACACTTTGAGAAGTTCTTTATATGAACTGTGTATATTTGGCTCCATTTTAAGTAACACAGTCTTTTTCTTTTTTCTCTCACTTTGCTACCACAGGGTTGTGCTATGCTCCAACAAGTATCATTTTCATAAATGTTCCTACTATTTCCAAGTTGCAGTGGCACCCTTTTACTATCACCTCCAGCAGTGACACTGATTCTGATACATTAAGCATTGTCATCAAAAGTTCAGGAAGCTGGTCCCATGCTTTGTACCACAAATTAACATCTTCATCTCCACCGGCCCACCTTGATGTCTCCATTGAAGGGCCCTATGGACCAGCTTCAACCTTTTTCTCAAGGTACTGTAGATTTACCAAAAGAACCTTTCCTCTATGTTTCATAAATTTGGAAGATTTCAGATAGAAAACATAGATAGATATAATTTATGCTAGATTTCATTAAAATTCATTTCATAAGCCATGGCTTGATGAGATTAAATTTTTATGCAGGCATGAGATGCTAGTGATGGTGAGTGGAGGAAGTGGCATTACTCCTTTCATCTCCATAATCCGTTCACTACTCTTTAAGGCCAACACTGAAGGGGGAAAAGTTCCTAGAGTTCTTCTTATATGTGCCTTCAAGAAGTCCATTGATCTTACCATGATAGACCTCCTCCTCCCTGTTTCAGGCACTGCCTTTGACACCTCTCGCTTGCAGCTTCAGATTGAAGCCTATGTAACAAGAGAGAAACAGCCAGCAATGAATGACAGAAAGCTTCTTCAAACATTATGGTTCAAATCAAATGCATCAGATGAACCAGTTTCTGCAGTCTTTGGACAAAACAGTTGGCTCTACCTTAGCATTATCATATCATCCTCCTTTATATTATTCCTTCTAATTATTGCCATCCTAACTAGATATTATATATATCCAATTGACCATAATTCTGACCTGATATACCCTTATTTCTCAAGGTCCATTCTAAACATGTTATTCATGTGTGTATCTATAGCCATTGCTGCTAGATCTGCTTTTCTCTGGAACAAGAAACAAAATAAGGATTTGAGGCAAATTGAAAACATGTATACATCCACTCCATCCACTTCTCCAGGCTCAGGATGCTACAATGCTGACAGAGAATTAGAGAGTCTTCCCCTCCAATCCATTATCCAAACAGCTAAAGTACATTATGGTGAAAGACCTGACTTGAAAAGTAAGATAATTTGATTATTGTCCCAATTTCACTCAAATTAGTTAGTCACACAAATCTATTTATATCTAAAAATTTAGTTCTCTATCAAGTAATGCTTATTAGAGGAGCCTGATCCCTTTGAAAAATAAGCTACTGAAATTATGAGATTGTTAAGTTTCCAGATACCTTTTATCTGTCACAGAAAGTAAAACCTTATAAAGGAAAATTTTCATTCTCTGGCAGAAATACTCTCTAACTGTGATGGATCAAGCATTGGAGTTCTTGTTAGTGGCCCAAGGAAAATGAGGCATGCAGTAGCATCAATCTGTACATCTTGTTCGACAGATGACATACATTTTGAGTCCATTAGCTTCAGCTGGTGAGCCATAAATGCTGTGCTGTATGTATTATTTAGCTCTGAGTGCCCTTCTCATCTAAGTCTATTAGTTTCACACTCTCTCGTAAAGCAATTAACAAAATGATTATTCTGTTTGTACATGCTATGTAAAATGGCCCTGTGATTAGATCAGACTATCAGAAAAAAAGTAACATGATGGCAAGCGATGAACTCCTTGATCGATTGTCTCATTGCTCGTCACATTTTTCGTAATAGGAAGATGACAAAAGTTCTTTATAGGGTTAGGGGTATAAAGAAAAAAGGCTAAAGTATAACTACCTCTGCTGCTCGTCAACTCCAGTGATAGGATTTTTTTAACGAGGAAAATTGTCACCCTGAACTCCACTCAAATTAAAAAAAAAAAGGCAACTACTTTCCTAAAAACAACGGAAACTAGTTTGATAACCGTATAATATGGGTAAAGAACGTATTGGGAATAAGAAAATGATGGCACTGGACACTGGTTACTGTCAATAGTAACTTACTGACAGCAAGTGCTAGCACAATACACCCCAACCTCATCAATATATTAAGGTACCCAATAATCCATCCAGAATCATAATTAAACTTCAAAAATCACACATCCCAATATTAAGGTACCCAATAATCCATCCAGAATCATAATTAAACTTCAAAAATCACATATCCCAATCAGAGCAGTGAATTATCAGAAATGTTAAATTACACTGATTAAGCTTTTGCAATCAGTGTAAGAAGAAATTGCAAGTATTTTTCTTATTTATTCTTATTTTATAATTGACAACTACTACTTAAAAGGAATAGCAATCGGAGAGATCGAAAACTTTGTACAAATTACACCTACCTTAATACGAACAGTAGTGTTTACATCAGTTTGGAATTGCTTCTACATGGGACTGCCATCAGTTTGGAATTGTCACGGATTCGCAAAAACAATTCCTTTATCTTCAGACCTCTTTGAATCAGAATATTATTTTTTCCTATTATAATAAAATGGACCACACCAATAAAGAAAAGGAAGAGACAACAAGCGTATAAGAATGAAAACCATTCATTGAAATGACTTGGGCAGAATAAAATTTTTCAACAATCTTACTAATTCAAGATAACAGCTAAACAAACACATTAAGGTCATCTCTAAAAAAATACCACATTAATTGCCATCACATGAGTGGCACAAAACATCTACTAGATCAACTTCTTTACATTGTTGCAGGAGAAATCAATTTTTAGGCACTTTTGGTGTCTCTATCAACTTGAAATTGACAGAGAAGTCACTCCACTTTGAACTGCAACTTGATAATTTTGGAGTCTTGCAGTGTGCTGGGGAACCATGCTGAGCAGATAGAGACTGCCCTTCAGGCAACCGCTCAGGCACCTCCTCCAATCTCAAGTATGCACTCTCAGACTGAAAAGCATGGAAAAAATAGTTAGAAAAACAAACAGGAGAGAGAGACAGAACAAGAGAAACACAAACGAACCTCAAGTTTACTAATTGCAGGCAGTTCAAATGAAACTTTCATGCGATCATCCGAATCTGATCAAATCATAAATCAAAGAATAAGTAAGCAACGTAACAGCCAAGATGCACAACATAAAATTTGAACGTGGAAATTACCATCCTCAAGTCCAACAGTCTTGTAAAAATGATGCATATCAACAGTTTCAAACTGTGATTTGATACATTTTTTATGATTGTGCAAGATTTGTTCTTCAGCAATTGCACATGGCTTCAGGTTGTTTTTATTTCCAATCTCTGGAACATGTGGCTTCCCCGAGTTTGAAATGTCAGAAAGCGCTTTCCTGCTACCAGTATTTGATTTCTCAGAAGCCTTGCTGGCAGTTCGTTTGTTACTTTCAAGATCTTTTGCCTTAACAGAAACAGCTTCATCATTCATAATAACATTGGGGTTCTTAGACTTGAGCGGTTTTAATGAACCATCAAAGGCTTTCTTTCCATCTACTTGGTTTAAGGGCTTCCCTGCATTGGATAGATCTCCAAGGGGTTTTCTTCCACCAGCCCTACCTTTCCTCTGTCCAGTAAAATCAGCCTTCCCAGGAACAATTCCTGCTCCTGCACCAGCATTAAGAAATAGTCTAGGCATGGTAAACACAAGCAATTCACGATGGAACATTATTAAACCAAAAGAACAAGAACAGTACCATTAACGTGAGCATTGAGGTTTTGATCTTGAAACAAGCGACCAGTTCGTGTTGCCATTTGTGTTAAAGAGGACAATTTTCAAATGTACGTCCTGCATATAATGTAAAAGGGTTAAACACCTAAATCTAAGGAAACTTTTACATTTAATCCTGTGATTCTAAATCTCATAATTTATTTTCAGAAAAGAAAAGTCAAGAAGCACCTAAATCATCATTTGGCACCAAAATTCCCATTCAATATCTCAACTCTTCACTAGTTCCTTCATCTTATTAATCCAAGATTCAGATATGAAAACCCTAACATTTCGTGCCAACAGTGAATCATCCATGCAATAAAAATCTAACTACACTGGCCTGATCGATCAAGTCATTGAAGAAATAAATATTGAATTGAAAAGAACTAAGAAGAAAAACGAAACTTACAGATAATACCGAAATGAAATAAGAACGCTGTTCTTGCTTTCTTGTGATTTCTGGATAAACTCTCCGATAATTGTTGTGTTTTTCGTTCTTCGTTTCGTTGATGATTTTAAAAGAGGGTTTTGGGGAAAGCCGCGCCTTTATATAGACGGAATGGGATTTCAACGGTAACTTGGTTGTTTTTACGTTATTGTCCTTCATAAGCAAATATAATTACATCAATACCCATAACCCGTTTCTGATCGTTGCCTTTCCAATAGGTTTGGAATTAGGACTAGGTGACGGTATTTTTTTTTTTTGTTTAAATAATGTTTTTATTCTTCTAAATTAGCCAATAAGCCATCTTTATAATTTATAGTATTTGAAAAAAAAAAATCTTCTTCAATTTATTTATTAGATAAATTTAAAAATGCATGTTCTTTTAAGGATTTAACAATTTCTTAAAGGGTTAAGTATATTTTTTATCTATATAAAATTAATAAAATTTGATTTTAGTACTATTTAAAGACGTTACAGTACAGGAAAGATTGAAAAATCAAAAGAAAAACTAAATGCAACGTAAAATAAATTTGATGTTAAAAACCTTCTAATAAATTTTCATAGTAAAAAATTAAAAGATGTATAGTAAATATTAAAAAAATTAAGAAAAGTAAATGTAATGTAAAAACGATTTTATGATTAAAAATTCTTAAAAATTTTCAACATAAAAAATTGTAAACTACGTTCTCAAAATCTTTTCATAATTAAAACTTGAATGATGTTTTAGTAAATGTTGAAAAAATAAAAATAAACTATAAATGTAATATAATATAAAATTATGATAAAAATAAAAAAAATAAAAAACATGCATTTTTTAATTATATTCCTAAATTCCTTTTATGATCAAAACTTGAAATGATGTTATAGTAAAGGATGAAAAAATAAAAATATGTAAACGCAATCATTTATGATACAAAAATTCTCAAAAAAAAAATTAAGTCATTTTCACAAAATTTGTGAACTACGTTTTCAAAATCATTCGTCATCAAAACTTAAAAGATAATATAGTAAATGTTGAAAAAATAAAAAGTAAATACAATGTAGTAAAAAATTATAATAAAAAATTATAAAAAAATTTCAAAGTCATTTAGAAAAAGAATATGAATTTCATTCTCAAAAAACATTTCATGAGAAAAACTTGAAAGATGTTATTGTAAAGGTTGAAAAAAAAAAAACTAAATGCAATGTGATTTAAACTTTATGATAAAAAAATCCTGAAAATTTTTCAAAGTCATCATTTTTCATAAAATTTGTGAACTACAATCTCAAAATCTCTTTATGATCAAGACTTGAAACATACTATAGTAAATGTTGAAAATATAAAGAAAAATAGATGCAATGTAATAGAAAAAATTATTAAAAATCTCAACTTTTCAAAATTATTTTTTAAAAAATTATGAACTACATTCTCAAAATCTTTTCATGATCAAAACTTAAAATGTGTTATTAGTTAAGGTTGACAGATAATATAGAAAATTGAATGTAATGTAACAAAAATTTATGATAAATAAACAAAAAATTCTCAAAATTTCCAAAATATTTGTGAACAATGTTCTCAAAGTCTTTTCTTGATATCAACGGGGGTTGGTTCAAGTGGTACATGTTTGATTCCCCTTAAGCAAGGTCTTGAGTTCGAGTCTTGTGGATGGAAAAAATCCTCGCTGGGAGAGCTAGCCCCACTATGATGTGGATGTTCCCGGCTCGAACAGGATTGCCTCCCATAGAGGATATATGTGGTTAAACAAAAAAAAAGTCTTTTCTTGATAAAAACTTGAAAGACGTTAGAGTAAAGGTTAAAAAATTTAGAAAATAAAATGTAATATAATAAGAATTTTATGTTAAAAAAAATTAACCGCTCTCCAAGAGTTTAACTCAACACTTGAGGTGGGGTTAATTCGTATAGTAAAATAGAACCATATAATATATTATCCAATTAAAGTTAAATAGTAAATACTGGACATTCAACACAAAAAATAAGAATCTACATATATAGCTACAATATTAATTAGCGCTTTGACTAGATTTCTAAACTATAACTCAAGGTAGGGTTAATGTAAAACAAATTTGAGGCAATCAAGTTATTATACCTCACCCCCAATGATCAAATAGTGAATAAAAATCACTACCATCAGAGATATTTTAACCTAGAGTATATATTGTTCTTTGTATCTTCGTGGAGTCCTGCAAGCTCCAATACTTCAGTGGTGATTGAAGATGATGGTTGGAGTGTACCTACAAGCACTCAAGCCAAAAGTCAATAAGAATCTAAGTTTGGTAGGGTTTCAAAGTAATTTCTACGTACCTCTTGTATTGTGTAACATTTATAGGCCTTTTTCATCTGCATGGGCATGAATCCACAAATTATTTAGTGGGTTATTTATCATTATAAGTGACCACATGTGTCCATTATGGTATAAGGAGTATTTCCTTGTAATTAGTAAAGCGGAAATGGAAAAGAGAAAAAGGAAGAGGGTGACTGAATAATACTTCTATTGATTGTATTGTTATCTTGAATACAAAGACAGGCCTCCTATATATACAATGAGAGAAAGCTCAACTATGCAACTGGAAAACTAATTAACAGAATAACAAACAAAACTAACCTAACAGAAAACAGAAAATAACGGAATCAACTAACTAACACATTAGCTAGTATCTGTCATCTGTTAGTAAATAACATATTATTATTTTTATTCTCCAATACCCCCCCCCAAGTTGGAGAGTAGATATTTAACACTCCCAACTTGGAAAGAAGAAAAGAGAAGGGAGTAGGATCAAGGGGCTTGGTAAAGAGGTCAACATGCTGCTCTTTGCTACTAATAAGGAGAAGGTGGAAAAGTTTAGCCTGAAGTTTCTCCCTCACCAAATGACAGTCAATATCCAAGTATTTGGTTCTTTCATGAAACAATGCATTGGCAGCAATATGTCTGGCTGATGCACTATCACAATAGAGGGGGGCTGGTTGAATGTAGGAAACTCCAAGATCATCCAATAGGCAAGTCAGCCATTGCAATTAAAAAATAGTAGTACCTAAAGCTCGATATTCAGCCTCGGAAGAAGATCTAGAAATGGTAGGTTGCTTCTTGGATTTCCAGGAAACTAAAGAATTGCCTAGATAGATACAATAGTCTGTGATAGATTTTCGAGAGTCTAGACATGTGCCCCAATCTGAGTCATTAAAACCTTCAGCTGTCATATGGAATTGCTAGGATAAAATATGCCTTGTCCTGGGGAACCCTTCAAATATCCGAGGACACGAATACAAGCCTTGTAGTGCAACTCAATTGGATTGCTCATGAACCGACTAAGTTGTTGAGCAGCAAAACCGATACATGGTCTGGTATTGGTAAGGTAGAGTAATCTCCCAACAAGTTTTCTGTATCCAGCAGCATTTGAATAAGAAGGATTGTCATCATGAGCTAGTCTAGTAGCCTTGATCATAGGTGTAGGAATTGGTTTAGCTGCAAGCAAACCAAAGTCATAGATTAGATCTAAAGTGTATTTTCTTTGAGATATAGTGATACCTAAATGAGATCTTGCCACTTCAAGACCAAGGAAGTATTTGAAATTGCCAAGGTCTTTAATCTTAAAAGTGCTGTCAAGATTTTGTTTGATAGAAGCAATTTATGTTGCATCATCTCCTGCTAATATAAGATCATCAACATAACTAAAATGATGGTTAGCTTAGAATTAAATTTCTTAATAAAAAGAGAATGATCATAACAAGATTGTCTATATCCAAGACTAAAGAGAAAAGTAGAGAGTTTGGCACACTTCCTCTAGTGGATAAATCCATAGTAATGTAACCTTTTGTACTAGATTTAATTCCTAGATAGGCACACTTCCTGGCTCTAGGATCTAACTTTTTTCTGTGTTGGGTAAGAGTAGAAACAAAACACAAACTGCCAAAGACTTTCAGATCAAGGTAAGCGGGGTTTTTCATTAAGAATCTCAAAGAGAGACTTACCTTTCAGCACAACAGTGGGTAATTTATTTATTAGATGTATAGCATGAAGAACAACATATGACCAGTAAACATTAGGCAAATTAGAGTGAAACAATAGAAACCTGGCCACATTTAGGATGTGTCTATGTTTCCCTTGACTATTGTAAAATTCTGACATACAAAATTCAATGCCATTATCAGATCTTATGGTTTTAACTTTTTTATTGTATTGAGTGGATATTAGAGAAATAAAATTCTGGATAAAGGTCCTGGTTTCAGATTTGGCTTTCATAAGGAAAACCCAAGCATTTCTACTGAAATCATCCACTATGGTTAGAAAATATTTATGACCATGGATAGAACTAGCAGAGAGGACCCCAGATGTCCATATGTATCAAATCAAAGCAATAAGTAGAAGAATTAACACTAGTAGGAAAAGGTAACTTACATTGCTTTGCCAAATGGCAATAGTCACAGACATGTTTGTGATCATGCTTAACATAAAGAAATTGCCTTTTTATTTGCTGTAAAATAGAATCAAATGGATGACCTAATCTATAGTGCCACAAGTCAAAGGTGGAATTATTCACATTGTTGTCAATGGGAATTCTAGCAAAATTAAGTATTTTAATCCTTGAAAAATTGTCCCTTTGGAGGATATACAGACTGTATCGAAGATCAGCAAGACCAATCATCAGTTGGTCGTTGTGATCCTGGATAGAATAACATAGCTTGTCAAAAACAACTTTACAGTTGAAAGATTTAACAATTTTACTAACAGATATAATGTTGTAATTAAATTCAGGGATGTATAGAACATTTGGAAAAGAGAGTTTGTCAGAAAAAATAACAGTTCCAGAGATCTGTGTTTGAGTAACGAATCCATTTTCTAATTTAATTCGTATAGGCTTAATATTGTTATATGTATTATAGCATGAAAGTGAGTTGGATACATGATCAGTGGCACCACTGCCCAATATCCAAACATTATCAGGTAATTTTTTATCCTTTTGAGTGTATGAGGCATTACCTGGATGTTGTTGGAGATTGCCTATGGTATGAGCTTCTTTATTCACATTGGATCTTTAGAGCATCTCCATGAGTTGGTTGTATTGCTCAGTTGTAATGGTAGTGCTTACCTCAGGATGTTCCTTTTCATTATCCTTATGAATATTGTTTTCAACAATGTTAGACAAGATAGAGGAGTTTGAGATATATGAGTTTACAGTGGATGTTTGTCCCTTATTTTTGAACTTGAATTTTGGAGGAAATCCATGTTTGAAGTAGCAAGTCTCCATTGTGTGCTTTTCTTTCCCACAAAAGGTGCAAATTCTTTGTGGTTGATTGCTGAAATTTCTTTGATTAGACCTTCCTCTACCTCTCCCGAATGAGGATCAACTTCTTCCTCGAAAGGATGGCTTGTTGTCTAATATGTTGGCCACCAGATTTCTCTCTTGAAGCAAGGTTCCTGAAACTTGCCTTTCTTGTTGCAAGACAAGAGAGAAAACTTTGTTAATGTCAGGTAAAGGGTCCATCATCAATACCTGGGATCTGACCGTGTTGTAGGAATCATTGAGACCCTTGAGGAAGCAGATGACATATTATGTATCCTTGTAATTTCTCACAGTTTTCACCAGGTCACAGGTGCATTTTACAGTGCTGGAGCAAGCTGGGATAGGCCTCAAAATTTCTAACTCCTCCCATAGAATCTTTAAATCCATGTTATAGATGGAAATGGTTCTTTCTCCTTGTTTGATAAAGTGGATTTCTTGTGGGAGATCAGACATCCTGAAATGATCTCCTTTCGAGAATCTGTCCCTTAAATCCTTCCACAAATCTTCTGCATTGTCAATATACACAATGCTTTGTGCAATCCGCAAAGAAACAAATCGAGTTATCCAAGAAATAACCATAATGTTGCACCTTATCCAAGCATCATGCAAGAAGTCATCGCCTGGGGGTTCCTTGATTGTTCCATCTACAAATTTTTATTTGTTTCTTGATTGAAGTCCTCTCTTCATTGACCTGCTTCATGCATGATAGTTTGGACCATCAAGAATAGGAGAAACAATAAGGGTGCTGGTATTTTCACCCGGATGTAGATAATAGGGACTGCTGGGATTTTATGACTCATCTCCTTTCTTGATGTTGCCTTGTTTTGGTGAACCTTCTCTTTCAGCCATGTTGGATCAGAGTATGGCACAACAGAGCTCTCCTCGTGAGTGCTCTTGATACCATAAAGCGAAAACTAAAAAGAGAAAAGGAAGAGGGTGATTGAATAATACTTCTATTAATTGTATTGTTATCTTGAATACAAAGACAAGCCTACTATATATACAATGAGAGAAAGCTTAGTCATGCAGCTGGAAAACTAATTAACAGAATAACAAACAAAACAAACTTAATAGAAAAAAGAAAATAACAGAATCAACTAACTAACAAATTAGCTAGTATATGTCATGTTAGTAAATAACAAATTGTTATTTTTATTTTCCAATAATTAGTGCATATATTAATTATAGTTCACGTATATTACATACAACTGAGGATGTGTCCTTCGTTGTCATCACATGCTTTTAGCTGTGTGACCGTTTATGCAGTCAATCCGGATATTCTAATGGTCATGGACCCAAGACTCCCAATATAGGATGAAGCAGGAATCAGTTGTCCAGCACTCGATTAAGATACTTAGTAGCCGGTTAGCCCTGAGAACAAGTATGATAGAGAAGAAATATCAATATGAGATTAGTGAAGGAGATTTACAATTTTGAAACTGCAGGGTGAAAAAACGTACACAATAGTTGAGTTTTCAATGTGAGAATTTATAGAAAATATCTACCGAATGAGAAGATTGTTTCAAAAAGAATTACTACTATTAAATATATATAAGAATGATATGTATAACGGTTTAATAAATCAAGTTATATAAGGAGATCCATCGTTTGAGTAATGAAAACTGTCAAGTTGTCTTCTCCCATGGGTTTCGTGAATGAAATCAAGTTGCTGACTGGTTAGTAAATTTAGGCCATAGCCTATCTTTAAGATTACATGTTTCCATAGTCCTCCTCCTTGTTGTATTAGCACTCTTTGGAATGATCTCGTGGGAATTTCCTTCCCTCATAGAGTAGTTAGTTAGCTTTTTGTTCCTTGGCCTGTTGGCCTCAATAATTTCAAAAAAAAAAAACAGTTTAATAAATATACTCTCATATAAGACTTCTGTTCTGAAAGACTTGTAGTCATATAACTAATAAAATTATGGCTTGACTTTTAATGAAAAGGTGAAATTTTTCAACAGCTAATGAAGGGACCGATAGCAATAGTTTATAAAACCAGTAGTTACCAGTCGTGTTGGTAATTAACTTCTATAATTTATGGGTATCAGTACTCATTCTTCCTTTAATTGTCACCATAAATCAACGAGTATAATAAGAGGATATAGAATTATTTTTTCTTTTAAATGTCGCAAGGTGAATTAATGATTCAATTTTAAAATGTTTTAACGGTACTGCACCATTGGTAGCTTCTTCTTTTGCTTTGACAAAGATGCCTTCTTCCCCTACTTTTGGGTGACACGTGGCTGATTATTGATTATTAATCCACGCATTACTCCAATCAAATTAGGAAAAATATGTTTTCATCCTTAGCCTGAGTTTAGATAGAGAAATTTAAAATTATTAGAATTCATGTGTTAAAATAGCAAAAGAAAGAATTCTAAATGACATATAGAAGGAATTTTTATAACAAATAAAGAGAATTTCAAATGACAAATATTGAGAGAGAATTTAACATTTCTCTTTTATATTTAAACTTTTAAATTATCATTGTCAATTCCTCTCGTACTTACAATTTACTCAACATTATTTATCACAATTTTGAGAATTCTAAAATTCTCTATCCAAACACACTTTTCGATCAATTTTAGTCTTCGTCGTTCCTTGTACTTTAAATCCTGTATTTTTTTCCTAAACTTTCTAAACCCTCAAACCGTGGTCCCTGCCGTTAGTGAGACTTGTTAATTACCTGATGAGTTAGCTAACAAAAGTTACATGTCAGCCCAATAGTAAGACTCAAATAATTGACTAATCTAATTAATTTTTTTATTAATTTTTAATTATTAAAATAACCCTAATTACTAAATTATGATTTTTACCAGCAATTTACCCTGTAAAAAACCTAATTAAGTAATTAGGGTTATTTTAATAAATAAAAAAGTAATAAAAATATTATTTGGATGAATTAGTTATTTGAGGTTTACTATTGAGGGTGACAAGTAACTTTTGTTGGTCAGCTCATCAGGTTAACAGATCACATTAACGACGAGGGACCATAGGTTGGGGGTTTGGAAAGTTCAGGAAAAAAAACATAGGATTTAAAGTACAAGGACATAGATCAAAGTTGACCGAAACTATAAGGACGGAAAACATATTTTCCCATCAAATTATTATTTTTTATTCTCTCCGTTTCTATTTATTTGTCATTTTAGGGTTTTAAATTCATTTTTAAATAAGTGTCATTTTTAGATACCAAGACAATAATAAATATTATTTTTCCAATTGTACTCCCTTTTTAATCTAAAATTTTTATTTTAAATATTTATTATAAAGTTATATCATAAATGTTCTATAAGTTCAAAGTCTTGATAAATGTATTTTTTATGTTTCCAACAAAAAAATTATGGTAAAAGGCAAAATAAATTTGAAAAAAGAATTCATTTCATTGAAAAAAGAGATATATTAAATGCATTAATAAGAGAAAGAGAAATGGTATATTTGAAAAAAATAGGCTAAAAAGACATAGTTATTACATTTCTTAATCATTGTGCAAAAACCTTAAACCACAAATAAATTTAAAAAATGGAGGGATTAAATCATAAATCCAAACCAAACCACAATTGTAGGTGTGACATAATTTATTATAACATTGTATGAATAACGCTCTGACGAGTGAAATACTTCTTTTGTTCCCATTTATAAGATCATTTTTAGAAGTTTTTTGTGTTACTTTTTATAAGTCACTATACAATTTTAAGGAAATATTTATTATCATTTTTTTTATTTATCAATATTAACTTTAATATCTTTTCAATTATCAAATGATAGTGAAATTAGTTAATAATATTAAATAAGGATAAAACTATAAAGTTAAACTATTTTTTAAAAGCTCAATAAAAATTAACTAGTTTTAACCACTTTTATTAGTTTGTGTGATGTGATCAATTGTACCTTATAAATAAAAATATTGGAGCATTAGGTAACAAATTTAACTTTGCACGTGAATTGATCTCCCACCCTATCTAAAGTGTGAGAAGCGTCGTTTGAATTTTTTAAAAATATTATTTTTCACATTTAGTTCAAGTTTTAGAAAAATATTTATGGATATTTTTTATTTTTTGGAAAAATGTTTTACACATGCTTTATGCACTTTATATTATCATAGTGAGCAAGTGGGAATCTTTTATTTTCAAGAGAATGGAAGTTATCCCTTTCCAGTTTATTTAATATTTTTTATTTTTAATTTTAAAAATATTAAATATATATAAATTTTACCCAAAATGACATTTCCTATAATAGGATTCTCGACAAGATCATTCCTCTCAATATAATCTTATATGTTATACTTGAAACAAATTTACCCTTAGTCTTTTTATTTTCCTTTTAACTAATCATTCACAATGAGAATAAAAATTAGAGTATAGATAACAATGACAAATAATAGATAAAAATAAGAGTCTTTCTCATATTAAGTGAATGATTAATAGCACTTGCAGGATCAACATATTTGCTTACAAATCACACATAGTGATATGCACAACTCACCACCACCCGAGAAAAAGAAAAGAAAAGAAATTACATGCATGATATGCTAATAGCAGTTTATTTTTAATTATAAATAAATAAAATACACAACTCAGGAAACAGGACGTATCCAACAATGCACACCAATCCACCATATACACGAGTAAGCTATCCTTATCTAGAACAGATGATTCAAAATTATTATTTATTTATTTCTTCATGAACATTCATAGCTTTTTAACAAAGTCACATTTTATATATATATATATAATTTTTGTTCTTTAATATCTATGGACAAAAGCATAAGCAAAAAACTAATCCCATAGAAGAAGTATATAAAATTTTAACACATCCTTTCGTCTCTACCAAACGGCAACTAACTTCGTTCACACATCGAAGTGATGATGATAAGAGTACATAAATGAATGATCATACTCATAAATGCTGCAACAAGTCACATTAATTTTCTCGGAATCCAAACACTTTTTATTTGCTTGTTTGGTGGAAAGAAGGAGTAGGAGTAGGAGGGAATTTTCATTAATACAATTTTCCAACTCTAATGTTCTTTTTTGCCTTTCCATTATCTCTAAATAACGTTTAAAATATAGTAACAATGTGATATATAACATAATATTCATAGAAAATAAAAAAATTATAAAAAAAGGTGAGTGAAGTTAACGCCAAGTAGATGCGACGGTGAGAGTTCTTCCCATCCACCCACAGCAAACCCCACCGTTCTCTTCTTTCACCGTGACTCGGTTTCCGGGACCGAGTCGCACATTGATTGACTCGGCCACCTTCTGACTCACCGGTTTCAATCTGAACCCAGCCATGCTCATGCGTGCGCGCCATTTCCCAAACACCTCGCACCGTTCCACGCGATCCCTCCCTTCGCAAGCGATCGAGTTACCCAGCTTCCGACTCAGTCCCTCCTCAATCTTGACACGCTCCGAGTTATCCCGCGCCATCGTGGAATCAATTGACTCAAACAGCGCGCCATAATAAGAGCATGACTCGGCCACGCGGGCCACAAACGGCGCCGTATTGGTGTTCATCTCTTGCTCCACAAGCGTCACCACACGCGGCGCGAGTGCCTTCACGCGCCGGAGAAGCTCATCGCGTGGGTTCTCCGTCGACACGCTCTCGTCAGGCATTCTGAAAAGCTTGAACGCGAAGTTCACAGCCAGAAACTCGTCCGTGTCACAACCCAGCGACTCGCGGGTTAACTCGGCGAGTTTTTGAGTTACCACTTTGAATTCAAATCCGATCCTGAGCCGCTCCGCTTGTCGACCCAAAACCTCGCCCACCGTCTTCAACCTCTCGTCGGCGGCGATCTCTGCCACCGCGGTGATCTTGACCGTCGCCGGCGTGCCGTTGAGACGAGCGGAAAGCTCGTGGAGAAGGCTCACATATTGCCTCCCATGCCCGATATCGAAATCGACGAAGCAGAGCTTCATGTTATCGGTTCTATCATCGAATGCGGCTTCGAGAATTGCGAGGTTGGCAGCCATGAAAGCGACCTTGAAGCAGACGGAGTGTTCAAAGAGCAACTGAGTTGACTCGGCGTGTTCCTTGCTGAACAGTTCCGCCACGGGTGGTGGGTTTTCAACCAGGTTCATGCGCGATTTCAGCGCCGAAACCATGCAATCCGTGAATCTTTGATCCGAATTCCCGTTCGGGTTTGGAGCCTGAGTCAAGCGATTAAGGATCTCCGACGCAGCCTCCAATTTCCCTTCGGAAATCGCGGATGCAGCCTCGATTAACGACTGTTTGGAACAGGTGGAAGCAGGGGAAGCCAGAGAGGAAGAGGTGGAGTTCGACGACGTCGTTGAGGAAGTAGGCGATGATGAAACTGGTTTCTGTGTTGGGGGGAGTGATCAAGTTCTGTATTGTCTCTGACCATTCAGAGTTAGTAATCACAGAAACTCCATCGCCTTCTTCGTCATCATTGTCTTCCAAAAGCTGCTTTTCCAGCTCCTGTAGGCGATGGTCCATCATCTTTTTCTCTGGTACATGAGTGGTTTTTGGTACTCTGTTCTGCAGCTGCGTCAAATTGGGATTTGGGTATGAGAAATTCGTGTTTGAGAGGATGTAATTGGAATTGGTCATGGGTAATGGGGTTTGTTGAGGGGTGGTTAGACCAACGGGGTTTGGACGAAGCTGGTGAAGTAGGGGCATGCCTAAACGCTGTGACAATTCAGAGGAGGAGGTTGAGAAATCCATGGGGGAAAGAGGGGGACATAGGAGAGCCATGGCGGAAAGTCCTGGGCTTGACAGAACGAAGTAGAAGGTTGGAAAGGATAGGGTTATGGTTATTGAGGCTGTGGAGATTGCTAAGGGTGTGGTTTTGGGTTTGAAATTCGGCGAGGGTGCGTTTACCTATGAGGGAAGGTGTTTGGCGCTGGGCGATGTGGGAGGAAGAAGGATCAAGGAAAATTGCGGGGAGTTGCTGCTGGGTTCGGTAGAGAGGGTGGAGATTGTGGTGGGTGGTGGCGGTGGTTGAAGGGTTGGTGTTGTTGTTCATGTTGGGTGGTGGAAGTGTCATGGATCTGCCGGAAAAACCTGCTGCGCCGCCGAAGAAATCCGAGGCTCCACCGCCCGTGAACCCCGGTGACGACATCCCCACCGTGCTTCAGCGAAGAAATTAAGGAAACAACGACTAAAGGCTTTGGTTATTGGAGTAACGCATGAGACAAGCAGAAAGAAAAAGAAAGGGGAGGTTTTTTCTTCCCTTCTTTTGTTATGGGTATATGGGGGGTTGAAATGTTGAAATGATTCTGGTGAATATAACGGAGGAGGTTTTAAATTTGATCAAGAAAGCGAGTGAAGGGTTTTTCTATTCTTTTATTCCTTTTGGATTTTTTTAATGGTACGGGTAACGTGAATGTTTCTATCGCGTTAGAGTTTGCACACGTTGAATCAATGCCGTTGGATTGTATCAGATTCGGGAGTTTCACCCTTCAACGGACGGTGATGAAGAGAACCGGAGCCAAAACGCATTCCCCTATCATTCAATCAATGACCAACTTCAGTTCTCGATTGACACTTGACAGCCCTCCCCTCTGTTCTGGGTGTGGCAACGCCAACGCTCACGCGCGTGTCCAAACATTTACTATTGCTTCTATTTGTTCATTTTGTTAACATTTTAAGGTGTCCATATTTTTTAATACAGTAATAATTAATTTTGAAAGAGACACTAGGATAAAACTAACTTATAAATTAACCGGAATTATAAGTTATCAAAAAATTTATGTGTGTTTCACATATCATTTGACATAACGTATGGCATATTTGACTAATCTATTAATTTGTTTGATCCAAATAAAAGTATTTGATAAATAATTTTATCTTATTATCTTCTAGTTTGTAATTTTTTTTCTATTTTTTATTCATAATATTTCAATGTTATTTCTTTTTTACTCTCTTTTTTCTTTTTTATCAATTAAAATTAAAATAAAATATAAAACAATGTCAAACATTATATTATAGTTACCAACGGGAGTTGGTTGAAGTGGTACATATTTGATTCCCCTTAAGTAAGGTCTCGAGTTCGAGTCTTGTGGATAGAAAAAATCCCCGTTGGGAGAGCTAGCCCCACCATGATGTGAATGTTCCGAGCTCGAACGGGATTGCCTCCCATGGAGGATATACGTGGTTAAAAAAAATAATACTATAATTATTATAGCTATAACGTCTAACTATTACATTCCCAAATCACCATCTATGATACATCCTTTAATGATCACCGTTACTTGTATCTTGACCATTTTTATTATTGATTCACTAACTACTATCATCCAACTTTCTTCCACTACTACCACCAATACGGCTAATAACCTAATATTCTTTAACTACATGGTTATTATATTCCCTAATGTAAATTTTCTATTCATTTTAAATTTTGAATTATATTGATTTTTCATTTGTCTTAAATGTAAAATTAAGATTCTTGATGATCAATTTTCATTATAATAAGATTAAAAATCAAAATTAATTTTTTCATTGTAATTTCATCTTCTAATTTACCAAACGAACCATTTTTTTAAACTAAATAGAGTTGGATACGGGTGAATAGATAATTTTATAAATGTTTTGAATTAGAAATTGTAATATTAAGTATATTATATACAATATTAATCTAGTTTTTGTTTTTTTATAAATTAAATAAAAATTCTATGATAATAAAATGTTTTTATCTTGAAATTATGTGAAATTGATTATTTTAAGTCACATAAAATGTCAAATTTCACGAGTCAATACTCCAATTTCTTTTTGTTATAACTTAGGAGTATAAAGAAAATTAAATGGTAAATACTGTGAATTTTATTTACTATAAGGGGAGAATCAATGAATAAACTATAAAATCAAGAAGGTGATCAAATGTTAAAGGTTGAAATAGTGATAAGTAGGATATAATGTATAAATGGCAACACCATAACTTGTGACATAATCTTAATTAACTCTCAATGTTATAATTCAAGATCTCAATTTGAAAAGTGAGACACTCATTTATCCTACACTCTCTCAATGATTTTTTATATTATCTCACTTTATCTCATTTAATAGTGAATTGCACTCATATTTGTGAGAGTGTGATTTTTCTATCAATCATTAATAATAATTTCTCTGTCAATCTATTTAAATTTTTAATTAATGCTAATAAATGTTAAACGATTACCTTAAATTTTAAAATTTATTAAGATTTAAAATATTATCTTATTATTTTCTATTTCAATCTATTTTTAATTTATAAATCTTTATTCTTATCTTTATGATTTTAATTTTTTATTATAAGATAATATCAATAATAATATAAATTAGATATTAATAGTAAAATATAATATACTATTAATATTAAAATTGAGAAATTATCTAAAATTGTTTTATTTTTTATTTTAATTTATAAAAAAATAATTTATTATAATTTTTTAAATTAAATAAAAATATATATTTATCCATGTATACGCGGGATAATATACTAGTATATGATTATGGATATATAACAGATATCACCATATATAATGTCAGTGACTAAACAATCTTACCGGTCCGATGCATAAATCAAAATATCAATGTAACATAAAATACTTGAATTATGGTTTAGGATGGTCTTTTATTTAAATTATACACAAGTCTTTTCTTAAGACATTTGAATTATACAGATAATAAACAAATAAAACAGAGAAACAATGAACATAAATTAAAGAAAAATAAATATAAACATCTTTATTTTTTTCCGTTAGTAATGATAAGCTAACAGCAATTTTGAAACCGGCTGAATTCAAAAGTTAAAAGTGAAGCTAGATGTCTTTTTTCAAATCATGTTTGGATCGTATTTTAAGCTGGGTTTAAAATATTTTAATATTGATAATTTTTTAAAAGTAAAGATAAAGTATGGACTCAATTAATTTAAGACATAATGGATAATGGATAATATATATAATAATAATATTTCTTATTCAAATATAATAATTTTTACATTAATATAATCTGTCATAAATATATTTATTATTTAAATTTATGATTTTTCATTAAATTTTAAATCAATCAGATCTAGTTTGACATGCAGTTAATTTTAAATTATGATCGAATTAAGATAACTTGTGTATTTAAATTTCAATTTAAATATTTAAGCAAGTGAGTAATGTTGAAGTGGTGGGAGAAGCGCGTGGGAAGTGTGTGAATGATGTTGTACTTGTGAGAATGAAAAATGAATGGATCTTTATTCGGAAGTGATCAGCTGAGATGAGGGGACAGTTATGAAGCAATTCTAAAAGGGCAGAGATACAAGAAAAAAGCAACCCAAATCCATGAGGCTGTTGTCGACGTGTATCTGCGTGGACCAATCAAAACCCGCGGTCAGGGGAACTCTGTTTCCTCCCATCTGACTTTAACATCTCTCTCCTCTCCTCTCCTCTCCTCTCCTCTCCTCTCCACTGGATTCCAATTCCAAATCCCAGTAAACTGAATTCTATTCACTCATCCCCGGTGGATAATGAACCTTTACCGACACCAGCCAGTTCCTTCCTCCCAATACCACCTACCTCTCTCTGTCTCCGACAAGGAGGCGAAAACATTATTTTATGTAATTAATTAATTAAAGATGATTCCTGTATCCTAATAATAATCTACTAGTACTAGTAGTTTAATAATCCTCTACTCATTTTAATGATGGCTCATACCACCACCTCATTTTAGTCCTTAACAATCAAAATATCTTAATGTTGTGTCTGAAAATACTAACAAATCATAACCTATTACATTTCTTCATCCCTCAATAGTTGCTCTACCATTCGACAGAATTATCTATGTAGACGTTATCTGATGATTCATGATTTAGATTACACATCTATTTAAAAACAACAACAATGACAACAACATCATCATATACTAGTAGTAGTTTTCATCTTTCATACATTTAAATTATATTATAGTACTTTCGATCGTAACGTAGTCAAATAAATATATATATATATATATATGTATATATATATATATATATGACTAAATATGTTTTTGGTCCCTATAAATATCGGTTGTTTTGCGTTTAGTCTCTATAAATTTTTTTTTTTTTGGTTTTTAGTCCATGCTTGGGTATAAACACATATATACTCTATGGTAGGAAATTAAGTATACTTGGTGGGGTTAGTTCTTCCAACAAGGATTTTTTTTTCATATATAAGACTTGAATTCGAGACCTTACTTAAGGAGAATCGTCAATCATGCACCACTTAAATTAATCGTATTAGTTGATTATTCCCAATTGACTAACAGAGTGAGTTTTTTTTTTTAAAATTAGAGCTTATGACTGTAGAATAAAGGGTCTAGGTAATGAAAGGCAAAACACGCGTGACGCTAGAGGTGGTTAAAATAGGTCAAGCCCACGGGTCTCGCCCGTTAAATTGTATGACTTGGTTTTTTAAAAATTGAGCTTGAATTAATATCGGACTTTTCAACCAAGTCCATTTTAT